>OY757917.1:51132067-51684567 GCA_963585895.1 Sepioteuthis lessoniana
GAGTTGCTTGCTAGTGTAAGGAGTGTCGTTTTTTAATGAGTTTTGAAAGTTTAAAGTTTATAAAGTTTTATAAGTTTTATAAAGTTTTATTTATAAAGTTTTGAAAGTTTTTATAAAGTTTTTATAAAGTTTCATAAATAGTAGTGACAAATTTTGTCCGTATAATTTAATTAAGATCCTTTCGAGTTTCCTGATAAGAGTCTTGGTTTAGGTTGGAATTAGAGAGAGGAACACTTGAAACCATAAGTGAATAACTGAAAGGGTTGACATGCCACAAAACTAACCAACTAACTCCAAGTATATGTTTAATATAGCTAGAAATGTAATGGCGTAGCATTTTATCTTGATTAATATGTAATTTTATGATGTTTTTTATATTCAAAGCGATCCGCGCTATTGGTGAGGTTTAAAATACATCGATTTTATTTCCTGGGGGGAAATTTATTATGATTGTAATCAAACATTCACAAATTATATTTCGATACTGATTAGATCACAAGGAGTTGATATGCCTAAACCTAAGCAAGGAAAATTGGTAAGCAAGGATGAATAAAGGGTGAGGATGAAAGAAAAGAGTGTCACAAGAAACAAGAAAGCATTAATTCAAACTATAACAAGATAAGAGACTTAATGAAGCCGCTCTTAAATAGTTCAAGATTGTAGAACTGTGGCGGGTGGGAACATTAGGAAAGAATTTTGATTCACAGTGTAGATGTTCAAGGAAAAAAGCTTTTGGATCAGAACATGCATCTGTTATTTGGAAGATTCTGAAAGAATGAATGCTGCTTGCTAGAGATAGCGAAACTAGTTATTATTGAAAACTCTTCACGGGGCGAGATAGGTATGGAAGATTAAAGATAATACAAAAAAGTCACTAATCGTCAAATGGAATTTTTTAAAGCACCAGCTTATAAAGGAAGTGAAAATGATGGCAAATTATGCCAAGAAAAAGAATAATAAATGTTGGAGTACTTGGATGCAAGTAAATTACTAATTCCAAGAACAAAGCTCAAGTTTCAACACTTAAATAAATTTTGGTTGTTTCTCTTATCCCCAACTCATCATCATCATGTCGTGCTGCTTGCACGGATATCCCTAACTCTCTCTCGCCACTTCTCCCTATCGTTCATCGCCTCCAGCAGGTCTTCAGGGCTACATCCCGTATCCTCACATAGCTGCTGTATGTATGTTCGAGCTGGTCGTCCTGCTTTTGCTCGGCCATATGTGGGGGTCCATAGGAGTACATCACTTATGAGCTCGTCTCTGCTTCTCCAGCAGAGTCCTGCGTGTCTGGTTCGTCTAACTTGTATGGTTTTCGTGATGAGAGGCAGGTGGCCGTATAGTTGGTGCCTTGCTCGCAACATTCTTGTGTAATTGCCGTCTAGCTTCTTCTCCAGCCGTTTTGTTAGCGTCCAAGTGGTGCATCCATACAGCAGTATCGACACGACCGCTGCCTGGAAGAAACTGCGTTTCATTTTATCGGTCAGGTTTGATTTCCATATGATCGATAGCTTATCGATAGCTGTCCATACCTTCGTTAGCCGCGTGTCAATGTCGAAACCGTAGCAGCAATAACAATTCTCTATAGAAACACCAAAGTGAAAGTACGTTCACCGGATGGAGACACAGAATACTTCGACATAGTAGCAGGAGTACTATAAGGGGACGCGCTAGCCCCATACCTCTTTATCATCAGCCTAGACTACGTGCTTAGAACATCGATCGATAAAATAGGAGAAAACGGCTTCGAGCTGACAAAGAAAAGAAGCAGAAGGTACCCCGCAAAAACAATTATCGACGCCGACTACACCGATGACATAGCGATTCTGGCAAATACGTCCGACCAAGCTGAAACACTACTACATAGTTTGGAACGAACCGCCGCGGGTATTGGCCTCCATGTCAATACATACAAAACTGAATATATGTGCTTTAATCAAACAGGTGACATCTCCACACTAGAGGGAACCTCTCTGAAACACGTAGACAAATTCATCTACCTAGGAAGCAATGTCTCATCAACCGAAAAAGACATCCCCAAACTAGTTTGCTTAATCCACTTCAAAAATAGCCTCGAAAAGCAGAGACGGTAAATAAACGAGTAGGGAAAGAGGGGTAGGTTATTTGCGTTATTTTTTATCCATTTTTCTTTCCTCATCTTCCTTAGATATTCTTCAGTTGAAGTAAAAGTATAAAAACACAGGTCCACAGTACTATATCACATCTGATAACCGTGCGGGCATATGAAAAACTTGAAATCATAAACTGAATGTGACGTATACCTTTTAAGTTTTATGCTTTGAATTTTGTATTGAGCACTTAAAAAACCTTCCCTAGCCTATTTTGGACAACAAATTGCGCAAAAAGCTGATATATATATATATATATATATATATATTGATTCATTGAGGTAAGTGGTTGTACGTGTGTGTATGTATGATGGCAGGTGCGGCATTTGTATTTTCCAAGAGATTAGGTTAGAATCTCGATATTTTCGTTGCTGTAAAGCTTTTGTATATTTGATAATTTGTGACCTTTGAACGCTGAAAAATGCAAAGCGATCGCCGGATAAGTAAAGAATCCGCTTTCTAAACAAAAACTTACCGGCTACCTTTGGTCTGAGTCGAACTCAAGCTAAAAGGCACCGGGTTGAAATGATGATATTGCACGGTTGTTGACTATATGCATGCATGCATGAATGCATGGCCTACTAAATCATTCATCACACAGAGCCACAGTCGCAAATTGTGCACCAACTGACCACTTAAATAAAAAAGAGTTTAAAACATAAAGAAAATACTGGCCGTCTTCTCTTACAACGGAAAACGGCAACAATCCAAGCGAGACATTTATCTAAAAATCAATCTGTTCATGAACAGATTGAAAAGGATCTCTCACTCTCTCTCTCTCTCTCTCTCTCTCTCTCTCTCTCTCTCTCTCTCTCTCTCTCTTTTTTAGCGCATACCAAAAATTCAAGGTTTAAAATCACGCTGTGTTTACATTTGTTATACAATCAATTGCTACAAAGAAGCTATAAATGTTAACCTTGAAATAATGATTATTAACTGATAAGTCCTCATAAAGATTTTTTTACAAACTTAAAATTTCACCAGTCAGATACGTTTTCAGAGTGTTGTTTTATTTCTTTTGGTCTTAGAGCAGATAAAATGCGTTGGTATGTCCCTAAAATCAGCTTGTGGAGGTTAATCATTCGTTTATTTCTTCAATCACGAATTACAGTGAAAATAAAGAGAGCCGTTTATTCTTGGCATTTCGATTGTTCGTTTAGAGGTGAATCTTCCCCTTGCAATGAATGCAAAGAAATTAAACTTTCTCCGCAACTGAAGAGTCTGCCTTCAAATTCAACGGAGCGGAAATGCCCTCTACTGCATAACTCTGAATATTTCGTCGAATTTTGGGGTTTTCTCCGGGTGCACTTGCGATGAAAAAAAAACTCTAAGCCCACAATAGAGATGAAAGAAAGAGAAAAACGTAAAAGGTGAGAGAGAGAGAGAGAGAGAGAGAGAGAGAGAGAGAGAGAGAGAGAGAGAGAAAGGTGTAAGACGTTGATGAAGAGGAGATAAAGAAAGAGAGAAAAATATTTGTCCTGAAAAATAAAAAGAGGAGACATAATCAAGGAGAGGGAAAGTGTGTGTGTGTGTGTGTGTGTAAGAGAGAGAGAGACAGACAGACAGAGACAAAGAGACAGAGAGACAGAAAGACAGGGAAGTGAATGAGAGAGACATCAATAAAAGGAAAGACAAGTTAGAAAATGTGTATCCGAAAAAACATTACAGAAGCACAGAGAGAGAGAGGGGGGGAGATGTGGGAAAGGCATTGATAAAAGGAGAGAGAGAAAGAGGTATCGATAAAGAAAAAGAGAGAGATAAGAAAATGTTTATCAGGAGAAACATTACAGAAATGTATAAACAATCAAGTGAAGACTTCTTTAAAAAAATATACCTCTCACTTTATTGTAAGGTTTGCGTGTGAGAGGGAGTTGGAGACCGAACAGAACTGCAATATACTGACCCCCACTCTTATGGCCATCAGCGTTGTGTCTTTCTCGTACTCCTGGTCTGCTCAACCGGAGGCCCAGAGGCCCAGCTCTCTGCTGGATGGTGGCTTTCTCTACCACAACTTGTCACCAACTTCTCTGGTCCTCAACTCACCTGGGGATCCTGAAGGCCCCTTCTGCCGGGTGGTGGCTTTCCCTACCACACTTGTCTCCGACTTCTCTGATCTCCAACTCACCGGCTTCCTGTCTTCACCGAGTTATATAATCGTTCAATCGCCCACTCACTATCTCCCCATAACTTGCCATCGGAAATGTGTCACTTCTGCTGTCTTTGGGATAGCATGTTTGATTGTCATCGAGCGGAAATAACTGTTATGCAGTTCAGAGGTCACTCTCTTCCGGTGCATCAGTCTATGAGTGTATTATGGGCTTTTACCTTTTACGTCAGCCAAATCCGCCTACGCGATTTCTTCTCATAACAGCCATCGGAATGTGTCACTTCCTTCCGGTGAATCTTTTTGGAATGGAATGTTTGGCCGGGTCGAAGGTCAATATAAAACAATCATCCCTTAATTATTTTTCAAAATTCCACATGTAGAATTTTCTTCACGTCCGTATCCATCACCCTCACACATATATTTCACAGAATAATTTACAAGGACAATAATGGCTGAAAACACAAAAAGAAATTACTTGAACCACACTAAAACAAAATCTTACTTACGAGGCCACCTTCTCCTATGTAACACTTGCCCGGCTAATTATTTTCTACATTTGTTTTACTATCTTTGCGTGGTTGGCCATCTTGACATGCGTGCATCAAGGTACAATGCGGATGCATCTTTTATCCTCCCAACACAACGGGCCCTCTATAATTCCTTGAAGAATTTTAAAACCCTAAAAGGACCATACTCTGGTCCCAGATCCTGGTCACAAACTTAGTGACCCTTGTCATTCCAGTAATACATTTTGCCTGGATTCCTCGTGACCACACTCCAGTTCTTCGCTCAACAGGTTCCTACCTGGAGTAACCGGAGAATTCCATAAACTATAACACACTATCTTCAAGGCCCAAAGCATTCCACATAAACTACAAAAATCATGACCCAAAACAAAGTATCACAATTCATCCGAATGTATCACTATCTGGCACGCATGCTGTAAACCACCTTAAATAGTCCACGCAAAATACTTATTTGCAATGTGTTACTTTTTTTTTTCATTATTAAGTCTCTGTTTCTATGCCCATTGGTTTGTAAGCCCTTGAGAAACAAGCTTTACCTGATTATACCCTCACTGGGTTTCTTTTCAATTTAATCAGGAACCCTCGTGGCTACCAATATATAGGCACCTCGCCTTTCCCAGATTCGTTTCACTTCGCCAAATCACGCACGAATCGAAAGCACCATCGTGACTGAAAAACTCAGACATCATCCACAAAATATTGGAGTAGGACCTCCAATCTGAATTAATTACTTCTTTTGCCGTCTGCAAAAAAAAAAAAAACAACATCTGTAACACTTTGGATGAATCTCTGTCCTAATCTCACGTCAGCCCACGATTCGTCAAAACAGAAACCTAAAAAAAATATTTCCTATTCCACGAAAACCCCAAATTCCAAAAAAAAAAATTTAGAATCAATATAATTATAAATATTAGTAAACCTAGCATAAAATCCTCTGTTAATGGTTTTCGTCAAATTTTATATGAAACAGAAAAACAGTTTTTCTAATGTCGCCTTTAAACTCAAACAAACTCACAAATTTTCACTTTACAACAAGTCAAAACAATGTTACAATCACAGTTCACAAATGTTCAGTTTTTCTTTTCCTTTTTTTTTTCAATGTATGTACTGTCTATTTTACTAAAAAAATGTCCGTTCTTTCTTTCTTTTTTTTTTCTATATGCTGTGTTCAACAATGTTCAAGTTTCTTTTTTTTTCTCTGTCCTTTTTCCATTGTCCTGTACCTTTTTGTTTTTGTTTTCCTTTTTTTTTTTCTCTCTTTTTTTTTTCATAATAAATTGCTCATTTAATGTCCCTTTTTTTCCCAACCTTATATCTACCTCTCTCTGTCTTTACCTTAACACAATAACTATAGGTTCACTTCCCAGTTTATTCAATTTCAGTCTATATTTCCGTAAGATAAGCCATGTTTTATAATTAAAACTTTTCTCAATAGCTTACGTGTACTCTTCTTTTTTTTCCTTGCACAAAATATCCCGGGTGGTTTTTTTCCTAAACAACCCAAACTTTTATCAATTCAGCCTACATTTCCCAATTCAAAACAATTCCAAATCCGAATCTCTGAATTTTCGCTACACCTGCTTCCGTCAAAATTCTGCGCATCTCTTAATTATCTCCAAAACCCTGCCTCAAAATATCGCCCCCAATAACAACCTCAAAGTAGGGGGTGGAGACTAACAAAATATCTGTCTGCCTCGTCAGACACAAAAAAACATCTGTCTCTTAGTTACTCCACGGCGAGACCCACACGAGACTATTTTCAGTCGACACGGACCACAAAAAAGTCCGAGACAATATCTACAAAATATTGGTATCAACAACTTCCAATCCACAAGTTCAAAACATGAAAACCTGCCTCAAAAAGTCTCAACTACAGATATGCGCAATCCCTGGACAAACCACCGATATGCGGGATTCCAGATCTTGGACTAAAATTCTAATTTTCAATCACCACTCGTCCGGACCACTGATACGTTACTACGAAATTTTACTCACAAAGACCCCGTCTACTATAACATTCATTTATAAAAATATTGTTTATTATAAAATTTCATTCATAAAAACGGACAGTAACTGTCCCCAAGTTATCTTTCTTTTCTTTTCGCTGTCTGCATATGTTCCTTCTTACCCTTTCTTTTTCTCTCCCTCACTACGATACAATATTACACATAGCAGTAATCCTAATTTTTATCTAGGGATCACACATATTTTTTTTTAAATTATTTCCAATTTTATCCTTCTAGAAAGACCCTTGTCATTAAAACTAATGCTTTCCCCATTATAATCAATTTAAATCCTATTTTCACGAACCCAAATATTAATTGACAGAGAGATAGAGTTATTTGAACGAGCAATTTACAGTTTATTTTTTATTTTTTCTTTCTGTTGCTGGTTTGTTCTTGTTTTTCCTCTTTTTTTCTTCCCATTCCAGCATGTTGCAGCCTTTTCCCTTGTTCCTTTTTTTTCTTTTTTCTGTTCCCTTCGCGTCGGTCTGTTCCTTTTCCTTCTTTTTGCTGCTGGTTTGTTTTAGTTTTTTTCTTTTTTCTTCTTTCCATTCCAGCATTTTCCTTTGTCCTTTTCGTTGATGTCGTGTTGTGATGCTTAAGACTATCGTTTACAGTAACTGGGTTTGTTCTGAGTCCTTGCAGAAACTCGGCTGGCACGTGCACCAAATTATACATACATGTATAGTCACCATCATGACCATGATTAACTACACAAACACATAATACATGCAGAATCATAACGACACAATAATAAAGGACGAGCGAAGACTTCTTTAAAAAAATATACCTTCACTTTATTTGAAACCATTTGCGTGTGTGAGAGGGAGTTGGAGACCGAACAGAACTGCAACATATTGACCCCCACTCTTATGGCCATTTGCTCAACCAGGGGCCTGGGTGCTCAGCCTCTCTGGCACATGTTCTCATCCCAGCATCTTCTCACAAACTAGTCTCCAAACTCACTGGGGGTCCCAAGGGTCCCTTCTACCAGGTGGTGGCTTTCCCTACCTCATCTTGTCTCTGACTTCTCTGATCTCCAACTCACCGACTTCCTGTCTTCATCGAGTTATATAATCGTTCAATCGCCCACTCACTATCTCCCCATAACTTGCCATCGGAAATGTGTCACTTCTGCTGTCTTTGGGATGGCATGTTTGATTGTCATCGAGCGGAAATAACTGTCATGCAGTTCAGAGGTCACTCTCTTCCGGTGCATCAGTCTATGAGTGTATTATGGGCTTTTACCTTGTCCCATTTCGTCAGCCAATCTGCCTACGCATTTCTTCGCATAACTGCCATCGGAATGTGTCACTTCCTTCCGGTGCATCACTTTGGAATGGAATGTTTGGCCGGGTCGAAGGTCAATATACAACACTACGTCTTTAGTAGTGCTCGGACCCGGTTGTAACCTCGCCGTGGGAAAAGTTGACTTACACCTGGAACTCTTTCTTGGTTCACAAATACAAATGTTCATTCGCTACTACACTTTTTGAGTAGTCACCAGGAGAAAAAAGCGAACAGCGTATAAAAACTAAGTCGCTTGCGGATGCTGGAAAAAGAGGAACAACATATAATGAGGAGAACAGTTATTGAGAGCAGACATAGATCTTGAACTTTCTTTCTGTATTTTCTTGTTCTAACGTGCTTGTTCGCTGGTTTCGTCTTTACAGGTTCACGTCTGATGTGAGAACCCTTTTTAGACCTCACTCCAAAATGAGGGCCGTAATTTTGGTCTGTCTTTACATTTTCGTGATATATACTATTGACCATTGTTGAAAATATAGTTATGGTTACGTTCAAATATTCTCAAATAAATCAAATTCCAGCTTTGAATAACCCATAAGGAGTTCATAATGCCTTTAAAGAAATTAACCAAACCAAACTCTCAGCTATGTCACCCATAAATAAGTACACCCTCAACACATGTTAATAAATGTACTTTTTTTAAACAGCAGATGTCATGATTTATTGTTTCCTGCGGAACATTATACAATTAAAACGGATATTATTAAGCATTATTTGTAACCAAATTCTACAACATTGAAATTCTTTCACTAAAACAAAATTTGCGATAAAAATAAATTGTACAAAAACACGCACTTGCCAAAATATATGAAAAAGTTTACTTATTTTTAGACTGCTACATTTTTATTTTTTATTCCAATGTTTCGAGGTTATAGAGATTGATAATAAATAGTACCTAATCATATATGTTTTCAGTGTATCATATTTACACCAGAAATAATAAAACATTTCTATCTTTAGTTTAAAAGAGATCATATTTTTTTCGTTTGAAAATGTGTCGTATTTAAAAAGAGAAATATTTGACAGTACTTTCGCATTGTGTAAGCGTACGCGTGTGTAGTATGTGAGGCTACTACAACGTGGCTTTACAGCTTGTCAGAAATTGTCTCATTTCCTCTGTACCGTTCAGTCACCCAACTATATTTACGGTTCCTTCCCGCCATTATTAATTAACCTTAAGTTTTCGATTGCCATCGCCACAATACCCATCGGAAAAACAGTTTCCAGACTTATCTAGAAATTTCCCAAACAAAAAGATAATTCCAATGCTTGTTACACACACACACACACACACACACACATTCCTATTGCATCTTTGTGTGAGTGGACTGAACCTTTGTCATGGTTCGATACAAAGTCAATTTCTTAGACAAGTTTTGATTGCCGTACTAAGATTAAAGAGCCTAATCTGCTTGATTATCTTGCCATATTTGGAGGGAGAAAAGATAAATTCATGCATTTTGCAAAAGTAATTGCGCAAAGTGAAACGCAAAAAGCTTAGTTCAGGATTTGAACGCACACACTCACACATATATATATATATATATATATATATATATATATATATATATATATATATATTACTGATAAAATGTTTAGAACCAATTTGTATGTCTTTAAAAATGCCTTAAGACACTACAGCTTTTATTTTGAAAAAAAAAAACAGAAAACATCATCATACAACGGTATTTGTTTTGTCGATAAAATTATCACCTGCCTTAATTACTGCATAAAATTCTTGGCTATCTTTATAACATTCATAACGTCGGTGAATTAGTATGGGAGGAATTGGATATAAGGGTCCGAAGAGAATACCTAAAAAATCAAAGTGAGCTTGAAGAATGATTGGAAAAGTTTTCAATCTAATTTATCTTTCTTATCTCAAAATATAATGTTCCTCAAATAAAATTTTTACAATCTAGCAAAATGTATTTTAGACAGGCGAGTAAAATTTTAAAATTTTTGGTTATATGAGGAGAGTGTAAGTGAAAATTTTTGGTAATATGAGGAGAGTGTACGTGAGAAAAATTCGAAACAATAATATTTTAAGGCTTTTTAAAAAGAAATTCAGGATGGCCCATTATTTTTGTCCCAGGTCCCAGTATTGCATGTCTTTGCAAAATCGAATGATATCATTCTTTTTGGATGATTCCCTTGACCTGAATCAAATCTCTAAACCTCTCTTCCCACAAAAAAAACACCTATACCATAACAATGCATATAGAGAGAGAGAGATAGAGCGGGGGGGGGGACAAGCAGACAGAGCAGAGAACTGAAAATTAAAGTGTAAGATAGAAACTTAGAAAAGTGTCGTATTTTTATTTTATCGTGCCACCAAAACAATCGTTTGCCTCTCAACAAGTCACACCAGATACTCACAGAAGATTCAAGTTAGGAGCAATACACAAAGCAAGAAAACTGGTTTCCGGCCTGATTTTGATTATGAAATAAATCAACTTTTAAAGAACGCTACCAACCTAGCACAAGTGATAGAATCAATAACCTTACACTGTCGAAATATATTTTAATTATTGATCAGTTCAATTATCTTCGATTATTGTTACTTATCCATCCATTATTGTTGTTGTTAAGAAAAGCGACATCACACTCTCACAGAAGATAAAAGCTGGAAACAATGCACAAAGGGACATAATTGGTGGTCTGACTGGCTTTGCCAATTGAAACTTTGCCTTCCATTTTTAATCTTTGTAATGTTTATTTCTCCTCCGAGTTTGTCGATATTGAGGAAGGCGGTTGGCAAGACAGTAAAACAGGCTGAAAACAAAATGTTGATAACAAAACAGCGGCGGCCATACTTTGAGTAATTCAAGTCTGTAATTAACTCAAATGAATGAACAAATAACTCGAATGAAGGACAGCCAAATCATTGAAATATAAACAGGTTTCTCTTCGATCGTTTAATCAAGAAGACTGCAGTGTTGTTGTTTCATTTACACTGCTGATTGGTCTCATTTAATTCCTTACCAGCAAGGCTATTAAGATAAAAAGGAATACAAACATTTCTATTGCAAAATTCTTCACTAGGAAGTGAATTTCTGGAAAAGTTTCAACATTGTCTCTTGTGACTTTTTCATGTACTTATCTCAGCGTGTGATTGACTTTGATAAATGGCTATTTTTTATTTTTGAATTCAACTTTTGTAGATTGAAATAATCAACTCGGTGGTCTAAGATCAAGGTCTGACCAAATGCCTGAAACCAATGCTCCCTGTTTTGTTTAGTTTTCAAAGCACTAAAATTAAAATTAGAAACAAATGAAATGTTTCGCAAATTAAAATGAGCGTACCACTAAATTTATGATGCCTCATTTTCAAATAATGAAATGCCTCTTGTTATTTTTAAATATTTATAAATCAAAGACACACACACACACACACACACACACACACACACACACACACACACACACACACACACACACATATTTGCCATATTTATCAGGTATAAAATAGGATAATACAAACAGGAAAAAACTCACGACTCAGAATTTCACGCAATCAATCTTCAGGTGAGTTAATATATGACATGCCTGACTTCTGTTGGATTCAACTGAATAAATTAGTACTTTTTGAGTTACGATCAGAATTTGCAAAATTTGCTAGTTTGGTAGCAAAGTGCCACGATGAAAGTAAATATTTACTTTGTAATTCAGCGTCAGATTAAGCCACGTGACTTATTACGTTAACCGTGTAATAGTCACGAGACTCTTTGAGTCGTGGGGCTTTATCCAGTTCTTATAATTATTCTGTTTTATTCTTGAAAAATATTGTGATATTGCTCCGCATTTTCGTGCGCACAACACCATCAGGATTTTATTGATTAAAAACGCTTTGGGTGTTAAATCATGATTACATAGATGCAGAGTCGTTTTTGTTTTCCGAGTCCAGGTTTAAGATGAAATTATGTTGCCAAAACAACGATTTTTTCCGCTTTAAACAAATTCCTGGGTGTTCTGTTATATAACTTGACAGCGGTAGCGATTTTCTTTGCTGAATTTTAAAAAAATGCCTTAATAAAAACCGGTTCTTAGAAAAATAAGATTCAATAAAAATGAATAGTGAGGTTTTATTATTTATTTTCAATATTTGTTTTATTTTCATTGTTCTGGTTTTGTTTTTGCAGCTTTTATAATTATACAAAGCTGTGATGATGTTCTTCTTAACCTTGATGTTCTTATGAACCAGCAACATTAGATTTATTGAAAATGGGACCACTTTTTCTCAAAGATAATAAATAAAATGTTTCTACAAAAGTTAACAAAAGAGAAGCCTCAATTTTTACATTAAAGTTTTATTTTTTGAAGTGATGTTTTATCCATAATAAAAATTTTAGGTTCTGAGTACTTTTACAAGAAAGACCACCAGACATCTGTCATTTATTTTGTATATTTTATACATAACATAGATAGATAGATAGATAGATAGATAGATAGATAGATACTGTTTAGGTGAAGAAACAAATCGTTTCAAAACAAGTTTTTTCTTAAATCAACAAAGTGCTCAAATGTGGACCAGCAGAGCAGAATAAATCTGATGATTGCATAGTTAATGCATAAAACATTTACATATATATATATATATATATATATATATATATATATATATATATGTGTGTGTGTGTGTGTGTGTGTGTGTGTGTGTGTGTGTGTGATTAAATAGGACTGACACATCCTTTCTGCCGATTTCATCTTTGATCCGTTTAAATCCTCGTATGAGTCATTTGATTTTTGGATGAAATGACTAAATGAAGGCGCCATTTTTTTCCAAGTACTTTCCTCCTACTTCTTTTATAAATATATTTTACTTGTTACTGTGCTTGTCATTCCATTATACGTTCCCAAGAAGATGGCTTCTGTCAGGTCCGATAGTACTCAAGAAAAATACGCCTTCTTGAATTCATTCAATCCAGAAATCAACAGACTTATCCGAACACTCGAACGAATAAAAAATAAAACAGGCAGAAACAAAATGTATATATGATATTTCATCAAATTTATTTAAAAGAGAAAACGCTGCATTATGAATATATATATATATATATATATATATATATATATATATATATATATATATATATATATATAAAGTAAATAATGAAAATAAATCCAACATTATGAAGAAAATAGAAAAAAAACGTAATCCCAAAGTGATGAATTTATCATTATGGAAAGTCAACGTTAAAACGTTTCAGTTTTAATAAACTTTCTTCAGGAATTTAACGAGTTGAACAATGCTGCTAGAAGAATGATAGGTGTTTATATAAAATAAAAGGAAAATATAGAAAAATATATATAAAGAGAGAGAGGGGCTTATTATATATATTTATATATGTAATCAATAAGATTAGGGACTCGGTTGAAGATAGACAATCTAGGATAGCATAGCAAACGGTAAACGAAGAGAACAGAAGGAAGAGCATTGCGAAAGCTAAACATAAAGCTACCAGCCAAGAAGAACGAATACGCCAATGGAAACAACATTTCGAGAATTTACTCGGAAAACCTCCGAAAGTTACACATGAACCAACCACGAGAAGTATTAGTAAACAATTAGACATCAAACTAGGACAGTTTACACAAGAACTCGACTCAGTACAAAGAAAAATTAAAATTAGAAAAGCAGCAGGGCTTGATGAAACACCCCCAGAAGTATGGAAGACGAGGCAATACGAAGACACACTGCTCCGACACTGTAATGCCGTATATAATTAAAGCACAATAGACAGGTGAACAAAGGGATGCACCCTTCCCTTCCCAAAGAAGGGTGACCTCAGAATATTCAACAACTATCGAGGTATAACCCTTACATCCATAGCGGCCAAGGTCTACAATGCTGTACTACGTAACCGCATAGAACCCAAAATTGAAAAGATGCTAAGGAAGAACAAAAATGGCTTTCTGAGAAATCGACCCGCAACATCACAAATTTTGACTATCCGTCGAATTCTAGAAGGTGCACTTGCAAAAAACCTAGAGGTAACAATATTATTTGTCGACTTCTCCAAGGCCTTTGACTCCATACACAGGGGGAAGATGCTATATAAAAACACAAAAGTTAAAGTCCACTCCCCGGAAGGAGACACAGACTACTTTGAGATTGTAGCAGGTGTACTGCAAGGACACATTAGCCTCATACCTGTTTATCATCTGCCTAGACTACGTGCTTAGAACGTCTATAGATATAATGAAAGAAAACAGTTTCAAGCTGGCAAAGGAAAGAAGCAGACAATACCCGACACAAACAATTAAGGACGCCGACTACGCCAATGACATAGCATCATCATCATCATGTCGTGCCGCTAGCACGGATATCCCTGACCCTCTCTCGCCACTTCTCCCTATCATTCATCGCTTCTGGCAGGTCTTCAGGGCTACATCCCGTATCCTCACATAGCTGCTGTATGTTCGAGCTGGTCGTCCTGCTTTTGCTTGGCCATATGCAGGGGTCCATAGGAGTACATCACTTATGAGTGTCCTGCGTATCTGGTTCGTCTAACTTTTCGTGGTGGGAGGCAGGTGGCCGTACAGCTGTTGCCCCGTGGGGTGTTGCCGCCAGGACTTGTTCAATATTGCTCGCAACATTCTTGTGTAATTGCCGTCTAGCTTCTTCTTCAGCCGTTTAGTTAGCGTCCAAATCGTGCATCCGTATAGCAGTATCGATACGACCGCTGCCTGGAAGAAACTGCGTTTCATTTTATCGATCAGGTCTGATTTCCATATGATCGAGAGCCTATCGATAGCTGTCCATGCTTTCGTTAGTCGTGTGTCGATGTCTTTTTCGGTTGATGAGACACTGCTTCCTAGGTAGGAGAATTTGTCTACTAGTTTCAGAGAGGTTCCGTCTAGTGTGGAAATGTCGCCTGTTTGGTTGTAACACATATATTCAGTTTTGTGTGCATTGACATGGAGGCCAATGCCTGCGGCGGCTCGTTCCAAACTATGCAGTAGTGTTTCGGCTTGGTTAGGTGTATTCGCCAGTAACGTTATGTCATCGGCGTAGTCGGTATCGGTAATAGTTTTTGCGGGGTACCTTCTGCTTCTTTTCTTTGTCAGCTCGAAGCCAGTTTCTCTAATTTTGTCGATCGAAGTTCTAAGCACGTAGTCTAGACAGATGATAAAGAGGTATGGGGCTAGCGTGTCCCCTTGTAGTACTCCTGCTACAATGTCTCAGTATTCTGTGTCTCCATCCGGTGATCGTACTTTCACTTTTGTGTTTCTGTAGAGAATTGTTATTGCCGCTACGGTTTCTTTTGGTAGGCCGTATGCTAGTAGGATTTGTTCCATCTTCCCTCTGTGTATGGAATCGAAGGCCTTGGTAAAGTCGACAAAGAGTAATGTCGCCTGTAGGTTTTTTTGCCCGTACGCCTTCAAGGAATCTACTTATGGTCAATATTTGTGAGGTTGTGGATCTATTTCTTCGGAAGCCATTTTGGTTTTTCCTAAGGATATTGTCTATTTCGGGTTCTATGCGGTTTCGTAGTCGGGCATTGTAGACTTTGGCTGCTATGGATGTAAATGTTATACCTCGGTAGTTCTTGGCTAATCCGAGGTCGCCCTTTTTAGGGAAAGGAAGGATGCATCCCTTCATCCATCTTTCTATCTTATTTTGATTATAGATTGCGTTGAATTTTCGGAGCAGTATGTCGTCGAATTGTCTGGTCTTCCACACTTCTGGGGGGATCTCGTCTAGCCCTGCAGCTTTCCTATTTTTAATTTTTCTAAGAACCGAGTCGAGTTCTTCTTTGGTGAACGGACCTAGTTTAATGTTTAATTGCTTACTGATAATCCTGGTGATCGGTTCATTCGTTACATTCGGTGGGTTTCCAAGTAGATTTTCGAAATGCTGTTTCCACAGTTTTACTCTTTCTTGTTGGTTTGCAGCTTTCAATTTTGCTTTGGCTGTGCTCTTCCTTCTACTCAATTCGTTTATTGTTTGCCAGGCTATCCTAGATTGCCTATCTTCCACCGAGTCTCCTATCTTATCTATTTGGTTTTGTATGTATTCCGTCTGTTCTTTTAGATATATGCCTGCTAATTGATATTGTGCCTTTTCTAGTTTTCGGGCATTGTGTTTGTTGGGTTCTTCCGATAGCTTTTGGAGGCAGTTTTCACGACTGCACGTTTTTCTCTAACCGCTAACGTTTCCCATGGGACTCTATATTTAGTTCTAGGTTTTGTTGGAATACACTTTGATGCCGCCTCGAGGTGTGCCTCAACAAAATTCTCATATTCGTCATTTGGGGTACCTTTTTCTGTCTTCTCTTGTAGTATCTCGAATCTGTTTCTTAATTCTAATACATATTTGTTTTTAATATCTCTGTTGTTAAGTTGGGCCCTGTCATAATGGTTAGTGGTCGCTGTTCGTGTGACGTTTTTTTTCGTAGGCTTAGTCGTAGTTTGGCTGTGACTATTCGATAATCGGAGGACACACCCTCGAAAGAAGAGTATGCCTTGCAATTCATCGTGCTATTTTTCCATTTCCTATTTATAAAGACGTAGTCTATCTGTGCTTTACTATTGTTCGCGTATGTGTTGGTCCATAATTTTCACTCCCTTTTTTGATAGTTTGTATTGAGGCATGTTAATCTATTTTCTATCATGAAATCAGTTAGATGTTGTCCATTCCTATTTGACGTGTTGTGAAGGCTGTATTTGTTGTTTCTGTTTTTCCCGATTTGTGCATTCAATGACAAGCGGGTTGTGTTTCGGAAAGCTACGCACTAGAGAGGATAGCTCCTTGTAGAAGATGACTAGTTCGGTTTCTTCACTAACATTGGTCGGGCTGTAGCAGGAGATGATTGTTGCTTTGGGGTTGCCATTAAACGTAGCTGCTATCATCCTAGGCTGTATTCTCTCAATGCTATTAAGTGTTTTTAATGCTCTTGGTCCTATAAGCATTCCTACCCCTCCTACCGTGGCATTGACAGAGATTTTCCATGCCGATACAGTGGCTAGCGTCCATCCATTGCCAGTTTCGTGATATTTGATATCTTCCATGTGAGTGTATCGGTGTTCTTGTATGCAAATTATGTCTATCTTATGTTCTACGGCCGATGCAGTTAGCTCTGGTAGTTGACCTATTCTATTTGAGGTTCTAACGTTAAATGTCGCTATTTGTATTGTTTGTTTGCATTTTAGTAGCTTTTGTTTGAGCTCTGTAGCTGATTTTTCGAACACTGAGGCCAGGGCTCCAACCTTTTTTACCCGCGCAAAGAGCGATGCGGTTTATGTATGTGGCTTGAGTGTGGGTCATGGTTATCTTTCGATGGCTGTTTTTATTCTCATCTATAGAAGCCACTCTTATAAATGAGCAGCAGTAGTTCCCCGATCGAACTGACGATCCTGAGCGTTAAGCCGCAAGACTCACACGTCCAGGACAAGTAAAATGACATAGCACTTCTGGGAAATATACACGCCCAAGCCTAAACCCTGCCTCATAGTCTGGAGCGGACAGCTGCTGGCATAGGCCTCCATGTCAACGCAGAGAATATGGAATGCATGTGCTTTAATCAAAGAGGCGACATCTCCACACTAAATGGTAGTTCTCTGAAACTAGTGGAAAAGTTCTCCTACCTAGGAAGCAGTGTCTCATCAACCGAGACAGACATCAACATACGACTAACAAAGGCATAGACAGCTATCGATAGACTATCGGTCATATGAAAGTCAGATCTGACCGATAAAATAAAACGCAGTTCCTTCCAAGCAGATGTCGTGTCGATACTGCTATATATATATATATATATATGGGGGGTGTATATATATATACATTTATGTCTATATATATGTATTGTTACGCCGCCATGTGCCCAGCAGGCTTGCAAGGTACTTTTCGTTCCCTCCAAGTCCATCAGTTAAAGCAGGGCATCGACGTTGGTTGAACACTATTTAATGTCACAGATATCACCAACTCCCTAGCGGGACCACATTTTAAAGCCACAAGGCGAGTTATAGGTGAATTATTAAAAGTCAACACAGCTAACTGGCAAGCTTTCCCCCACAAATATAAGGTTTTCGGCAAATACAATTCTTCCACAACAAAAAAGGGACTCTGAACTGCTGTGTTTGGGTTAACAAGATTGATAACAATATTATTTTATTGAATAAAAGAAAGAAAAAAAGAAAAAAACAATTCAAGTAACAGTCAGGAGCGAGAAAGTCTTTCTGCATCTCGGAGGAGCCTCAACTAAAATATCCGTATCCCGGACGATCTGTTAATGTCGGAAGGTGAGAATGTAGTTCGTCAATGATAGACACGTTCTGCTTTTCTCCGGACTTTGGGATTTAATGGTAGAGCTCGAGCTCAAAATCTCAAGTTTATCATTAGGGAAATATTCCCTCTTTTCTCCTGTATCTTATCGGAGCTATTCTTTCCTCCAGTAATTTGTCTTTTGTTCACGTCAGCGTGAATGCAACAAGATAAATTTGAATATACTTGAATTGTATATTCACTTACTTGGAATTTTGTGGAATTTATTCTCTTCTCTTTTTCCCCTCGTTATTGGGTTTCCATAACGCGCTGGTAGAAGGATACATGTCTTATTTCAGATAAGACCAAGATTAATAATGGTATCTTTCCTCGTGGACAAGTTTTTTCTTTGGGTATTCGTTTAACGAGGGTCACAATATGACAATATTGGTCTATGGCGGTACGTGAAGGGTTAACCAAAAAGTTGAGTAGCCAAATATAATTGCCAAGAAGTGTAAAATTGAAATTTCTGGGAAAAAGAATTGAAAATTCTGAGAAAGAACTTTTGACAATAGTCAAGACAGGAAATGGAAAGATGTTGACAGGTGGTGCGGGTGACCGGGTTGGTTACAAGTACAATCAGAAAAATGTGTTGTTTTAAGAAATGAGTGATATCATGAACAATTCCCAAGCCTGAAAAAAAAAAATGAAAATTAAAAATTTGACAATCAGGGAAGATAACCCGTGACCTGTGACTCTCGCCTGATTGCAGTGACAGGGAGAAAAGGTGTTGAAAGGTGAACAAGGGAATCTTTGTTGATGGTGGGATGGCTGTCTGGCATTGATGAAACACTTCGACTAATGAGGTGAGGTAATTTTCCGGAATTACTTATCGGTGCTGAAAAAGGAATTATCAATTAGCCTGGGCGAAGGCCAGCCTTTCGCCTACGTAGGGTTGAAACCAGTTCCATCAAAAGTGACAGTCCAGCATATTTGGACATAAAGGGGTTGGACCCTTTCTGACGTCATGAGCCGTAAAATGAGAGAAACTATGTTGGTAGGAGGAAAGCTATCCTCCCGTAGTCCTCACTACGAGGGTAGTGAAAGGGACGACTCTGTGAAAGTAGTGAAAAGGGGGTTGGACCCTTTCTGATGATGTCATAAGCAGTAAAATGAGAGAAACTATGTTGGTAGGAGGAAAGCTATCCTCCCGTAATCCTCACTACGAGGGTAGTGAGAGGGACGACTCTGTGAAAGTAGTGAAAAGGGGGTTGGACCCTTTCTGATAACGAAAGTTGAAACAAAGGCATGACGGATGTCTAATGAGTTGAAAATGACGTTATAGAGATCACCCCTGCCGCAGTCAGAACCTACCCCAGAATATTTGCAATTATTATATAAACGAGCTGATTTTTTAACTCAGCAGTTGGTGGCAGAGAGCGAAGCAGACGAAGACCAGACAGGGACCAACAGTTTGGAATTGTGCTTTGCGCTGCCAACTCATATATCACCAGTCCGCCGCTGGGATAAATTGTTGCTAAGAAGATTTAACCCTCGTCAAACCGCCGCCTTAGACCATTATAAGTCACACCCGCAGATTTTTGTCACCATCTGTTACGTTGAAGATTATAAAAGCTTTTTATTATTACCTACTGCGGAAATCGGAGTTGTATTTTCTTTTTTTGTTTTACAACATATACCCTTCGGATTTCAGTCTTCAGCTGCCAGTACACCCTCTTTCTTTCAGACGTGGTCATCGGCCCTTCTTTTAAAAAATCACAGCGTGGGAGAGGGCAGTAAATGGTCACTTTCCTGGAGGGAACTTTCGATCTGTTTTTCTACGCTGTAGCAGAGAGGTAATTTACTAAGCTTTTTGCTTAGATGTGGCACAGGGCCATATGAAAGGGGCACCCAATGAGACTCGAACTCATTCGTGTAGGTTTGCTAGTCGAGCTTGCTAACCATTACACCACCAAAGGCGCCTCTACGCTGTAGCAGAGAGATTGGAGGGAGGCGGACAAGGTTGTGGCAAAGGGGTACCAGAAGTGGTATCGTTTAAACCAGGTTGTGACCCTGTGGGGTTATATTTGGTGCCATAATCGAGGACCGGGTACGGACCTGGTATAATTGGCGCCGTGACCGAGGATTGGAGTCTGGAGCTGGTTCATTCAAAGGAGAAGCTCTTTCTTTTCTCTAAGGGTTCTCTGCACGGCCTTATTTTGGAATTCGGATTTCTTTCATATCCCAAAGTACGTGTCTTCACTTTCTGACGAAGAAACGGCAACTCCTTAGGTGTCTTCACCCCTTGACGAATAAATGGAAACTAACTAGTCTCTGGAGTTTAAAAATTCACCACGTGTTGGCTTTTTTTTTTTGGCCGTTTCTTCCTCAGTACCAATTTATGGTCACAGATTTGCTTCTCCGCTGACGCGTACACGGCTAATAGAGAGTGAGGTTCTCCCATGCTCATGTCACCTTGTAATAATAGAGAGGGTGGGAGAGAGAGAGGGCCCTTCTTTTCATTATTCTGCTTACTACTATGGTCCGCTGACGACCAGAGAATTGCAGCTCCCTTCCCCACAACGCGGTGAATGTATGAGGGTGTCATATTTCCTCGTCAAAGTATATATATATATATAGGCAAAAATATATGATTATACAAATGTTAGGGCCTATGTATGGTTCAAATACAACCTTTGATTATTATTAATATTAGATAGAATCATTGATGTTAAATTGCAGTTGTTGAAACCATAAAACTGAGTAAAATAAATAAGGATTAAATTAGCTAGGAATACATGACAAATAAAATTACTTTTGGTAAATAAGAATACTTTAAACCATTTAACTGTGTGCAAATAGAACAATTAGTATTTGAAGACAATAGTTGAAACCAATTAACTGAGTGATAACAATACACATCAGTCCTTGAAACTATTTAACTGTGTGCAAGCAAATGAACACTGGCGTCTTTAAAAATTGTTACCTTCAAACTATTCGTTTACAAATTATATATATATATATATATATATATATATATATATATATATATATATATATATACGTGTGTGCGTGTGTGTGTGTGTGTGTTTGTGTGTGTGAACAGAATTTTGTTTTAAATAACCAGAGCTGATATGTCTCAAAACACAATCAACAAAGAGGTATATATGTATATATATATATATATATATATAATGACAGCTCATGAAATTAAAACTAACGACCTTCTAGTGTTTATGGCAATATTTTTTAGGTTTTATACCTACTCTGCTATAATAGCATTAGTCAGTTTTTTAAAGCAAACTTTTCTTATTTGCACATATATATATATATATATATATATATATATATATATATATATATATATATGTGTGTGTGTGTGTGTGTGTGTGTGTGTGTGTGTGTGTGTGTGTGTGTGTGTGTGTGTGTTTGTTTGTGCTTCAACCAAACTCCTCTTTGCACGTGCATGATGAGATGCAAGTTCAATTCTAAGCCGGGTTTAACAGGTTTGAGTGCTCCTTCCAAACCAGTTGGCCTACTAAGTTTAAAGTACACAGCCGGCCCTACTATTTACCCAAAACTAGAAGGACAATAATTGGATTCATACCTCTCCCCAGGGTATAAATGGCATATGAAATGCAAACAACCACATCCATTTCCTACGACGGTAACCGTTACACTACGTATATATATATAGTCGGACAGACATTGCTTGTAACATTTATAGGGAAACCTCTCTCTATATATATATATACATATATTAGTATTATTTGGTCCAGTTAAACCGGAGTTCGGAGTAATTCCATCAGGACAAGAAAACTATTCAAGAGTGAAAATTTAAATTTCCCTGGTAAAGAGCTCAATGTAACAGACATTACAGAGCAATAATTTCTTTAAGAAAAAGCACAAACCGGTCACATTAGAATTATGAATTTATTTCCATCCTGTTAGGTGTTTTTGAAAAATCAAAAAACACGAAAAAAATTAACAGGACTTCTTCAGATCTTATGAATAAAATAAATCAGAATAGACACAGGAAAGAAGGTGGGAGGGGATAGAAGAGGGGTGAAGAGTTATCTCCTCATTTAGCCTACATCCGTTTTTTATTTTATTGTCGGTTAGAATTATAGTAAATTAATTTTTTTTTTAATTTTTAGATTCTAATTATTTTTCAACTTAAAACAACAGATTTAATACTAAATTAGAAAAATAACTTTAATCAATAACTTTACGTAATGATACAGTAAAAATTATATTAAATTAATTTCAGGATTTAATTAAATTTAACTTTTTTAAAGACAAATTTATCTAGAGCCTATTAATCAGTTACAGTTTTAATGATTAGTAAGTATATATGATATGGTTTTTTCACATTTTCTATCTAACATTTTATTTTATTTTTATTCATTTACATTAATTCTCAATTTAATCCTATGTTTTTTTAAAAAAACATTATTTATGTAAATTATCTATAGTTTAAATTTATCTCTGTCTACACCTAGCTATTAATTCACATCTCTTATCTAATAATTTTTCCGGCTCTGGGTAAAGCAAAATTACATAATCCAGAAAATATACCTAATGATATTAATAAAGAAAAAAAATAAGAAGTATGATCATAAAAATAGAAAAAGAAAAATTATATGCTTTAACCCCCCTTTTTTGTAGACTAGCTAGTATAAATGTAGGTAAATATGTTTTTGAAACTGATAGATAAGCACGTTAAACATGATAATATACTACATAAAATATTTTAATAGAAAAACGTTAAAAATTAGTTACTCCTGCACGAAAAATATTTTTCAAATAATCAATAATTATAATATAGAGATAATTAAGGAATTTCAGAACCAAATAGATAATAATAATAATAATAATAATAATAATAATAATAATAATAATTGTAAACAAAACGAATGTAATTGTAAAACTCGAAATGATTGTACTATGAATGCATTATGTAACTTAAATAATGTAGCATATCGAGGAATTATTTACCCAAAAGAGAATATAAATGACAGAAAAACTTATATTGAAATCTCCTCCACGAAATGGAAAATTAGATACGCTAATCACAAATATTCTTTCTCCCATGTACATCTGAAACATCAAACTGCTCTATCTAAGCATTTTTGGGGTTTGAAAAATAAAGGTTTAACCCCTGAGATTCAATGATCCATATTAAGAAGATCAAATACTCCAAAATGTTTTGATAGTAGACGTAGAAGAAAAGATGCACATTTTGCTTTACCCAGAGCCGGAAAAATTATTAGATAAGAGATGTGAATTAATAGCTAGGTGTAGACAGAGATAAATTTAAACTATAGATAATTTACATTAATAATGTTTTTTTAAAAAAACATAAGATTAAATTAAGAATTAATGTAAATGAATAAAAATAAAATAAAATGTTAGATA
Organism: Sepioteuthis lessoniana; assembly: GCA_963585895.1. Lineage (NCBI taxonomy): Eukaryota > Metazoa > Mollusca > Cephalopoda > Myopsida > Loliginidae > Sepioteuthis > Sepioteuthis lessoniana. The sequence goes on from OY757917.1 coordinate 51,155,767, forward strand.
GAAAATGTGAAAAAACCATATCATATATACTTACTAATCATTAAAACTGTAACTGATTAATAGGCTCTAAATAAATTTGTTTTTAAAAAACGTTAAATTTAATTAAATCTTGAAACTAATTTAATATGATTTTTACTGTATCGTTACGTAAAGTTATTGATTAAAGTTATTTTTCTAATTTCGTATTAAATCTGTTGTTTTAAGTTGAAAAATAATTAGAATTAAAAGAAACTAACCGACAATAAAATAAAAAACGGAAGTAGGCTAAATGAGGAGATAACTCTTCACCCCTTTTCTATCCCCTCCCACCTTCTTTCCAGTGTCTATTCTGATTTATTTTATCCATAGGATCTGAAGAAGTTCAGTTAATTTTTTTTCGTGTTTTTGATTTTTCAAAAACACATAACAGGATGGAAATAAATTTATAATCCTAATGTGACCGGTTTGTGTTTTTTCTTAATGAAATATATATATATATATATATATATATACATATATATATATATATATATATATATATATATATATATATATATATATATATATATATATATATTATTATTATTATTATTATTATTATTATTATTATAAAAAAAAAAATAAACATCTAAATTTGACTGGAAATAATTTATTCTCCCAAATTGTTTTAACACTATTGCGCCAACGAACATTTTGCGTTTTTATTTCGTAACGTAAAATACAATGATTACATTATTATAGTATAGTCAGTGATTAACTCTTGGCAATTTTTAATATAGAGTAGATCAACTTTTTATTTTAGATCTGGCTTACATAGCGCCATGGTCTTGTTAATCTTTCAAGCGGTTGCCTCTAAAGTCATTCGTCATAAGTCAAGCTCTGAATTTGACCACTATCATACCACACGCCGTGTAAATCTTCTGATATTCTGTCATGATACTGATGGAGTCCAGTTTCACTAGCTTTGGTCTGAAGGTCAGCCGATGTCGGGCAAGGTTGTGAGGAGAGGAAGATCAATATTTACAAAGATGTGAGTTAAATCATCAGACTAGGTTGATTGGAACGGGCGTAACTTTGGTTCTAATTAATTATCGCCTGGAAGGAGAGGGATGATGGGAAGTAAGATGTGGGGAGAGGTTGGAATAAATGATGTGGTGATTAATGCGGTGGTGGTGGTGGTGGTGGTGGTGGTGGTGGTGGTGGTGGTGAGAATGATGTATATGCATTGAGGCGGGAGGAGTGAACAAGGAGGAGGGTTAGGGTAAGCTGAATTTCGTATGATAGTCACAATGATTGATAATGATAGAGATGAATAGAAATCAGTGATCGGGGGGGGGCAAAGAGAGAGAGAGAGATAGAGAGAGAAGGCAGGAAACAAGGAGCGTGGAATAAAAGGGACTGGATACGCAAAGGGAGTCAGAGGAAGAAACAGAGACACGGAATAAAAGAGAAAAAAAAGAGGATAGAGAAAAAGAAATATAAGATTGTGTGAAAAGTTGGATAGGAAAAGAAAAAAAAAGAATGATTTGGTTTCTTTGTCAATTGATATATCAACCTTTATGGGTTATTTAATGCCAAAGCTACCATTATAGAAGAACAGGAGTGGTACTCCCTAGCAGGGAGATAAGGAAGTTTTTACCATTTTGAAGTCACGCTATTATGTTCACTTTCGGACTAATAGTCCGAAAGTGAACGTAATAGCGTGACTTGGAGTTCGAACTTGTTTACTATGATGTCGCTGTCCACTATGTTAGCCACTACGCCACGGGGACTAAAGAAAGAAATTAAGGAAGGATTCATGAGAGGATAAAAGAAAGAAAGAAAGAAAGAAAGAAAATTATGAATGAAAGACGGAAAAAGATTGTAAGAAAAAAGTGAAAAACCTATAAAAGAAAACCTAATTTTTAGACAAAAGATTGAAATTCACCTATTAATGACAAATAATATTGCAAGTATGCCATTCAAAGAATGAATTCCATAAATTAATGCTTTCGTGCCAAAAAATTAAGTGTCGATCCATACACAAGATCTACTGAAATACGTGTATATACGATAAAAATGCTGCAAATGATATTTTTATTCAACGTTTTATAGCAAAAGAATCTATTTTGAGTTTAAAGGATAAAAAGGTCCTCAAAATAAACCTGTCGCAGTTTATTTTTTTCTTTTCTTTTTTCTTATGTTCATTGATTTTATCCTGACAACCATTATTCGATGCATTCGCATAACTCTTTGTCTTGTCGGTGGATCTTAGAATACGCAGACCCGACTGACTGCTGAAAGGTAAAACTTCCCTAAAAAAGAAATATCAATAGACATGACACCACACCGCACCTCATGGTGAAATTCTGATGATCTAAAGAGTGTGAAGTTTCCCTTCATAAACATTACCATTCTGATCTACAGCAGTAGAGTCTCATGTATGTTAGAGTCTCATGTATGGGTCGAATAGATCTTTTTTAAATTTTTTTTTTTTCTATAGGAATACTTGGTGCCTCTTAACTGTAATTATAAATATTACAGATTGGTTCGGCACTTCTCAATGTGGCCCATATAGACGCCTGGAGATGAATAAAATTTTAGCTAGTGAATCAAAGCATAAAGGTTCACAGGAGTGAATTTGCTACTTTGTATTTATAAATAACAATTTGTTTATCTATGTAGACCACATTAAAAATTTGTCAGAAGACTTAAAACTTTTATTCAAAGATTTCTGAAACATGGATGTTCCTGAATATAATATTTTCCATTTGATGTTGAAATGGAAAGTAGAAATTCAAACACCTTTCTTAAGGAAGACATTTTAAAATAAATTTCGATCTTGCTTTTCCAAATTCGTATATTGTGGAATATGGGTTCAGCCATGTGCTTTATTCATTAAGCAAACAGATCACTTTAAACATAGAACATGGTGATTTGCGACTCAGACTCACAAACTTGCAACCTAATATTCATGATATCAGTTCGCACCAAACCAATCCTTCATATTAAAAAAATAAATCAAGAATTAGAGATGCATTTTCATTTATAGTTTACAGTAAATCATATCAAACAAGGGTAAATTAGTTGTTTTTTTAATTCAAAATTCAATTAGTTTATTTGGAAGTAAATAGAAATTAAATTTGGTTACAATAGGAGGGGCATAAAATTAAAAAAACTTAAGAAGCCCTAGATAAGATTAGTCGAATTTGTATCTTTAAATTGGCTGATATAGTCAGAATGATTCAATCGTTATTCTCTGTCTTTTTTCAATTGTGTTGTACTTAGTTACCGTTTACTAGTTTTGAACCCAACCTTTTATTCATTAGGTCAGATTGTTTTCATGCTTAAAGTATATCTTGTATCATTTAATTCGACCATGAGACTGAACAAGGGTATATGATGTTTGTGCACTACCTAACCCAGGGATTGAAACCGTGACGACCAGGTAACAAGATATACAAGTAAGGCTTTTATACATCCGGCCATTTGTTTATAAAATTGAATAAAAGGTTCGGTTCAAAATTTTTAGAAGATTACGGACGTTGACAGACACCTGAAGATGATCGAGGAATACAACATCCGAAACATTGTGACTATAATGACCAACATGAGGAGAATAGCATGAATAAATCACATAAATTATAATCTTGTAATTCCCCCAAATTTCCGTCCGTCCATCCATTCAGTTTGGCCTATCAACTACCTTTCATGTATATATATATAATTGATAAATTCATTTTATAGAACATGGAAGTTTTAGTGATTTCAAAGGCCTAAAAGACCATAAGGAAAGCTCTCATGGATCACATGTGGCCGATGGGCCTGGATAGATCATTTATTCAAGATTTTTTTTTAAATGATTGTTTGGATTATAAATATTATCAAGCAATATTGATATGTAACTGGATAGGCGGTAATGTCCATTATCTGGCTGGATATCAAGACCTATATCCATCGTTATCATAACGGTTATCCCAAGTTATAATCAATGTGGCCAGGCAGTGCCATGTCCTTGCTAAGCCATGCAGTTTCTTACAGCTAAGCATTATTATTGGCTTCAAATGAATTACTGAACAATATTTTCTAAAAACAGATTTTAAAAGCAACTTTTCTGCTGACTATGGAGCCAGCTTCAATCCCTAGAATATTCCTCACTTGAATCAAGTTATTGTCTAGTTATAATCTCCACAGCTCTGTTATCGTCTACGAACTTTACTTACAACTCATTTAATTCTCAAAGCACACAATAAGAACTGATTAAGAAAAGGGAAAAGAAAGAACTAAAATCTTTAGTTTTATGTGGATATTATATATATATATATATATATATATATATATATATATATATATATATATATATATATAAAGGTTTGGTTAAATAAAATCGAATTCTTCTTATTCTGAATTTTTAAATTTTTTTTCTTTCAAGAGTCCTAATCTTCAATTTATTTATTTATTTATTTTTCTCTTTTTTTTATTTTTATTATTTCATGCTACGATCTGGAAATTCATTAATGATTTCTCCAAAGGAGCCGAGATAATAGAACCATTTTAGAAAAATAACCCCTTGTATTTCTAGAGAAATCATGTATATATATATATATATATATATATATATACATGATTTCTCTAAAGGAGACTAGATAATAGAACCATTTTAGAAATACAAGGGGTTATTTTTCTAAAATATATATATATATATATATATATATATATTTATATATATATAACTCTGTGTGTGTGTGTGTGTGTGTGTGTGTGTGTGTGTGTGTGTGTGTGTGTGTGTGTGTGTGTGTGTGTGTGTGTGTGTGACACTGTTTTACTGCGTTTTCATACGAACATGAATCATTTTTGTCACGACCAGGTGTCGAGCTGTTAAGAGAAAATTAATTTGATCCCAACGGTTGTTCTGCCTAAAAAAGACTTGGAGATTTAATTAAGAAATTTAAGGTTAATACTCCCCCTCCAAAACTGGAAAATAACGCAATCAAACATTCGTTCTAATCATTATTAATTGCAAGGTAAACACCTTGCAAGAATATCCGAAATCTGTAGATGATTATCGAAAATTCTACAAGATTACCAAGTACGACAGACAACTGAATAAGATCGGAGAATACTACAGCCGAAAGGTTATGTCAATGATAACCTACATTAACACACTAGTCCAAATTTGAACCTAAAATACTAAATTTTTTCTATTAAAGTGAGTGTCATAATTGATATTTAACTATAAAAAGACTCCGTGACCTTTACTTTTTTTTAAAGAAAATCTTACAACTCGTTGGTAATATGAGTAAGTACTGCTGTCATAATAATCCCACATCTCAGAAATTCAGGCAAAGGTTATCTGGTGATTATTTTTAAGAAAACGCGTAAAACTTTTCCTAGTTTCTGGATCTTACCGAAAAATCCTAAAATATGTTTGGGAAAGAAAGTGTATTGTATTTGTGGCACTTGTTTACTTTTCGGTATTTCTTTCTTTTTCTTCTGTAGCGTTTTTATCAAGGAAAGGGTCAATACATTTTCATTTTAAGATTTGTTTATACTACATTTCTTTTGCAGTAAACAAAAATAAATATCTCAAAAAATCAATTCGCATTTGCAATGACTTTGTTTCTCTCTTCTCATTATTTTTTCTTGACGTAGACGACAGACATCTAATTTTTCTTTGAGAGACATTTATTACGAACAAATTTTATTTTTTCTTTGTTTTTTTTAAATTTCCGGTCATTTTCTTCTCTTTATTTTTTTTTTCATCTAATGATTTAATATTATTTAAGAAATTGTAACTTACAAAAATATGAAATTATAAGATATTTCATTTCTGAGGCGATAATAAAAGTTCTTGTCTCGACCAAGATACAAATGATCTTGAACGATGCTATTCCCACACTTTATTCCTATTGCTCAAAGCCCAAACGAAGCTTTTTGTGTTGCACTTTGCGTTACTGCTCTTGAGAAAGGCATGAATCCATCTATTTTCCCAGTAACAATTGGTAAATAGTTGAGCATATTGATTTCTGTGGTCTTCTAGAACAAGGAAAACTCTGAATGCAAACCAGCTGTATTCTGCTTAAGAAATTACCGTGTGTCACATCCTGCTCGCTGATGGAGGAGTTGGGTAAATTAAAAGGTGTATTTATGTTGGTCACATGGATAGGTGTATTTATTTATAAATTAATAAAATGTCTAAAATAAGATGAGGTTTACTTGGAAAATTCCGTGTCAATTAATATTAAAAAAGAAATAGACTACTTTGGGAAATGCTTCCTTAGTTCACTTTCTAAAATACTCCTCTGGAAACATTACACATTTCTTTGTGCGTCCTTTCCACTTTTGTGTAGACAAGAGCCAGAAGGTACATGGAACTAAAGCTGAACCTCACGGAATCATACATCCTGAGTGATGTGATGTATTCTCCCACTCTCACCAAAAAAATTACAGGGGACATGAAGGAAGAACGTAGACATTTAAAACCAAACAAGTGATTGTTTTTTTGAGTAGGAATAAAAGTAAGTAAAGCTGGCGACCGTAGTCGAGGGTGACCCGAAGTCTCCCTTTTCGATAGCTACTACACCAATTGCTCTACTTTACCCTTGATCCTTACATTATAATGCTGAGTGTTAAGCAAGATAGCATCAAGTACCATTTTTGAGTCTTTGGTACGACTCGACCCGGGATTGAACCTAGATCTCCCGGGCATTGTCAGTACTTGATAAGAATACTCGATACCAACTAGCTGTGCACAGGAATTATTATTATTATAGACAAAAATGTGCGACAAAAAGTGATGACAATGAATCATTGAAAATATAAGTATTCATTATTACAATAAAACATTTAAAATGAATCAAATTTCGATTTAAAACAATACGTGGTTGATATGCTGTAAAATAAACTAATACAAACAAAACATTTATAAATTGATAAAATTTCGGTATCGAATAACCCATGATAAGTCGTTGAATAAACCGAGCAAAACCAATTAATTTAAAATGTAAATTTAATGTATACTGGACATTCTTCTTCTTCTTGATTTTCTTTTGGTCCATTTACAATTTCATCAATATTTTTTGTTTTTTTATCTTTAATGTCCATTAGGTACAGTAAAGTTTTTACAGAAATATTTAAACATTGTTCATCTCCGTATTTGGTCTTGTTTTTATTTTATTTTTATTTCAGTTTTTTTCTTTTCTTTTAGGTTATTTGAATTTTAAAATAGTAATTAAATTAAACAAAGTGAGTTTGATCAACTTAAATTTATTTCCCCAAACTTTTTCAACAAAATACCATTCTTATAAATAAATGAGAACCAAAAGTCTTTGTAGAATGAAATAGTTCGATTTTTGGTAGATTTTTAGAATTTCGCGTTTTTTCCTCAAAATTTTTCGCATGCAAAAAATCATTAATTAACCATTTTTTTTATACAGGGTAAACAATTTTTCCAACAAAAATTCAGTTCTAAACAGTGGACACGGTTTTTATATCAGAAATTTTCTACAATCATTTTTCTAAAGATTATGACGATGAAATTTACTTTTTTACAAGTTTTAAAAGTTTTTCTGTCGCATATTGATTTTTCGTCAACCTTCTGTGAAGATACTGCGAATACTGAAATAAAATATATGAACTTTCAATATATTTGGTTGTATGCCAAACCATAACATCGTTCAGTACCCGGTCGATTGAATTTATAATATTTCAATGTTCATACAGATTCGGGGAGCTTTTACCGACTTTTGAGGCAAGAAAAAAAGAAACTAAAACTTTCCCAAAAATTTCTAAGCACTTTTTGTAGCTTCGTGTTACCCGACAAGTTAATCAACATATAATTTTAGATTGATATCATTGTCACCTTCATGTTCCATAACTTTTCAACCCTCAAGCAAAATCCAGAATTTCTGTTTCCCTTTAATTCTATTCAGTATTCTGCTGAAACAATGAAATCAAGATGATGCAGATTGTTTTAAATTACTTCAGTTTTACTAAAATCATGACTGGATTAAATTCATTGCTTTATGAAAAACTGATTTAGTAATATGATTTGCAGGCCTAGAAGTCATTATAAATTTAAATTGTTTCAAAGCTCATCAAACAGCTTTATGGTGCGTTATTTAAGTGCGTTATTCATTGACTGATAAAACAGTTCTGCAAAATCATTGGGGGAAAGGATTGCATGCTGATTTTATAAGCAACTGGAAAGCTACATCTGTTGTAAACCCTGCTACAATGGACTAACTGCATGGTTTAATGGCAAGAAAGCGGCTTTCAACTTTGCAGTCCCGATGGTTTGGAGAGAGCCGCGAAAGCACGCATCCCAACCTTCGATCTGCTATGAGACCCGTTACCCATTCAGATGATCGTTCTGTACGCACACCTCCAGTAAATAAGGATCTTCTTTCCTCATCAGAGGAAGAAATGCCTTCAAGGGAGGATTCTGCCGAGTCAATATCTTTGGAAGATATTGAGTCTACATATTCAGGAACAAGTGGCAATGAGCCACCCTGGATCACGCAAGAAGACCTGAATGATCTTGCTCGTGATTTGTATTTGTCAAAACAGCAGTCAGAGCTCTTGTCTTCTCGGCTTAAACAGTGGAACCTAGTCCAGGAAGATGTAAGGATCACCAGTTTCAGGAATCGGAACAAATAAGGTCATTGGTCTTCTTATGGGTATGCAAGCGGGCTTCACAAAGTACCGTTGTTTTCTCTGTCTCTGGGATAGTCGAGCTGTATTCCAGCATTACAAGCAGAAAGACTGGGGTCTAGAAGCACTTTTGTTCCTGGCGAACACAGCCTCAAGGAGAATCCTCTGGTGGACATGAATAAGGTGCTTCTTCCTCCTCTTCACATCAGGCTTGGTTTGATGAAGAATTTCGTCAAGACGTTGCACAAAAATGGTGCTGCCTTCCAACACTTGTCTACTGTGTTCCCATTCAAGTTTGTCTGTAGTGGCTTCCTTGGTAACATACGCATACCAGATTACCAAGCCTGTATTGAGAAGTTGCTAAAGTCTTACGAGGATATGGGGTGCCGAATGTCACTCAAGATTCATTTTCTCCATTCCCACCTCAACCTCTTCCCGCCAAACCTTGGAGCAGTGAGTGATGAGCATGGAGAAAGATTCCACCAAGACATTACGAAGATGGAGAGCAACTATCAAGGTAAATGGAACCCCGGCATGATGGGAGACTTCTGCTGGATGCTCTTGCGTGACACCCGGGAGGCAAAATACACCAGATCTTCTAAGAAAACATACTTTTGACTGTGTGTGGTATTATGAATTGTGTAATTGTGTAATCCAAGTATATTGATTCAATCAGTGTTCTTTATCTATCCTGTTTTATCTGTTATAAGCTGCTGCAGCTCTTGAAATATGCACATATATTCTCTGTTTATTCTAAGATGAGACTATTTAAAAGCCAGAAAACTAGAGGTGAAAGAGCAAAACTATTTATAAATTTGAATTCAGCACACCCAAATTAACAAAAACACCTATCCCTATTCTTGCCTCAAACCAAAAATTTATTTTTGTAAACCAGTGTTATTCATGAAATATTATATTTCTTAGTTACTTGAAACCAAATGACTTCTTAAACTATATATATATATATATATGAAACCGTGTGCCTGTGTGTGTCTATGAGTAACTTTGGTTAAAGAGAACAAAAAAGGACGATGATATAAATCTTTCTAAGTTTCTTTAAATTTAATTATCGTGGTTGGTTGGTTGGTTGATTGGTTATTCGACACCCCTTAACTCTTGCTGGTTTATTTAAGATCAATGTCGGTCTCTTTTCGTAAGCAAGTCTTTGATTTCAAATAACCAATGTTAATCGTTTGTAAACGGTTATTATTCCATGAAGTAGATTGACGAATATCTTCATCTTGCTTGTTATATTTACAATATTTCATCCATTTTCTTTTTCTTTTCTTTTTTTGTCAGTTGTTTTATTCACAGCATTTGTAAATGAAAATGAGCAAATTCGCCCATTTATAATTCGAAAATTGGTTAAATTATACATTTCATCGTCCAGGGTACAAAACAAATTTTTAAAAGAACAACATCCACTTTCTTTAATTTTCTAACATAAGCAATGAAGAAATAATACATAATATTCAGGAACAAAGTTTTGTTCAATAGTTTCAGAAAGAGTAAAATGCTAACTTTGAGAGAAATAATGGTCATTTTCTAAACTTTTACAACATAAGAATTAGCACATACTATCCAGGAAAAAAATTTGTGTTATTTTAGGAATCCCACATCTCAGAACTTCAAACAAGGATCATTAGCACGCAAATAATTACGTAGATAACTGAAGTCCTTATTTTTGTTGTTCAGACAATGAATCAGGAGTCCAATTGTTGGAATAATTCTTTAAAATCGAGTTAGACATATTAGCAATTCCTAAATACTTTTAAGTGTTTTTCTGCCTCAACTTATTTTATAGTCATACGTAATTAAAAATTACCATGAATGATTAGTGCTAATAAAAACAAGTTAGAGAAACCGGACGGAGACTTAAATGTGCAAGCCCAACATTAACGTAGATAAAAATGCTAAAGCCGGTTTCCAGGCTGACAATAAAGATCGATTTCCAATGATTGTAATTTTATTGATAGTTTTGCCGAAGAGACAGCGAATTGCAATATCGTAGCATAGAGGACTGATTAATGAGAAACAAAGCAAACATTGACATCGTCGTCTGATGGGAGAAGCGAATCTATAACAAACATCTCATTTTTTTAAACATGGATTCTTCGTATTTTTAGTAATCTTATTCATTTTTAGAAATTTTCGAATGAGGTGAAAATTGAAGTGTTCTTGGTCAATAGTGGCAACAGTATTGAATTGCAATTATTTTGCGTTTGGTATGTTGAAAGTGAACCGTTTTGGCTAGTATTTGGGAGGGTATTCTCTCGAACGTTTCGGATTATTATGATATAGACAAGCACAGTAACCATAAAAAATGAACCACTACATTAGATTAATCTAAATGCATCTAGATATATACATGTGTGAGTGTGTGAATTTTGTTAAAATTCTCATAATGTTGGCACATATGTGTAACTGTAACCAAGCAAAAACGGAATATCATAGCAAAATCTTTATTTGAGCGATACACATAAAAAAATCTTCTCCCTGCTAGCGAAGTTGTGAACATGCTGATTGTATCCCCCGTAGAGGACTAAGGTCTACCCAAATAGTTGTCATAAGCATGACACGAAACTGTATCTGATGATGATTCTGGAGAACTGGGAAGCGTGAAGTACCTTTTCATTGCCATTACTCTTGAGTTCACTCTTATCTGGAGTGGTAGTACCTGCTAAGGGTCTCATCTCTTAGTCAAAAAGATCTGTTTTAGAATTATTCAAAAAGAACAGTTAATGTTATATAACTGTAAATTATTTGTATAAAGAATAGTTACTTGAATTAATAATTGTTTACTAAGGACTATTATTAGTATTAACTTGAAACCATATCGCTGCATGCAAACAAATGTCTATTATGATATATAAAATAACTTGAACCCACTGTGTGCCAATTATTTCTATTGGATAGGAATGCTTAATATCCTAAAACTCTCAGCAAAAAGAAAAAAAAACTCTTAAGAAAGCATTACACAAAAATGTATATATAAACATACAATGAATGCAATTCCCTAATCTGTAGATATAAAATAATTCTAGACAGGATGGCAAAACCAATCAATCAATCGATCAACCATTTTAAAATTCTATAACTTAGATAATAAAACAATTCCTAGTTCAATTTGAAACGGATAGATAATTTTATGGTGTTTTACTTCGTACCAAATATCATTTCTTTAGTTATCAAAATTCTCGATATAAGAGAGTTAATTATGCAATAGTAATTAGAATCCTTCACTCCATTTTGAAGAGAATTAGGAATACTTTGGTGTCATGGGTCGTCTTTTGCAGTTTAATTTCTTATTTAGTAATAATCATCTCACGGAAATTCAAATCTATAGAATTCCAATATGTGAATTTTTTACCTGCAATAACTCGTTTATGTATGAAAGGAGATCTCTGTATATTTTGAGTATGTATGAAATTTGTCCAAGAAATCGATTCAATTTTTCACAAAATGAAAATGGTTTGTGAAATGAAACATACTCGTGAGTCTCAGGGAAATTAAAATTAGAAACTATTACTTGGGAAGCAAATCAGTTTAAGTTTTAGATTTTAAAAATTAGAAAGTCTAGAAATATTTGAATTCTCTTTAATGACCTATGGTAATAACGATTATCGGCAACTGTCATGTGAATGTGAATAAAAATTAACTTTTCCCGGTTTTTACAGCTTGGGCTTAAACAGTTCATCCTCCTCCGATGTCTTCTTTTTTTCTGACAGGACATTTCAAACAAATGAGGGGAACCTGGTTGCGAGAATTATATCATTGCGATAGCAACTACCACACCAGCCCACCCGCAGTTGTTTGATGCCAACATCGTACTGGTCCCGGGACAGGGGTTATATTCAGCTTTTGACTTCGTATCACATTTGAATTGATCACACATCACACACTACATCCATGACTTGGCAAAGTATCACGTTCTGTACGTTTGAATTGACCCCATATAAGAGTCAAAGTGGACCTAGCAGTAATAGTAATCAAGGGTTACTTCACACTCCCCAGAGCACCACAACTAAAGCCGCATCACCGGATACAGTTTAGAATCACACCCACAAAACGCTATTTTTTTGCTGAATATAGGATGCAATCCATGTATTCTAGCCCCACTGACAGGGCTTCTGGCACTCAGTACCTGCTACTCTTCCTATAATGGTCCCTCATCTCAGAACTTAACTCATTCATAATGACTTAACTTAAGTGATCTGACAGAAATTGATTCTTTTGGGTTGAACTGACCGTGATAAACTAATGCTTTCAGAGTGAATTAGCGTGATAAATAAAAACCTGCGGTTGAAGACTTCAAACTTGGTCGTCCGTTGCTATTTCAAAGCAAGTTCAAACGGTTCGTTTATGTCTTCACATGTCGCACTTTAATACACTGCAAATCAATCAGTTAATATAATCGAACTAGAGAAACACCCAAGTCAACCTCATTCAATAAAAAGTCTTGATGATGAAAGCCTTACAAGCAACGGTCGCCATAAAATATTATCTGTTCGATCATTTCATAAATCTATTCAGAAAACAGATGAAGGGAATGAACTTGGCAAGCAAAGTCCAATATCTGTTTGCATTTGACTTCACCATGAAAAAGGCATGAATCCATCTTAGAAGAGATGGATTCACTTATGGAAAAAAATAATAGAACTCTTTAGTTTTGTTAGGAAAGCTAGCCAATGAGAATCTAATAGGCAAGTCGGTTAATTCCTCACGGAAACAAAAAAGAAAACGTCGGACAGGTAATCGCTGTTAACTGATTTTGAAAAGGTGTGACAAGGAGTAAAAAAAATAATTTCGACCAAGGGGTCTCACACTCTAGAACATAAAAGGTATATGAGTTATAGGGCCCGAAAAAATTGGTGATGGGGAAGATATATACAATTTCCAGAGCTGAATTGCGATACAAATAGTAGGCTATTAGAACATTTATCAAAATAGATATGCTTGTGACAGTAAAAGTCTGGGAGTATGTGAACTACTATAAAAAGTCTAGGGTGGTGTTGGTGGCTGTAAAGGAGGAGATAAAAAAATAAAAATGAGTTTTAGGAAAATAATGGTTATGAAAACAGTTCCAATGATAGGAAGTTTGTGGGCTACATTCATTTACATAACGTTATCCTCAAAGAGAATGAACTGGGCAGACAAAGTTCAGTTTCTGTTTGCGTTTGACTTAACGCAGAAAAAGTTATGAATCCATCTCAGTTACAGGGAAAATAATAGGACAAACTGTGCTCTTTAGAACTGGGGTATTTGTTCCACGCCCCACCGAACATGAAAGTGTGGCACAAGGCCTTTTTGGTGCTCTTTAGAGCTGGAAAGGTTAAGAGAATGTGACAGACTTGGCAAGTTGGCAGTTTTTAAATTTCTAAAACAAACAAAAGAGAAGAAAAAGTGAGATCACTGTTTTCGTCTCCCCTGGATACCTGATTTGAAAGAGAGAAAAAATTCATAAAACTCATCGAAGCCACTGACAAAAATATGAATTTAAGAAACAGATAAATGTCGCTTCTCTTTTTATCGAATTCGACCACAAAGTGCCTGGGAAAAGGCACCCGTCTACGAATGATTCTTCTGCACTGGTAACCAATTCATTTTCATCGACAACAACCGGAAGAACATCGTAATCTTTACAGCCTTCATATATCTGATGTTTGCTTAATGTCAAGTGAGAGTTTTAAATTTACACATCAGTATTTATGTTTTACAGTGACTTCTTTTTAACGCTTTGCCTGCGGCTTGCAACAATGATTGAATTCCTTAAGTCGTGCTACATGCGATTGTAATTGAATTTGATATATACGTTCTATACGTTCTGGTTTGTATTTTCTACCCCGTGAAAATTTTTTGAAGAATTTTATTTCAATATTTAATTTGATTATTTTTGCTGTATTTTCTATTCTCATTATTGCTATGGAAACTCGTTGAGGCAAACTAATGGTATATATTAGTCACTTTATCCTGATAAGATTCTGGAATAATTTTTGCGTGATTAAGAGACAGAATCGTGTGAAAACAGTGACTATGAAGTTGATATTTATCATTAAGGTTTAATTGGCCTAATGAGTAGAGTGTTCGTCAATGGTCCGAGAGACCGGGGTTCAATCCCAGGTCGAGTCATACCAAAGACTCAAAAATGGTACTAGATGCTACCTTGCTTAACACTCAGCATTATAAGGTAAGGATCAAGAGTAAAGTGGAGCAATCCAGGGAATGGTGGGGTAGCTATTGAAAAGGGAGCCTTCGGGTCACCCTTGACTAAGGTCACCAACTTTACTTACTAGGTTTAAGGATATGGTGTTGTTTTCAGTAATCAGCTTACCACCTATCGCAGCAAGAAACTGTTTTCCGAGATTGTAAACGTCAATTATAGAAAAATGATTGTGAGTGATTCAAACAAAGAATTGAAAGAATTTAGCGACAACAAAGTCGATTTTTTACATTTAGAACAGGGATACCCACCCTTTTCTCTCTGAGGGCCAAAAAACTTAACTCAGGAGAGTCCAGGGGTCGCAATCTTAAAAGGACAGAAAAAACAGCTAAATTCACAATCTGAATTTATAATCAATTAAAAAACGGCTAAATTCAAAAGATCACGATCATAACTTATTGATGAAACATCTGATGCTGTTTACAGTCACAAAAAGATTAAATATCTAAGTTAAATGAAGAGGTTGTCAGGAGCTCATCAGAGCGTATGCAAGGTACTCTTGGTATGATTGCTTTTGGAGAACAAATGTTCACAGCAGTACATAGTGCCAAACATGTTTGCTACTTACTTTGTGTGGATGTTTAGATTCGGAAATCTACAGATGGAAGCAAATTTTCTGAATATTGAAAATCAATGAATTTCATCTGCAGTTGTAATGAAACTTTTTCAGTCAAAATGAAAAGGTAAAGAAAATGTTGAAAGTTGGGTGACAAGCCACACGTGTGGGCCTCAAGGGCAGCAAGTTGCTCGCATATTGCAGTTTGGGGATCCATCTGTTAGAAGGTTGAGAAATGGAAGTCTCCCAAGTACAAACCAGATTGTATGAAGTTAACAGCTTCTCCTATCCAAATGAAAGTAGACAAACATCAGTACCACACGGTCAAACATTTACAGGCCCTTATAAATGAAAAAAAAAGACCGAAAAGTAAACAAAGACGGAAAACGAAAATGATAGAAAAGAAAAAAATACAATAAAATAATTTAGTGATTATACCTAGGAAATAGTCTTTTTGTTATTCTACCACCATTCCATAATACTTGAATTAGTTACCATAAAATTTGAGGGTAATTTAAAGGTTTTGAATTAAAAGTTTCTTTAATGAGTTGCCTTTTGCTAAAAAAAAAACAAAAAAAAAACGCAGCACTAGAAACTACCGAAACCTGGAAAATGCGTCAGTGAAAATGTTATTGCATTGTCATTTGACCTTTTCTCATACAAAGCAAAACATGTTTAATATCATCAATGACGGCATGTAAGTTAATATCTACAATATAAAATATGTTCGCGTGTGAAGCCGCTTTTTGTTCCCAAAGATTAGAGTTAAGGAGTTTCAAAACGTCTCAAAAGACCAAATTTAAGGCGTATTTTCATTTATTGCTCTTTTTGGGGAAGAAATTTAGTGAGAGTTATGAGACTCGTGTTATGGCCAAATAAAATGCAAATATCTATTTACAAGTTTTGCCCATGTCATAATCTATAGAGAGATTTCTTTCACCAGCACTGAATATTTGATATGACATCGACATTGAACATTCCATAAAACATTCTATCTTACACCGACTTTCCTTTGCTGGAAAATCTATCTCTATAGGAGTGTTTCCATACTGCACATTTATCACAGTCTGCTAATCTCTCTGTCTTTCTTTGTCTGTCTTCATACATATATATATATATATATGTGTGTGTGTGTGTGTGTGTGTGTGTGTGTGTGTGTGTGTGTGTGTGTAAGAAAAAAAATTGATTTTGAAAAGGAAATTAAAAAGAGTTCAGTGCTTTTAAAGCAGAACTAATTTAGAAAATGTTTTATATATATATATATATATATATATATATATATATATATATATATATATATATATATATATACACGTTCAAGTGTTCTTTATTTTCGTATGTTGGGATCCAAATGGTGGAGTAAGTATTCCATATTTACCCTCGCGCTTTCACCCGACGTCGAAAACCGATTCACTAACGCCCCTCTCCACGAAACAATCAAAATAATAATAGAAAATATCTACAATCACTCCTCCATTCCTCCCCCGCCATAAACCAAATATTCTGTAAAATCTCTTTCATGTTTGCACAACAAATGTTGCATTTTATGATCCCTCAGGCAAAATATGCCTACAGAATGACGGTATTTCGATGGGTTCTCTTCTTGGACCCACTATATTTGAATTCTACATATCCCACACAGAAAACAAAATATTTAACACAATATTAAAAAAACACAAAATATAACTTCGCTACATTGACCATATCTTTATAGCCACACAATCTTATGACAAAATTAACAAGCTAAAGCAACTCCTAGAAAAGAACTTTCTATTAAACTTTACTACTGAACTCAATATTAATAAAAAAAAAAAACTCTTTCTCAAATATACTTATTGACTCTAGCAACAATGATAAATTCACTACGTTCCTATACAAAAAATCAATCAGTCACAACTCTTCTTTACTAAACTACCATCGTGAATACCCACCTCAATATAGAATAATCCTTATAAAAATTAATCCATAGAGCCTTTTAGATTTTCTTATCTAAGTCAATATTTTACAAAGAACTCACTAATATAAAACAAACCCTAGTTAATGATTTTCCTAATAAACTAGTCGACTAACAAATAAAACAATACTTTCATACCATCCACAATATTAACACTAACAGAAATAATTTATATTCAGGAATCGAATGCACAAAAACTTTAAAATAAACGAACAAGAAATAAACAACCTTATACACAGACACATTAAACTTACTGAACAACAAAAGCAAAATACCCTCATGATTAAAAAAAATAACAGAAACTCCCTTAAAACTTCTCTAAACCAAATCAATGGAGTTCATGAATTTGCATACCTATAACACGAGTGCCTCTTGGAAAACAACAGAAAAATGAATACCTACATTGGTCACGCTACAATGACACTCCCTCGTCGACTGACACAAGTCCCATAAAACAACATCTAATTACAAAACATAACAATGTCACCGAAAAGCTCACATACTCAGATATACGAAAGATTCTCAATAACAACACTAGAATTCTCAATAAAAATGATAATAAAATCGCCAACAAATTCTGGAAACAATATGAATTAAAAATTTAAAAAACCCTCACGTAGTCAAAATAGCATTTAACATTGCTCCACTATACTAAATATCTTAAATAACTAACCTAAGCAGCTCTCCAAAATAAAATCAAAAACCTCAAAAATAAATAAAACTCACTAAAAAAAAATCCAAAAAACAATAGTTCCCCTGAGGATAACCAGAGGAATGGCTGTAAGCGCTTGAGTAAATATGGAACACGTTCTTCACCATTTGCATCCCAATATACATAAAGAAATAAGAAAAGTTGAATGTCTAAACATGAAACTCCTACAAAAAATACTCGGTGGTCGATAACAAAACCTACTTAAACAATGACTGGCCTCCAAAATACACAATACACACACACACACACACACACACACACACACACACACACACACATATATATATATATATATATATATATATATATACACGACTTTTAATCACTCTATCTAAATTCTTTCAAAATGATTTATACATCTCAATAAGAAATGTTTCCCTTGAATTCCCTTGAATATAACATTTCTATTTCAAATACAGCATTAATGTACGATTATTGATTATTATGCATTGCACACACACATAATTACACATACGTACATACATACTTACATATGTAGGAAGAAGATTCATTTCAAAAGTGCATCAACTTGAGTTACGAAGTGGCATAGAGAAAAGAAATTGACAGAAAATAAGCTTCTTTTATCTACCGCAAGAGTGATGGCGAAAACGCGTGAAATTTCAGGTGAGACACGGAAACTTTGGATAATTTGACAGATATAAACACTGAAGAATCTGTTTAAATTCCTTGGACTATTGGATAACCATCTATTGCCAGAGATTAATTATAAGGCTCAGTTTCAAGGAGCCAACCCCACCTCATCATTTAGAAGTACCGATCGTGTACTTGTACTATAATGAGGTAGATGGGGGTTAAGCCTTGATGCTTGATATGTCTCCAAAAGAAGCTTGCGAACACAGCTAAGCTAGTTTTGCCACCATTCATACAATATTAAATTCGATCTTGTGTCAAAGCTGAAAAATAAAATAAACATTCCCCCCAAAATTATTATTACCCGCCATCATTATTTGATGTGTGTTTTCTATGTGATGAAATCGGGTTTGGTCGCGGAAGAATTACTCATGTAGCATATCTTGAGCAAGAACAGAGTTTTCTTTTTCCTAGACCAGTCACCATACTAAAGTTAAAGAAATAAGTTTGCCCTACTATTTACGATAACTAAAGGGAAAATAATTGGATTCTTACTTTTTCCCAGGAAATTAGCGGTATGTGAAATCTAAACAGCTTCATTCAAGATTTGAACGAGAGTAACCAAGTTTACTTTCTACGACAATAACCGTTACATCACAAACGCCATCAAGGAATTAATATCATTTTTTATTAATTTTTTTAAAAAATGTTTAATTAATAAAAATATTTTATCTTTACTTGAGACTTAAGTCAACATTCAACTCGGTTTGTGCATTTTTTATTTCACAAATTTTAAACATACGAAAAAGATTTTTTTAAATAGCATATTGAATACTTTCGATAAAACATTTAAACCATGGATTTTAATTTTTTTTCTTTCAGTGCACGTAGTTAAAGCAGATTTTACTTGTCTATTTAAAAGCTTTAAATTCGTTTCTGATATCTAAATCTTTTCAGTCTTTAGACTTACCAATTCCATTTCCCGAATTAGACCAACTTCTCCAATATCAATTTTTACACCCAAAGAATATATCTTCAATATTTAGTTCAATCGATTCCACGTTTTCAGAGCTTGACTGCCATGGTAGAAAACTGCAAAGACACGTTCCTCTCGGCCTTTTCTCGGGGAAGAGGGATGTATTGATCACTTCCTTAGTCCCCATTGAATCCTACATTTATTTCTTCATGTCAATATGGACGGAAATAAACGTGAAAGTATTCTATGAGTAGACATAACAGCAAAAAACTTTTAATAAAACTTTCAAAGTAAAAAGAAACGGTTTAGTTGTCTTAGTAAAATATTATTCACATTTAATTGAATATTACTCATTAGGTTTACTGGTATTTCTTTAATCTGGAGTCGTAAAATAATTATATAGCATTCATTATTACTTCGAATGAAAAATTCTGACTTGCAAACAAAAATGGGTTTATAAACGTGGAATTTTACTTTTTTTTTTCGACTCCTTTAGAAAAAAAGAAACTTTATCAGAGTCTTCTGAACTCTTTACTGTGTAATAAAGAGATCAAATGTCTGAATCTAAAGTATTTCTTAATCAAAGACTCCTATTTAGAATTAATTTCTATACTAGACTGATTAATGAAGTTATTCGGCACATGAGTCCCAATATTTTCAATCGCTTAATTTTTCAGTGTCATTCTTTGTCTCTTATACTGATTTCATTCCGTAACACAGCGTAGGACCCAGGAAATAGGTCTGGGCATCATGATCGGCAGGTGCTCCCTTGATAGCCAACATTGGGGGGCCTGATCGTCATCCTGCGATAGTTGGTTGTTCTCTTTTTTAGGTACACGAACGACACCCTAAGTAACCACACAAACCTCAGACAACACAGAACATGAACTAGGAAAGACAACAAATTTTTACTTCACTTCTTTTTGTGAGCAAACTAAACAAAGAGACGATAGGAAACGAATGAGAGAAATCTGGGAAGAATGCGCTAGCTTTCAGAAAACAAGTCAAAAACTCGCTAATCAAGTTAGTGCAATAATTAAGAAAAGTTGATTTTTTGACCTTAGAATATTTGAAATACACCAAAAAATAAATAGGGAATCAAGTCAACAAGACTATAGTCGACACTCCAAATATTGAAAAATAAGAACATTCTAATCATAATGAAACGCAAAGTTATAAAGATCGAAATACCACACACCAAAACTACACAAACACAAACACAAGAAGAAAAAATGAATATTGAAAAGTTAAAGAGAGTTATGTCTGAAAAGAAGACTAGATTACCATCGCTAAGAAACCAAGACTGGAAAATAATCAAGGCAGAAACTGAAAAAATAAACGAATTGTTTACAGTTACAATACGGAAATAAAAGAAATAACCAAGGCAGAAGCGAAATTAGTCAGTCAAAAATTTCGGTGCTCCCTTAAAGAACTCAAAACCTGGATGGGAAATCCGAATGGAAACAAATATATGAATTCTACGACAACAATCAAAAATGATAAGGCAGAGGAAGAACGATGTAACAGGTTGGGACGAAAAGAAAAAAGCAAAGCTAGTAAAATAAACAGAACAACTCAAGGAAATAAATAGGAGGTACTGGTGAAATAAGGAAGACTAAAAGAGATCGAGATAGGATCAAACAATGAAGACAAAACAGAAAATCCGAATGGATAAGCAACATGGGAAGAGTTATAAGGACTCGAAGAAGAACCAAAAATGAATTGCCCCTAACAACTACTGGCCCATAACGTGCCTACCGATGATGTGGAAAATACTAACGGAACAAGTCAGGGAGGAGATTTACGATTCCTTCATGAACCGCGGAATAGAAAGGATACCGCAAGGAGACTGTCACGATCTTCCCGTTCGTGCTGAATAGGGTGACATACCTAATCCTTGCTGGGGAAAACAACCACTATGGTGGTATTAGCTTGGACGAAAAAAAAAATTTCACGGGTCGTCACTCAGCCGCGAACACCATTGGAAAGAATAATAGATTTAACATAATGCAACAAAACGAATTAATATGTAGGTTATTTTATTTCATTACTGATAATTTTGTCAATTTTCTATACGGGACATAATCTTCCCAAGGAAAATTAAAATGTGACAATTTAACATCAAAGGAGGAGGGGCAAAATCGTAAAACCTTCGTGGAAACCAACAAAAGAAAGAGAAGGTAAAAAGAAATTATTAACTACTGTCTTACTTTTTTTTTTCAGAGGTAAAGATTCTTTCTCCCTCTCCCTCTCCTCCTACTTTCACCGGGAATCGCTATACTAGTTCACTGTTGTCTTAGAGCTAGTTTTAATTCTGCTAGTCTCCTTTGAACTTTCTTTTTTTTTCCTCAGCGATGATTTTCTTAATAATTCCTTTGTCTATAAGTGGGGGCCGAACGCAGAAGATAATCCAACTTACCCGGTCCAATCTCGACCGATTCATTGCACACCGAAACCTTGTCGCAATTAGTTTTTAAAGCTGGCGCCTAAAAACTTCCGGTTCTCCTACTGGCATCTTCGGTCCTACTCGGGACACTCCGGCTCTCTCCGTCTTCTCCATTACAGAGTGAAACATATTGTAAGAGAAGAGTGTGTGTGGGTGTGAGATAGAGGGAGAAAGGAGAAATATAGAGAAATCAAACGCGAGAGAGATTCATGGGGGGAGGGTCGTAACAAGACCAAAGGTATTGGAGGGCTTCTATATATCAAGCAACACATCCTCAAGAGGAGCAAAAAGAGACGAAAAAATCTACCTATGGCATGGACTGACTACAAAAAGGCGTATGATATGGTCCCGCAAAGTGGAACTGACATCGGGGAAAAAAATCCTAACTTAGGGAAGGATCATCGAGGTAAATGTGTTGTGGCAATTACTAATTATAAGAGCAATGATGCTGCTCAATTACATACTAAGGAACTGCACTTGATACAGCGCAAGAAAAATTAACCACCTAATGTAAAAGGACGACATTAAACTGCCTGCAAAAAAATGAAAAAGAATTAGAAACCATAATACAGGATGTAAGGATATACACTGAAAATATAGGGATGGAATTTTTTATAGAAAAATATGCCATGCTATTAATGAAAATGCGGAAATATTAGAAGCAGACACTATCAAACGAGTGAATATGAAAGAAAATTTTTAAAAGAATACGTCTGGAGAATGAGAAAACTACTCGAAATCAAACTACATAGCAGGAATCTTATCAAAGGGATAAATACCTGGGCTGTTACTTAGTAAGATACTCGGTTCCATTCTTAAAGTGGACGAGAGAAGAACTTCTACAATTAGATCAGAGAACGAGAAATCTCATGACGATGCATAAGGCCTTATATCCCAGAGATGATATAGACAGATTGTATGTGTCGAGAAAAGAAAAAGGAAGTAGACTCACTAGAATTTAAGATAGTGTTGATATGACGACTTGAAAACTGCATAAAAAAGCGCGGAGAAAGACTGATTTCAGCGATCAGGAATGATATTAACAACACAAGCATCAACAGAACAACAATTGTCAGCAAATAAATTTGGAAAGAGAAACAAATGTATAGACATTTCAAGCGACGAACAAGCGAAATTTCACACGAGAAAACTTAGACATGGCTAAGAAAGGGAAATCTTAAGATTGAAATTGAATCTCTTCTAATAGCAGCACAAAACAACGCCATATGGACTAACTATGTCGAAGCAAGAATAGATAAAACTCAACAAAAAAAGAGAGGTAGATTATGTGTAACAGAGACGAAACGGTCAATCACATAATAAGCGAATGCAGCAATTTTGCGCAAAGAGAACATAAGACAAGTCGTGACTGGGTGGGGAAAGTGATCCACTGGGAGTTATACAAGACGTTTAAGACCAATCGAACAAATTGCATATGTACAATCTAGAATCTGTCCAAGAAAATGCGGCACATATTTCTTTGGGATTTTGAGATAAAAACGGTTCAATTAATCTCGGTCTGACGACTAGACCTAATAATAGTCAGCAAAAAGAGAACCTGCCGAATAGTGGACATTGCCGTCCCGGCTGACCACAAAGTAAAACTGAAAAAAAGCAAAAAGAGAGATAAATACCAGGACTTTGCTTGAGAGCTAAAAACCTATGGAGCATGAAGGTAACGGTGATATCAATTGTAATTAGTGTGCTCGGTACAGTCAACAAAGGATTGATGCGTAGACTGGAGAAGTTGGAAATAAGAGGACAAGTGGAGACCATCCAAACTAAAATATTGTTGAGATCGGCCAGAATACTAAGAAGAGTCCTGGATACCTGGGGAGACTTGTTGTCATCCAGACTCCAGTGAAAAACCATAAGCTAACGTTGCCGTGAAGAACTCTCAAATAAGTAAAATAATAATAATAGTAATCATTCCTAAACTATTCTTAATACTAATAATTTACACTTATACATGGCATCAAGTATTCATGTCGAATCCGAATGATCTTTAAACAAATTTATTTTTTCAGTTAATGGGAACTTAACAGATGCTATCACTCCGAGGACCTGGGAGAAATAGCCATAAAGAGGTAATTTGCTCTCTCGAGTTCTCCAGACCTAGAACCTCACCACTGGATATAGTTTAGTGTCATACCCAGATAACACCTTTTAAGACATTCAGCAGAGGACATAATTAGAGTATTGTAAGTGCCACCCACAAGGCGGGTGGAAATGAGTTAATTCGGTAAATTATAAAAAAAACTTTCTTTACCCTGAAACAAGGCATCTGTGGAATAAGGGCCAGAAAAAAAAATGACAATGCAAAAAAAAAGGCTTAAATACACACACGTTGAACATTATCTGTGTACCCCATACCATTTGTCACTACCAGACTTCTGCTTATTCTCAAGTTTTCAAGAAGAGCTAAAAGGCTAAAGTTAAAGATGCTGTGCGTATTTGGATGAAAGATAAACCTGAAAGTTTCTTCATGGACAGAAGGAAAAAGTTGAGAGAAAGTTTGGAAGAACGTGTAGTACTGGGTTGTAAAATAAACTTGGATTTTTATCGGGAATTTGCTTCATGTTGATAGAAGTTTCATTATTCTGTCTAGTGTAAATCTTTTTGTTTTGTTGGATCGGAGTCCTTATTTGTCAGTCAATACTTCATATACGTAAATATGCCGAAGACTAAGACGTCTTTTCCCCCAGTAATTTGGTCGTCTAATGTGACAACTAAAGTCAGTCAGTCCACTTTGAAACTCTAATGTTTGATAGCGTTTTTAAAGAGAAAAAAGTATCAGGTTAGGATTTGCACAGCAACAAGAAAAAGGTTTTATTTTAGAGTTATATTTCATTTATATCTTTTTTCAATGTTGGTATCTATTTATAATATAACAAGTGGGCAGAGGATATTACCATTTAAATATAAATGGCAGTTGACTTGTATCGTTCTGTTTGCCTTTTGTGATATTAAAAGAAAGCAAACAAAATAATGAAGACGTAGATATTGCTGGATTTCAATCGAGTAGTTTAATGACAGTGAGAGTAAGGTTTCTCCTGATGCCGTAAGTTGAAGGAGATAAGAAAACAGTTGTGAAATGGCTGTGCTGGAATTTAGTATTTAGCCAGACGCATCGGGTCTATTTGGTTTAGGAGGGAGAAATAATTGACCGGGAAATGGTCTCCTAAAAGATGCAGAGGAACAAGTGTTGAAGCGTGCTCTCTCGAGATGAAAAGTCCCTGTCTGCAGTTGGAGTCGTCCCGAGTTGGAGAGAGAAATGTTATCTCTCGTGTCGGCTGGTCTTACCTAGCTGCCAGCCAGGAGGAAAGGAAAAGAGAGAGAGATCATGGTTAGTGCTGCCTTTTATGATGCCCGGGGATGTGTGCCCGGGCAGAATTGCATCGGCCATTCTCATCGGATGAAATGTATAATTTTAAAATTCCACCGACAAAAACAATTCCCGCACTAAATAACAGTTTGAAATTCTTTCAGCTACAGTAGTACTTCTCATAAGTAATTGGACTAACAGTTTACTTCGAGAGCTAAATAAGAACATTAAATTCTTTTGTTTTTATTCTAATAAACATAATGATACATGCATTTTTATGCTTCTGAATTCTAAACAACAAGAAAATGCTTTTTTTTTTAATTAAATTGTAAACACAAAATAGGTTTTGTTTTGTTTTTTCTTGCTTTTGTGGGGAGGGGGTTCTATCCATCTAAAACCTTATTTCAAATTGATCAAAGAGATAAACGTGGCTATTTTGAAGAGTTGTCAAATTAGTAAGTTAATTTTGCTCAAATCTTAAGCAAAGTTTTTTTTCAATTCTTATGACTAGTACTTTCTGTTGAGTAAGACTAAACCAAACACTGGTCATAACTATTTCAACAAGCCTAAATTCTTTTGAAATTACGTCACTCGAATACTCTTAAAAGATATGCACTAATTTCTACCTTTAGCAGAGCAATTGTTGTTTAGCCTAATTACAAGCAATCCATCTTAGATATTCGATTATAGTCTGGTAAGAGCCATCTCTTGCTTCTTATGCCATGTAATCCTGTATAATATGTCACATGTTAATTGAGTAACTCAGGGCTCTGCAAGATGTCATAAAATTCTTTGGCCGGTTTCTGTAATGACTTAATTAATCATGGGAAACACGAAACTTTTTAAAGTATGATAAAAGTTTTGATCGCTTTTCAATGCGATGTCATCATTCGTGCCATTGAAAATGTTACCTGTTACATGATTTGTAATATTCTCACTTCGTAGGATTTTCCCTTCTTCTTCTTCTTCTTCTTCTTCTTCTTCTTCTTCTTCTTCTTCTTTGGCTACTGCGGATTGTCAACTGATTTATTAGTTTTGGCGCAAATAATTCATTTTATTGGATTATTGGAAAGATAGCAAAGAAAATAATAAAAAGAAGATGATTAAATCAAAGAGCGAGAAAAATGATGTTCTAAGAAAGAAAGAAACAGACATACATAAATGAAGATTAAGACAGGAACTACAAAAAATCATTGTGAAATAAAAGAAAGAAAGAACTTATCTTAAAAAGGCAAGAAAAAGATAAAACTACAAAAATAAAGAATGTTTGAAGAAACAGAGAAACAAAGAAACTAAGAATAACGAGAAAAAAAAGAGATATGAAAGTAATGAAAGGAATAGAATAACCATGAATGAGAGAAAAAGAAGAAAATATAGAGAAATTAAAGAAAAATGAAGAGAGGGTGAGAGCAATAAAGAAAAAAAAACAGGAATGATTGATAAATGATGGCAAAAGAAAGATCTATTAAAGAAAAAGAAAGTAAAAGAACAAAGAAGAAAATTTTCTGAAAAAATAAAAAAAGAAGAAAGAAAAAAGAGAAGAAAGAGCGTTAGATGGGTAGAAAGAAGAGAAATTTCAAACATGTTACAACTTCGCAGGCTGATCACGTTTCCCGCCCCTTTGGGAGAAAGTTTGGTCGTCTGCGGAACGGAATGTGACCAAAGATGCTGTTGGCCTATCAGTCATTCTTCGAGCGCTCGCCTGTCAGTCCTCTTTCATTCTCCGGAGCGGACTGGTTTACAAGAGAATTCCATTGCGCCTAACTACTATCAATGTCACATTCCTGCCTGGCGACAATTGATTCCCCGTTCCGACTTCAATCTCAACAATTCCCAGGGAACAACCAGAACAATCAAAAATAATAAATGCTAAGAACCAAGGTAAAAAAAAAACAAAGACATATTAAAATGACAAAAAGTAAGTAAATATCGCCAACAAAGTTATTATTTAATACTAGATGACCGGTGAACTCCAAGGATTCCCATCGTAACATCGGTCCATTAGGATAGTCATGTTTCTGATTTGGAAGAAGAGAAGGATTTTCATTTAGATTTGATACATATTTCTATTATATTAATTGTCCAGTCGAAGGGGTTTAAGATACGCTGACTGTATTCCTGCTGAGGAATAAATCTACCCCAAAGGGTGTCGTGGGTTATGACACTAAACTGCATCTGATGAATCTCAAGCTCAGGAGCTGTGGGAAGTGCCATTACACCAAGGTTCACTCTGACGAGAGGTGGTAGTTCCTAAAATTCCATTACGTACAGACACACATACACACACATAGATGATAGATAGATCTGTTTGAATTGTGGAAGGCATTTATAGCATTAAAACCATGTTCTCTACATAAAAGATGAGGTCCAAAATTGAAAATTATCTCTACGAGGACTGACAATATAACTCTGTGATTTAAGTCTATTTCTTCAATTAATTCAAATTTAATCTAATTAATGAATCCATAAATTTTATATGGCATTATATCATAGTACACTCTATATATCCTAATGATCTTTTCATCAATAAGGGTTTTCGGACTATTGTCTTCATCTTTATTATTATTTCCACAACATTTCAGCCGATATGTCCTCCAGCCTTCTTCAGGTGTTTGTGAACCCGGGAACCTAAACGGAACTTCGAACTACGTCCTTTATTGAATCCATGAGGGTCACCTGTTCTGATTCCGTTAAAAAAAACGGGTACAGATGTTAAGAATTCCTGTATTGTTACTCACCTGCAGTCAGGATTGTATCTACCACCACCAGATGATTGTTTCCTTAGAAGCTTAGGGCACCAACGCTTATAACAGTTACGCTATGTGTTCTACTGGACAGTTTAGAGTGAATGTTTTGGACTTATAAACTTAATGTTCTTACTTGACTAGGATTACAACTATTATGTATGATTTTTTTACCTGTGCTCATATTCAGATTTTTTTATCTAACCTTTTTAATTTTCGGTTCCCATATTGTATTCATCTGTATACTTGGTCTACTCAACAGGCCACTATATATATGCTGATTCCTTAAGGCGTCTAATCCTTCAATGTTCTCTATCAATTATTTCAACTTTATCCCATAAGGGCAGATGGTTTTCCTTTTCCTTCCAGATATGGTCCGCCATACCCGACTTTTCAATCTCGCCTCGTAGTATAGCCTTCCGATGTTCTTTTAGCCTTACTTTTAGTGGATGACTGATCTCGCTTTTGTATATTTTACCACAACTGCAAGGGATGGAGTAAACTCAGTTCCGTTGGTGGTTTGACCTGGAAGAGATGCCTCAATCATATGGACTGTATATCTTTTGTATCCTTTCGGCCAGTCCTTTAACATAGGGCAGACTTACTGTGGTGAGTTTAATGGTATTGCCCTCTATCCTCCTATCCAGGTTTCTTGGAGCCGATGTTATGCGTTCTGAGTAGTTGTTGCGATGGAGGTTGTATCTCAAACTAATCATTTCTTCTTTATATGCAGCAGCAGCAGCATCGCTACTAATGGTTTTTGCTCGATGTTTTAAGCAAACGACTATTCCTTTCTTTACCTTTTATGGATGATGGGAGTTGAAATTGAGGTACTGTCCGGTGAAGGTGGGCTTATGATACAGATGATCAGAATCCTTGATCTGTGCGAGTTAATAATACATCGAGGAAGGGTAATTTGTTATCTTACTCTTTCTCCATTGTGAACTGTATAGATGGTTGGATTGAGTTCACGTGATAAATTAATATCTGAACATCTTCCTGATGAGGCCAGAGAATGAATGTGTCATCTACGTATCTAAGCCACATAGATGGCTTTAGTGATGTAGATCCTAATGCTATTTCTTCGAAGTAGTCCATGTATATGTTGGCCAATACTGGTGACAATGGTGAACCCATAGCCAGTCCTTCTTCTTGTCTGTATGCATCAGATCCCATCCCGAAGTAGGTTGTCTCCACACCGAAAGTCGACATTTCCATTATCTATCGTGATTCAAGTGCGTTCTTCCAGCAAGGGATTTGCAGCCAGTTCATCCCGTACTACAGCAATTGTCTCATCAGTAGGTACCTTTGTAAACAGACTTACTACATCCAAACTCACCCACTAGTTAGAGTGAATGGGAACATCCCTGATTCTCTCCACAAAGTGGGCTGATTTCTTAACATATGATGAGGACTTACCGGTTAGTGAACGGGTGATCTCTTCAAGGAAGCGGCACAATGGGTGACATTCTGAACCTCGGTTGCTGACAATGGGTCTCGATAGAATACCATCCTTTTGAATTTTTAGAAGGCCATATATGTGTGGTAGATTACTGTAATGTTGAATCAGTTGTCTGTATTTTATTTGTGAGATCCAGACCTGGAGCCTAATCACGAGATGCAGTTTAGTGTCATATCCAGAACAACTTCTTTTTGTCAGAGATACATTCTGTGTAATCTAAACCCGAACGGCAGAGCTGGTTAATTATATTTTATCATTCGTTTTGGTTGGGCTTTGAACTATTCGGCTCTTAGTGCTGGTGCACACACATTGAGTACAGTTCACGCTTGCGCACAGAGGATATGACAATCACAAATATCATAATAAAAACCCCAGACAGGATATAGGACTGGGGTGTGAATGACGTCATGCCCGGAAGCGATGGGCTGAGAATTTGGTGATTTTGAAAAAGACGTTAGTTGAGATCCGACTCTCTACTGGGTCAGTCTAGCTGGGGGGCAACGGGATGCGCAGCGCGTTTGTTGGGTCAGATAGTACAGTCAGCATTGTAAAAATTGTGTCTCTCTCTCCTCGTGTCGAAAAGCTAAAGTCAAGAAGTAAATAAATGTTTCGTACCTGAACAACAGAGAGTCGTCAGTGTTTCGTATTTCCCTGCATCTGTATATTTGTATCGTTGTATTGTGACTATACAACATCATCCTGAGTAGAAGAAACATGAGTTTGAATCTCAACGAAAATTTCGCGTTGTTACTCGCTGTCATACAAACTGAGTGAGTTACTATTGGGAAGCTGAAGGTTACAAATAGTCAAGATTATAAATAATGATTGGAGGGACTTTATCTAAAAGTAAATAAAAGCACAATCTCTAGATACTACTAATGTATAAAACAATAATAACCAACATAACACTGACAAATCGGAGACAGAAATATTGCATGGTTTTGTAAACATTTTTTGGACTTCCAGGACAACACCTCCCTGCCTTTGTTGCTGAGTTGGTATACCAGATGGTACGTAGAACCAGTTTTCCCCAACGGAGAAGTAGGAGTAAGTATTACTGTAAATGTATTCTTCATTTTTGTTTAAGATGCATGCTCTTCACTGTTGTAGACAACAGGAGTAACTTGCGATAAAAAGCAACTAGAAATAAGAGGTTGCAGGATAATACAGCAAAAAATAATTAATAATAATAACGATTCACTAAAATATCTTGTTTTCTTTAATTTATTTTTACTCGTTATCTCCCACGTTAATTAGTACTTATATAGCATCTATCCAATCGAATATAATTTTAAACAAATCTATTTGACTAATAAATTGAACCGTAACAAGTACAATCACTCCGTGTAAGAGTGGACCTGGGAGCAATGGCAATGAAGCGGGGACTACATACTTCCCAGAGATCCAGACCTGGAACCTCATCACAAGATGCAGTTTAGTCTCATATCCAGAACAACTTCTTTTTGCCAGAGATACATTCTGTTTAATCTAAACCCGACCGACAGAGCTAACGAGCAGAATAGATGAGTGACGATAAGGTTCGAAACGTTTTCGTTTTAATCCCAAAGACCCACACCACAGATCAACAAATGATAATTGCTATTGAGAAATTGTTGCCCTTTACCAAAATTATTTGTAATTAGAGGAGCCAAATTAGCATTCGTTTTAAGTTTATAAGTCTTTTCAATCAATATTAGTCTGTTCCACTCTTTTGGATATCTTCCTCCTCCTGGTTTCAGCCAATGAAATATTTAGAATCGATATCTTCACTTCCTTGCAATTGAAACACATTTATGCCAGAATAAAGTGGGGTCGAATTTGTTCATTAAATGGACAGTAAAAGTCACAATAAAATCACAAGAAACAGCTGCGGAAGTCAAGACTATTCAAGTCAAATCTGTCTTTTCTAATTTCACTTTGTAAATGCAACTTACGTTGTTTTATTAGATTTTTACTTAGCGACCTGACACCAAATATGAAAGCGCGAATCACTCTTGTGATAGTCAAGCTTCAGAAAACTGATAGATATTATGTTGTATCCGAGGCCTGTAGCCAAACGAGAGAGAGAGGAAAGGAGGTATCTCAAGATGTTGAAGTCATCCTATATATATGTATGTGTGTGTCACTGTGTCTGTGTGTCTGTGTGAATAAACAAATTGTTTTTAAAACGTTTTTCCTTAAATCAAGAAAGCGGTCAAATACAGATCAACAGAATAGGATAAAAACCAAAAGAAATTATTATTTAT
This sequence comes from Sepioteuthis lessoniana, assembly GCA_963585895.1. Taxonomy (NCBI): domain Eukaryota; kingdom Metazoa; phylum Mollusca; class Cephalopoda; order Myopsida; family Loliginidae; genus Sepioteuthis; species Sepioteuthis lessoniana. Next base: position 51,187,609 of record OY757917.1, read on the forward strand.
TCATATTAATACCATATTGCTGCATGTAGATTATTTGCATTTGATAGAAATACTTGATAATATATAACCGAGTGCAAAGAAATGATTGCAATTAACATTTAAAATATGGTAATAATTCTAATAGAGAATTTAGAAATTAATCAAAATTTTGTTAACCATATGGAATCGATATGCCGTTAGATAAACCAGTAAGCCAACTAAATAGATAAAGTAGTATTGTCAAAAAAAACTGTGTTGTCATCAAAGGCAAGATTCGAGTTGTATATTTATATTTCCCTGATTGTTTTGCATTTATTGGTTTACTGGTAAATAGTTCTGATGATTAAATAAGATTAAATTCATAGCACAAAGAAACCAAAAGAAGATCACTGGAATTCACATATTCCCTAAAGAGAGCAAATAAAGTGACTTGATACATTTTATATGTATTCAGTCGGAACCATCTGCAACATAAGAGAGCAAGATAAAATTGCAAACTATCATCGCGCAGCAATATAACTGGGATTGAATGCTTTCATATAAAAGCTCAGGCAATATGAGTAGACGTGTTATTTGCATTATTGACTCAAGAATACTTAAATAATTGTTTTATCGAAAAATCTCTTAAGCCACACAAGTTACCAAGAAGTTCATCTAATATAAGAAGGACAGCTCTAGTTTCTTCTGCCATCGGTAGATTAAAAGAAAAAATATGGAAAAGTAGAGAACTTTCAAAGGCAATCAAGTATAGTCATGTATGCTAGAGAAATTTGAAGTTTAAAGGAAGAACTAATAGAAAACTGAATGTATTTCAGAATGATTGCCTTGGAACTATAGTGGGAGAAAACCAGATCAAAATGGATGATATAAGGAGTGATCTTAGAATACTAAATAAAATTATTGGCGTTATCAAGAAGAAAAGATTGACGTTGTTTGGTCACGGGGTACACAAAGACAATGGCTGCTCTATCAATTATCCACACAAGAAAGACTTTGCCAACGGAAGACCCAGAGGCAAACCATCAAAGCGATGGAGTAGCCGAATAAGAAAGGACTCTGCTATCAGTCGAAAGATTGGTAAAAGACAAAATAAAATAGAGGTCATGTGTGAACGAATAGGTGTAAAAAAACTTTAAGGGATTATACAGTTAATCCAGTAATCAAATGTAAACCCATGTTGGTCGACACTGCTGCAAATTTAAAGGACAAACTTAAAAGTTTTTTGGGTTTTTTTGGGGGGGGTTGCCATTCGGAGAATTTGATGATTTGCTTATTGAAGTGAGTGTTTTAAAAGATTTAAATCTTTTGAACTACAGAGAGTTGTAGATCATGTTAAAAAGTATGCAATTGCATAGGAAAAATGTTTGTGAGTCATCATGACCGTCTCACATTCCGAAAAGAGTGTACATCCATGTTTAGCGGCCCTCGAGGTGCAATGGTTATCGTCATAGGAAATGAACCGGCAACCCAAGTTCAGATTCAGGACGAGGCTGTTTGCATTTTGCATGGCGTTAAACTATTCTCCCTTGATCCATGAGAAAATGATAGGGCAGACTGGGCTTTTTAACCTTGGTATGGTAAACCTTCTAGGAGAAAATTTAAAATATTTTAAATTCCCCTTAAAATTGACCTTGTACCACATCCTGTTGTAGCGGGGTGGTTGGGTAAATACATCAATCGTTGAATTTAAATCGCACACTCGAAATGAATTATTCCTTTTGCCAAAGTTTAAGTTTTATTTGTTTTATTTTTATGTATTAAATCGCCAATATTAATTAAGCGCAGTCGATGAGGCTTAAAATATACCGAATGTATTCCCTAAAGGGATAAAAGATACTCCATAAAGGAATGTACTGGCTATGATACTGAACTACATTTGATGGTAAAGCTTCAATAAAATAATTGCTTTATCAAACAATCTCTTAAGCCACACAAGTTACCAAGAAGTTCATCAAATGTAAGAAGGACAACTCTAGTTTCTTCAGACATCGGTAGGCTAAAAGAAAAAATATACCGCTGAGGAATTCGGTAAATTTATAACTTGAAGAAATTGCTACCAGTAGTCAGCGATTTTAACACACACACACACACACACACACACACACACACACACACACACACACGAATATATGAATGTGCACGAATATACAGTTATAGCTTATTAAACCTACAAACCATGTTTGTGTGTGTGTGAGTGTGTGTGGTTGGTTGGTTGGTTGTTTAGGTTTATGGCAATTCAACCTTTGTACATTATTTAATGCCAAATCCATTTTTATACAAATAATCAGTTGTATTTCAAACTATTCAGTTTAGCATAGGTACACAGTTTGATTGTCAAAAACATTTCTATTTCAAGCTATTCAATTTAGTTAAACAGTTCTGATTCAACCAATTTAGAAGTGTGTGTGTGTGTGTGTGTGTGTGTGTGTGTGTGTGTGTGTGTGTGTGTGTGTGTGTGTGCAGTACTTCTCATAACAGCTAATCGATTGGTTTTGAGAATTCAAAACAGGTGCATACGAAAAAAATAAAGGCATAGCGAAACCTGCATTTTATCAAGGTTTTTGGTTTTGATTCCTAAATTACTAGCAAACATGCTTTCAATAGAATTAAATTGTTAATTAAAAAAGCATTATCCTTATGATATGTTCAAAATAGATCAAGAAGATTGAAACGGAAAACATTTATTGGTATTTGGAAGAGTTAGATCACTAGTCGATTAATATATGCCCCCCTTGCACAAAATCCTTATGAGCCTTGCAATTTAAGGCAATAAAAACAGATTTTATACAAGGTGATATATATGGGTGATTTGTTTGTATCTCAAAGTCACAGTGAATTTTATATGAATTTTTTTTTCAAGAATGTGGTTTATTCATGTAGCATTAGTAATGATGGTCAAAAATCATTCTCTTGTACAATTACCAGTTGATCACTCATGCCTGCTCCTGTATTCCTTTTGTACGAGTTTGCTGCATTCGCTTATCAGGTTTCATCTCTATCAACATATAGCCTACACGTGCTATTATCCTGCGTAATATCAATTCTTACTTAAGTATAGTTAGTTCTTGTGACATTATTTTGCTATTATTATTTTCACTCTATATGAGTTTTCACGCTATTATTGTTACACCCTGGAGAGTTTTTCACACCAGCGTTACCGGATGAGTTTCCAAAGGAGCTTGAGTGACAGCAAGTCCCATCAAGTATCCAGGACTCTTCTCGGTATTCTGACTTGTTTTAATAATGCAGTAGTTTGGATGGTCTCCACTGGTCCTCTTATTTCCACGTCTTCCAGTCTCTTTACTAATCCTTTGGGTGTTGTACCGAGCGCACTAATAACTAATGTTACCTTCATGTTCCATAGGTTTTTAGTTCTCTAACAAGGTTTAAGTACTTTTCTCTCTTTTTGCTTTCTTTTAATTTTACTTTGTGGTCTGCCGGGACGGCAAAGTCTACAATTTGGCAAGTTCTCTTTTTTGTGGATTATCACTAGATCTGGCCGTCTAGTCGAGATTAGGTGATCTATTTGTATCTCAAAATCCCAGAAAACTTTAAGATCTCGATTGTTTGTAGCTTGAAATATCCATGCAATTGCTTTTCTTTCCATTTTTGTCAGTTATTGTTGTGCCGTTGATCCTTGTGTTGTTTGTGTTGTTTCTTCAGGACGGATTCAAGGTTGTACATATACCATTTGTTTCTATTGTCAAATTTCAGTTTCTTGCACGATTCCCAGTGGATCACCTTCCTCACCCAGTCATGTCTAGTCTTATTAGTTTGCTTATTATGTGATTGATCGCTTCGTCTTTATCACCGCATAACGTATACTTGCTCGTTTCTTACGTCTTATCTATTTTCGCTTTAACATAGTTGGTCCTTATTGCGTTGCTTTGTGCTACTATCAAAAGAGATTCAGTTTCCCTCTTAAAGTTTTCCTTTCTTAGTCATGTTCAGATCTTGTGTAAGATCTCGATTGTTTGTAGCTTGAAATATCCATGCAATTGCTTTTCTTTCCATTTTTGTCAGTTATTGTTGTGCCGTTGATCCTTGTGTTGTTTGTGTTGTTTCTCGTCGCAGTAATTAGTCTTTTTGCACTTTTTACGTAGTCTTCAAGACATCTTATCGATGTATTGACACTACTAGCGAGTAATCTTCCTCCTTATTTTCTTGACACATACAGTCTGTCTATGTCATCTTTTGGATACATCGTAATTTATTTTCTTGTTCTCTGTTCTATTTGTTAAAGTTCTTCCCTCGTTCCCTTTTAGAATGGTCCTGATTATCTTACGAGGAAGACAGCCCAGGTGTTTTCCCTTTGATGAGATTTCTACAATGTAGTTTGGTTTCGAGTAATTTTCTCCTTCTCCTGGGATATTCTTTTTTTAATTTTTTTCTTTCGTCTCCACTTATTTGATGATGTCTGCTTCCAATATTCCCAAGTACTTGCAAGTTTCCATTTCTCTGAGTATTCTGATTTTCTCTTGATTTGGTCGTCCTATTCCTTCCATCATTTGTTGTTTCCTGTTTCTCATTATTAGCATGGCACATTTTCAAGGCCAAATTTCATCTGTATATCCTGAGTAAATAAGAGTTTTCAATTCTTTTTCGTCTTTGGCAGTTTGATGTTGTTCCTGTACATTAGGTGGTTAATCTTTTCTTGCAATTAATAATTCTGTAGCCGCTAGTGAATTTCCTAAGTATGAGATTGACAGGCATCATCGGTATTACAGATAGTAATGATGAGAGCGCATCTTCCTGGAAGATCCCTTCCCGGATTTTCTCCTCAGCTAAGTTTTTTTTCTCCTGTCATCAATTCCACTCTCCAATTTGTCATAGTTTCTTCGATAAACCTTATGACTTTGTCGGCTATCTTGTACATAATCCAGCTTTGCAAGATCATACCGTATGCCTTATTTTCACTGAAGTTTGAGTGACAACATATCTCCTCAAGTCTCCAGGACTCGTCTCAGGATTCTGGCCGTTCTCAGCAATGCTGTCATTTGGATAGTCTCTACTCGTCTGCCAACTTCCAAGTCCTCCAGGCCATTTAATAATCCTTTAGTTATTGTGCCAAAAGCACCAACCACAATTGGCAGAATCGTCACTTTCATGTTCCACAGCTTTTTCAATTCTCTAGTAATGTCAAGGTACTTATCTTTTTTTTACATTCCTTCAGATTTATTCTGTGGTCCACCAGGACAGCAAAGTCCACAATTTTGCAAATTCTCTTTTTTTGTTGTTGGTATAAGGTCTGGTCTTCTGGCCGGGATTAGGTGATCCGTTTGTATGTTAAAGTCCCATAGGAGTTTATGCGTGCTATCTTCTAGGACAGGTGCTGGGTTGTGCATATATCTTAGTATGGTCAAATTTAAATTTCTTGCACATTTCCCAGGGGATCACCTTGCCCACCCAGTCGTGCCTCGCCTTTTACACCTTCTGTGCTAATTTGCTGCATTGGCTTATCATGTGATTGATCGTTTCGTCTCTGTCACCGCATATCCTACACAACTGTTTTGTTGCGTCTTATCTATTCTCGCTTTGATTGTCCCTTATGGCGTTGTCCTGTGCTGCTATTAGGAGAGATTCCGTTTCTCTCTTAAGGTTTCCTTTTCCTAGCCACGTCCAGGTTTTCTGGAGTGAGATGTTGTTTATTAGTCGTTTAAAATGGCCATTGAGTTGTTTTTTTCTCCCATTTTTGTTTCCTAGTTATTGTCTTTCTATCATCTATCGTGTTGTCCGTATCGTTTCTGATGGCTGTAATCAGTCCCCGTTCGTGTTTTTCTATGTAGTCTTCGAGCCGTTGTATGGATGCATCAACGGTGTCTTCGATGCTGACAAGTCCTCTTCCTCCCTCTTTATTATTATTATTATTATTATTTACTCATTAGAGTTTTCACATCAGCGTAAGCTGATGGTATTTCACTGGAGATTGAGTGACAACAAGTCTCCTCAAGGCTGCAGGACTCTTCTCAGTATTCTGGCAGTTTTCAATAATGCTGTTTTTGGAAAGTCTCCACTCGTTCGCCAACTTCCAAATCTTCCAGGCCCTTTAATCATCCTTTATTTACCATGCCAAAGGCACCAATCACAATTGGTATAATTGTCACCTTCATGTTCCATAGTTTTTTCAATTCTCTTGTAGGTTGAGGTACTTATCTCTCTTTTCACATTCGGGACAGCAAAGTCGACAATTTTGCAGATTCTCTTTTTTTTTTTTTTGTTGATTATTATAAGATCTGGTCTTCGGGCCGAGATTAGGTGATCCGTTTGTATACCAAAGTCCCACAGGAGTTTGTGTGTATCATTTTCTAGGACAGGTTCTTGGTTGTGCATATACCATTTATTGGCTTGGTCATATTTAAATTTCTTGCACATTTCCCAGTGGATCACCTTGCCCACCCAGTCATGTCTAGCCTTGTACTCCTTCTGTGCCAATTTGCTGCATTCGCTTATTATGTGATTGATGGTTTCATCTCTGTCACCACATAGTCTGCACTTGCTATTTTGTTGTGTCTTATCTATCCTCGCTTTGATATGGTTGGTTCTTATGGCGCTGTTTTGTGCTGCCATTAGGAGAGATCCTGTTTCTCTCTTAAAGTTTCCTTTTCTTAGCCATTTTCATGTTTTGTCGTGTGAGATGTTGTTTATTAGTCGTTTAAAACGCCCATGGAGTTGTTTTTCTTCCCATTTTATTATTATTATTATTATTATTATTATTATTGTTATTATTATCTAACATGGATGTATGTGTTTGAATGGTATCTGTTATCACTTCAGATAAATAATATACCATTCCATTTTCATTGTGAAGTAAGAAAGGGGAGAAATAGAACATGCTACAGAATAGAGATAATAAAAAAGAAAGAAAGAAAGAAAGAAAGAAAGTGGAGATATAAGGAATGATAATGCTATTCATCGTCTGCTTCATTGGTATGAAAGAAAGAAAGGAAGGAAAAAATTAAAGATAGAGAGAGAAAAAAATCGGGAGAGATAGAGAGAAATGAGTAAAAAAATAAATGAAGAATGCTGATCAGGAGAGATATTTCTAATGTGTTGACATATGAATCGGAAAACTTTTGTATTAAAGAAATTAAATCTCTTAATTACAGAGTCGACCATCGTGGGTTAAGACTTTAGGTCCGAGCGTAATTGTCGAGTAAATGGATAAAGACAAGTTTCAATTTTAAAATAGGATAAAAATAAAAGCGACAAAAACTAACAATTCTGCGTTTAACAATACCGATTTTCAAGTGAGCCATTATTTGATTTGTCTGATTGCTGTAAAATTCAACTTAATAAAAGAAATGGAAATCATCAAACGTCAGACATGTCGAATTCCATCCCAACTGATTTTATATCCTATTTTATACTTGACGCATTGCTCTCTATTGTTATGCTCTGTAAAGATTTTAGTGAGTAAAATCGCTTTCAGCGTTAAATATTAATCATTATATATATATATACGTATGTATAATCAGTTATAATCCCTATTTTTATTTAATAGTCCATGACAGCTGTTGCATACTCAATATAATTATTCAAATAGACATTTGATGTTGGATATTATCAAATGGATGTTTCACTTATTGATAAATATTGAGCAGTCTGCGAATATAAGAAAACGAAAGAACAGAAATGATAAGTGCACACACACACACATACACACACACGTATATTTATATATAATTCCAAGAGGTATTTAAAAAATACCGAGACCACTTCATTAATTTTTTTAAATATGGAATTTAAAACTTAAATACAGACAGGTGCATATGGAGCAATTTCTTTAGTAAAATATTTATTAGCAAAAACTAAGACATTTTTTCACTCAATACTACCACACTATGGACAATTCTTTTCTTTTATCTTTCTTTCATCCTTTCCCCTCCATTATAGTCAATGCCTTTGATGAAACGGGATGAAACGAGATTTCATGCCATCTTATAATAGACACTCATCAGACAGATGATTGTCGTTCATAAGACGGCGTGAAACCTATGGTCGTAGGCAAGCTTTCATGCAATTAAATATATAATAAAACTGATATATATTTACTTATTATATATATATATATATATATATATATACATGTGTTTGTGTGTGTGTGTTTGTGTGTACATGTATATATATATATATAAAGAATTTTAAGGAATACATGAAATAATCTATTTTATAACGCATCATTACATCATTATATTTTTAAATATATTCTCCTTTTTGTCAATGCGCTTGCCTAACACTTCACAATGAGTCACGAATATAATAAATTACGCCGTATCAATTTTAGATCCAAACTCAGTTATGTTTTAGACTACGGAATTATTGATCTGTTGCGTAGCCGATAAGCACATCGACCACGAAAAGTTTAAGCGTGCGAATAATGACAAAGACAATGAAGGAAATAAAGGCGAGGTATCAAACATAGCAAAAGTAACAATTTATGGTCAGATTTACAAACGTGTGTGTAAAGTCCGTGGCGGTTGTATTTGGTCTTCAGCTAGAGGAGTGACGTCGATAGCTGGTATGGTCGCGTCGTAGATGTGCGCAGATGGATGTTCAATGCGGGTAGCTGGCGTAGGTCGAGTCGTGGAGATACAGCTAGATGTTTGATGCGGGTAGCTGTCGGTCGAGTCGTTGAATGCAGCTGGACGATCGTAGCGGGAAGCTGAGGTCGGTCGTGTCGTAGAATGCAGCTGGACCTTCATTGCGGGAAACTGAGGTCGGTCGAGTCGGATGGTAAATCGATATCCCGGTTTTGACAGTACGTTGGGTTAACCGGGGGGTCGATTTGGTTGCTAGCCCATACAGCAAGTCATACATGGGCCAGATGTTGCAATGCTAGGGCAGTCTGTAACAGCGAGTCGTATGTGGACTGGATGCTGCATTGCTGAAGCGTCGTTGTCGAAGTCGGTGTTGGCAGCTTGGTCACGTAGAGTCGGGCGAGCTAGTGACTAAGACTGAGCTGTGTCTTAGTACTATGCACCAAGGAAACGGACGGGGAAACCGTGGCTCAGGTTTGCCAGGCCTTAGCACATACGAAGTCGAGCAAGCAAATCAGTGAAGCTAGGGCATTGTTGTGCTCCTAGCTGTGCGGGTGTATCGTTGACGGTAGCTATGGCTTTGCCGTGCCAAAGCTGTGCGGGAGTATCGTTGACGGTAGCTATGGCTTTGCCGCGCCAAAGCTGTGCGGACGAGTCGGGACAGTAGCTATGACTGTGCCGCGCCAAAGCTGTGCGGACGAGTCGGAACAGTAGCTATGGCTGTGCCGCGCCAAAGCTGTGCGGACGATTCGAAGACGGTAGCTATGGCTTTGTCGCGCCAAAGCTGTGCTATCCTATCGGGACGGTAGTTAAGGCTTAGCGGTGCCAAAGTTCTGCACAGTCGAGCGAACAGACCACGAGGCCGCGGCTAAGATTAGCGTTATCTTATCGCTGCGCAGATAGCGGTAGCTAAAGGCTAACCCGTGCCTTTAGCGCTGCGCAGCCAAACGGACGCGCGGAACCGATCTTATGGTTAAGACCGGATGATCTTAGAGTCCTCTTCGTGTTTACCTTCTACTTCGACTGGTCAATAAAGACCGCTAGAGATGCTCCAACCCGCAGAAGGAGACCTCTAATAGTCCTTAATATGACCTTTTGTGTATATCAGTGTGATGGGAAAGGCGAATGCAACCACTAGATGTAAGATTCAGCCTTTCTGAGAGCGGCTCCCGAGACCGTCCAGGGACCCCCGAATTTCTCGCCGCCGAAGTCTAGTTTATATGAAGGGAAGGCAACACCACTTCTGCCGGGCACGTTAATAGAAAGATCTTCTATAAAAAATGGGTGTAGAAATAAAGTTCTTCTTTAGCCTGATATAGGCTAGCGAAGATAATGAATTCCATTTTTATAGAGTTATTTTTGGCAGAAGTGTTCTGTAATTGTTGCTAATTTTAATTTATCCTCTTTTTTAGCTGTAACGGCAGCTCAAGGTCAAAAAAGGGGCTTAGTCATTTCCGGCCGTACGCGGATGTAATTTTTCTAGGGCGAGAGAGTAATCCGATCTGTTTATGTTTGTGAGCAGGTCTATTTTCTCTGAATATTTTTATATAGAATAATAACAAATTTTTCCGCATTAAACTCTATTGATAGAGGAGTTCAAATTATTTTTAACTTGAGATATTCACAAATGATTTAAGTTACTTTTTCAACGAAGAAAGTCAATTTTTGAATATTTTTACAAAATTATGACGACGCTATACAAAAAACATAAAGGTAAATGCATTCATAATGATATCAAGATAAAGCAGATGGGGAGATAGAATTTTTTTAAAGTATTTCTATAGACAACAATTCTTTCTAGAGAAGTAATAAGGCGCCTCTTGGCAATATATATATATATATATATATATGTATATATATATATATATATATGTGTGTGAGAGAGAGAGAGAGAGAGAGAGAGAGAGAGAGAGAGAGCGTGTGCGCGCGCTCCCTTGCGTGTGTGTTTAAACCATAATATATATATATAGTTATGTAACATTACGATGAAGTAATGAAATTTTTGTGGTAGTAACACTCACTCTCTGGCTTCGTCTCCCTCTCTCTCTCTCTCTCTCTCTCTCTCTCGTTTGCTCTTTTCTTATTTTTATTCCTGTATACTCTCACTTTGATTTTCCATTCTTCAGATTTCTTCTTTGTACTGCTTTTTGTTTTTCCTGTCTGTTTCGATTTCTCTTTTCTTCCAATTCATTCTCGCTTTGCTTTCTTCTTTCCACGTATTCTTTCTTTTACTCTGGTAATTTGAAAAAGTTTCAGTCTATTGAGGCTCCTGTATCTCAAATCGCTAATACGACTCCTATCTGTATCTCGAACCCATAAATAATCCGTCGTGTGGAGATGCCCGTGATGTAATGGAAATAGACACGGTGACCCGAGTTCAAACCCTGCACTAACCTGTTTGTATTTCACATATCGCGAATACAATAAGGAGATGTATGAATCCAACTATTCTCCCTGACTTTGTGTCACGCCCTGCTCTTGTGGAAGGGTTGGTAAGTACAAAAAATCGAGTTATAAATCACACAAACCCTGTAATTATATATAATAACGCCTTAACTTTCATCTCTCGTGACCATTTTTGTATTGTATTAAAGGAACGAATTAATTTAAATAGAAAAAGATATATCTTGAGTTGCGTTGTTTTTTACTCACAAACTCGAATCAAGAACCAATTCGGAACGTAAATCAAAACAAATATCTATCAATTCATCTATATTAGAAAAGCAAGAATGAATGGTAGGTGTGGAATTTCTACGTTTGCTGGTAAATATCGTAAATATTTGTCTAGTGGTTGTAACTACGAAACAAATTCATTTTTAATACTTTTGGAAACTTGTCAGGCAACTGCTCCTTCTTTGTCTTAGCTGTCTGTCTCTGTCTCTTCCTCTCTCTCTCTCTCTATATATATATATATATATATAATTGAATATCTGAAGTTACACATGACACACTCAATATTTATTACAGCCCTTAATACCTTAACTGTAAATGAAAAGAGAACCTATGTATTCCAAAAGACAAAGATAGAGTGAAATGATCTTGATGCAATAAAACGAGAAACAAGTTAATGTCATTAAAAAGGAAACAAAAAACAGGCCGATATGAAACATTTTTGTTGAGTGCACTAAACAAAAATATTTATTTGAAATTGATAATTTTCTCGCTTATCCTTTAGCATTTGACAAATATGATTAAATGAAACCTTAGATTTCAATAAGCGTAGATATTTGGTAGCCACTCGTTTTAACTCCACTGTTAATTTTTCTGTTTTAATTCTTACTGAACTGAGTAAACTGGAGCCTCACTGTCAGATGGTTAAGTGACATATCCAGGATACCCGTCTCATCCCTCTGCATAAATGCAGATGGCGTCTTCGCCTTGTCCAGCTAATTGGGTCGATTATCAAATGTCGCAAGAATGTTTCATTTCAATTAAACGTGAGGATTCATTTTAAATGAATAACTTAATTAGCTTTGAAATTCCTTTTTCTTAAAATATACACATCCCAATGATGACAACATGCTGAAATCGATGGGGATTAATAACAAATAATTAAAGTTTATCTATCAACGTTTAAATGTGTAAATTTTTTCCTTCTTTTGTGTGTCTGTATGTGTGCGTGCGTGCACACAGAGTCAGATCCTATCATTAAGTTACTATCTCTCCGTTTAATCTTGAGTAAATTGGACAGTGAGTATATATAGCTAATGCATGAAAGTTTTTGCTACTAGGCCATCAATGGTGTGTCCATGTGTAGGAGTTCATCGCAGAAAGTCACTTATGACTTTGTCATTACTTCTCTCACAGAGCCAAGCATGTCTTGCTTGTCTTGCTTGAATAGTTTGGGAGACGGAAGGCAAGTGGATGTACAATTGTTGTTTTGTTGGGTGCTACTTCCAGAATTTGTTCAAAACAGCACGCAGCATTTTTGCATAGTTCCCATCAAGGTTTTTCCTCAAATATCATTATCATCCTGTCGTGCTGCTAGTATGGATTTCCCTGACTATCCCCCCCCCTCTCTCTCTCTCTCTCTCTCTCTCTCTCTCTTGCGCGCCATTCCCCTCTATCATCCATGGCTTCCGATAAGTCTTCTAGACTACATTCAGTATCTGTACAGAGTTGTTGTAGATAAGTTCAAGTTAGTCGTCCAACACTTACCCATCCGTGTGAAGGGGTTCGTTGGAGAACGTCGCTTATGATTTCGTTCTTACTTCTCCAGCAGTGTCCCGCATGTCTTATTTGGATGGTTTTAGAGATGGTGGGTAGGTAGCCGTACTGTTGCTGTTTGGTGGGATGTTACTTGCATGAATTGTTCATCATCGCTCATAGCATTATTGTGCAATTCCCGTGTAGCTTTTTCTCTGGACGCATGTCAATGTCCATGTGGTGCATCCTTATAGTAAAATTGACACGACTATTACTTATATACGGAGACAGTGAGAGATGGGAATCTACCAGAGCAGAATTCTATGCGATAACCACTCATTGACCTTAATTTCCCAGTTCAAAAAACTTGGACCGTAAACTGGTTTGTGGTAGGTGATTCCACACGGAAAATCTAGTCACAAACATAGTGAGCTGTTTGTGTAAGTAGTAAGGGAAAGGAATGAAAAACACCGAAATATTCATAATCTCAGAACAAAATTTTTCATGGTAAACTGATTAGAAAATGTTTCGATAAGAATTTTTAAGCTGACGAAGATTTCTTACAAGTATTTTGCGATTTTATTATTGAACGAGCAATACGATCTGAGTTACCATTCAGAACAATCGGCAATTATTTGATACTGTTTTTTTTTCTTTCTTTTTTCTTTTTCCAAATTGATGTGACTCGGCGATACAGACCTACAATGCTTTTTACGGCTGGCCAAAACGCATCAAGTCGTAATTTTAGTAGGAGTCATAAAACAGTAAAAAAAATGAGAAGGATAATGACAATTACATATTGCCTTCTATTCGAGTTTTTACTCGAATTTGAAACGCATTTAAAAAAGTGTAATTTTTTAAATACAAACAGACAGATTTATTTCAATAAGGAATATATCCGACTAAACTTACGGTCAAGTCACGCTTTGGAAAGCTTTGGTGATATCTTAGAATACTGTCAATTGTTCATTTTTTGTTGTCTGATATATATATATATATATATATATATACGAGGGTGAGTCAAAAAGTAATACTTTTTTTCTTTAGTACAGGAATATTTACCGACACAGGAATATGCATCATACATCAAAATGAAGCTGGCTCACAGTTGATCATTGGAGTTCTCAGTTCTTAATCCCTGGCATGTTTGCCTCTTAAACCCTCTTTTGTGAGGCCGAAGAGATGATAATCTGAAGGCGCTAAATCTTGCCAATCGATAATGTTCTCCATCTGCATGACAATGCTCGACCATGCACAAGCATCAGGACAAGGGGAGCAATCGCCCCATTCGGATGGACTACTTTACAGCATCCTCCATACTCACCAGACATGATGCCTTCAAACTATCATCGGCCCGATGAAAGAGAGTTTAAGAGGTAAACATTATGACAGTAAGGAGGAAGAGAAAACTGCAGAGATAAAGAAACTCAAACAATAATCAACAGAATTTTACGAGGCAGGGATGTGATCCACAGAGGACCAGCTACATTTTGATGAATAATCCATGGTCTTGTGTAGGTCCTGTGAGAGAAAAAGGTCCTGTACTAGAGAAAAAGGCAGATTGACTGATAAATTTTATATGATAGTTAAACACCTAAATAAAGCGAACCAAGCAGTCACAGCTAATTTGAATTATACCCTGTCCATGCTTAACAAAAATCCCCAAATTAAGAGCTCATTCCAAGATGTCCAGACAGCAGATATATAAAGGTTAGTTAAAGAAATTTGCACTCCAAAAAGGTTTTCAGTCAATAAATGTATATATGACGTCACCAGTTCATTTTCGTGATTTCTCTTATAGCATATTAACCCATAAAACTTTCTAAAAACACTTTTTTTCAAAAAAAAATTTTTCACAAATTTTTTTTCTGGTGGATGGCATAAGGTCAAATTAGTAGGGAACAGTCAAGATGAATAGAGATGTGGACACACTTAAAATATATTACTGTTGTTATTCATCTTAGCAGAGAAGGTGGAACAGCAGCTGAAAAGAGAATTTGGCTATCTGACTACGAGAAGAAAACATTTATTCTTATATTTATCATATTGATTAAACATTGTGTTCCTTGATCTTTTTTGTCTTAGTTTTATTACTCGTATGTCAAACATGGAACACATAGTCGTATAGATATTTGGCTAGTGGGAAGTAAGTCTGTTTTTCATGTGTGCCATCGTATAATCTTAGTCTGCCTTGTTTCAAGCAATTGCAAATATTATAGGAATCCTTGTTCCATCCAGATATTTAAAGACAGGTTCATAGATAGATAGATAGATAGATTTGAAAAGACTACGAAATCAAATAAGAAAGAAGAACCGCGAAGACACTCACTATGAAAAGACAACGATATATATATATATATATATATATATATATATATATATATATATATATAATTTGCTTTAAAAAGTTTCGTATATTTGCGCGCCTTCTGTAATAAGAAGACTGTAAATACGACAGGAATTTCACTGGCAAAGTCGGTATTCGTTATTTTCCTGGCATTTGACCAAACTGATTGTCTTGGGATTTTGCTGAGAACAGGGAAGATTTGCACATTGTAAGCAGATTAAATTCTGAAGAAAGTGATTCGGGAGAAATATACAAAAGAATGGTCCGAGGCCCACGTGACTCTTCTCAGCTTTTTCCCTGAAAGATTTCTATAGGATAAAACAATGAATGAAAGCAAAATTTTTAAAAAATGAAAATAAATAAAATTTTAAAAAAATGCAGGCTTTTAAAGCAATAAATAAAACACGATAAAAAGACGAAAGAAAAATAGATGAAAAAGTTATTTAGAAAACAATTTTTTTTAAAAGGACCTAAAAACTATGGCAACAATAAAAGAAAAAGAATTAAAAATGAAAGATCGTAAAATACATAAGGGGAAGAGGGAAACGGGCAAGTAAGGGAAGGGAAAGTAAGCATGATGAGAAGAAGAAGAAGAAGAAGAAGAAGAAGAAGAACAACAACAACAACAACAACAACAACAATGTTTTAATAAAAGAAAATACCCCCAAAATCAAAGAATTTCTAAAATTTTATCGGAAGAATTGATAAAGAAACCAAAGCAAAATAGCAGAAAAAAGAAGAAAAACATAAATGTCAAGGGATGAAAAATAATAGAAAACGAATCAAAAATAAAATATCTTTGCATCTCGAAACCTCTTAAACAACTAAAAGAGTTGCGAATATATCAAAATGGACGAAAAAATCTTTCTATTCATTATATTGTACTAAGCTTAGTTTTGTATATATAAAATAAAAGGCAAACAAACATTACCGACTTGGACAATTGGCACAGTACAATCTTCTTATAAACCATGCTAAGCAGTGTCAATATTTTTTCATAAATATCGAAACATTAACGGTGCATGTAGTGGCAAGAATCGCAACAGAAGAGTGAAAAGTAGAAAATGCTTGAAAAGTCTTAAGAATTGGTAATGACACCAATGAACTAATTAGCCCAGCAAAGAAATATCTCAGCAACTCCAGGATTCACTGGGAATGTTGTTAGGCAGGAACCTCTGCAATTCTTCAGCTGCTCGTCACATTTTTGCCGCGGTGTTCACTACATTCTTCCGCAGCCACCTGCTGGAAAACGGATGAACTAAGTGTGAAGTATTTGTCAGTTCTGTCGTCCGTCAGAACTATTGTTAATATCGGGAGGAAACCATGTGTTTTAATTAAACAGACGTTTTAGCATGTTTGAAAAGCATAGTGCAGTGGTTAGTGTTAATTTACTAAGCTTTTTGCTTAGATGTAGCACAAGGCCGCATGGATGGGGCACCCAATGAGAATCGAACTCACTCGTGTAGGTTTGCTAGTCTACCTTTCTAACCATTACACCACCCGAGGTGCCCTGCAGTGGTTAGTGTCTCTTAACCAAATATATTAAAGTCTTATCGTTACTGTGTGCTTCCAAACTGTAACAGGCTTTTGTATGATTTTCTAGGAAACTAACAAATATAGTACCACCAATAAATAAGTCTATGATCTTTTCTTTCGTATACACAACTATAAGATTTCCCTGTTGGTGAGGCATAAAATACGCTTTATTCTCGGCTGAAAGAAGTAAGACTCCCATAAATAGGAGTTCGTGAGATATGACACTAAGTTATATCTGATGGTGAAGCTTTCAGTTCTAGAACTCCGGGGAGTGCGTAGAACCCTTCGTGGCAGTTACTCTCAGGTCCATTCTGATGTGTTAGGATCCCATCAATAGTTTAAATAGATCTTTTTCAAATGATTCTTATTGAATAGGTATATTTGATATCGTACAACCATGCGCAAAACACTCTTAAGAAACAAGAGGAAAAATATTAATATAATCTATATTAACATTTAATATAGATTATATGTATTGCGTATAATATACGCAATCCCCAACCTTTAGGCTTAGAATAACCTCAGACTTGTTGACATGTCGTTGAACTGAATCAATCAATCAATCAGCTAAAGAAGACATAAAGTTAGATTTAATCAATTTAAAGAAAATTACTATGAAACAGTAAAAAATGTGCTTTTATCTAATGTATAGTATTAGCCATAAATTACACTCATAAGTCATCATCATCATGTCACGCTGGTAGCACGGATATCCCTGACCCTCTCTCGCCACTCCTCCCTATCGTTCATCGCCCTAGGCAGGTCTTCAGGACAACATCCCGTATCCTCACATAGCTGCTGAATGTATGTTCGTGCTGGTCGTCCTGCTTTTGCACGGCCATGTGTGGGGGTCCATAAGAGTACATCTCTTATGAGTTCGTCCCTGCTTCTCCAGCAGTGTCCTGCATGTCTGGTTCGTCTAACTTGAATAGTTTTCGTGATAGGAGGCAGGTGGCCGTACAGTTGGTGTCTTGTGGGGTGTTGCCGCCAGGACTTTTTCAAGATTGCTCGCAGCATTCTTGTGTAATTGCCGTCTAGCTTCTTCTCCAGCCGTTTTGTTAGCGTCCATGTAGTGCACCCATATAGCAGTATCGATGTGACCGCTGCCTGGAAGAAACTGCGTTTCATTCTATAGGTTAGGTCTGATTTCCATATAATCGATAGCCTATTGATAGCTGTCCATGCCTTCGTTAACCTCGTGTCGATGTCCTTTTCGGTTGATTCGACGCTGCTTCCTAGGTAAGTGAATTTGTCTACTAGTTTAAGAGGGGTTCCGTCTAGAGTGGAGATGTCCCCCGTTTGATTATAGTACATATATTCCGTTTTGTGTGCATTAACATAGAGGCCTATGCTTGCGGCTGCTCGTTCCAAACTATGCAGTAGTGTTTCCGCTTGATTTTATCAATCGATGTTCTAAGTACGTACTCTAGACAAATGATAAAGAGGTACGGAGCCAGCGTGTCCCCTTGTAGTACTCCTGCTACAATGTCGAAGTATTCTGTATCTCCATCTGGTGATCGTACTTTTACTTTGGTGTTTCTATAGAGAATCGTTATTGCTGCTACGGGTTCTTTAAGTATGCCGTACGCTAGTAGGATTTGTTCCATCTTTCCTCTGTGAATGGAATCGAAGGCCTTGGTATCATTTATTACCAAACTATAAATTTTAAATTTAAAAAAAAATATGTAACAATTAAAAAATTGATGCATTCCTTATATATAATTATCTATGAAATTTTATTTTTAATTGTAGAGGTGGTACAATCTTATTTTTGATTACACTCTCAATCGTATAGAGTTTTGCAAAAATAATATCAAATAATATCTGTTTTGACAAAAACAATAAAATCTTGGTATCTTTAATTTTGAAGAAAATGAATTTTATTTGAAAAGGTTGTTAGAGGTATACTTATTTATGGCTGATATTGAATATGTATGTGTGTGTGTGTGTGTGTGTGTGTGTGTGTGTGTGTGTGTGTGTGTGTGTGTCCTTATAAGAAGCATTTTTGAGTTGTGATTTAAAGAATTTTAAGTGTTTTGTTCCCTAGAATTATTCTAAAATCATTTTAACGGCAGCATTTTGTTTCTTAAGTTATTTCATCTTGAGAGAGAAGAATGACTTTATCGAGATTTGATGGTAAAAATCTCAGAAAGGGCATCTAAGAATTGATCGCGGCGTGGGTCATGTGAAAATAGACTTTGATAATCTTGGTTTGAAACAAAAATCTTGAAATATAGCGGGAATATTTTTGAGTGGTTGCATACCAACAATACTAGAATTCTTAGCATAAAAGTTACTTTCTTTTTAGCCTTCTTAAACAGTTTATATCTGTGTCACCATCGTCGAATTACTAAAGCCATAAAGTGATCAACTATAGTCAAATTCTTAAAGTCATGCGCAACTAGAGTCAAATTTCATAGTTGGTTGGTCATTTTAGAATTTTTACAAAGAGGTCTCTCCTTACATTGATATTTTGATTCATCTATTTTTGACATTCAGGTCATCGCCAGAAGAACGATACTAACCACTGTTTACGAAACAACTTCAAGAAGATATTATACGTGATTTAAACTCTGAATTGAGGGAAATTGGCGACTACAAAGCCAATTTTGATAACGATGATTCATCTCCAGTCAACACAAAAATGTGGAAAAATCATCTGAACGAACGCCATTTTCCTCTCATATTTTCCAACCATAAATACAAACGTAACTGTTGTGTGTATACTAACAACCTCTTCTATTCTAGTAGGAAGTCAAAAACCTGTGAGTGTAGGAATTGTAAGCATGAGTGGAGAGGACGAGTCTTCTGAACTGCTTTACGATATAACATGTGGCCAAACATTATCGATGTAAATTGAAAAGAAGAAAAATAGAGAGAAATAATAAAAACACGACAGGAATTTTTTTTTTTTTTTTTAGTTTCATTCAGAAAGTGCTCTTATGGTTCTAAAACCAGTTCATAATATTGATTATCATCAGCCTTTTTTTTTAAGTAACCTTTTTGACTGTTTTTTATACTGCCCAGGAAGTTCCCAATAATTGGAAGCTACAGTAAAAAATTGATTAAGTCTGAGTTTTATCGCTTGATATTTAGTGCTCCTTCATAAAATAAAAGAAATTCCAAAATGAATTACGGGCTATGATTCTGTGTAAGATTTCTGTAGTTTGCATTTTACAAAAGATTCTAAATATATGTATCGTCACTAGGTGACTAACTGATCTATGAATCTACGTAGATAGATAGATAGATAGATAGATAGGATGGCGTAGTCATACTCTCAACAGTACTTAGTAACTGTCAGTTTCTCACTTATTCATTCATCAATTATGATTTGCAATATCTATGAATAAAGAGTATCACAATATCGGTAACAGAACATATATATCAAAGTTAGGGTAGCGTAGGTGCTGATTCAATGGCACTTGGTGACTGTCAGATCCACGGCAAGGTCTGATGATCAAATAGAAAAAATTGACAACCTCCAAGCGCATATGACTATGCTAATCCTAACTTAGATTAGATATTCTATAATATATACATATAATTACAATTAAATTCAAAATCTCATCTTGTTGCTATCATTTCACTGATATAAGTTTCATGTGTCAAATATAGAAGACAGAAACATGTGATGAAACTTTACCAAGAATACACACACACACACACACACATATATATATATATATATATTTGCATGTGTGTGTGTGTGTGTGTGTGTGTGTGTGTGTGTGTGTGTGAGTGTGTATTCTTGGTAAAGTTTCATCACATGTTTAGACAGCAGTCCTTTATTTAAGCATGTATGATTAAATAATAAAAACACATTTTGTCTATATAATTTTATTAAAATCCTTTCATGTTTCCTGATAAATGTTTTGATTTCAGGTTGGAATTGGTGGATGAATTTACCAAAATTTTCCTGAGCGCCATCATCAGGGATTTTTGCATCTGTAAAGAGTGATTTTAAGAGTTTTTTTTTTTATAAGAGGTTTTGGTTTTTTTATAACATTACAAAATTACTTAAACGCAAAGTTGGATAAAACTGAAATGCTGATGACATCGAACGAATTTAGAAACAGAACGCTATCAAAAGAAATATAATATTATCAAGAAAAATAGAATATCTAAAAAAATATATGCATATATATACCAGTGAATTGTCTAAATTTTATATATAAAAATTAAGACAAACCACTATTGATAGAATTAACTTTGAAACTAGTGATATCTTAAAATATTTAAAATTGAAAAATAGAATAATTAATTTCCAAAACTCTTAGATAGAATACATTTTATTCTAAACTTCGTGTTTCAATAGTAACATCTTTTTATTTATAGTAACATCATAGGCAATAAAGCAGTTATAAAAGACTGAATCAGCTAAGTTCTGACTCACCCACTTTCTTTGTGGTATGCATGTAACGGGATATTTTTGTCAAAATACAGAGTAAATATTTAGTTTCAATTGATGAGAAGAAAGTAACTTGTAATATGGTGGATTTCGTCGTTCCTGCACACCATAGAGTGAAAATAAAAGAAACCGAAAAGCCAGAAAAATACTTAGATCTTGCCTGATGAAGCTGGAGAGGATGAAGGTGACTGTGATACCAATTGTTGCTAGAGCCCTTGAAACGGTCCCCAAAGGCGTGGAAAAGAAAAAGGAAGAACTCGAGATCAGAGAAAGAATCGAGACAATCCAAATGAAAAAACTCAAATCTTATTAAATATTCGGCCAGTTTTTTTTTTTTTGTTTTTTTTTTTTTATCTTCCGTCATGGTAGAAAAGCAAGTCCCGAATTAAATTTTGCTATCATTGGCAGCGTCACTAAGACAAATGACATCTGAAAAGATTGATTTAAGCTTAGTTCATTTCATTTATCGAACAAGTTTGCAAGCGTATATCATTCCGAGCACAGGTGGTTATTCTTTTTTCCTTTCATTTAAGATTTTAAGAGTCACAATGCCCATAAGGGAAACATTCGTTTCAACGGAATGGAGAAATGAAAATACTAACGGTCATCTATCTTAATAATGATTATCCATTATCTCTAAATCGGGACGAATATATTACCGCTTAGAAAAAGATCAGCATTAAATATCCAAGTTGTTTTTCTCATAATCAGCTCAACCATAATCATCTCAGCCACTTTCTTTGTGGTATGCATGTAACGGGATATTTTTGTCAAAATACAGAGTAAATATTTAGTTTCAATTGATGAGAAGAAAGTAACTTGTAATATGGTGGATTTCGTCGTTCCTGCACACCATAGAGTGAAAATAAAAGAAACCGAAAAGCCAGAAAAATACTTAGATCTTGCCTGATGAAGCTGGAGAGGATGAAGGTGACTGTGATACCAATTGTTGCTAGAGCCCTTGAAACGGTCCCCAAAGGCGTGGAAAAGAAAAAGGAAGAACTCGAGATCAGAGAAAGAATCGAGACAATCCAAATGAAAAAACTCAAATCTTATTAAATATTCGGCCAGTTTTTTTTTTTTTGTTTTTTTTTTTTTATCTTCCGTCATGGTAGAAAAGCAAGTCCCGAATTAAATTTTGCTATCATTGGCAGCGTCACTAAGACAAATGACATCTGAAAAGATTGATTTAAGCTTAGTTCATTTCATTTATCGAACAAGTTTGCAAGCGTATATCATTCCGAGCACAGGTGGTTATTCTTTTTTCCTTTCATTTAAGATTTTAAGAGTCACAATGCCCATAAGGGAAACATTCGTTTCAACGGAATGGAGAAATGAAAATACTAACGGTCATCTATCTTAATAATGATTATCCATTATCTCTAAATCGGGACGAATATATTACCGCTTAGAAAAAGATCAGCATTAAATATCCAAGTTGTTTTTCTCATAATCAGCTCAACCATAATCATCTCAGCCACCGAGCTGCTCGTTTTGATTTCCTAGCGAAGGATCCTCAGGATAGTTGCTTTTATTCATAAAACTCTAGCAAAAGTATCCATTAATGACTTTCTTCAATGAAACTACCAAACTATTGTTTTGTAGTAGTTATTTTTTAGATTTAGTTTTGGTTTTAGTTTGTTTATTCTAGAAGAAGAAGAAGAAGAAGGCGGCGGCGGCTCATTCAAAGCAAAACAAAAGAAACGAACAAAAAACTCGTTTTTAAAGAGGCTTATCGGAAGAATTGATAAAGAAACCAACACAAAATGGAGGAAAAAGAAAGAAAAAATAAATGAGAAGGAATTAAAGATTAAAAAAAAAGAAACAGTAATATCTCAAAACCAACGGGAAAAATAAACTTAGCTTAGCACAAGGTTAGAGTTATCACTCAATGAAAATCGAACTCACTAGCAATATTTCGGTAGCTTAACTCGCTAAAAAAAACTACCGAGGCATAACACTTCCATCCATAGTAGCCAAAATCTACAATGCCCTAATACGAAACCGCATAGAACCCAAAATCGACAACATGCTTAGGAAAAACCAAAATGGCTTCCGAATAAATAGATCCACGACCTCACAAATATTAACCATCCGTAGAATCCTTGAAGGTGTACGGGCAAAAAACATACTAGCAACATTACTATTTGTCGATTTTACCAAGGCCTTCGATTCCACTCACAGAGGAAAGATGGAACAATTCCTACTAGCATACGACATACCTAAAGAAACCGTAGCAGCAATAACGATTCTCTATAGAAACACCAAAGTAAAAGTACGATCACCAGATGGAGACACAGAATACTTCGACATTGTAGCAGGAGTACTACAAGGGGACACGCTAGCCCCATACCACTTTATCATTTGTCTAGACTACGTACTTAGAACATCGATTGATAAAATCAGAGAGAACGGCTTCAAGCTGACAAAGAAAAGAAGCAGAAGGTACCCCGCAAAAACAATCACCGACGCCGACTACGCCGATGACATAGCGATACTGGCAAATACACCCAACCAAGGGGAAACACTTCTGCATAGTTTGGAACGAGCAGCCGCAGGCATAGGCCTCTATGCCAATGCACACAAAACGGAATATATGTGCTTTAATCAAACAGGTGACATCTCCACACTAGACGGAACCCCTCTTAAACTAGCAGACAAATTCACTTACCTAGGAAGCAGCGTCGAATCAACCGAAAAGGACATCGACACGAGGTTAACGAAGGCATGGACAGCTATCAATAGGCTATCGATTATATGGAAATCAGACCTAACCTATAGAATGAAACGCAGTTTCTTCCAGGCAGCGGTCGCATCGATACTGCTATATGGATGCACTACATGGACTCTAACAAAACGGCTGGAGAAGAAGCTAGACGGCAATTACACAAGAATGCTGCGAGCAATCTTGAAAAAGTCCTGGCGGCAACATCCCACAAGACACCAACTGTACGGCCACCTGCCTCCTATCACGAAAACTATCCAAGTTAGACGAACCAGACATGTAGGACACTGCTGGAGAAGCAGGGACGAACTCATAAGTGATGTACCCTAATGGACCCCCACATATGGGCTAGCAAAAAGCAGGATGACCAGCACGAGCATACATTCAGCAACTATGTGAGGATACGGGATATAGCCCAGAAGACCTGCCAGAGGCGATGAACAATAGGGAAAAGGTGGCGAGAGAGGGTCAGGGATATCCGTGCTACCAGCACGACATGATGATGATGATGAACTCGCTAACTGTTACGCCAGCAAGGCACCTTTATCGGTGGAAAAGGTTAGTATTCGAATCTAAATAACAGCTAGGATGCTAAACGCTGTTTTTTTATGTGTGGGGGTTCTTTGATAGTAAACAGGCGCTCCCCACAGGAAATATTTACCCAATCAGTCCGAAATGCAGAACAAAGATGACTTACGTAAATATGAAATAAAAATCAATCAAATCTCTCCATTTGGAAGATTCGCACAATGTTTCAATACACCATATCGTATTAAATCAACTATGTATGTATTTAACCAACGCATCCACTACGGGCAGTATATGAACACAAGGTCAATTTTTAAGCTGACAAAAGCTGGTCTGATTTCAGAGTTTTCCTTCTCTTAAGATGGTTACCTAACGAAGAACTTAGTAATTCTCCTGTAATAGCTGAAAAAGTGTATCAAATTCGTGATAACGTCTTTAGGAAATGTTACAGACAGACGAACAGACAGTCAAAGAATGAATGTGCAGGTATAAAACAGTGAATAAAGGAGATAAAAAGAATGAGAGTGGTTGGTTGGTTGGTTTTATGCATGTCAGTCCTTGTTGGATTATTTTATGACGAAGTCAATTCAATAATTATCGTTTCCGATTATACACGGTACATTAAAAAAAATTTTCAAAGTCATATTCAACCGATTAACACTTCCTTATCTCAAACAAGTTTTATTTGACCCAATAACAGGTACTACTACCCTTGCTGATCAAATTGAATCTGAGACTAATAGCAATGAAAGAGGACTCCTCCACAGTACTTAGAGCCCCAGAAAAAGAGTCTCACCACTTGATGCGGTTGGGTGTTTGTGTGAGAGAGAGAGAGAGAAAGAAAAGAGAATGAGAGAGAATGAATTGTCTTTTAATATATCCATATTGTTATATTTGTTACTCTACTATATTATTGCATTTATGCTGTTTTTTATATTTATTTAACTAAGCAAGATCGAGGCTATATCCAAAGTGCATTGGCACTTTTATATACGAGTCTTAAGCAAATACCTTTTTATAGGGCGAGAGAGAAACTAAATGAACTGTTTGTTTAGGTTTTTTATTTAGCTATATATATATATATATATATACATCTGTTTGAAATAGCAGCATTTATCAAGTAAGGTGTGAAGACTAGGGAAGCATACAAGTGAGACTAGTATCAATGTGAGTTTAGAATTGTATGCATGTGGGTGTTATGAGTGGGTGTATCGGTGCGCAGATTTGCAGATGAGTAGGTGTTTTTCTTATTGGTGTTTATGCTTTTATTGCCATTCTTTTTTTTTTTCGTCAGATGAATGTAAATCGATCACAGTGGAAGTTTATGACTTAGGTGTGTCAGACCATAAATTCATGGGACCTTTTCAATTTGTCGAGCGTGTCTGACTGCGTGTCTTTCTGTCTGTCTATGGAAAAACATAGACTACTTAAACAATATCAGTTATGAAAATGTTTTGACAAAACGTACTGTGATACTTCCATATTTGCAGAACAAAATTTTGGGTTACATCAAATTTATTCATCTATTTATTTTTGTTTTGTTTTGTTTTGTTTGTTTGTTGTTGTTGTTTTTTTTGTTTTTTTTTTTGTTTTTTGTTTTTTTGTAATCATCTTGCTTGTTCCAGTATGATTTTTGAAAGCCCTACATTTTCGATGGTCCCAGTTCTTACGAATGTTTTCGAAATGTAATGCTCAGGTTTTTCTTTTTCCTTTATGCAAACCAGTGAATCAAAATTGACGTTTCATTGTCGTCAAATTCTGATCTTTATTTCAAGAACAACAAGCGCACAGCATCAAAATGCTTAAATAAGTTTGGAGCCACTTCCCGATTTCAGTTCACATCTTCAGAGTTTTTGACATCCAGTTGATAATGCTTCAAAATTACTAGAATCTCAGTATATGTATTCACCTAATCCTTATGCCACGGGCAGGGTGCGATGCAAGGTCAATTTCTAAGTAAAGTGAACCTGGTTTAAATTCAATGTTTTTTTCTAGACAGGTCGCCAAACCAAGAATGAAGAAACCAGTCTGTTCTACTATTTACCTATAGCTGATAGAGAACAGACACATTCATGCATCTCCAAAGTTTTTTAGTGCTAAGTATAGCGTAAACAGCCTCGTCCAAGGTTTGAACTCGGATTAACGATTCTCTTTTCTGCGATGATAACCGTCACACTGAGCACGCCTCTTAATAAAAATTTCAGTATTTGTATTCGCTATTATATCTGAAACAAAATAAACAGCTGATTGGTATGTGTATATATATCAACATTATCAACTCGCGCTGGCAACACAGAATTTCCTGACAATCTCTTGCCGTCCGTCCCAATTATCCATTGCTCCAGTAAGTATTTGCTGGTTCATCAAGACTGGCACGTTTATGAACAGGAGTTCATAAGAGAACATCGCTTATGTGTTCCTCCTTGCTTCTCCAGCAGTGCCCAGGATGTGGTGTTAGTTTTACTAGAATGGTTTGTGAGATGAGTGATAAGTGGTCGTACAACTGCTGTTTGTGGGATGTTGCTTCCAGGATTTGTTCAAAACAGCGCGCAGCATCCCTGTGTCGTTCCCATCTAGCTTTTTCTCAATACGTACATGATGTGCATCCATATAGTAGTACAGACACAGTTATTACTTAGAAGATATCCCATTTTATTTTATCAGATAGCTCAGTATTCCATAATCAATTGGCACATCTTGACATAATTTTCAGTAAATGAGATGTTGCTTTCGAAGTATGTGAACTGGTCTACTAATTTTAGAGGGTGTGTCACTTAGATTTCAGATGGCTCCTTTTTGTTTAAAACATATGTACTCTGGTTTGTTTGCATAAACAGTGACACTATTGTCTCCCAATGCTTGCTCTAGGCTATACAATAGAGATTCCGCTTCGGCTGGTGCATTTGCGAGTTTCTCTGGGATATCGTCTACTTCTTGCCTTTGTGAAACCATTTTCTTTTATCAAATCTATTGATGTTCGAATTACGCAGAATAGGTAGAGTATAAACAAATATGGTGCTAATGTATCTCCTTGCAAGACTCTAGCGACGATGTCAAAGAATTTTGTGTCTCCATCATTGCTTCTGTGCTTTGTAAAACATCATTATTACTGTAACAATTTCTTTAGGAAGATCACATACGAATAGTATTTCCTCTATGGAATCGAATGCCTTGGAGAAATACATTAATATTTGAATAATATTATGTTAACAATGTTAATAAAATTAAATATATAATTATTACCTTATTACAATTCATCAAATGTCTGTACCTCGAGGCTGTGTCATTTTTGGCTCGATTTCAACCTAACTTCTGGAAAGATTTTAAACCAAACTAGATGTGCCTCAGATCGGATTTTATCTGGAATCTGGCTTTTATTTGTTTTGCTGCCTCCCTACTATAAAATAGTGTCGATCTCACGGTTCTTACCTACTTTCTGGGTAATTGTTTTGATAGGCTGATGGTTCTCTCCCTCCTAATATATATTTGGTCACTCTTTGTTGCAGTCAGTCCATTTCATCACTCGGGCAAAAACAGTGGCTTAGAAACCCTTTTTTATGTAGATTATTATAAATCCACTAATAATAAAATTGAATATTCGTTCAAAATTTCATTGGTTTTTAGTTTTCGGGGATATCTTTGAATGAACCGGAGTCCTCTCCTGTACGCCACACTCGGTGCAAACAAGAGAGTTACAAGTTGTAAATAAGCGATGAAAACAAATAAAATGTCCCCAATGAATATATTTGTGGTACTTTACTAAAAGTGATTTTAAGTCCTTCATTTTAACTAATGACCATCTTATTTGATATGAGTAAATACTTATTGTTAGAATAAACAAATAATTTTTTCAATGATAGAAATATGTCAAAAATAGCTAATAACAAATATCTACATCACTAGACGTTTAGATACTTTTTTAATCTTGGAAATTAAAAAGTGGATATACTCTGTACATCTACGTACATTCTTATTTCCGCGGTGATTTTTTATTGATCGTACGGAAATTATCCATGGCTTTTTCAAAACTAACATCAATGAATTTTTACGATCAGATTTTCATGTAGTTTTCTTTAGGTTAGTCTTATAAAGAGTATTACCTGCTACGCATTTTTAATTTGTGATATAAGAGAACGAATTGATACAGGGAGTCGCGTTGTAACATTTAATAAGTTAACATTATTTAGAAAATTTATCGTTTTCTTTGTTCACCTGTGCCACAGCAAATCACTATTTCTCTCTAAGTTTCTATTTTAGTCTGCCCATACCTATTTTAATTTATCTATCAACCTATATATATATATATATATATATATGTCACTCTGTCCATTTCTATCAGCCTATCTGTGTTAATATGTCTCAATTTAGGTTCATATGTATCCCACCAAATCTCTCTCTCTCTCTCTCTCTCTCTCTCTCTCTCTCTCTCTCTCTCTCTCTCTCTCTCTCTCTCAAGAAAAGCGGTCAAGACATCTTCAAGTTTCATTGTGTGACAAGAACAACAAAAGCAATAACAAAGCCAAACAACAACAAATTATTTCAATTCGGTTGAGCAGCTAATCTCTCCATGAAATCTTCAACGACAAATGTCATTGCTGTGTGTTTAGCCATTGTGTAATCCGTATGACACAAACCCAATAATCAAACAATAGGCCTCAAACTAAAAAAAATCAAGGCTTTTGGTGATGTTATGACCTACCAAAAGAAGTTATTGGTGACTATTAACATTTCAACTAAACCAGCCTTGGCATTTTTATGCCACTATAAAACATTAATTGTACGAAATACAACAAGTTTATTGTGGATATAGAAGCTCTGATTGTCGAAAAGGGTTTTCAAGGAGAATTAGAAAATACATCAAGCATCAATAAGCATTTTTAGGGATGACCGTTTAGTGAGAATATACATTTTTAAAATAATTTTATTTCGTAGTACAAAAGCCACAAAATAGAAAAAATTGGTATCGTCATTATCATCATTATTATTATTAGTAGTAGTAGTAGTAGTAGTAGTAGTTGTAAAAAAGCAGTGGAGTCGTAGTATCAAATTCAAAATTATTTCCAAAATAGTAAAAAATATTACAATATTGCGGAGCACAAGGCCCCAAGCTTTTTTGTGTGGGAGGGGAAGGGGAGAGGTCTTGCCGGACTAATATATCTAAGGGTCTCTAGCCAGGCACATTTGCTGACCCATTCATACAATACAATTGGGCATTCATCCTTCACCAAGCACGCTGCACCCACCAAAATATTTCATTGCTCTGTGAGAAAAGGTCCAACTTAATAAAAACGGATGAAGAATGCATGAATTCTATTTATAAAAAATGATATTCAAAATTATTGTTGAAATGAAGAACCAAGTATTTTGTTCATTATTATCACAAGACATTAAATGAGAATTATCGAAAGGAATATTGCCCATGAATAGCACTTAGAGACATTCATACAAAAAATTTTCACTGACATAAAAATGAATAATCTAAGAATAAATGATAAATAAAGATATATAAATAGCCAATGTTTTTTTTATCAAATCAGTCATATTCATTTATTGATGGTTTAGTTAAGTTAAGAAACTAAAGCAGAAAAAAAGGCTTAGAATAGCAATATTGCTCCTTTTTCTAAATACCCTGCCGGCTGGGGCTATAAAATATGCTGACTGTCACCTGTTGCCCATGGTTGGCTACTTTTAATGCTTGAAGATGAGATTCTGGTGACTGAGCCGTTCGTGATCCGGATGCCAAATGGTCAGGTGATCTGCAACACTCCACTTTGGCTAGACGGGCAGTCGAAGAGAGGAAAATCTTCGAGGTGAAGTAAAAAAGAAATATAACTTTTCTAGAAACAAGGAAAGTAGAGGACACCTATACGAAAGATAACACCTACGCCAATGTAATACCGAGATGGAGTCAAATCAGTATTAACAACATTCAGCCTGATCAATACAGAGCTCTCATCGAAAAACTAGGACCAAACGAGGAACAGCTAAAAATACACTCAGCTCAAATCAAACAAAACCAAAAAGAAGCCACAACAGACAGCCATGCCACTGTCCAAAGGGTGTCCATAAAAAAAAAACTTCAAATCTTATGAATAAAATAAATACTTTGTATTAAAGGAGACTGTCACAGAAAAAAAGATCTCATACCACAAATAATATACAGACAGCTAACTCAAAATTATAGTAAGTTACTGCTCATTTATGGCCTTCTATAAATACATAAGGGTGATGTTCCATTGAGACCCATTGTCAGCAACAGAGATTCAGCATGTCGCCCATTGAGCCATTTCCTTGTTGGAAGAAAGATCCTATATCCAGATAGATAATCTCATGGAAATGTTGACTTTCTGTCTGGAAACAACCTACTTCGGGATGGAATCCTATATATACCGACTAGAGGGAGGACTGGCTATGAGATCACCGTTGTCACCAGTATGGGCCAACATATACCTGAAATACTTCGAAGAAATGACATTAGGGTTTACATCACTAAATGTGGCTTAGATACTTAAATGACACATTTATTCTCTGGGCTCATCTGGAAGATGTTCAAACATTATTTGGTCACGGGAACGCAATCCAACCATCTATACAGTTCGCTATGGAGAAAGAGTAAGACGATAACTTACCCTTCTTCGATGTATTAGTTGCGCGAACAGAGCAAGGATTCAGGTCATCTGTGTATCGTAAGCCAACCTTCATTAGACAGTACCTCAATTTCAACTCCCATTGTCTTTTTAATGTGAAGAAAGGAATCGTCCGTCGCCTACAACATCGAAAAAAGCCATTAGTAGCGAAATTGATGCATATCAAGAAGAAATTATTAGTTTAAGACAGAACTCCATCGCAACAACTACCCAGTCTCCAAGAAACCTGGATAGAACGATAGAAGACGGATACCCGAAAACTCACTATAGTATGTCTGTCATGTGCGTGGCCGTCGCTATAATACCAAGGCCTGTCGGATGATTAGGCTTTAGTAGCTGACGTCACTATCAGTAGATATCTGTTTTATTTACTACACGGCGTCAGTCAGCGTTGACTCTGTTTCAGAAGCAAACATGCCTTCCCCGTGTGTTGTACCAAAATGCAAAGGGAATTATAAAAATGGCCCCAGAGTTCATTGTTTTTCGTTTCCAAAAAGTAAACATTTATTTGATAAATGGAAACATGCCATTAAAAGGGAGAATTTTACCCCAAGTCCATATAACAAAGTAAGTAGTTAAAATTTTAATCACCATTTATTTCAACAGGCGCTAAATTCAAAATTTGTTTAAAAATTAGTTTTGTCGTAGCACAGGAAAGCAGTTTTAAAATTTAAACTGAAGCCGAAAAAACTTGTTAAACATTATATTTTCTAAAAATATTTGAATTAATTCTTTTATTGATATTTTATTTAAGAAAATTGTGTTTTCTTTTTAATGAAATATTAAAAAACATTCTTAGAAAACGATCGTAAAAACTTTTAACATTTCTATACTTGAAACTTAATGAATCATTTTTAAACGTGAAAAAATATTCCTTATTTCTTTTTTTTAAAGGTTGGAATCTTCAAAATAAATATTGCAATCCATTAAAATTAAATGAAGAAAATTATGCATTTCTAACAATATTTTGTTGTAATCTTGTGATAGCATTCCTAGAAAAAGTGGCAAATTAACAAAGGAAACTTTTACTGCTTTACACCATACCACTCACGCCATTTTAGAACTCACACAGTATTTTACAGAAGAATTGAAAATGGTGTATATATTACCGGGAGAAATTCAAACTGATCGTCTGGAGGCAAGATTGTGCCAGTATCGACAACTTAGTGGTGATCAATATAATATCTCTAAACGTATTTGCATGTGAAAAAAACTAAGAATGTTGTCTGTTTTAAAACTTAGCCTGCCTCTTAATAATCAAAATATTAATCTGATGAATTTACAAGAAGTGAATAGGAATGAAATGACAGAGGAATAAAATTTAGATGTTTATAAATCTAATATAGATATAACTGATAAGGATGTTCATCAGTGCAAAGAAGTCCTGCCTATTATAATACATTTAGCGAGTTATTGCTGTAATGCTGTTTTTAAAAAGATGAAATGTTATAGTTGCAAAAGTTTAGTATCAGGAAGAGATGATATGCTACCTGATATAAACAGTTATTTTCAAGGGATCAATAGAGGTTCTGTTATATCCCAATGATGTAACAACAAATTTAGTACTATACAATTATATTGTTATTAATAAACTTGTAAAGAATCCTTCTTTTCTTCATTCAATCTAAGAAAATTGTCTATGTATATAACTTTGGATGTTTTGGCTAATGATGAACTTCTCTTTCATATTGACTCATGTGGTGAAGGTCACAACATTGAAAAAATAAAAAAATGATTGTCTGGAGCTCTTCTAATGCATTATTAAATAATTTTTGTAACAAGAAAATTGATAATATTACTTGTAAGAAGTTAAGTAAAAAAAAGAAAACTTCAAACATTCAACTGAATTTTGAGACAAAAAGACTTTTATAAGTTTGAATTTTAAAAACAGTAACCTGAGCTTATTTACTTTGAATTAATTTGATTGAATTTAATTTGTTGCATTTTTAAATATTTTTCATTTATAATTTTTGCTTATTTATTGTTGCTTCTTGTTTGTTCCTAAATTCTAATGATATTATTGTTGGTTGCTTGATTGCTATATTTGAGGGATTCTGATTAAAAATTCTTTCAATTTAAACAAAAGTGATTGTGATTTTTCATAATTAAATTAAAAATATGAAAATTTAAGCAGTGTTTGTTAAATTGTTTTTAGAATTTAGACGAATAAACGAAGAATTTTGTCTTTAAAATCGTGTATATTTATAAACACGACCGACAGTCAGTGATGTTTATGTTTATATTTTCTTATTAATTACTGTTTTTCTTTATTCTAAATTAAAATTAATAAAAACCAGTATAAATCAAAACATGTCTCTTTCTTTTCTTTCTTGGTATATTTTTAAAAGTTTTTAAATCTTTATTTAAAAAAACGCCTTGGAGATTATAATTCAACATTGTCATGAAGCGAGAGATTCATAGATCCACTAACGTGACGTCACATTTCAACTCGCAGGCCTTGGTATTATAGCGACGGCCAAGGTCCTATGTCAAAGGCCAAAAGATATGAAGTCCATCCGATATCAGGACAATATTCACCAGTGATTCTGTAATATAATTACAGAGGGATTTTGTTTTGTATATCTTGCCTTTCGGTTTAGTTAGGATGAGAACCTTTCGGCTCAGTGCATGGGTTAGTTAGGTGCAGATATGAATGCAGGTGTTCATGCGCGCGGTGAGGGTGTGTCATTCAGAGATGTAAAAATAAAAATCCCAGATAGGAATTGTGACCAGGGGATGTGAGTGACGTCATACACCGGAAGCGTGGGCTGAGGATTTTGGGGATTTGAGAAAAGTCAGTGAGTTGAGTTCCTGCCTCCGAGCAAGAGAGTCGAGATTCAGACCTGGGCGAGGCCAGACGTCTTTGTGCGCTACGGGCGCCGCGCATTGGTTGGGTTGAGAGCTAACGATTTAAAAGCAGTCTGCATAGAAAGACTGTGTCTCTCTCTCCTCAAGTCGAATTACCTTTAACTCAAAGGTAATAAAAAGTTTCGTACCTGAACTAAAAATTTCGTAAAGTTTCGTGTTTTTAGATTCCTTATGTCTATTTCACACATCCGTATATCTGGCAACGTAACAATTCGACTCTCCGGAGGTATCTCTTCTGTGTTAAGCTCCCAGCAGCATTCAACATGACAAAGAACTGTGTGTACTCCATTCCTTACAGTTGGGGTAATGTATACAAAGGTAACACAACCAAACAGGCGACATTTCCACACTAGACGGAATCGCTCTGAAACTAGTAGACAAATTCACCTACCTAGGAAGCAGCGTCTTATCAACCGAAAAAGACATCGACACACGACTAACGAAAGCATAGACAGCTATCGATAGGCTCTCGATCATATGGAAATCAGACCTGACCGATAAAATGAAACGCAGTTTCTTCCAGGCAGCGGTCGTATCGATACTGCTATATGGATGCACTACTTGGACGCTAACTAAACGGCTGGAGAAGAAGCTAGACGGCAATTACACAAGAATGTTGAGGGTAATATTGAACAAGTCCCGGCGGCAACACTCCACAAGGCACCAACTGTACGGCCACCTGCCACCTATCACGAAAACTATCCAAGTTA
Organism: Sepioteuthis lessoniana; assembly: GCA_963585895.1. Lineage (NCBI taxonomy): Eukaryota > Metazoa > Mollusca > Cephalopoda > Myopsida > Loliginidae > Sepioteuthis > Sepioteuthis lessoniana. The sequence continues at coordinate 51,222,043 of OY757917.1, forward strand.
GACTAACCAGACATGCAGGGCACTGCTGGAGAAGCAAGGACGAACTCATCAGTGATGTACTCCAATGGACCCCCGCATATGGCCAAGCAAAAGCAGGACGACCATCTCGAACATACATACAGCAGTTCTGTGAGGATACGGGATGTAGCCCTGAAGACCTGCCAGAAGCGATGAACGATAGGGAGAAGTGGCGAGAGAGGGTCAGGGATATCCGTGCAAGCGGCATGACATGATGATGATAATGATACAAAGGTGAGACATGCCGCCCACTAAAACTAAGGCAAGAAAAACATAGAAAAAGAGTAGTACGAAGTGAAATTGAAAAGTCGGGTATATCGGACCAAAAATGAAAGGAAAAGGGAAACTATCTGCTCTTACGTTATGAAGTTAAAATAATTGATAGGAAAGGATACTGGAGAATTAGACACTCTAAAGAATCAGCTGGTATGTTATGCTAGAGTGACCTGCTGAGTAGACCAAATATAGAAATGAATGGGAACTAATAATTTAAAAAGTTAGATAAAAATCGTACTATGAGCTCAGGTAAAAATTCATACATAATGGTAGTAATTCATATTGATGTAAGATCTAACAATTCAAACTATTCGCTTACAAATCATGTACACATTAAAAATTTGGTATCAAATAACCTTATTTAACCAACACGGTATCTGAACGAACATTTCGTTATACCATCATAAAGTAGGTAAACAAAATGTATTTCTTGATGGAATTTTCTTTTTTATAAAAAATGTAAAAAGTATTCAATTGCAACTTCATTAACTCATTGACGAGATGATTGACGGGGTATTGACTCATGACGACGAAACAATTTAAAAAGAACATGTCTCCAGATTTCGAATAAAAATGTCATATAAAAAGAAACATCGACTTTTGTCGCTTTTTATCAAAATCCGATAATTCGACAATTTTGGAGGTATTTCAAGAACTGTCTTCCTTGCAATTGCCTGGTTCTGTACAGGTCTGATATATTATATATATATATATATATATATATATATATATATATATATATATATATATATGCGTTTGCGTACCGCATAGAACCCAAAATTGAAAACATACTTAGGAAGAATCAAAATGGGTTTTGGAGGAATAGATCCACGACGTCCCAAATTTTGACTACCCGTCAAATTCTTGAAGGTAAACATGCAGAAAACCTAGAGGCAACAATATTATTTGTCGACTTTACTAAGGCCTTTGACTCCATACACAGAGGAAAGATGGAACAAATTCTACTCGCCTACGGCCTACTAAAAGAAACCGTCGCAGCCATTATGATGCTATATGGAAACACAAAAAGAAAAGTCCGTTCCTCGGATGGAGACATAGACTACTTCGACATTGTAGCAGGTGTACTGCAAGGAGACACATTAGCCCCATACCCCTTTATTATCTGTCTAGACTACGTGTTTAGAACATCTATTGATAAAATGGAAGAAAACAGTTTCAAGTTAACAAAGGAAAGAAGCAGAAGGTACCCCGCACAAACAATTACGGACGCGTATTACGCCGATGACATTGCGCTTCTGACAAATTGCTGAAACTCAGCAACATAGTCTGGAATGAGCAGCTACAGGCATAGGCTTCCATGTCAATGCACACAAGACGGAATATTTGTGCTTTAATCAAACAGGTGACATCTCCATACTAAACAGTAGCTCTCTGAAACTAGTAGACAAGTTCACCGACCTAGGAAGCAGTGTCTCATCAACCGAGACAGACATCAACACGTAACTAACAAAGGCAAGGACAGCTATCGATAGGCTATTTGTCATATGGAAGTCAGACCTAACCGATAAAATAAAACGCAGGACGACCAGCTAGAACCTACATACAGCAGCTCTGTACCGATAAGGGATGTATTCCTGAAGACCTACCGGAAGCAATGGACGATAGAGAAGGGAGGCGAGAAAGTGTCAAGGATATCCGTGCTAATGGCGTGACATGATATATATATATATATATATATAGTATTCTTTGGTCCAGTTAAACCGGAGTTGGGAGTAATTCCATCAGGACAAGAAATTATTCATGAATGAACATTTAAATTTTCCTGGTAAAGAGCTCAATGTAACAATAATACAGAGCAATAAATTCTTTAAGAAAACAACAAAACCGGTCACATAGGATTATAAATTTATTTCCATCCTGTTACGCATTTTTGAAATTTCCAAAAACACGAAAAAAATTAGCAGGACTTCTTCAGATCTTCTAGATAAAAAACTAGAATATACACAGAAAAGTGAGAGGGGATAGAAGAGTTATCTCCTCATTAAGCCCACTTCCGTTTTAAATTTTAATTTCGGTTAGAAATGTAGTAAATTTATTTTTTTTAAATTTTTAATTTTTAATTTTTTTAATTACATTTTGACCTAAATTACAGATTTTATATTGAATTAGATTTAAACTTTAATTAATAACCTTACGTAATGATACAGTAATAGATATATTAAACTTAAACAAATATTTAATTTATTTAAAATATTTTTAAATTTCAAAATTATTTAGAAACCATTAATCAGTTACACTTTTTATGAGTAGTACGTATGTATTATGTTTTTTCACAATTTTCTATCTAACATTTTATTTTATTTATTCATTTACATTAATTCTCAATTTAACTCTATGCTTTTTTTTTTAAATTGTTTTTTGTCAATTATCTATAGTTTAAATTTAGCCCTATGTCTACCCCTAGCTATTAATTCACTTCTCTTATTTAATAATTTTTTAGGTTCAGGAAAAAGCAAAATGTGGATTTTTTCCTCAAGACACAGATTGCACCTACTATCGAAAGACTTTGGGGTATTAGATCTTTTTAATATAAAATAAAAATATAAATAAATTTACTACATAAAAATATAAAATAAATTTACTACATTTCTAACCGAAATTAAAATTTAAAACGGAAGTGGGCTTAGTGAGGAGATAACTCTTCACCCCTCTTTTTCTGCATGGATTTTTAATTGAATGCAGTCACTAGAACTACTAAAACTACAATTACTACTATTGCAGTTGTTACTACTACTACTACTACTACTACTACTCTCCTAATAAATACAATTTCTTTTATTCTCTAACTGTTCTACAGTGAAATGGGATTATCTTACAAAGATCTATCCTGTAAAACCAGATCCCGAAGTGTTTATTGATGCATGAGGAACCCAAACACACACACACACACACACACACACACACACACATATATATATATATATATATATATATATATATATATATATATAAAACAACACAGTAAATTAAAAAGTAAAATTAACTATTGTCTACAGTATATAGTAAAGAAATACTAGTGGAGTCCTTTTAAAAGATTGGTTTGATTTGATTGGGTTTTATGGTACATCAACCATTGTAGGTTATTTAAAGCCAAATCCATTTTATACATATAAACAGTTTTATTTCAAACAATTCAGCTCAGCATAAGTACACAGTTTCAAAGTCAAAAATAGTTCTATTTCAAACAATTCAGTTTAGCGTAAGTACACAGTTTAGTTCTAATTGAACCATAGAAAGAACCTGGGAGCGAAGGCAATGAAGAGGTACTCTGCATTCCCCAAAGCTCCAGCATTACTGGAACCTCACCATCAGATTATTTAGTGTTATATCCAGGACACTCGTCTCATCCCTCTGCAGAGAAGCAGTCGATGTATTCTACAACCCCAGCCAACTGGGCAATCTTTTAACAAACTTGTTCTTATAGTCCCATACAAATTCTTAAACACCATAATTAAAGAACTACAACTATTTATATTTATTACTTGATATCTCTCTCTCTCTCTCTCTCTCTCTCTCTTTATCACACACACACACACACACACCATCTTCCTATCGTCCATCGCTTTTGATAGATCCTCTAGATTCATCCAGTATCTGCACTGAGCCGATGTATATAAGTCTTTGTTGATCAGCCAACACTGACATGCTTATGTGTAGACGTCCATTAGAGAACGTCGCTTATGAGTTCATCCTTATTTCTCCCAAGCCGCCCCGCATGTCTCGTTTATCTTACTTGGATTTGTTCAAGATTGCTCGTCACATTCTTACGTAGTTCCCATCTAGCTTTTTCTCAACACCTTTCGTTAGCATCTAGGCGGTGCATCCATACAGTAGTACTGACACAGCTACAGCTTGAAAGAAATCCTGTTTTATTTTATAAGAGAGATCAAATTTCCATCTGATTGATAACCTGTCAATAGCAGTCCATGCCTTCGTTAGGCTCATACTGACTTTTCAAAGTCAAAAATTACTTCTAATCAAATAGCATCTCTTTTATTATTTTTTTCTAATTAGATTGAAACTAAGTACGTTGCACGGAAATCGTAGCTCCGGTCTGAGTGGGGAAGCGAAGAGGACCTGGGGGAGTCACGCACGCACCTAAGAGCAGATAAATCAATCATATACAAAAGATTACATCAATTCGTACTGAAAACTTTCGTGACATTAAAAAAGAAAAAGTCGGCGTCAATGAAAGTTATTTCCAACTAGGGTTACATTTCCCAGGCTTGGTTCAGTCACGTTTGCCGATAAAATCCTTCCAGCAGATGATCGGCTAACCACACCCGACAAGAGGTGAAACAAGATAAAGACTATAACACGTTACGCGTTTTCTGTGGCATCTCGTTACCCGACAAACTGATAGTGGGAGCGGTGAGATTAGTTACCGGTTGGGTCCAGAAATCTGTTCTTTCGCTAACTAAACAGTCGATCATTTAACTTGAAAGTTCACTCAGAACTTGGGTAATAATGATAAATAAAACAATGTTTGTTCTAGTCCGTTGTAGAAATTGCACCAGCTAATAACAGAAGCAATTTCGGAAACTTAGTTGAATGTCAGAAGGGTTGCTGACGGCGCATAGACGTGGAAAATGGAATCGTTGAGATGTTTTCAAATTCTGGTGGAGGTTGTCCCCGTTCAAGGCATGAATCCATCTTTTCTTCCTACCTATGAGTAAAATCATAGATTGGTCATTACAGTTTCAGTAGTTGATTGACTGATTAGAGTTATATTATAACTATTACTTAGGGAATTGCGTTTGTTATACATTTACATTTTTGTTTAGTTGTTTCATTAGAGGGCGTTTTAGCTTGCACATAGTTATGATAATATCAAGTATTCCTATCTAGTACAAATAATTATATTCTTTCAAGTGATTGTTTCTATTTGTTAATAGTAATTTCTTAGCAGATAGTTATGATTTCAGGCATTCCTATCCAATACAAATAATTTGTAAACCGATCTATTTGACACGTAGATGAAACTCTAAGAGATACAACCACACCAGGTCAGAGTGTACCCGCTATTAATAACAGATCTCCTGAACAGGTGCCTCACTACCTGATGTAGTTTATTATTATACGTAGGACACACTCTTTTCGAGGTTTCTTACTCTTTTACAGTAGATACAGAGTGTATTTTAAGCACGATGGTCTTGACTTAGAAGGCAACCAGTATAGGAGAAAGATATCATTGAGTTTCCAAGGAGGCTGGAGACCTTTATACAGTTCGAAGTTGTCTACAAGCAACTCGTGTGATGCAACTGATGAGAATCTCTACTGACTCTTACTCTTTTCATCGGTATCATGGAGTAGAAAGATATGCTATATGGGCTACTTTCATTCCACTTTGGCCAGGCCTGCGCATAAATCCAAGTACAGACCCATCATCAAGCGAGACCAACGGATAACACTAGCTGAAAGCCATCAACATTTCAATCAACATTCGGTCATAACTTTCTTCCTAATATATATATATATATGAAAATGCACAAAGATGAAAAGCAATATCTTCTTTATATATACGCACGCATGCACGCACACACGCACACACACACACGCACACATAGATATATATATATGCAAGAAAAGTCGCAGCAATACAACTAGAGCAGGGCAGGTTTTAAAATATTATTCATTGATTCCGTTAGTAAAAGTGTCATGTCGAGCACACAATCCTCAGAAAGAAAGAGGTTGGTTGGTTGTTTGGGTTTTATGGCATATCAAACCTTATAGGTCATTTAACGCCAAATTCTGTCTATATATACATATATATTCAACCAAAGATTTCAAAACGAATACTTAGGTAGGTAAAATTTTCTGTTTGCAGGATTTCATTTGTTTGCACAAGATTAACCAGTTTTAAGTTGTTATATTTTTTGGTACAACTCTGTCTCTCTCAAGAAGGACAGAATGTCATCTATTCTGACGTTCTCGAACAGATCGGTTAAGCTATTTACTTTGAAAAATCGCTTTCTGATAACAGCAAAAGCTCTGCATTCTATAAGAATGTGTTTAACTGTGCAAGTTGTCTGGCAGGTCAAACACTGTGGTTGGGGTTCCTATTTCAAAATTAAAGAGTGAGTAAGTCTTGTATAACCAATTCGCAATCGGGATATAACAACTTGTTCTCTTCTTGATTTTCTCGATGCTGGTCTCCACTCTCCCAAGCTGGGCTGAATTTGAAAGAGTTTATTGTGGATGTTACTGCTTCATTGTTGTTGCCATTTTGTGTAAAGGAATTTATTAATTGTTGGTTTCAGGTCAGTATATGGGATCCTGGAGTTATCGGGCGTTAGATATAAGGCCGATTTGGCTGCAGAGTCTGCTCTTTCATTCCCTCGGCAAATAATTGTTTCTTTTCTATTTGACATTGAGTCTAATCTACTCAACAGTTTGATGATAAGAGGGTTCCGAATTTTTTTTATTTCTTAATGATAGCAAGACAGAGAGTGAGTCTGAAAATATTATAAATCTTTTATGCTTTCTCTTCGAGATGATGTTGAGAGCTAGGTCTATTGCACGGGCTTCTGCTGTGAAGAGAGAGCTTTCCATTGAAAGAGCTTTCTTAAGAACTGTTTTGTTCAAAACAGCCGCGCATGCTGCCCTACCATTGTCCTTGGATCCATCCGTAAAGACATAGAGGTGGTCTTGGTGGTGTTGGAGAATATTGTGAAATTTCTCTTGACAAGTGCCGGGGTGGGTTTTAGTTTTGGAATGTTCATTCAGTTCGACAATCACTTTGGGAGTTTTAATGATCCAGGGTGGTGTTAGTGGAAAAGTGCTTTCATGTATATTATTTAGTGGTATTTTTATTCTTGTAGGGTCGACTTCATCCGAAGGCCAAAAAGTTTTATTGTTTTTTCTTTTCTTTCAAAATGTTGCTTGTATTTTGGGTTGAAGGTGCAGTCATAAGCTGGGTTGGATGGGCAAGATTTCAGCTTTGTAGAGTATTGGAGAGCCAGTTTTTCACGTCTTAGTGTAAGAGGTGGTTCATCTGCTTCTGTGTATAGGTTTTCAATAGAAGTGCTATATGCTCCAAGGGCTAGTCTAAGTCCTTGGTGGTGTATAGTGTTTAGTTCTTTCAAGTATGTCCTGTCTGCTCTATATATAAAGCAGCCATAATTGGGTCTTGATCGGATTAATGAGCGATATAATTTTAGTTATGTTTCTTTGCTTCCTCCTCAGTTAGTGTGTGCTATAGTTCTAAGTAGCTGTATGGTTTTGTCGCATTTTATTCTCAAGTATTTGATACATTGAGTGAAGGAGAGTTTGCGATCAAAAATGATTCCTAGATATTAGTAGTGTTCAACTATTGGTATTTCGGTGTGGTCAATTTTCAGTACTGGATATAGGTGGAGCTTACGTTGGTTGCAGAAGTGGATGCATTTCCTTTTTTTCTTTTGAAAATTTTAATCCATTCTCTGTGGTCCATTTGTGGAGCTTATCAAGGCATATTTGAAGTTATCTTTCTATATTATTCGTGTTTCTTGCTCTGTAGCAGATCAGGAAGTCATCCACATACAACGCACAGTTTGTTCCGCTATTTATGTTTTTCACAATATTATTAATCTTTATATTGAACAGCGTGACAGACAATACACTGCCTTGAGGTACACCGATTTCTTGTTGTTTTTCTTCAGAGAAAACCTCTCCCATTCTTTCTCTAAATCGTTTATCTTGAAGGACGTTTTGGATAAATATTGGCATTCTGCCTTCTAATCTGAGGTTTTTCAGATCTTTTACAATGCCGTACTTCCAGGTTGTGTCGTATGCTTTTTTGAGATCGAAGAAAATTGCCACTAGATGTTCTTTTTTAATAAAAGCCTCTCTGATGAATGTTTTTAATCGAATCAGGTGATCCATAGGGTTTCTTTGGCTTCTAAAACCAGATTGGTATTCTGTTATTAATTTATTGGTTTCTAAGTACCAGATCAATCTAGCATTTACCATTTTTTCTAATGGTTTGCAGACACAACTGCTAAGAGTAATGGGTCTGTAATTTCTTGCGTTTGCATTGTCTTTGAAAGGTTTCGGTATTGGTATAACTGTGGTTTCTTTCCATATTTTAGGTATGTCACTGCTGTTCCATAAATCATTGAAGATTTGTAGGAGGAAATTTGTAGATGGTTCGGGTAATTCTTTCAGGAACTGATAATGTATTTTGTCGGGTCCGACTACTGTATTGTGTGCCTTGTTAAGGGATTCTTTTAGTTCTGCTAAAGAGAAAGGTTGGTTGTAAGTTTCAGTGTTTTTGCTTTGAAATTTGATTTTAACTTTTTCGGCTTTTGTTTTGATAATTTGAAAACTTTTGCTTTGGTTTTTGGTGGATGAATTTTGCGAGAAAGTTTCAGCAAGATGATTTGCTAAATCTTTCTCGTCTGTGATTTTTAGATTATTGTGAGTGAGGGTATTGTTATTTTGGCCAGTTATTTTCCGAATCATCTGCCATACTTTTTTTGGCTTTGTGTTACTATTTATTTTGGCAACATAATTTCTCCATGTATTTCTTTTGGAGTCTTTGATGATTTTTCGGGCTTTGGCTCGGCTGTTTTTGTAAGTGTTTTAATTTTCTCGTGTTGGGTTTATTTAAAAAAATTTAATGGTTGCTTTCCGTAATCTGACAGCTTTTTTACATTCTTCGTTGAACCATGGCCAATTGTACTTTATAGAGGTAGAGCTTTTAGATATATGTTCTTCAGCTATGTTTAACAGTGTGTTCGTAAAATATAAAATGTTTTGTTCATTGTTTTTATTGGCTTCTGGGGTTAGTTGGGCAAGGCATGAAGTTTTAAATCCATCCCAGTTAGCCTTTCCCAGGTTCCAGCTTGGATTTCTTTTACTCAATTCATCAGTTGTGTTTTCTAAAAGAATCGGAAAGTGGTCACTTCCACAGGTGTCGTCATGTACTTTCCAATTGTAATCGAGAAACAAGGAAGGGTCACATATTGATAGGTCTATTGCAGAATATGTGCTTGTTGCTGGATGCAGATATGTGTTGGATTTATTGTTATACATGAACAACTGATGTTGATTTAATAAGGATTCTATTACTTTGCCCTTTTTGTCAGTTTTCTTATTTCCCCAGTGTGACGGCAAAATTATTAAAATCCCAAGACGGGAATTTATTTTTCGCACGTGTGAAGACGGGGCGGCCTGGCACTTGATCCCTCGTAGAATAAGTTCCAGTTAAGATTCTCCTTTTGGGCATAGGGAAACTGGCATATTATGTTGGGGTTAATTTGGGGCTAGACTGACCGCCGCTGGCAAGGTGTTTCCAAACTTTATGTTAACACACACACACACCAGGTCACTAGCTCTTCCTACCTCTACGATAGTGGAATATATGAGCCTCTAGGTTTTGATATAATGATATTAACTATAGTAGTCAACAGTTCCGGTTTCCCGTATAATATTTTTAAAGGAAAGAATAGGACAATTTAGGCGAGAATAACATGAGGTGAAAGAAGCTGAAAACAAACATGAATTAGACAACTTGACAGCAGACAACACAATGAACAAACTTCAACACGTGGGGACATTAAAATATAACAATCTTTTTAATACACACGCGGACACACATATTCAACGTGTCGGCTATATTATATTATATATATCATACATAACTATTATACATATCATACATAACTATAAATGTCTTTCTTCCTTTTTTTTTTCTTTTCTTTCGTCCTTCTTTAAATTGAGAGAGAGAGAGAGAGAGAATATGTGATTGCAGTACTTAGCTTTTTGACGGGTTCCTTCGGAGAGTATTTTCTCTTTTACGGGCTAGCGGAATTATATGTATATATATATAGCTCTGGCTTGAAGGCATAGGTTCTCCTTGTCCAAGATTCTTTCCGCTTTCTTCACCCGGAGTCTTGGCCACAGTGTTCACACCTATCTGTTCATCGCCACTTCCGTTCCAAAACTGATATTCTTTTTCCCTATTTCCGCTGACGGAAGAAGGTGCCACTTCCGCTTTAGGGTTCTGGCCAATCATTTAGCCTTTTTCTTCCTTTTCCTGGCGGTTCGTTAGGACTACTATCTATTTCACCCGGTCACAGAGTCCAAACTTCTGTTGGCCCTCATTCCGACCCGGACTTGTTACTTCGGCCGCGAGGAATTGACCTACATTCCTTTCTTCCTTCAACGGCCGGCCGAAGTTGACCTACATTCCTTATTCCTCCTTTTAACGGTCAGTCCCTGGCGGCCTGCTAATTCAAACACGGAAGGGTAGTAGAAATTCCTTATTTCTCTCCTCTCAGTGGTAGACCACGTGACACCCAGATTTCATTATGGCTATTAAAGTCCCCCATTAAAACAAAGGGTCTTGGTAGTTGTTCGATTAAATTGTTCAGCTCCAATTCCCTGGGTTCTTCATTTGGGGAATATATACTGAACACACTGTTATTGTTTTGTGGAGGGTTGCTGATATAGCGACTGCTTGCATGTTTGTATTTAGAGTAATTTCACTGTGAGGGATGTTGTCGTTAATGATTATAGATGATCCGCCACAAGGTCTATCAGTGTACTGTTTAATATTGTTGTATGAATAATAGTTTTTCATGTTGATGGAGGTGTTGTTTTTTAGGTGAATTTCTTGGAGGCATATGATTCCTGGGCAGTATTTTGTGATAAGTAGTAACAATTCACAGTAGTTGACCCTTGCTCCTCTGATGTTCCATTGGATTATTTTATTTATTTATTTTAGATTTTTGAGACTTTTTTGGTTGAGATTTGTTGGTTGGAGTTTTATTTTCAATCCCCATTTCTTCGATCTCTTCAAATTTGTTTGATGTGATTTTGGGGGTGGGCTGTGTTTGAGTAATTCTTTTAATTGGGTTTTGTTTTTTAATGGTAATATCTTTCGTTTTATTTTCATTTATATCTTTGTTAATGTCTGGAGGTCGTACCGGTGACCTTTGTCGCTTTTCTTTAGTTTGTTCAGTGGTTTTAGGGTTTTCTTCCGTGTTGATATTAATATTTACTTTCGTTTTTATACAAGGCTCGCTTTGTTTCGTTTCAGTTGAATGCATTTTTTAAGGTTTTCTTGAAATGTTAACCATTCGTTAGCTTTTAAATTTATCAATTTTTCTATTAGTCTTTTGGTATTTATAGAATTGATGTGCTATCCTGGGGTGGTTGATTTACTTTTTGTGCTACATTAGCATATGTTTTGGTTCCCATATAGTTTTCAACAATTTTCCTTGCTTCAAGGAAAGGTATATTTTTTGTGTGCTTGATAAACATTATCTCATTATGGCACAACTTCTTGAAAAGGCAGGGTGTTCCTCATGGCAGTTTGCGCATTTAATGCTCTTGCATTCATTTTCCAAATGATCTGGGTTGCGTTCGCCACATTTGCCACATACTTGGCGTCCTCTACACATTTCTTTGTGGTGTCCAAATTTTTGACACTTCAAACATCGCAGGGGAGGTGGTATATACTGCTCTCCCCTTTCTATTGTGTAGCCAGTCCTGATTTCTTTTGGTATTGATGGTTTCTCAAACGTCAGAATGTATGTATGGGTCTGTATTGTTTCATCATTTCGGCGAATAGTGACTCTTCTGTATTCTTTTATTCCTTGTTTTTTTTTTTAAAGCCGCTTCAATCTCTTCTGGTGTTGCTAGTGACAGTTCCTTACTTCTCACAACGCCTTTGGAGGTATTTAATTTGGCGTGTGGATAGGCACGACATTTGAGATTATGAAATTTTTCCATTTTCAAAAGGTTTTCAGCGTGTTTTTTGCTTTCCACTTCTACAAGCAGGTTTCCAGTTCGGACTTTCAATACAGTTTTGGGGTTATATCTACTGGATATTATTTTTTCGATCAAAAAAGGTAACAGTTGATCTAATTTTGTATCTTGTAATGATTCAATAATGATGAATCTGGGAAAGTCACTTTCTGTTTTTGTGTCAGAGTCGGATAAATATCTTTTGGATTTTTTGAAAGAAGAAGCCATGATTGGTGTATGTTTTTCATTGGTAACATGCTCCACCAACCCACCGTGGAGTCCAAATTGTGTTGGGAATAAGCCAGGGGGGAAACCCATTTGCTCTGGCTGAGACGGGGACACATTACCAGTATACTCGTATCAAGGGCGAAATTCCGAGTCTCTGCTAATTTCTGGTTTTAGTGCCTGAAAATTTAACAGTGGTCAAAACACTACTCTCAACAAAATTGACCTTCAGCCCCCGCCTTCAAACACCTATAGAATAAAAGGGTTGGGAATTGTTCCGCAGATGCAGATTGAATAGTACATTTGGGAGAAAAAACATACAGGTGCTAGGGCATGACCAGACCAGCCGATTGATCGGATCGGGCCCAATCCGACCGCCCGTCAGACCAAGTAAGGGCCAAAGTAGTGTGTTGCAAGCAATTGACCACTCTGTTGCCGGATCAATGACTGCTCAACCACCAGGATCCCGTCCTAGTGCCTTACAGGTCGCCACCCACTACCAACAGGCGGCCCCATTGGGGGTGGGGTTTTTAGCCCTCTGCAGAGGTGCAGTTGGCGTATTCTACAGCCCCAGCCGACAGGGCGAGAAAGAAAGGGGAGAAAAAGTGGTAAGGCAACCATATTTTGGGACACAATGATCTTGTCACATAATAAGATTTTATGCAAGTGACACACGCACAAAGGTTATCATTTACTGATTTTTATGATCTGAGAAAATTTATCTTGTGTAACAGAGGAAATATTGTTCAAGTGTCTACACTTAAAAATCACTTCACTTTTTTGTTCAGCAATTTAAGTTCAGTGCATTCTAGAATATATATATATATATATATATATATATATATATATATACTTTTTCCAGCACAGTTTATGTGTCTATTCTTTCGTTCATTATATATATATATATATATATATATATATATATATATAATGAACAAAAATATAGACACCTAAACGTTGGTAGAAAAAGTGATACATAAATTTGTTACTTCTAACTTTTTTTCGGCCTTTGGCCATCATCAAAAAATATTTGTTTCTGACTGATTCAGGACTAAAAAGGTAAATTAATGTCTTAGGATTGGCTTTACAGTTGACTGAAAATAATTGAACCTTAAAACTTAACGATTTTAACATTCCACCTCGCACGTGATAATAAAATGATTATTGACTAATATAAGGATTGAAATTTTTCAAGAAAGGATTGCAATGGAACATTGAAAATATTGTTATGGATACAATTAAATATTTACAAATGAATCAAATTTCGACATAACCGTTGATATGCCGTTAAACAAATAAGCCGACCCACTCATAACTGCTTGAATGAGTTGAATTCTCGACTCGTACGGCTCTTGGGCAATCACTATAGAAATTGCATACTATTCTTGAAACAAAATCCACTCCAGCTGCTTGCCTAATGCTCGTGCATGAAAGCAGTTCCTCACTTATAGGAAAATGTATTTTACAGATGTTCGGTAACGTTAAAAGCAGGTGATTTTGGCGTGGGATAGCGCAACGCAAAAATGTTATCTAGCAATTGTTTATTTTCCCTTTTTTTTTTTGCGGGTAACTGCTCCAAGACTTTCTCAAGTAAATGGATTTAGTAATTATTCTTTAAAAAACAAAGAGACCAAAACAAAATTTTATCTCCTTGCGTAAGAGCATAATACGCATCAAGACTGGTCAAAACAACCAAGTCGAAATTAATTATCTGAATAATTCTTTGAACAAACTGTCTCAGCCTGGATTTGAACTCGGCTCACCAATTCCATAGTCTGTCCGTCCCTCTGTGATATAATGCTCATTAAATAAGTTTCCAGACTTTTTTCGTATGGGCACTTTTATTGATAGTACACACATGAAACTCTAGTCCCCTTCGAAGTAATCTCCTCCGGCTGCAATGCATTTGTTGAACCGTGCGAACAACTTCTGGAAGGCCCCATAGAAGTCCTCATGTGTGAGCGTGTCACTGACCTTCGTCACAGCCTCTTTCATCTCCTCAATTGTCTCATAACCACAGCCTCTAAGTTTTTTCTTGAGCTTACAGAATAAACAAAAGTCGCAGGGAGCAAGCTCTGGACTAAAGGGAGGCTGAGGAACTGTCTTGATGCCCATCTTGGTCAAATAGTCTGTGACAAGGATGGAGTTGTGGCCTGGTGCATTATCCTGGTGGAAATGCAACTGACCCGATTTGAAGAGTGCTGGCTTCTTCCGACGGAATCTCTTCCTGAAATCCCTTAAAACCTCAACATAATTTTCCTTGTTGACTGTCTGTCCAGTGGGAACCCAGTGCATGTAGATTATGCCAGTGCTGTGAAAAAAGGGATCATCAAAAGTTTGTGGGTGGATTTGCTCTGTCTGGCCTTCTTGGGTCTGGGAGAGCCAGCATGCTTCCACTGGGAACTCTGTCTCTGGGTCTCTGGCTCATAGCAGTAGATCTAGCTTTCATCGCAGGTCACCAGAGCATCAAGAACTGCGGGAATTGATCAGCTCGTTCATCTCCCTGTAGTCATCACAACGTCTTTCTTTCTGATATTCTCTGAGCACCCTTAGGACAAACTTCATGCAAATCTTCCGCATCTTCAGTTCCTCGCGAATAATTGTGTGTACAGTTCCCACACTGACATCACTTATTGTCTCCATAGACACACGACGGTCCTTATCCATGAAATTCTTTATTTGGCCAATCAACTCAGGTGTTCTGACTTCCCTACTCCTCCCACACCTCTCATCATCCCCCACAGACTCCCTGCCTTCCTTGAATCTCTTATGCCACTCAAAAACTGATGCTCGATTCATGCAAGATGCTCAAAAAGCAGTCTGAAGCATTCCATACGTTTCTCTGGCATTTTTTTCCAAGTTTAAGACAGAATTTTATTGAATATCGTTCTTCTAAAGTGTCCTCACGTCCAGATTGCAATTTTGAAATTCACCAGCTGTGACAATCAGTTTTAGTAGGGTGTATTCCAATTGCTGCTGTAGCTGTTCATTTGAAGCTGAAATCATAAAAATTGGTCAGTCATCTCATAAGATGCATAGCAATAACATACTGAATGTTCAAGAGACGACAACAATTGTAAATGCCTGTACAAAAAAGTCTGGAAACTTATTGAAGGCACCTCGTATTTTTTTCTTTCAAACACAAGCGTCCAGTACTTCATAGGATACAGACATAAGAAATTTTTTTGTTAACTAAGTACAACCCTGCGTTGTAAAAACACCCGTCTGATATTTCAGACGCTGAAAGATTGCTCAGATTACTCTGCGCTGGCGTCGTCACTACAAGACGAATTTCAAGATATGCAAGGTCACTTGACTGTTTTATTAGATTACATTCCGATCAAAGGATCCCTCCTCTCTCTCTTTTTCCCCCACTTTATGCAAAGAAATAAAGAGACAGACAAAAGATAGAAGCTGAGAATGCTGCACTTTCCCTGACTCAGGTGCAATTGATAAATTCCGCCAATAGCAGGGGGTCAAATACCTATACGAATTCGCCAACGGCACAAATGAAATTGAGAAAGAAAAATAATAGAAGAGGACGTTCTTAGGAATGGAGTCATGAATGCTGGTCAGGTATTGCGTCATGAATATTCAAGTTCAGTGTCGTTCAAAAATAATTACACCCTCATCATTTTTTTAAATAAAAGGTTAATTAATAACTGAACAAACCAAGATTTATTAATTTTTAGAGGAAAATTATAAAATCATAACATATTTTGGGGTATTATGTGTTACCAAACCCTACTGAATTGAAACTCTAACTAAAAATGAAATTTCATACATATCTACGAAGTGTCTATATATTTTTGGACTGCTATATTTTTAAGGCTGCTATATAGTTTTGATACTGTGGGGTTTGAATGACACAAAAAATATCTTAATTGATTATCTAATATTTCCTCCGAAAAAATAAAATTCTGGTATTTTTTATTAAAAAAAAAACGGCGAAATTTTACGATGAACAAAGTAAAAAATAACCCCGGTCCCCGCATCTAGTTCCACACAAGCGTCAGACCACTCCAATCCTCCTTTACAGCAATGGAAGGTCCGGTTGCAATGTTGACTAGGATTATTTATTATTTCCAACGTTCTGTTCGAAGACTATAAAGTACGCCTAAACCGGATGAACAGACACCACGCTTTCATCGCAACTCTGAGATGTGGGTTGTTTCCAGTTCTATTTTCGTTGGGAATTTTGTATGTATTCATACATGGGCTTTAAGAAAAAGCATTCGTTCAGAATTATTTTATCAGGAAAACCAGGATCGAAATTCTTTCCTCTTAACTTTAGTGTAACCTAATGCTTACATGATGAGGTTGGTTGGTTGGTGGCTTGGTTTTAATGTTAAACCTTGTTAGCTATTTTATATGGTTTCACGTAACTAATGATAACAATTTGTAAAGAATTATAACTTCAAGCATCCATTCTTGATTAGTACGGAATTATATGTTTTCGAGAATAATGAAAACTATTAGTCTAAGATAGGAATTCTTAAAATCCTTATAGATTTCATTTCAAATTAGTATAAGATTGAAATTTTGGACACTTCTCGTGGTGTGGTAGTTAGCTTTGTACCATATCTTAACTAAATAGCATAAACATCGCAAATATCCACGAAATATAATGTACTGCTCGACTTTTGGACAAGTCCGACTGAAGCTCTGTTACCAGCCAGATAACCGAAATTCAGCAGCAATGAATTTTTTTTGTTCTGAGAAGGGTGACACTAAGACACAGCCCGAGTTGGAAACAACCTGAGACTTCTATACCAGATTAAGAAAAACTTTGTCAACTACAACAATAAAGTACAACTTAGTAATTAACATTTTCAATTGTAAATTGCTGTCATTAGGTTGGTTTGACACAAGGCCATGAATATGAGACATCCATTGAAAATCGAACACACTTATAATAGTGTGTTAGCTTAGCCCGTTAACCAATATAAGACGCAAGGAACCTATTGAATTGCAGGATCTCGTATAAATCCAGCGGAGACAAAGACGAGATGAAAAGGTAACAAGTTTAAATCAGGAAAGGAAAAGGGCAGATACGTGGTCATAGAAAAATGCCACAGGCTTTATTATCGATATAACAACTTCTTTCTAAACTGGTTTCAAAAACAGGAAGATGTGAACTGCCACTTTCAGCATTAGCAATCCGTGAACTCAAGGACGTGAACATGTAGTTATATAAAAATTCTAGAGTATTCATTCGCTTAGCTTAGCTGATTTTGCCATAAGGCCAGAAGTATGGCGGTAAACAATGAGAATCAAACTCGCTAATAATAGTCTACAGTCCGAGCTCGCAAATCCTTACACTCGGCGAGATGCCCTACTTCCAAATTAAACTTTAAGTCTCCTCTTTTTTAGGTCTTGAAAGTTATAGAATCTTACCTGTTTAACGTCACAGGTATCCAGACATAAAAGAATAGCCTCGCTACGTTGCAAAAATTTTATTCACTTACATCTCTCTCTCTCTCTCTCTCTCTCTCTCTCATCGACTTCTTCGGATACTATTGGCTTCTTGGGTAGGTACACTAAAACAAGTTGTTTTGGGATGAAAATAAAGCAAAAACGAGCAGTTTTTATAGTACTATTTTCGCCGTTTATACACAATGGCCGACCACCCGAACGTACAGATGTCGTCATTGTTCTTTTCTTCTTTTTTTTCTTTTCTTTTTCTTGCCCAACTGTCAGGTGAAAAACTCATTTCTGATTTATGAGAAACAAAATGTTTTAGTTTTAAAAGTTGTATTTGTAGAAATTATAACAGCTTTATGATGTCATCATTACCAAATTACCATCGTTTCTGTTACAAAATAAAAAGTGTTGAGAATTTATTCCAAGTCGAAATTTTGTTCCTGGCGAATTTAACTAAGGTGCTCGGGTTGGTCCAAAAACCTTATACGTACCCACCCCCACCTCACCCACGCCTCCGTACCAGCAATGATTGCCATTTTGTCTTTGAGCTATACAAATCAATTCAACTCGATGGGCGTCGACAAAAAATATATTCTATTCACTTCCTTTGTATTTGCTTTTTATTGCTGTAAAAAGGAAATGTTTTCATCTGAATTATGTCTAAGAAAAGATCAATGGTTGTATATAATATTCGCTACAATTTAGTTTGTTCACAGGTTGTTACTTCTGTAGTGAGTACATTGGCTGCTTGGCGAAAAATGGAATCGGTGATCCGAGCTAAAAAACCTAGACGAGGCTGTTTGGGTTTTACTTCGCGCTATTGTCGTAAAGAGTATAAATCCATTTCTTCTCCGTTTATTCAGCTATACATAAATGGTAGGACAAAATGTTTTTTAGTCTTGATTAAGCAAATAATCTAAGAGAAGGAAAACTAGCATTATTCCGTTTAAAAATTGACCTTATGTCACATCCTGTCCGAGGTGAAAGGGTTGGATAAATACATACTCTGAGTACCCTACACGTGTTGCTTTATTTGATACTAAGATAAGTCTAACGAATATTGATATTTGTTTACTTCGCTGTCATTTACTTGGCTTAGTTTGTCACATGGCAAGAATGTGGAACTCCCCATTAACTATTGCGCGCTGCCTTGGAGTTAAAATGGTTTTATACAGACCATCAGTGCCAGAGGTCCGGGCTCTGTAATAAATCATGACCTCAAATGTTAATTTTCTATATAGGAATGTTTTTTCTCGGCCTTTTGGATGGGCCGTCTGGCATTCGAGCCGGATGGGTGATCGATACCAATGGCAGATTCGAGGCTGAAAGGCCCCCAACTTCGGCTGGGCCACCTTCGGCTGGGCGAGCTGCCTCCTCTATGTATGACACTAGACCTTACTGTCTAGTTTAAGCATACGTGCCCGGATCCAAATTTGGATTCGTGAAACTGCTCGCCTTATTCGACCCACATTGCACTTAGTTGGTCGATGAGCTGCACAGACCAGCAGGGTTTGAGTCTCGGCTCGTTCCCGACCTTCCCCCACTTTATCCCCACTTTAATCCGTCTTCGAGCTTTTGACCTTGTGTCAAGTCCTGTCTGGCGGGAGGCAGCGACAAATAATATCACTTAGTAGATTTTTGGAGTACAATCTCCGACTCCTAATCTGAATCAGTCGTAGAGAAAACCTTCCATATATGGTTTTACTTTGCGATTTGAAAGAAAATGTAAAATGTTTTAAGGAAAGAAGCACCTTCAAAATGGGGAATGCCGACGAGACTATGCATTTTGTCGCTAGCCTCCAATTCGGAATGAGTGAAATGGAGTGGAAGATAATGTCATTGTTCTAAGTAAGCTGCTTTTTCGTCAATAATAAAGGCTAAATGATTCCTGGACTGATTTTGTAGAATTTTTCTAACCCATATAGTCTTATTGGCACTGACTTGAGTATCCCCTCCAGCAGAGGGAATACTCAAGACTACCTCCAACGAAAGAATTCTTGAGTATGTATCTGATAATGATGCTCCAGTTCTGGAGCTCTAGGTTGTGTCAGTTCTTCATTGACATTACCTACAGGTCCTTTCAGTGCCGGAGTGGTGGTACCTATGAGGGTGCCATCAATGAAAAGTATTAGTATTGGATAGAAATACGAGTATTTGTCTGCAACAAGTATTATAAACCAACAAATGCAATTTAAATATAATAGAATGGAACATCGAAAGTGTAGTTATGATAGTAATCCAGCATTTAAAAATGAATCAAATTTAGGCACTGAATAATCCATAAGGAGTTGATATGCCTTTAAATAAATAAGTCAAACCAAGCTGATATTTCAGAGTATAACTGAGAGTAATGGTAATGAAGGGGTAACTCAACACTTCTGAAAGCTCCAGAAATGGAGAATCACTGCAAAATGCAGTTTTATGTCATAACCAGGACACCTTTTTGTGGAATGGGTTCTTACTGCTGGCTCTGCTGTCGGCGTATTCCAGTCCCCACCGACAAATTATGAAAGCACAACTTCCTGCGAAATCACTGAAGTTAAGCAGTCATGAATTGACACTGAACTTATATTTGTGACCACTTAGTAACGGCAAGTACTGTAAGCAACCTGACGTCTGTGTGTCATCTCGGCAAAGCTCAGTAAATCATAAGAAACCTACATTCACTGTTTATTACCAGATAACCTTCAGGAGAGAATACCTTCCGTCGCAAATAAGTGAAATCAATATCGAGACGCTGAAATTCATTTTAAGAGCTTCACTTACATAAACCGTGGAAGCACAGGCAGAGACAGAATCTATAGAATATAATCAACGTTTAGTAACGTTAAAGTAAATGAATTGCAATGCTCAAAAGTGCTTTAGGGAGTTTTCAATTGGAAATTAATCATTTGAGGAAACACCTCATAAAAAAACGGCCGCTAAACCTTGGGGGATAATGAATTAGGGACTAGTACTGAATTTACGTGTCAGATGTTTCCATAAAAACACAGTACAAGCGATTAATGTAGATTTCCCGATTGTACTGTATCGAAAAGATCTGCATTACTTTATGACCATATAAGATACTTATGAATCTATTAGAATAAACAAAATATTACTTCACTCCAAAGTTTTGAACTCTTTATGGTTAGTTAATTGTTTGTACATTGTAATATTTAATACCAAATTCAGTTTTGTTTTTCTTTTCAAGCGATTTATCGTTTCAGGCAACTAAGAATAATCATCTGTAAACAAGTGTAGTTTTGCGTATATTTTCTTGCCTATACAATTGCATGTGATTTCAAGTATTTCTCTCTGATGCCAATAATGTGCAAGGACTTGTATTGTATCAAGTATGTATTTGCCCTACCTCTCTGCTACGGGAATGACGTAACATGAAGCCAGTTTTTAAACAGAGTTTGAATTTTAAACTGGTTTGAATAAAGAGTTTTCCTTCTCATAGACTGGCTACCTTTACAAGAACCACCATAGCTGATATTGGGAAAGAGAAGATATGGATTCATATTCTCCCGAGGGATTTAGCATGACGTGAGACGCAAACCGTCTTGTCCAGGTTTTGAACTCCGGCATCAATTCCATTTCCTACTAAGAAAATGTTTACGCTAAGCGCAGATTGAAGTTACTCTAAATAAATATATATGTACAAAACGATATCAGGTATAATTTATTACCAATATCTACATCAGTGAAACACAGTAGTTAAGAAAAAAAGGGGGTTGAGAATGTACTTGCTTTATAGAATTTGGCAGAGAGTGTACTTATTTTTGGACTGCTACATATACCTATTTTTGCTTAATGAGTTAGACTTCTACAGAGTTTGATCATCGATCATACCTAATAATATCCGTCATGATGGAATAGCGTTTCACAAGAAATAATAAAATCCTGGCATTTTTGGTTAAGAAGAAAATTACCCTATAAAATAGATTGTAATGTACTTATTTATGGGGGATACTGTAGTTATATGTGAACATGATCACACACACACACACACACACACATGCACATACACGCACACACTATATGTATAAGGGTGCGAAAGTAGGTATACAGTTATGAAAAAACACGCACAATACTCATTGCATTTATTATTCAAACAAATCAATATTGCATGAAGATTTTATAACAAGCACAGTTTCCTTCCACTGTTCTATCACACGATCACTATTCCTTGTCTTCCTGTATTGTTTTTAAAATCCATTTTCGCTCCTCGTTCGTCAAATTTCCAGCCATGGTTAAATTACCACTTTACCTACAAAGCATTTATTTTTATCAAAAACATTAATAATTACGATAAAAGTATTATTACAGTAATGATAAATGTATTTTTATGATTAACGACACCTAAAATCTCAAAAATCAGGCTTAATAATTTGTTATGCTAATAATTTTAATGAATTTAGTATTAAATCATTGATGAGATACTGAATACCTACTTTTACACCCTCCTCCCTATAGATAGATTGAGAGAGAGAGAGAGTGAGAGATAGAGAGAGAGAGAGAGAGAGAGAGAGAGAGAGACGTGTATACAATAGATGAATGTTTTTAAGAAATAAGAAGCACATCTGCCCAAAACATTGTATACACCTATACACACGGCTCTGTGTGTGTGTGTGTGTGTGTGTGTGTGTGTGTGTGTGTGTGTGTGTGTGTGTGTGTGTGTGTGTGTGTGTGTGTGTGTTCGCCTAAAACGAGAGGTCGGCACTCGAAGTGTGGCTGCCACAGCTTGACGAAAAGAGGAGAATGAAAGGTGATGGTGTTGAGGGAGTGGAGACGAAGCGCGTCTATTGAAAATAGCCGCACTTACTGTCCCCTCTCAGCTTACAGTAAAATACACTTTCAAAGTGGCACGTCGTCCTTTATAGCTGAACGTAGGTAAGGTTAAAGATGAGGCAGGTGGTGGCCTCTTTGATGTTAGAGTGGGGGCTAACAAGCCACACAGACGAGGGAATCAAGCCGCTTGCAACGACATAGCGAAAAGACAAATCTTAATCAAAAATAAACGCAGGTACTTTAAATCATTTATTAAGCCGGTCCCGATTTTCTCTAAGTAGAGTAGGAAAAAATAGAGAAGGAAAGGAAGAAATTAACTCCTTTCTATATTTCTCTCTCTCTGTCTCTGTCTGTCTCTCTGTCTGTCTGTCTCTCTCTCTCTCTCTCTCTCTGTTTCTTGCTTCTCTCTTTCTTTTACACTTTATCTTTTTATTTCTTCCTTTTTCTTTCTTTCTTTCTTTCTTTCTTTCTCTCTCTCTCTCTCTCTCTCTCTCTCTCTTTTATTTTCTCTGCTTGTCTCTCAATGTATTTTTTGTCTATCTCTTTGACTTTTTCAGTCTCCTCTTTTTCTGGAGAGAATTGCAGCACCGATGGAATCAAGTTCGAACTTCAGCTGCGTTATTACGTTCATATTCGAACTAATACCGTAAGGAAAGATATGAACCCGGGCAATGGGTTAAATAGTATCTCTGCTGTTCTTCAACAAGGATGTCTTTGACATTAAATAACTCACGAAAGTTGATATTTCATTAAACAAAGAAACCAAGCTAAAACAATCAATTTCTCGCTTTTTATTCCTCATTCCTTTTCAATTTTTCTCTGTTTTGTTTCTTTTACACCCAACCCAATCGTCCTTAATATTTCTTTCTCACTCTTTCTCTTACACACACATACACCCCATTCTCCCTGTTTTGATAATTTTATTCCCAACCCGACTCTCTTTCTTTTTTTTTCTTTTTCATTCTTTCATCTTTTTTCATCAGCTCCTTCTCTCTCTCTCTCTCTCTCTCTCTCTCTCTCTCTCTCTCTCTCTCTCTCTCTCTCTCTCTCTCTCAGAAATTTTCAACGTAAAAACGATGAAATTTGCAAATTTTAGTTTTCATAAAGTCTTAATAAAACAGCATATGAATCAAAACGTTCATCTATTCATAAAGTTATACAAAGCAGAACAAAAAGGTTTAGTAAGTTCTATAAATTTATCTACCAACCACTCAGCACTGAATCCACTTCGAATGTTCAGGAAAATAAGAGAAAAATAGTACTTTTCTATTAAAGAAATTAGGAAATAAGACTTTCTAACTAGGAACAAGAAAAAGTAAACATTTTATTATACCGTGCGATCTCCCTCATACTCTCGATCACACTGTCTTTGTCTCTTCCCATACATAACTGAAATATCAACACAAGACAATTTTTCTCGCACCTTTTTTGAAAAAAATAAAAAAACAAAATTCTTTTTTCACAATTTCCCACTCCCATAAATGTAAACTCAAAATTGTTTGGAACTGGTTTATTGTAAAAACTATTCTAATCACACAGAAATATTTGTTTTGAGGCTATTCAAAACGGTGAAAAATCAAACAAGAGTGCCCAAGGCTTGAACAGAAGTCGTCATCAAATTTTTGGTTCAAACCATGGGAAATTTACTAAAAAAATGTATGGTGTGTACGAAGAAGCATATTTTAGTCAAAAAAGTTTACAAATGGACTAAACATAAGTTTCCTGGGTCGAAAATATAGTCAATGAAGTGAAACTATAATGACTCTCTGATAAGAAAAAAAAAGTCCTGAGCGCAGTAAAAAAAAAAAAAAATAGATCATGCTGAAAGACTTCTCGAACACGAAAAGACGTATCCCAATTGATATCCTTGAAAAAAGTGCAATTGTAAACATAGTTGATTCCTTACCTCAGTTAATTCATATCTGTCTATCATTACGTCATTCATTCTATCTATCTATCTATCGATATGCATGTTTAGTTTCTGCATAAATTTTTACCTGAATATCTATGTTTATCTATCACTGTCTCTTCACATAAATATGTCTGTGTACAAATCTATCTTTTTTTTCTATTAGTTAATTTATCAATCGAGCTATCAAGCTATCTCATTCTGTTCATATTTTTATACACTCCAAGATTTATCAGACATCTTGTATGTCTGATAAATCTTGGAGTGTATAGACCAAATTAAAATAAATTCCATATCGATCGTACTTGAATGAATTCTTGTTGAAAAATTGGCTTCTTAAAGATTAAACATTTTAAATGGAATCGTGGGGCAAATTTTAGATTTACTTCGTCGGTTGTCAGACTATCTTACCTATGAAAGAAGTCGACATCATTTTCCTGCGTGAGAAAATGAAAGTAGGATGACAAAAATAAATTTGTATCTTGTGAATATTTGTAAGATCTCCGGTTTAAAGAATCGATGATAAAGGAAATATATTGAACAATAATGAAGACAGATAGATAGATAGATAGATAGATAGATACATACATACATACATACATACATACATACATACATATTGACAGACTAAGATAGATATATAAGACTGGTTAGAAAAGGAAGAAAAACGAATGGACAAAAGTAAATGAGGACAAAAGCCAAAAAGTAAATGTACACCAAGATTAATACAGATATTGGTGACCTACAGGGTATACTATATGTGAAAAACAGTGATTGTACGATCCTCAAATTCTCGGGCGACAACGCTTGGTTAGCGAAGGAGAGGCTGTTCAATCACTGCAAATGTAATTCACATCAGAAGTTTTATTTAGGAAAAAAAATTGCTCGATTTTTTTTTACCAGAGTCCGATTCTCCTTTCAACTTTTGAATTAATGTGTGTGTGTGTGTGTTTTAATTTTATGTAAAGAACTTGGCGAGGTCTCTTTTTCCCTGTCATACGCCCAACTGCGAAATGTTATACGTTTGCAGTTTTCGTCTTTTAGAATAAATGATATGCGGAGTTTGAGTCGCGCATGGCCTGTGAGGACCCATAGCTCAAACGAAAGGACACAGCTGAGTTGTTTGTTTTTAGCTGTTGTTTTTTGTTTTTGTTTTTCTTCTTTTGTTTTTGTTGTTTTGTTCTTCCCCACTTTTATTTATTTTTATTTGTTTACTATTCTATCGGTGTTTCAAGTAAATTTTCCATTTTTCTTCCAAATGCAAGATAATGTAAAAGTCACTAGATAAAATAAGATTTTAACATGAAATTAAAGCGGTCAGTTTTAATGAGTGGAACATTTTAGATTTCAGTTCATTTACAATAAACGTTTCAAAAGTCATTTTTTCATCACAGGTGTCTCAAAGATAGTCACTTGTTCCCGGAAAAAAAGTTAGAATCCCTCTAACATTCTGGTGAAAAAAAACAAGTTAGCAAACACGTTTGATGACTTAGTTTCGCACCTTTCTTACAATGTTCATTTCCTAAAAGATGCGGCCAATTTTGTCCACCAGAGAGAGGAGGAACCTCTTAACATAATACAACACAATTTTATTTGTATATCAATAAACATAATGAATAAGCTAATGTTTCTACCTTACGCTTTAGACATCCCTCATAAGCATATATATACGCTTCCCCGATGGGGGGTGGCGGTTGAGCACTCTTACAAAGGAATCAACGGTTGCGACTCGCGTAATGCAAAGCTCTTCAAACGAAGTGAGCGCTCCGGTCTCCGTTAGCGTAAAGGAAAAATTAAAAAAGGAAAAATTTATACATATCCGTAAAAATTCCTTCGCTTACGTTGAGACTGCTGATGGTTGTGAGGTTGTGTTCTTAGGTTGACGTAAAGTTCACTGGGTTTCAATCCCAGCGCGAAGCATCTCGCGTGTCACTCCACATTGATAAGTTTTGATACAACAAAACAGTCTGTCTGTGGATGACATTTTTTCATATATTCATCATACAACGTGTGAAAGCACGTGCGATTCCCTAGCCTCATCAGCCGCCAACCAGGGTGATAACACAGTTTCGGTGTTATTGATAAGTTTTGATACAACGAAACAGTCTGTCTGTGGATGACAATATATATACCATAAAAGACTGGACTCTCTAGTTTTGCAAAAGAAAATGACTAGGAAGGAAAGACTCCGAATTCAAAAGGAAAGTATTGTCTGATTTGTATGGTGTGCATCATTCTTTTATTAACTTATCCAAACACTGTAGATGGTTCTTCACAACCAAATGAAAAGAATTATAAATGAATGAATGAATTATTAAGAATAGATTGTTATAAATATTAGTATTTTAAATTCATTTCATGGACCATTTCCCCTAAATAAGATTTCAGTTGATGACTACGTCTTTTATTCCATATTTGATACATGAAACTTATAGTAAAGAGACTATTATAAAAAGGTGAGATCTTAATTACACTTATATATGCGTATGGGGGGGGCGAAAATGAACAATCAATTTTTTGTTATTTTCCATTTCTTCTAACACTCTTTCTTTGCTATTAGTTAATTTTTCTCTCTCCGTTTTTATTTAATGCATATATATATATATATATATATATATATATATATATATATATATATATATATATATATATATATATATATATATTCATTTATTTTCTGAAAGCCTTGATTTCAACTAAATGAATCTTAGCAATGGTCGACTGTGGGAGGAAAAGCGTTCTCAGTTTCCAGCCCACCCCACTGTAGATGTGTCGTTGGTTTCACAAACAATTTTAAATAAACAAGAAGTCACAAAACTTTTTACAGACAGAAAAAGCGGATATAGAAATAAGGTTAGGTGTGGCGTGTTTTCCGAAATTGAGAAGGAAGTGAAGAATGAAGACAAGAAAAAAAGAAAGGAAAAAGGTGGGAAGCAAAAAGAGAAACAAAATAAAAAAGAAAGGAGCGGGTGAAAAGAGAGGGAAAAATGGTGAAATAAAGAAAAGAATACAAGAAATGAAAATAAAAAGGGAGAAGGTATGGAAGGAATGGACGAAGGAAAGTAGAGAAGAAAGAAAGAAACGTAAGGAACGAAGTAAAAGAAAGAAAACACGAAAAGAAACAAACAAACCAACAAAAAAGAAAGAAATGTGGTGAACGAAGTGAGAGAAAGAAAACTTGAAAAGGATGAAGAAAAGAAAAGAAGAAAAAGACAAAAATAAAAACGTGGAGAAAGAAAGAAAGAAAGAAAGAAGGAAAGAAACGAAGTGAAAGTAAGAAACAATGAAAAAGAAAAACATAAGATCTTGAAAGAGTTGTAAAGGAAAAGAAAAAAAAAACTAAGAATAGGTAATTTCCAGATGGTTCCTATAAAAAAAAGCACTTGTCTTTGCACTTCTACTCTTCCTTTTTCTAAGCAAATGAAATTTCAAAGACTTGTTGTTCGGGATGGAGTGAGGAAGAGTGTTTGGTAAACGAGAACAGACAAAGAGCAAAATGTCTGCAAACTGTCATAAATCTACGTGTCGTGTCAAATGTTTGTTTGTAATTCTAATGAAAATCACCCATTAAAAACAACCTAAACACACATACACACACGTATACGTAAGTGCGTATATATATATATATATATATATATGCCGTGAAGACAATTGATTGGTCTTAATTGTAGACATATGAAACATTTTCTCTGGGCAGTAAACAGGCACAAACGGTTTACATATAAATTTTCTCTGCTTCACACAGGCTCCTGAAAGAGCAACTATGATTGCCCTTCTCTGTCTCTCTCTGTCTCTCTCTCTCTCTCTCTCTCTCCACAAACACACACACACACACACACGTACACACACACTCTCTCTCTCTCTCTCTCACACACACACACACACACACACACACACGTACATATATATATATATATATATATATATATTCTCAGGAAGAATCGAACTTACAAGTAATAGTCTGCTAAGCTAGCCAACTAACCATGACACCACGCAACAAGTATTAGGAGAATCAGTAGCAATATTCATATTCTTCCTTCTCTTTTTTGATTTCCCTCTATCTTCCTGATTCTATTTTTGTTTTCTCACTCAAAAGATTCCCACTTGCCTGAATATTTTCAATAAGTATTGATATCTTAATTTACTTGCTTTACTAATTGATTTGACTTAAACCTATTGAACTGTGTCAGCACAGATATGGAGGGAAAATTGTCAATATTTTATCAAAAATCATAAAATAGTAAATTCATATAAATGTATTCAGATCTATGAAGCCCAAAGAAGATATAAGGTGATTGTCATGCACTAATTTATGTACATTAGATAAAAATAAATTGTAACTTTATTTATTTATTTATTTATTTATCTTTGAGAGGTTCTGAAAAATTGATCTATGTTTATTTGTTAGTTTGGTTTGATTTGTTTTCTTTGTTTAATGGCATATCCGACATCAAGGGTTATTCAATACTAAAGCCATCATTGCAAAACAATAGTGATACTATCCAGATATTTGTGGGGCAAGTGGGTTCCTACCTTTCCCTAGAGTATTAACACGAAAAATGCAATTGCTCGACTAGAGTTCAAACTCACTTATTATAATGTCACAGTCTGGGGACTTTCCCTTGTTTATTTAAGTATCATGAAGTTATGTGTAAGAGAAGAAGGACAAGATAAGAGACACACAGACAGACTCAAATAGATTAAAACAGGTTTGATCACAGAAGATAGAAAAAAATTATTTATAAGATAGCGATTCATAATAGCAACTTTACTTAAATGGCTAACATTATGCACAGTTCTATTTGAATACTTGGACTCTGAGAAGCAAATGAAAAACAAAACAAATATGCACAAGATGGAAAAACGACAAAAGATAACTTCAAACATGTACCTGTATAAAATAGACTTCTGCCAAATCATGAATAGTGAATTTAGTTTGCACTGAAATCTCTCTCTCTCTCTCTCTCTCTCTCTCTCTCTCTCTCTCTCTATCTATCTATCTCTCTCTCTCTCACACGCACACACACACACACACATACACACGCAGAGCCGCAAGATTGGGATACACTGTGAAAATCGATTTCAATAACAAGAGTAAAATATCTGAGAATCTCAATTTCTCAACCCGTCTCTTTTTCTGTCTCCCTCTGATTTCTCTCTCCCTACATATATATGAGTCATTCAAAAATTTCAAAGCCTTACCAGGAAAGAAGAGTCATTGCTGATCATTTTTATTATGGCAACAGACTACCGTTTCTTATAAAACTATAAAAACTAATTCAGATTTCCGACTCAATTTCTATACTGGTGAGGTTCACACAAAGGTGAAAGCGTGTGCAACATACCTAAAATCAGAGTGAGGCTTAGAAAGTTTTGAACAAATTTCCTGTATATATATATATATATATATATATATATATATATATATATATATATATATATATATATATATATGTTTGTGGAGTGCAAGTGCAAACAACATTTTACATATAAAGGTATTTATGGAATGAAAGTACACGCAACATTTTAGCTCAAAATTGACTAGGTATGTCTAATTTATCCAAAAAGCAAATAAAATTGCCATCAACAGATTCACCACCCCAATACACTGGGATTTTGGGGAAGAAAATTAATAAGACAGGACTCATTCGTACAGAAAGTAAATAGATTTTTTTTTCAAATCAAAATGAGCTTTTTTTATCAAGAGCAACGCCAGGTTCTTCTGCTAATACATATCTATACACACGTATATATACATTTTTTCAGAATATATATATATATATATATATATATATATATATATATATATATTCTCTAGAGCAATGTTTATTGTCCTCATCATATTTTTCATTTATCTATATATTTTATTACCTTTTCCGACCTACTACCAACTGAACATAAACTCTTACAGTCCTGTCCATGCATATATATACATTAACAAATTGAAATTTTATTTCCAATGTTTCCTTGTGTCACAAGGAGAGGCTCAAAACAATTACATTTGTCAATTTTGACAGAGATTCAACTTTTTTTTATTCCCTAGAGAAAATTTTATAGATTTATCGATTCTGATGGCTAAGAATATCTATGTATTTGTGTGTCCTTCTGTATGTGTGTGTGTATTTGTATGTGTTTGCATATATGCATGCGCGTGCGCGTGTGTGTATGCATTTGCAAATATAGTTTTCTGCGATTTTCGTTTTTGTTACCAAAGGAAGAACTTGATTTTCATGGGCATATGCGCATCTATCAATAGGAGTATATATATTTGTATACTTCATGGCTGAGGTAGTTGCGTACCCTCCCTATCCCAGATCAGTTGGCGATGATAGATATCTTGTATAAAACATTATTTTGAATGATGAATCTTGGTATACCCAGACATGCGCAAGTCAGAACAACCCAATCTTGTTTTCATCTTTCATTCCAATGTTACCAAGTTGTCATAATTTGCCTTAATATTTGGAGCCAGTGGTGCTAAAACGATCGACAAAGCTGATCCGAAAATTGTATCTGCTTTTATGTTATATATACATTTGAAGCTTGGCACCTCGCATAATGTAATGCTTATTAATCTGGGTTAGTGGAATATAGTTCCAACCCAGTCGGCTGGGACAGTAGAATACACCGATTGCATCTCTGCAGAGGGGTAAGACCCCTCCATTAACGAGTATCCTGATATAAACAATCAGATAGTTTGGCTCTAGTAATGCTGGAGTTTGGGGAATACAGAGTACTCTTTTAATGGCACCGCTCCCAGGAGTGGTAACATCTGAAAGGGTCCTATCTATAGGTTAAATAAAACTCTTTGACATATAAACTAACAGCAAACAAATAACTTATCTTAAATTGAACTGTTTGAAATGAAACTGTTTGATCATTTAACTGTGAATAAACAAATGAGTGATGTTTAATTGAATTGTTAGTGATACATCGCAATACTAGGAACCATAACTTTGTTAACTTTGTTGACATGATAAATTGAATTGTTAGAAATAGAACTGTTTGATCATTTAACTGTATGTAAAGAAATGACTGCTGTTTAATTGAATTGTTAGTTATTCATCGCAATACTTGGAACCATTTAACTGTGTGCTAACGAATGAGTAATGTTGAAGAGAATTATTAATGTTAAATAGTAATACCAAAATCTTTAACTGTCTTCCTAAATTGAATTATTGGTATTATATAAAAATACTTGAAAACATTTGACTATGTGAAAACGAATAAGCAGTGTTAAATAGAATAATTAGTGTTAGATAGCATTACTTGTAACCACTTCACTGTGTGCAAACAAATGATTACTATCGAATAGAATTAATAGTATGCGATAGAAATAATTGAAACCATTTAACTTTGTAGAAACAATAGCAATACTAATGTGCAAACAAATTAGCTCCAAGTCATTTAAAATGAAATTACCAACAAACTAATCTTACATATCATGTATGTCTATTCAAGTGTGTGAAAACAAATGACTGAAGCTAAATTGTTGCTGTTACAAAGGTGTGAAAAAAAAGAGCTCAGGCTCGTTTAAAAATGTTATCAACAAAATGTGTTTACAAATCATATATATGTATAAACAAGATTTGGCATTAAATAATGTATGCCATAAAAAACAAACAACCAACTAGAATATTATTCGTGGGTACAATTTTTATTCGATGGCTCATAATTCTGGTCTTGTACCATTTCAGCTAAGTAAATAACTTCTCCATAGGCAATTCATAACGAGTGAGTCAAAATTAATGATACGAGTAATTTGGCTGTGGTTCTATGATTTATTTCCGGAGCAATTTTATGTAATGTAATGGCATTGGGTTTATTGTCGCATTGTCAGTCCATAAGATCAATTTGTGCGGGATCTTTGGCGGTGGGTTGAGAGAATGATGAGAAACATTACAGAAAGCTATTAAAAAGTTTATTTAGATTTTTTCCTCCCAGTTATATATCAAGTACTCCTATCAAATACAATCAATTTAAAAAAAGATCAATTTGGCCCATAAATGGGACTCTAACAGGTACTACAAATCTGGATCATATTTGATCTATTAATGAAGAGGTACTCCACACTATCCAAGGCACTAGAATTGGAACCTCAACACCTGATGCATTTTAGTCTCGTACCCTGGACACCTGGGGAATTTTTGGGCGGGGGATGACTTACGTCTTCTTGAGTTTGGGAGTATCCAGTGAATGTATTCTAAGCCCGTCAACTCTTGACGTTAATTCACGTTTGGGATATATTTATATATATTTCAATAATTCAAATATAACTAGATTAACCATTTGGAAATATTTGTTTGGTTTGGTTTTATGGCATATCAACTATTTTGGGTTATTTAATATCAAATCCTGTTTTTCATATATATTAGATATATGATTAGTAAACACATTTTGTATATACACAAGGTAAAATGATCAACCAGTTCTATTTCTAACAATTCATTTCAGCATAAATCAAATTTAAATGTTTCCAACTATTACTAGTTATCACAAACAATTCAATTAAACATTACTAAAAGTTGGTTTGTCTTTTTATACAGACGACTGTAAAGAAGAAGTAAATAGTCCTTCCTTGAGATAGGCAACGAATTCTGAAGATCAACAATTGTTTCACATTTTCAAAGTCGCCATTCCTGAAAGAGGCATCCACACCAATAAGACTTATTTTGTGATAAATTGTAAAAAGAACTCACTTACTAAAATATGTGCCCCTTTTAAAGGTAGCACTTGCCACCAAGTTTCTTCATAATTCTTGTCATACAATTTCTATTATACAAAAATGCGTTAATATTCACAACGAGACAGCAACAGCTATCACTTGAAGAAAGAATTTATAAGCTTAAATTTTAATATACTTTACAACTGCAAAAAATTTAAGATAGTTGCTCAGACATATGAACTATTATGGAATATGTCGTTGAGAATACAATCATTACTGTCGGTTATTTTATGAATAGTGTAAGTGTCCATGCCGTGGCTGTCGAGAAAAATAAAAGTCGTTTTTTGCTTCAGGAGAAAGAGAATCAATAAAGCAATAAATAAATAAATAAATAAATAAATGTTCATTTCAGTACGCATGGTGTTTTGGAGAGAAAAAAAAGAAAGAATTCTGCCCAAGAAAATGGCCTTCCTTCATAGTTCAGTGTTTAAAGAGAGTTTGAATTTGGTACAATTTTAGACCACATAGTTTGTGCCATGTGACAGGCAGTTATTTGTGGTGTTCCTTGGTCGTGCTTGGTTCTCTACGGCCAAAAGGAGATATTACTCCTGTCTTTTTTCTTTTTTTTTTTTTTTTTGGTTGGCGGTATGTACTTATATGTTACAATATATTTTGACAATTTAGCAAATTGAAAATTTTATCTCTGAATTTATAAAATTATTCATCATAAAAATAAAATCTTTGCAATCTGTGCTGCTAAAAGAAATTAAGAAAGCTAGTTTAAAACCGTCTCTCTTTCTTGTTATATGAATATTTATTGCTACTACTAAATAACTCATAACTTATGAGTTAAAACTAATCTTAGAGTAATTCATCAAGAAGCTTAGTTTATTTTCAAAACACACACAGTAATGATGTACAGTAAGCTAAATACTTATCATGTTGCTTCATAGATGATTTTCTTCCTTGATTTTCAGTAGTTTTAGAACTGACTCAAATTTTACAAAAGAATAAGTATACAGTTGTGCATTAATCAAATCAACTGAAGACCAATTTAATAATATCTGACCATGAAAAAAAACTGTGTTCACTTTTTTATTTGCTCAATGAAAGTAAAATATTACTGAAATGTTAGGATTGATAAAAAGATTATTTATAAATGTCCTCTTTAATAAGTTTACAAATGTCTGGAATTAACGAAAACAAAATATCCACTGCTATTATACTATATAGAAAGAACATGTATAGCTATTTTTCAACATTACATTATATACTAAATAAGAATTGTTTCTTTCAAACTTTTTTTTTCTTTTAGCTAACTTGTCCGGTATTCAATTAAATCAGTAAATCGTAATTGATCTTATTTTTATGCAGTAAATGTTCAGATCAAACAATCAATCGAGGGACATTGTTGACCGTAAATCTTAATTTATTTGAAGTCTAAGAAAATGATCTTTACCGGTACAATTAGTAAGCAATAAATATAGGAACAATTGGAAAATTGTATCTACAACAGGAAAAACTGTCTGAATTTTCTCCACATTATCATTTGAGACATATAATACAAGTTAATGAGAAACAGTCATCTGAGAGCTGACTTCATCACTTAATTCTGAACTGCTTTAAAGCCATTATTAGCTTTACTAAGTTGTAGTCAATAACTTAAACTAACTTAGGTTAGTTTCTAATTCGAATCTAATGATTATATCCGTTATTTTGAGAATTCAGATGTTTATCTCTGTTATATTGATTAATCATTCGATTTATAATGATATTGATGCTATTATTCAGGAAAAAATGAGACATTCTAAATAACATTTAATCATTATTTACGGTATTCTAAAATTTCAGATGATAAAAAATGAACTTTAACAAGCCTGCACACATTACAAAATTATCATTTAGTTTCAAATTGAACTGAAAATTATTTTATTTTCTAAATTAATGCATTTTGAGTGTATTGCACAAATAAAATCTCGCTATGATTTGCCGTTTTGGTTGGGTTACATACATACATACATACATACATACATACATACTGAGAATTTTGGTAATATATAAATGCTTAAAATTCTTTTGTTGTGTATTCATGTCATATTTCTGTATCCAGAGAATTTTGTAAAATATATATCAGAATTATTTCATGAAAATATTTTTTGTTACTTATCTTTATTTTTCTTCTAAGAATCTGAGTGAGTCTTTCTCTGGGTTCGTTTGTGTGTATTAATGAATGCGTCTTTGTGTGGGTATTTATAATTTATCGAGATGTCTTTGTCTATTTGCCCAACTTTGTATCCAGTTGACTGATGGTTCCATTGTCATTGTTCTATGTAGCCAATCGACTTCTCGCTTCTATTTTTTCTTTGATACTCCGTTGATTTATTTCTCCGTAAAGAATATCCCAATCACGTGGCATTTTTCTTCTTTCTTTTTTTCTCCCTTTTCCTTCCAGTCTTGCGGCTCGGCTAAATAACATATTGATCCGCTTCTACTGACACTTTTGTCTCGCCTCAACCGCCCATATATTGACACATACAGACTTCATGACTCCTCTCTGTCATTTTCATAAAATAGAAATAATAATTCATAAAAATTACAATTGTCAATTTGTGTTCTTTGCTTCGTTTTTTGTTTTTTTAGAGCGGGGGGGGCTAATTTTCCTTTCTGTCTAGTCTGCGACCGAAAAAAAAGTTTGAGACACGACTGGGTTGTTCTTATGTGAACCACTTTCTAACCAAGAGTTTCTTCTTTTCTTATTGTGTGTGTGTGTGTGTGTGTGTGTGTGTGTGTGTGTGTGTGTGTGTTAAAGTTTTACCTACCGTCAAATCAAATGTGTAAAATGTGTTTGTTTTATTATTCTCTTAGAACGGAACTTTATTTAAAAGATGCAAATTAATATACTTCTAAAGTAGGGTATATTAGATCTTTATTAATCCATTTAAAATACTTAGAATACCCAATTCATATATAATATATAGAATAAAAATCAAGCAAAAAAAAGTAAGAAATTATTCAACAGATACAGGTACACATTAATACACTTAAACTTCTTTGAATGTGTAGAATACCATGTATGATAAAAACTAAGTAAAGAACATAATTTTATTAAAAAGACCCTCACTATACTATTACCGGGACATTGGCCCAGCGGTTAGAGTGTTCGCCAATGGCCCGGGAGACCTGGGTTCAATCCCAGGTCGAGTCATACCAAAGACTTTAAAAATGGTACTTGATACCACCTTGCTTAACACTCAGCATTATAAGGTACGGTTCAAGGGTAAAGTGGAGCAATCCTGGGAATGGAGTAGCGCCCTCCCCTACACCTTGGTGTAGTAGCTTTCGAAAAGGGAGCCTTCGGGTCACCCTCGACTATGGTCGCTAACTTACTTATACCTATATAAGACACGAAATATATTGCACGATATTGCAGATGGTTTAAAAGACACAGTAGCTGGGGAAATGTAGTATGGATTCATATTTCCACGAGTGGAATGCGTCAACGATCCACGACTAATTATCAACAACACATTTTATTTGAAATTCCCTACTCATATTTTGGGAAGTGTTAGATGGTTTGTTTTTAGTTAACGTCGTGTCCCTCCATTATGAATTATTAAAAGCCGAAATTTAATTCATCTGTAAATTTGATTGTAACCTTCACTATACTTTCAATGTTCCATTTGCAATCAATTTTTTAATCGCTCTTTCTTTGACTATTCATTTGTTTACACAGTTATATGGTATCAAGTATTTCTATCAAACAATAATAATTTATACACAGTTATGATTTTGAAGTACCTTTTCCTATTTAATGATTATCATTTGTTTGCAAACAATAATATACTTTCAAATATTCTTATCTATCACCAATAATTTTCACAATTACGTGGTTTCAAGTAACTAATAATAATCTTCAGTAAACAATTATAGCTTCAAGTCTTAATCCACAGTAAAATGGTTGGTTGTGTTTTCTGGCATAGCAACCCTTGCAGGTTATTTAATTCCAAAACCTGTTTATATATATATATATTAAATATGATTAGTAAATGACTAGTTTATTGCTAACATTTTAAAAAAGCCAAAGATCATTTGTTTACACACAGTTACATGCTTTCTGGTTTGGCAATCCAATACAAATACTTTTATTTGTTTGTACACAGTTAAATTCTTTCAAGCACAGTTAAATGGTCTCAGGTATTGCTATATAATGCTAACAATTTAACATCAGTCATTTGTTTTCCCTCAGATAAATGGTTAAACTGTTCTAACAGGTACAACCACTCCAGGTCCACTCTGACCTGGGGGTAATAGCAATGGAGGATACTCCTCATTCCCCAGAGCTTCAATATAACTGGAGCCGTACCATCAGAATATTTAGTGTCATTCGTTGGGGCGGGGGCTTATCCCTCTGCAGAGATGTAGTCGATGTAACTACTGCCCCAATCAACAGGGCTGCTCTATAAAATGGTTTCAGGTATTCCTAACATTAATAATTCTTTTTAATGATAATAATTTGTTTGTACATAAATAATCTTTAAACAGATCTATTTTATCCATTGATGTGACCCTAACAAATTCGGGGCAAAGGAGAACTGAGAGTAAATGTCGATTAAGGAGTACTCCGCTCTTCTAGAACTCCAGATCTTATAGGTGGATACAGTCTAGTGTCATACCTAGGACACTTCCTATTTTTTAATCATTATTACCTCTTTCCAAGGGATACAGTAAGTATATTCCACACTCCGCTGATAGAGCTTTAAACCTTTAGAGTTAGAGTTATAAACGTTTTCTTTAAACACACACACACACACACACACACACACACACACACACACACACATATATATATATATATATATATATATATATATATATATATATATATATATATATATATATGGACTATTCTATTGAAGCACTTTAGATGCATTGATTACTTTTCTACATGAGGGATAGTAGTTTACTGAAACACCAAAACACTCATTTTTTTCGAATTTTCAATATCTTTCCAATTGTTAAGCGCTAAATTTCCTTAAGAGTTTTCTTGATTTTTACTAAGAATAGCATACAAAGAAAAATGCAGCAGCTGCAGCAATCGTCATAAATTGGACTCGAGATATCTTTTTTCTGCTTTTCTGAAATGTTATGAGGCTCATTAAATAAATTTCCAGACTTTTTTGTATGGTCACTTTTATTGATAGTAAACATATGAAACTCTAGTCCCCTTTGAAGTAATCTCCTCCGGCTGCAATGCACTTGTTGAACCGCACGAACAACTTCTGGAAGACCCCATGGAAGTCCTCTTGTGTGAGCGGGTCAATCACCTTCGTCACAGCCTCTTTTATCTCCTCAATTGTCTCATAACGACAGCCTCTGAGCTTAGGGAATAACCAAAAGTCACAGGGACCAAGGTCTGGACTATAGGGACGGTGAGGAACTTCTTGATGCCCATCTTGGTCAAATAGTCTGAGACAAAGATGGAGTTGTGGACTGGAGCATTGTCCTGGTGGAAATGCCACTGACCCGATTTGAAGAGTGCTAGCCTCTTCCGACGGAATCTCCCTTAAAGCCTCAAACTCATCCTTACTCTTCCCACACCTCTCATCATCCCTCACAGACTCCCTGCCTTTCTCTTATGCCACCCAAAAACTGATGCTCGATTCATGCAAGATGCTCAAAAAGCATTCTGAAGCATTCCATACGTTTCTCTGGCATTTTTTCCAAGTTCTTCTAAAGTGTCCTTACGTCCAGATTGCATTTTTGAAATTCACCAGCTGTGTCAATCAGACTTTAGTAGGGTGTATTCCAATTGCTGCTGTAGCAGTTCATTTGAACCTAAAATCATACAAATGGGTCAGTCATCTCAGAAGATGTATAGCAATAAGATACTGAATTTTCAAGTGTCTACGACAATTTTAAATGCCTGTACAAAAGTCTGGAAACTTATTGAAGTCACCACGTATGAAAGCCTAAATACAAGAAGAGATTTAATTTTGTCGTTCTACAGTTTAAATTTGAATTTCAGCCAAAACTTTTTAATCAGTACATTTCATTTTTGTTGGCTCCAAATTGGCTCTGGACAAAATGATAAAAGAGAGTTGGGAATGACATATACCCAAATTCACCAATAAGAAAATAACAGCAATCTCTCTCCTTCTCTCTCTCTCTCTCTATATATATATATATATATATATATATAAGTTTTGGATCTGAAAGAAAGAATTGATGTAGAATCTCTTACACACACACATACACACACACATATATATATATATATATATGATTAAAGATAAAATGAAAATAATAAAAAGTTCTTGATGCTACTATAGCACATCAGGGCTATTTATTCTTTTAATAATAATAATAATAATAATAATAATAAAAGATTATACGCAGCAGAATAACAAGCGTAGGTTATGTGGTGACAAAGATGAAACTATTAATTACATAGAAAGTGAATGTAGCAAATTAGCGCAAAAGGAGTAGAAGACTAGGCATGATTGGGTGGAGAAAATGATCCACGAGATATTTAGCAAGAAATTGAAATTTGACTATACTACCAAATAGTATATTAACAAACCAGAATCCGTCCGAAAGAATGAGATGCATAAGATTCTCTGGGGTCTGGTGATACAAACAGATAATCTAATCATGGCAAGCAAAGCAAACCTAGAGATAATTAACATAAAAAAAGTGGGGTGGACTTGCCATTTCCTGGATTTTACCGTTCCAGCGAACTACTAAGTGGAAATAAAAGAAGGCGAAAAGAGAAACAAATACTTAGACCTTGCACGAAAACAAAAAAGCTGTGGAATATGAGGGACAGTGATATTATTGTAGTTGGCACACTTGGAACTGTACCTTTAGGCTTGGAAAGGGAGTTGGAATAATAAGAAAGTTGAGGATGAATCGAGACCATCCAGATTATTGCATTATTGAGATTGGACAGGATACCGAGAAGAATCCTGGAGACCTGAGCAGGCTTACTGTCACCCAGACTCTAGCAAAAGACTATCAGTTAACGCTGGCATGAAAAACTCTAAAAGAAGTAAAATAATAATAATCGATTCATTGATAAGATGACTAGAAGACTACATAAAAAAAAAACAAAGAAAGACTGATTACAACGACTAGAAACAACACAAGCAACACAAGGACCAACAGAACAGCAATAACTACAAAGCAAAAATAAGAAGAAAGTTATACCGTCATTTCACGTGACAAACAAGCGGGAAGACTTGAACATAGCTGAGAAAACCTTAAGAGAAAAACTGAATCTCTTTTAATAGCAGCACAAAACAACGCCGTAAGAATATATATTAAAGCAAAAATAGACAAGACACAACAAAATAGTAAATGTTGGTTATGTTGTGATAGAGACGAAATGATCATATGATAAGCGAATTCAGTAAATTAGCGCAAAAAGAGTGTAAGACTAGTCACGACTGGGTGGGGAATGTAATCCACTGGGAATTGAGCAAAAACAATTGACCATACAAACGAGTGGTACATGTACAACCCGGAATCCGTCTTGGAGAATGAGACGTACAAAGTTCTCTGGGATTTTGAGACACAAACGGATCACCAAATCCTGGCCAGACCACCAGACCTAATGATAGTCAACAAAAAAAAAGAGAACCTGCTGGACACTGGACGTTGCCGTCCCTGCAGACCACAGAGTGAAAATGAAAGAAAGCAAAAAGAGAGATAAGTACTTATACCTTGCTAGAGAACTAAAAGAACTATGAAACTTGAGAGTGACACTGATACTAATAGTTGATGGTGCACTAGATTGGTAATGGGACAGGAAGACTAGGAAATAAGAGGACAAGTAGAGATTGTCAAGACAACAGCCCTTAACATCGGCAACAATATTGAGAAGAGTCCTGGAGACTTGAAGAGACTTGCTGTCACTTAAATTCCAGTGAGAAACCACCAGCGTTAGCTGGTGCGACAAACACTCAAAGGAGTAAATAATGATAATACATCGTATGTTTTAACTGCTCTTTGGGATCTACGAATGTGTTCTTGTTTAATTTTTTTTTTTTTTTTAGATTTTGACATTATATTCAGCGTTCTCACAATTGAACAGAAAAACTAACAAAGTCTGGTTGTATCGTAAAATATGCTGGGGCGTTATGACTTTGTGCTAATTATACTTTTACTTCACAGTCATCATTTAATAAAGGCTCTGTAGGCACCGTGGCATTTTTTTTGTTTAATTTTATGGAGAGTGCCTAATATTTCAAAAATACAAGTATATTTTACTCCTTATGGATTTTCACGCTAACTCTGACAGCTGGTTTTTGATAAGAGTCGAAGTGGCCGCAAATCTCCTCAAATTTCCAGATCTTCTCTTGATATCCAAGCTGATTTTAGTTTTGCTGTGGTCTGAATGGTCTCTTGGGGGCTGGTATAAGTATAATATATGGTCCAAATATAATAGGTATCACCGTCAGCTTTCCTTTTCCACTATTTTTCAACTCTTTTTCAACTCTTTAGCAAGCTCAAGATATTTTTCAACTTTTCATCATCTTTTATTTTCACTCTCTGATCTGCTGAAATAGCGAAATCTACCAAATGACAAGTTCTTTTCTTCTTGTTAATTAACCCAAGTTCTGGTCTTCTGAGCAGGGTCCGTTTATATCTCAAAATCCAAGATAATTTTAAGCGTTGCATTTTATAGGACAGATTCTGGTCTTTGCATGGTTCATTTATCTCTAAGGTCAAACTTCAATCTCTTGTACAATTCTCAGTGGATTACCTTTCCCACCAAACCATAACTACTTTTGTATTCCTTTAGTGACGGTTTGCTGCATTTGCTTATCATGCAATCAACTGTTTCATTCTATAACCTATACTTTCTATTCTCTTGAGTTTTATCAATTTTGCTTTGACATAAGACCAATGGGCATTATTTTGTGCTACTATTAATAGTGATTCAGATTATCGCTTCAGGTTTTTCTCTTTGTCACCATGTTCTGGTAAATCTGATGTTCATTTTTCTTTGTTTGGGGCTTGAAGCATCCATACAGATATTTGTCTTACCACTTCGGTTTTCTAGATATTTTCGTTGTTGTTTTCCTGTCTTTGTAGAAGTTATTTCATGGTTTAATTAGCTATTGTAACTAGTCTCTCTTAGCTCTTTTTTAGTTTCTGAATTGCTGCATCCACACAACCCTTAACGCTGGCAAAGTGATATTAAACAAGAATAGTATTTCACTTGTGATGTCAACGTTTCAA
This sequence comes from Sepioteuthis lessoniana, assembly GCA_963585895.1. Taxonomy (NCBI): domain Eukaryota; kingdom Metazoa; phylum Mollusca; class Cephalopoda; order Myopsida; family Loliginidae; genus Sepioteuthis; species Sepioteuthis lessoniana. The sequence continues at coordinate 51,264,333 of OY757917.1, forward strand.
TAATGAATTAGTAATTCAGTGATGGTAATTTGAATTATATGACGAGATGACAAAGTTAACTTATATTGAAACTTTCTTTATAGTTCAATTATATATATAGATATAGATATATATAAACAGAGACAGGGACAAAGAGAAACAGTCAGATAAAGTCAATGGTTATCCGCATTTTTGTAGATAAAAAAGAGTACAGTAACCTATTATCAATTGTAATATTATAAAACTATGGATAATTATTGACTACCTCTGATATACGATGTGTGTCTGAAAAGTAACGGAATTCGTATTAGAAACAATTAATTTCATTTCCAAGCAACAAACGTCGTAGTTTCCCCTTCAAAGTAATCCCCCACTCCAATTTTAATGCCCTTTCCAATTCTTCTCTACCACATTTCTATGCAGTGCTGGAAGGATTCTTATGGGATGCCCAACAACTCCGTTGTTAAGTATTTTTTGATGGCCTCCACACCTTCAAAATGTGTCTTCTTGATGATCCCCTTGAGCTTGGAGAAAAATCACACGAGCTATATCAGGTAAAGAGAACTTTTTTTTCAGTATGGCTATATTCTTCTCTGCCTGGAATTATCGGATGCTCAGTACACCCAGTTCTGTTACTTTTCAGACCAGCCCAAATCTTAGGAGATAATCTTCTAAACACTGTTCTTTTTATGTTCAGCTGATTTGCAATCATTCGAACTGTCAACTGACAATCGCCACAAACTATCTGCTTTACCCGCTCGACGTTGACCTCGGTCCTGCTTGTCGAATGTCTCCCGCTCCGGGAGTTATCTTTCTCCCCATCGCAACCCTCTTTGAACCTTTTGGACCACTCAGAAACACGTGTGCACGACATAATGTTGACTCCATATACTTGCTGAAGCATTTCAAAGGCTCGTGACGGAGTTTTCCCCAAACAGACTAAAAGTTTTAGCAGGTTTATTCGTTCCTCAATGCTAATTGCTGAAAGACCTGAAAAAGAGGAGGTGTAAACAAAAGCTAAGGAAAAAAAGTGCAATAGATGCAGAAAGATAAGATTAAAGATATGTATTCCCAAGATATCATGTTAGATGATAACACAATCCGCCTATCCCTCTTTCTCCCATAGCTCAAACAGTATACCTTGTCCTGTTAATTTTCATACAGGCCTTATGTGAATACATATATATATATATATATATATATATATATGTGTGTGTGTGTGTGTGTGTGTGTGTGTGTGCGTTTGTATATGTATATATGTGTGTGCATGTGTGTAGGGTATGTGTGTGAAAGAAAGGGCAAACCCAAATGAATAGTTACAATTTTGTACTACATTTAGCTTAGTTTGGCATATGTCTCCCATAGTAGAACTCCCGTAAGACACTAACTCACTAGTCTAATCAAATAGCTTTCTAAACATCAATCTGAGCCACGCAATATGTATACATGTATATATGCGTACATGTGTATGTGTATTTATTCTTGTGTGTGAATGAATATGTGCATAATCTATCCATATACACGAATCTATCCATATACACTAATATATATATATATTACCTAAAGTGATTAGCTGTCTCGAAGTTTTCATGTGTCAAGAGCAAAATCAACTAATTCAATATCATTTCTTTGCCAAGTTCTAAGGATTCTTTTATTCCAACACTGGCTGACTACTAAAAAAGGCATTTAATACTACAAGGATTCTCTTTTTACACATTCAGAGTGGATTAGTTATCAGAACACGTTAATGATGTCATACAGCAATCCGCTGAAATAGTTGTTCGGAAGGTGTGTTTAGAGAGAAATAGAAATCGGTCATGAGGACACGCTTCAGGCATCAGGGACCGTGACCCAATTGCTTTAAGTGCACTAGGGGTGCATCTTGGGAGAATGAGCCCCTGAAGCTAAACAGCACACTTCTTATGTCCCGAGCCAAGGAAGACTAGAACGTTCTGTGCCAGATAATAAACAGTAACAGTAACAGTAACTGAATAATACATATGCGAAGAGGCGTTTAGGTGAGTGAAGCAAAAAGTGAGAGGGAGGTCGCAGAAAATGAAAAATAGCAATGAAAAGAGAAAAGTTTGAAAGATGACAAGTAAAAAGATGGTTTATGGAAAAGAAAACGAAAAAAGGAAACACAAGAAGAGATAAAAGAGCGGAGTATAGTGCAGGGTCTCAAACACATGGCCCGCTGACAGCATGTAGTCTACAAACTACTTTTCTCTTGCACGTAAAAAGAAGAACTAATCCAGGTTTATATACATTTTAAAAAACATTCTTAATCTACATCGGCTTATTTCAAAGACATATTGTGAGGGAGGGGTAACTGAAATTAACTCACACAACAGATATTGAGGATTTTTTCTTTCGTAAAGTGAGAAGGGATAAACCTGACAATTCATACTGGGGTGGGGAAGGTGTAGTTGAGATTTCAAGCAACTAACACGTACAACAGAACATAAAGAAATTTGTTTTGTTTTAAAATCTAAAAAGAAAGAGATTTGTCAACTCATATAGGTATGGGGAAAGTGTATTTGAGAAGATGAACAAAACCTGCAAATAGAAAACAGTAGAAAACGTTTGAGAGCGGATTGTTAAATAGAAATGATATTTGCTATTCTTTAATTGTGATAAAACCTTGAATTTTGCTTTTGTTTTCTCTGTACTATAAATATTAATAATATTCATTGTACAATTTATAGCAGTTTACCTTTGAAATACAATAAAGTGAAAAAATGGAATTCATCAAAAGTGAAAATGAAAAAAAGGGAATATACCAAATGTAAAAATAGAATTAAGGAAGATAAGTCCCCCTACATTTTGTATTAGTTCACGTATTCCACTTATTATCATATGCATATTCATCTTGATGAAAAATAACTAAATAGCAGCCTATCAGCTTTATTACAGATTAGCATTATAGCTAGTTGAAATCACTCCTCCTCTCATTTCTTTTTTGGTCCACTGTGCCTGTTCCCTATGGACGTAATGGCTTTTTTGAGCTCTTGAGTTTGAGACCTTTGGTTTATATCTGTTCTTTGTCAGTCGATTGTATTCTTCTCTTCTTAAGACACTACACTAACTGCTTATCTTCGGGCAAGATGCAGTTAGTTGTTTTGTTCAGGAAGTCAAAACGAAGTGATTCTAATCTTGATGATTCCGACATCAGGGTAGAGAATTTCCTAATTGCATGAAAGGTGAGATTCAGAGTAGCCTAATGGTTCAGAATACTGCTTGTGGGTACCGTAAAATTATTAACTTGGACATCATGAGGTATTTTGATACTCGTGCGGTGAAAGTATAACGCTTACACGTATTCTTGAAATTTACTAAACTTTGGCTAACATATAGGCATCTACTAATTTAAAGAGGTTACCAATCTAAGTACTGAGGAAGTGCATCGCATCTTGACTTTGGTAACCAGTGCTTCAAGTGTGACTGAAGTTATGATAATCATATTCTTGCAAGGATTTTTATAGCTAATTGGGCCGTCTTAACAGCATTATCGCCCCCACAAGCAAGGTATAGTATTTATTCATTAACAGCAAATCACAACATACATAGATGGCATAGGGATCCAATGCTCGTGGACCACGGAGCAACTGCCCAGCGTGCGCATGCATTGAGACGGCCCTAATAGTGAATTTCTTGTATTGAAATCAAAGGTTATTCGTAGGACTTCCACTAATTTGTGAATTTTAAGTTATTACTCTTGAATAGGCGTATAATTAAGATGTTATTTTTGGTTGAATTTGTACGTGCTCTCAGTCTAACTGATATGGATATTGTCTGCCAGGAGTAACACCCCTCTCCAAAAGAGGGTATCCTGGGTATGACACTGAACTCCATCTGATGGGGAGACTCCAGTACTGAAATTCTTGGTAAGGTGGAGTACCCCGTCATTGCTATTACTCCCTGGTCTACTCTGACCAAAAGTATGAGAACCTTTTAGAATCCCATCTATATTTCAAATTGATCTGTTGAAAAGTTATTTGAATAGCACTGTGTGTAAAAATTATTTGTATTGAGCTTTGTGTAAAAATTATTCGTATAACATTGTGTGTAAAAAATTCTTGAAAAACAATTTTACAAAAAGTGTAAATATGAACGTATAATAAAAGCAATACCCAACCTAAACATGAAATAACCCTAGACAAGTTGACATGCCATTAAAATTAGACAAATCATAAAATGTCTCGGATAATTTTGGCCTAAAATTGAGATCTTCAAATTTCGACCAATACACGAGTATATACGGTATTTAAGTATGTTTTTTACAGGAAAACTAAAGTGTCATTTCATCAGTATATACGGTATTTAAGTATGTTTTTTACAGGAAAACTAAAGTGTCATTTCATCAGTGGTAGCTCATAGTCAATTGGAAATATGCCATCACGAGAGGCGGACATTTCAATATCCTTTGCCTAAAGCGAAACATTTCAGTGCTAGTCAGGAGTAAGAGAGTGAAAAATCGACTATTTCACTGACCGGTTGAAGCAAAGGTGATTGTAATCGATCAGTTTATTTTGTAACCTATTCACCTACAAATTCCAATATCAGTCCAAGAGAAAACTGAAAAAAACATAAAACAGATCAAAAGAAATTAATCGTTTTACAATATATGACCCTTTCCGCTGCTAGCTTCAACTTTTTCATATTATTATCTCATTCATTGTGAGTTTTTCACACAAATAGTAACTGGTGGTTTTCCTTGAAATCTGAGTGATAATATTACTATTATTATTACTATTATTGTTTTTATTATTATTATTATTATTGGAAGTTTTTCCCACAAATATTCTGGTAGTTTTTCACTAAAGTCTTTGTGACAGCCAGTTTCCTCAGGTATTCAAGACTCTTCTAAGTATCCTAGCTGAGCTTAACAATGTTGTAGGCTGGATGGTAACAGTTCTTTTTCTGATGTCCAATTCCTCTGGTCTCCTTTACAAATCTTTGAGGTTAGTTTCAAGCTCACCAAGTTCAATTGATATCACCGTCACCCTCATTATCCTCAACTTTGTTTTAGTTCTCTGAAAATATCCATCTATCTTTTGCTTTTCCTTTTTTTCTCTCTCTCTGTGGTCTACTGAAATGGCAAATCCATTTAATGACAAGTTATTTTTTTCTTGTTAAATAATACTCGACCTGATCTTCTGGCCGGGATTTAGTGATTGTTTGTGTATCAGTGACAGACAATTGTATACGTCTCATTTTCTAGGAGAGATTCTGATTTGCGCATATACTATGTCAGCATGGTCAAATTTTAGCTTCTTGCACAGTTCCTTGTTGATCATCTTTCATATCGAGTCGTGCCTTCTCTTGTATCCCTGTTATGCCAGTTTGTAGCATTCATTTATCATGTGATTAACTGTTCCACCTTTGTTAACGCTTAACATACATTTGCTATTCTTCTGTGCATTATAAATTTTGCTCATTATAATTCTCTTTGTTGCTGTCATTGTAATTTGGTTGTAGTTTGGTTCTCAATGAAGCTAACACAAAAGTTACTGGAAGCGATACGATTATCACAAAAAGGAAAAATAATGAAGTGAGTGATTTTAGTTTGGTTTCTTTGTTTTAATGGCATATCAACCTTCAAGGAGTGTTAAAATAAAGACGACATTGGACTAATGCATTTCTGTACACATGCAAGCTTAAATACTCAAAGTCAGGATTGACGTTACTGATGACATGAAACTACACATGAAATAGATGACACGAAACCACACTTCCAAGTGATCCAAAGACGTTTGTACGTTAAGAAGATTTTAGGTCCATGCCTTTTCGGAGAGAAGTAGCACGAAGAGTTTGTAAGCAGACTTTAAAATCGCCACCTAATTCAATGGTTCTCAATGTGCCATGGCCCAATACTTTTCCGCCACTAAATGAGCACCGTCGCATTTTCCAAATACACAAACATGAAATCTCAAGGAACACTTTCCAATTCAGCAATAATAATGTTTTCCTCTGTTCTGTCAGCCACAGAGTTGCTAATGTCGAAGTTTTATCACATAATTTTAGGAGATCTCAAATTTTGGGTGAGAGATGAAAGAGAAAAAATCGATGGATACGTACATTAGTGCTGAAGAGATATTTGGATTGAATTTCATTTTCGAGATATGTAAACGTTAAAATTAGTAAATCTGTGCGTTTGATAGCGAGTGACTTATAGCATTATTTAAAAATTATATATATATATATATATATATATAAGAATAATAAACCTCTTTTATATATATAAAAGAGGTTTATGGTTTTTACTTGCTCACTTAGTAAGTTAATGGAGGACCAAATGTTGCAGTATTGTTTAAATAGTGATCAATATTGATAACAGAGCATTTACATATATATATATATATATATAAAATTACGACCTCTCAACACGCGGTAATAGTTGACAATGACGATATTGATGCTTTATTTAGAAAAGAGTGACGGGTTTTTGTATAAAGAATTTGTATTATCAAATATTACGTTTAGCGAGAACACAGAACCCACAAATTTTTCATTCAGTTTCAAACTGAGCTGATAATTATTTTATTCTCTAAATTTAAACTGTTTACTCTCTCTCTCTCTCTCTCTCTCTCTCTCTCTTTATATGTTTATACGAAGTGCGATTGGTAAATTTTCGTCCAAATTAGGCAAAAAGGAAAATAACATTGATACCTCATTTTAACAGATACGTTTATGAAATTACATGAAAATATCTTGAAATACTATTGATCAAATGCATTCAAAGAAAACACCACAGTCTTCAAGCATGGCCTCCAGACAATTTCCGAATCTTCTTGAAAGCCTTGTGTAAATGCAGCTGTTATCCTTGCCTTCAATTCTTTGGTGTTGCACGGTATTTTGTTGGTCTCTCGTTCAATCGCGCCCCACATACAATAATCAGATGATTGGGGTGATGTGATCGCAGAAATTTTCAGATAACCCATAATGGGTTCTCCTGCTTGTGTGGCATGGCGCAGGGTCCCGTGGCCAGACGTAGGGTATTCCAGTAGCAACCCTCTCGGTCCAAAGCAGCCTTACCTCCAGACGTTAGATGTAGGCTTCCGTATTGAGTTTGCCATGTAGGAAGATGAATGGAAGCATAACGACCCTTCTGTTAATGATCGACCCAAATACCATGATATGGACTGTGTGTTTAGTTTTCATCAATATTAATACATTTTGTGGGGATAGAGCAAGCCAACGTTTGCTCTGTGCGTTTATCATCTGATTCCGGCAGAAATAGTTCTCATGCGAGAAAAACCAAAGTATGTTCGGTTGGAAGGGGTGCTTGAGTTTATTGAAAAGGTTTACAGCGTGGCTTTCCTCTTATCCTTCGTAGCCAGTGATGAAAATTGGCCCTTTCTCATCTTCTCTGGGAAATCAGCATCATCATCAAGTCACGTTGCTATCACGGATTTCCCTGACTCTCTCTCTTTCCATCCGTCCCTATCATCCATCGCTCCCGGCAGGTCTTCCGAACTACATCCTGTGTCCGTTTTGCTATTGAAGCAAAGTTCTTGCAGGTCGACCAACACTGGCACGTTCATATGTAGGACTCCATAGGAGAACGTCAATTATGAGTTCGTCCTTGTTTCTCCAGCATGTCTTTATCGTCTTATTTGGATGGTTATAGAGTTGGGATGTAAATGGCCGTTCAGCTGTTGTGTCGTGGGGTGTTGATTCTAGGATTTGTTCAATATAACTCGTAGCATTAACTCCACAAGAAGACACAAGTTTGAGAAATACGGAATTTTTTTATGTTCTACCTGCATGATAAGAGGCATAGACACTCCCTTATCCTTTGCTATAGACATGATTGACTTACTTAGATCGTTGTTAATCATGGCATGGATCTAACAAACAAATTCGAGGCTTCCTTTCCATTAGAACGATCAGAGTGAGGTTTCCGATTTGCCGTACCTCCGTAATCACCATTGGACACATCCAATTTTTTTTAATCCTCGGCATTGTTCTGATCTCATTGATACCCAAACAATCTGAAATCTTTGTATGGGAGCTTTCAAGGTGAACCCAAGCAATACAGCATGCCGTTTTCAAATTTGTATGAGCGAATTGTGTCGTGTTGCTGTTTGTCATAACTGATTCACGGCTACTACACAATAGACTCATCATCATCATGTCGTGCCGCTAGCACAGATATCCCTGGCCCTCTCTCGCCACTTCTCCCTATCATTCATCACCTCTGGCCGGTCTTCAGGGCTATATCCCGTATCCTCACATAGCTGCTGTATGTATGTTCGAGCTGGTCGTCCTGATTTTGCTTGGCCATATGTGGGGGTCCATAAGAGTACATCACTTATGAGCTCGTTCTTACTTCTCCAGCAGTGTCCTGCATGTCTGGTTCGTCTAGCTTGGATAGTTTTCGTGATGGGATGCAGGTGGCTGTATAGTTGGTGCCTTGTGGGGTGTTGCTGCCAGGACTTGTTCAATATTGCTCGCAACATTCTTGTGTAATTGCCGTCTAGCTTCTTCTCCAGCCGTTTAGTTAGCGTCCAAGTAGTGCATCCATATAGCAGTATCGACACGACCGCTGCCTGGAAGAAACTGCGTTTCATTTTATCGATCAGGTTTGATTTCCATATGATCGAAAGCCTATTGATAGCTGTCCGTGCCTTCGTTAGCCGTGTGTCTATGTCGACACAATAGACTAGGAGAATGAAAACTCTGAATTCACACCAATTGTAGACCTGAAAAGGGATTATTACCTAAGACAACATCTGTTGCGGTTGCTCAACCAAGACAGGTTGTGGGACCAGTGAGCGAGAAATTACTCATATTGCGAAAAAGTTACGAAAACAAAACGTGAAGTAGATTCTTCTGTCTTCCCCCAAAGAATCCTTCCTGTCAGGGGCTTATCGTTATGACCACAACAGACATCAATCGTTGTCATCATTGACAAATGGAGGTTTATTGATTTGATTTAGTTGATGATGATGATGATAGGGTAGCAGAAGTGGTGATGGTTAGGAATAATAAAATTAATAAAAGGAATTTTTGAAAGAGACAAATACTCACCAAGAATGGCAGAGAGACAGGCAAAAATTGAAAATAATGCCAGTGCAACAATCACAATAATCAAATCGATATTTGTTACAAAAATCAATTTTTTTTATTTCAAAGTCGTGGAACAAATCGATTCTATTGATAATGCTTGCCAGTCTCTGAATCTTTACCAACTATCTGCGTTCATGTGTTTTCTTTTTTTGGGGGGTGGGGGGATTCTCTTTTTATGTTCGACCTCCTGTTGAGTTGAGCATGGTGACATTGGGCGAATATGGCCTGGTTTTGAGCGGCTAAAATCACATGACGAAATCGACCACGACCACGACGACAAGATATATACCGATATTAAATTGAGAAAAAAAATCCGCCCACCCACCAATATATATATATATATATATATATATATATAAATGTGCGTATATGTGTGTGTGTGTGTGTGTGTGTGTGTGTGTGTGTGTGTGTGTGTGTGTGTGTGTGTGTGTGTGTGTGTGCATATGAAAAAAACGTCTGCGTTGGCGTCTTTCCTGATGTTTCGATTATTTATTAGCCATGATTTTATTTATTCAGTTATTCTTTCTTTGATAGAAATATCAAAAGTTCAAATGGGATTCAGTCAATATTCGCAGATTGCCTTTTCAATTGCAACGTTAGAGATGGGTAGTGGACGAGAATACTTGTTCCATTGTTAAAACATTTTTATTGGATTCGGTCTTGTAATTAGAAACATTTTATTAATACATTTATGTTTAATATCAAAATCAACTGCAACCATCCTGAAGTTGGTCTTTTAAACGAGATTCCCAAATTGGGTCATCAAATTTACAAGGGAGTGCTGAGAAGTTCTCATTCAACTAAGAAGGAAATGAATTACGACCATGGAAGAATGTACATGATTTTTCACGTATTTATTCTTCATTTAATGGACTTGGCACATTATTTCGGAAGTTTCATTAACCACTCAAAAAAATTCCAAAATTTAAAAAGAAAGGATTAACTATTCTCTTTTTGTTAGGCAGAAAACTTTCACGCACCCATTCGTATTTATACAAATAAATTCTTTCTATATATATATATATGAGAGTTTGTATTCAAGCATTTACATGTGTGCGTGTGTGCTATTATTGTTGTCGGTTAATTCATTGGTTAATTGGTTAATTTTATGGCGCATCAACCCTCGTCGAAATATTATACACATTTATATAGTTTAAAGTCAGTATTCTTATTCAATAATATTCATTTGCTTACACAGTTATATAGTTTCAAGTATTCCTATCTAATACTAATGAATTTAAACACATCTTAGTTTTAATGTGTACGGTTACACAATGATTTTAAACTGAAAAGTATTATATTATCTCTAGATCTATTTGACTCACTAGACTGGCCCTAAAACGTACTACCACTGTAAGTCACAATGGGTCAGGGAGTAATGGCAATAAAGACTAGACTAGTCTCACCCCAGAATTTAAAAGAGAAGGCTCACTACCGGATGGATTTTAATGTCCTACTCAGAACACATTTTTTAGAGAGGACGAGTTCTTACCCCTCTACAAGGGATACAGATGAAGTATCATAGGTCTTGCCGACAGAGCAGAGGATGTGTGTACAGATATGGTATATATGTGTGTGCGTACATGCATTAATATATATATATATATGTGTGTGTGTGTGTGTGTGTGTGTGTGTGTGTGTGTGTGTGTGTGTGTGTGTGTGTGTGTGTGTGTGTGTGTGTGTGCGCGCGCGCGCGCACACACACACACGCAATTATAATTCAAAAATTCAATGTTAAAATCGTTTTCAATCAGTAAAATCTTTACAGTGCTCTGAGCACAAAAATGTAGTTCAACATCTCGATATTTTTCAAGTATAATATAGGATAAGAATAAAAACAAGATAAAAACTCATTACTAAGTTTCACATCGCCGATCCTCAGATGAGTCCAGTATTCACGTTGCCGATACACTCAGCAAGAATTTGATATTTGAAACTCAGAGTCAGGCGTTTTAATTTTATTTTTATTATTATATACTTGCATGCGTGCGTGCGTGCGTGCGCGCGTGTGTGTGTGTGTGTGTGTGTGATTCCGCATGTGTACGTGAATGTACATGTGCCTGTAGTTATTTAACAGCTTCCGCACGAAGGAGGAATACAAGATCCAGTTTAATATGAACTCCCTTACACATATATGTGAATAAATACAGAAATTACTTAGCTCCGTCAATATTTCCCTTTTAGGCGCGCTTCAGCCACTATGGACATTGAGTGGGGTAGCCCGTTGAAGCTGAGGGACATACTTATCATTATGACCTGAGCCACAGATGAACAAGTGTTTCTAATCCAAGGCTCGGATAATTATACATTTAAGTCCATATGCGTGTGTGTGTACTTGGAGCCATTTACAAATATAGCCTTTAATATTAAAGATAGCCTTTAATATATGTGGGTATTTATCCGCCACTACATATATGGTTTTAAAAACCTGAAGTATGGGGAATCAAGTGAGAATCGAACTCACGAGCAATGGTTTGCTAGACTAACTCGTTAGCCATTTCACTACACGAAGCGCCTAATGTGCCTTTTTGCACTATAATTTACGACCATTTAAGAGGGAAACTTCTGGCTTATTATGGAATAGAGCAACTATGATGTCAATTATAATTACACACATTATGTATGCATGTATGTATAAGGTGTGTTTATAAAATTTAGAGAATGATGCCGCATTTGTCATAATAGAAATGAACAATGAATGAAGTGTTATTTTGCTTGAAAGTGGCCCACTTGACATTCAATACAGTGAGTTTTTCATTAGTCGAAACTCCTCTTTTGAAATCGTGTTAAAATGTACTGTTGCATTGCTTTTAATTTGCCCCTATATCGTCAATTCTTACTCTTGTTATGAAACAAACAAGTCGGAGAGAACTAGGAGTACAATTGAATTATGTTGTGTTTCGCCGAGAAAAGTATCATTATTTTCAAATTAAGATCGATTCTTCTAAATTTTGTGTTGAAATCATCACTTTATCATATTCGTTTTTCATATATGTATACATCTTTATTTGAATTTTAAATTTTTAGAATTTAGATTTGATACTTTATTCATTCTATCTCGTAGATAACTAGTTGATATCTCACCATCTTATAAAAAAAAGACAGGTATATTTTCTTTAAATTGTTCAACGGAAATCGCCTGGTGCAAAACGAAATTAATCTACTAATATTGAAAGGAAATCAGTTGGTCCTTCTTTCTTCCCTTGAGTAACCTCCTGCCCGTATCGCAAGATTTGAACTTGACGAGAAAAACAGACGACCACCACCACGAATTCCTTTGATCACTAAGGCAATACCTATATTTGGTTTGCTGAAGACTTTAAGTCAGCAGCCATCATTTTGCTTAGGTTAGTGAAATAACCAAGAAAGCATGTGCTTGAGAGAAATCCTCAGAATTCCTTCTCAAATGATAAGATATCTTGAGTTTACTACGATCACCCGAGAGAATCTTCTCGACTAGCTACAAAAATGAAAATACCCACTTAAGTGATTTTTACGAAATGATTTCCAAAAGTTGCGAGTTCCAGAGGAAAATTTAATGAACTTCATTATTTATTCCCCAGTAATGTTTATTCTTTGGCCACTCAAAATCATCGAGTCATTAACTTTAAAGGAGCAATGTCGTTGGTTAAAGACGTTGTTAAACGACCATTACATTTACTTGTTTAATCTTCCCGTGGGATAATTCTAAATAATAAATATTTCTGTTTTTACTGAAAAGAAATGTAATTAAAATTCAAACTATATATCTATTAGCTTCAATCGTGCTCCATCTTTTTGTTTGATTGATTAAGTTTAACGGCATGTTAACCCATCTAAGATTATTTTAGGCATAGAGATTGTAAGTTCATATTTATATTCTTGTGTGGTTTCTTAAGAGGATTTTTGTGAATGGTCGTATTGAATATGAATGACTTTTAAGTAGATCGATTTAACCGTTACATGGGAGCCTAACAGGTGCTACCTCTTCGATTTAGAATGAACCTAGGCAATGTCACTGAATAGGTACTCTAAACTCTCCAGATCTCTAGAAATAGAGTCTGACTATCAGATGTAGTTCAGTGTAGTACCCAAAATGCCTTCTTTTTTACAGGGGTTGAAATCAGCGTATTCTAAACCCTACCGACATTGTGGCCATCTTTGTGGTCTTGAGCCAAATTCAAACTAAAACTGACAAATAACTATAAATGTCACTTGGATGTTTCATCGTGATATTAAGTTGAACAAGCGAGGCTTGCAGATCATTAGATAAGTAACTACACTAAGTTTAAAATCTTAATCCTAATAAGGTGTTGCTTGGTCTTTGGCAGAGACAAAGACGAAATTAAACAATGACGATAAATTATACTCCGGAAAAGGAAAATATCACTCCCTTTATAATCGATGCTGCAATCTCCTCTGGTTTAAAAAACGAGAAGACATGAAATGGAATGCTCAAGTCGATGAAAGAAAGGACTAATTTTTGACAAATCATAACCCACTCTTAATGGGAAGGTTGATTTTGTTAGCCCCGACATTTAAATTGTTACTTGACACCTCTGCTTTTTCAAAAATCCCCTAGCACGCACTGTGAGAGTTCTTGTGACTGAATATTTGTTGTTGGTTACATAACCGGCCACTAGGTTCACTGGTGCTGAGAAACTGCCACTATAATACAATAACCCTAACTCTAATATTCCTTTTCAAAAAATTGATTTAGAGTAATACGTTCTAATTATAAACAGGGTTAATTTGGAAATCTTAAATTTTTGCTAATAAAACAATAAATGTGATTTTGACAAATTATAATGCTACAAAAAATTTGATATAAGATTTATTTGTTGTTATTGTTGTTGTTGTTGTTGTTGCTGCTGCTGCTGCTGCTGCTGTTTATTTATTTATTTGTTTTGTTTTTTTTGTTTTGGTTTGAACATTTTTTTGACAGGTACGGAATTTATTATGTTAATATTACTTGGTTAGATCCTGTCAGTTTTTAAACTGGAGCTTAAGCTTTTTGTAATGTGTTGATAACTTTGTCTCCTGTTGAATAATGAAAAACTTCGATGTTATAGTTTTGCGAGAAATTTTTGTTCTCAAATGATTCCTCATATTACCATAACAATAGAGTTTTATGTAGTGACTGATAAATATTCACATATTTTCACGTTTGTTTTTAATCAGAAAAGTGCTCAAAAGTATCTCTAGAAGAGTTCAAATACAAGAACAGGATAAAACTTAAACTAAATAAATGATTTTTCACCTCCCCATGTCAGTGTAAGGACTATGTTTCATGTATTTTTATTAAAAAATATAATCAACCGATGAAACGCTCATACATAAAAAGCAGTGTGGGGGACTGGAAATGAATCCAACAGAGTGAAAATGTACAAGGATGAAAAAGCATAAGGTCTTCAGAGGATAATTTTATTTGTAGAAATAAACATTAAACATTTCGGTTTTTTAGACCTTCATCAGGCCATGTAACGTTTCAATTGATAACTGATATGCCTTGATGAAGGTTTAAAAACCAAAACGTTAAACGTCAGTAAATATTTCTACAAATAAATCATCTTTTGTGTTTTTTCGTCTCAATAGATAGATTGATTGATAGCCTTTAGAGTGTTCGCCAATGGTACGGAAGACCTGGGTTCAATCCCAGGTCACGTCATACCAAAGACTTTAAAAACGGTACTTGATACCTCCTTGCTTAACACTGAGCAATATAAGGTACGTATCAAGGGTAAAGTGGGGCAATCCGGGGAAAGGAGTAGTGCCGCCCTCCCCTACACCTCGGTGTAGTAGCAATTGAAAAGAGAGCCTTCTGGTTGCCCTCGACTACGGTCGCCAACTTTACTTATTTACAAATACATATACGAGGATGGGCTGAAAAGTTCATAGGCTGTTGATAATTTTTTAATCAAAGTGATCCAAGCTCTTTGACACCATTGGTAGAAATGTATGGACCACAAGGTGAACTGTGTTGAAAAATAAAATTTATTTGGTCACATTCTAAGGAATTATTTTGGTCAACCATCGTATATATATATATATATATGGGGGGCTCAAGGTCGACAGAATATCGATGCAAAAAAGAGATTGATTGCGTAATGAGAAAGTCCATTGTTATGGTAACATGAAACAATAAGTAAATACATCTTTATTAAGATGTCATTTAGTTTCTTTTTTTAAAACCCTCTCCTAGAAATTCAAATATATCTGCGAAATTACGTCTTCTAGTTCAGGCAGTTGATCCTATTTTATCTTGACCTTATTTTACATTTGGTTTCATATTCAGGATGTACTGGGTGCAAACTTTTTTTAAAGTATTATTATGATTATTGCGTAATTGTAATGTTATTTAAATATCGATTTAGTTCCACCTAAATTAATTTCTTCCTTGCTCATTCACCTTCAAAAAGTATTTGTATAACAGGAAAAACTTCATTTTATTTTTCTTCAAGGTTCAGCTAATTTAGTGAGATTTGTGTAGATCTGTTTGAATCACTTTTCTTCTCCAGAAAAAAGATTCTCCTCCATAAAGGCGGGCCAATTAACACGCATTCACTCCATTCGTAAAAATTCTTATCACAATATTCTAAAATTAATAAATTGCTAGTGTAATCCATGTCATTAATAACAGGATAATCGACAAATATTCAAGTCTCGCTAACAGCATCAGTTCCCGTTAGATCACTGAAATTAATAAACATTGAGCTTACTCACTGCTTATATGGGGGTTGTTTGATTGGTATTGTAAGTAATCTGAAAACCTGTCTGTAGGACTAAGCAAAGCTTATTAAAGTCTATAAATGACGGAGTTATTAACGTATAGATAGACACTTTAACTATGAGTTCGAATCAGTGACAATAGTTGTGTTGGCGGGTTAAGAACACCGGAGAACCAATCGACTGAAATCATTTTAAGTAGCTTTCCAAAGAAAGAAAAAGTTGTAAAGAAAAATAAAGAAAATACATGATGTATCAAAAGGAACATAAAACACAACCTATAATCTAACTGTAGTCCGCTTTCACAGTGATAGAGTTTGATATCAGTCACTAGAGCTACTTTTGCAATGAAATCGAATTACTTCTGACAAGCAATCAACAGGCAAAAAAGTACATTAAAGGCAAATAAAGAAATATATATATATATATATATATATATATATATATATATATATATATATGAGAAAAGGAAGATGATACGGAAAATCAAAATGACATGCTTCACTATTAAGATAGCTTCTTCTAAATTTGTCAATTTAATTTTCTATATTGCCGTTCTTTCCTCATACGTTTGGATTTTATACCAAATCTTACCACACACACACAGATACGTATATATATATATATATACGTGTGTGTGTGTTTGTTTGTTTGTTTGTTTGTTTGTTTACTGATAGTATTACCTTCTTATTAGAAATAGAAATCATTTTTATCATACTAAAGATTAGTTAGAGAGTAAGAGACAATTCGTTTGTGTTTTTTAATTTGTTTATACAATATATATATATATATATATATATATATTCACACACACACACACACACACATACACACACACTGTGATGGTATGTAAGATCTACTTTAAACAGATCGATTAATTGTTTGATTTTAATGACATATAAACCTGCCAGTGTTTATTTTATACCTCAAGGTTTGAGAAATGCTTAAGCTGTACGCTTATTTACAGTTTTTGCATAGTTTCTTAAGAGTTTTTTTGTACTGTCACGTGATATCCCACTGGGAGGAGGGAGATAAAATTACTATCCTCCCGTTGAAATTAACAGTACCTAGCCGTCAAAAAAGTGACCGTTAAGGAGGAATGTAGGTCACAGAGGGGTATCAACAGGTGTTGGTACTTAGTAACCTCAGGTCGCCGGACACCGGAAGGGGAGGGAGAGAGAAGCCAAATGATTGGCTGGGACCCCAAAACGGAAGTTGGGCTCCCCCCCCCCCGTCAGCGGAAATAGATAGTAAAAAAGATTAGTTTTTGAGCAGGGTTCGTAGCGGGCGGACGAACCATAGCCATCTTACTCCGGGTGGAAGACAAAAGAATTACTGAGACACGAAGGACCCCAGGCTCTCCAAGCCAGTGTAAAAAAAATAGAACAAAGTCTATTAGCCCGTGAAAGAAAAAAAGATTCTCCAGTGGAACCCCGTCGAAAAAAATATAAGATAAGTAACTTTGGGGCCATTTTCCTTTATACCCAAATTTCGTTTACCACTCTCTCTCTTTCTCAATTTGAAGAAAGATAAAAGTCAAGAAAAGACATTTATATTCGTGGACAGTCCAATTATTATATGTTTTGACACCTTGAAAGGTGTATATAACTGTAGTAAAGGAATTCATGTATTTTTATGTTACCATGTGGTCTATGTTGTTATTTCATGCTTCTTTTCAGCTTCTATTCGCCTTATGTTATCTTGCCTAGAATTGTCCAATTAATTCCTAAAATATCACACGGGAAACCGGAGTTGCCGACTACTACAATATTAATATTATTTCGACTAAGACCTATAGGCCCGTATTCTTCTGTTATCTAAGAGCCAGAAGTTTAGCGGCCTGGTGGGTGTGTGATAGTGTGAAATTTGGAACCCCCTTGCCAGCGGCGGTCAGTCTGGCTCTAAATTAATCTCTCACGTAATATGCCAGTTCTTATATGCCTGAGAGAAAAACTCTGAACGAGGACTTATTCCATAGGGGATCAAGTGCCAACCTGCCCCGTCTTCACACGTGCGAAAATAAAGTCCCGTTTGGGGGATTTTAGTCAATTTGCTGTCACAGTACGCAGTTATATGATATCAAGTATTCCTACAAAAAACAAATAATTTGAAAACAGATCTATTATGGAACCCTAAAAGGTAATACCACTCCGAATCAGAATGGATCTGGGAGTAGTTGCAATGAAGGGCTACTCAACATTCCACAAAGCTCTTGAACTGAAGCCTGAATACCAAATAGAGTTTAATGTCATATCCAGAATACCTCTTTTTGGGGGGAATTGGTGTCTTACTAATCTACAAGGAATATTGTTTAAGCCCTGCTGACAAGGCGGAAAGTCTTACGGAGTGTAGGGTATCAGGTTGAGAAGGTCAAAAAGCGGAGGTGTTATCGATCTTTCCTTCGCACTCTTTTCTTTACAGCTTAAATCTAATGAAATAATGTTAATGAGATTCATCCATATCCAAGTCCTGAATGATTATCTTCTTCAAAATTTGCGAAGAGTATGATTCGAACATCTGACATTTCTTTTTTTACTTTAATGTGTTTGGTTTGGTTTCTTTGTTTCATGGCATAGCAACCTAGAAGAACAGTAGTGGTACTATTTAACCCATAGCTGGAAGGATAAGGGGGTTCATACCTTTCGCAAGGGTATTTGCCAGAAAGTGAACGTAATAGCGCGACTGGAATACGAACTCGCTTACTACGATTTCGCAGACCATTGCTTTAACCATTACACCAGGAGGACACACCCCACTTTAATGTGTGATTTATTTTCTCTTCTCACCATTTGGCAAGTTTTGTTGGTGGTGGTGGTCTTTAAATGTCACAAATTTTACAAATATGAGATAAGATATTATATATTTACTGGTTTTATACTTCTAAATTAGTTTATAATTGACTTAAGACAGACTGTAAATCTTGTTTCATCGTAATCAAAGTTGCAATTTTCGCTCGTCATAATGACGTCGACTACGAGAAGCAAAGATCAATGTTCACTCCTGTTCGAGATGGATAGTAACTATCATAATAGTTTTCATTCTTATGCTCTCTCTCTCTCTCTCTATATATATATATATATATATATCCTTACTATTTTGAAAATTGTTATTCTGAATTTTATCCTATATAACCAATACATAGCATTAACAAAGATTATATTGCAGATATCATTTGATTACATATTTGTCAATTATCGACTGCCAAGTTGTCTGGTGTAGAACTACCAAATTTCCCAATTATATATATATATATATATATATATCGATAAAATATATCGATCATGGAAAAAGTCGGTTCTCATCGAGAGGCCATCTCTAACAATAAATAATAATCAACGAGAAGCCATGTTGCTGTAAAACATAACTAATCGTAGAGAATTTCACTTTCCAAATATCAAAACAAAAAAAAAAGAATTCTCTCACATTTAATTTGATATTACCAACAGTAGATATGTTGGCCGGAGATGGAAAATAAGTATTATTGATAAACTAGGATTTAGAAACTAGACAAAGAAGCAAAACTGTTTCAGTCGATAAACTGAAATTTTAAAAGAATATTCAGAGAACAATGTTTACTGTTTCAATCATCCAAAAATATAAGTGGCAAATCCTTTGCCCGGACAATAACGTCATTACTGCTGCTTTGTAAAATCAGAGAATCAACTCTCCTGGTACAGATTTTTACGAACGCGTCATGTATGCTATTGTTCAGTTCTTACACATTGACAATGGCGGTGACTATATGGGAAAATAGTATTTTGTAACTGAAAACTTGTTCGGATTGCAAGCAGGAGCTAAAATTCGCTGTAAGGTAAGAACACTAAAAACAGCTGTCTTGGGTATGACACTAAATTGTATCTCGGGTTTATGGAGTACTCTGACCAGAGTGGTAGTACCTGTTAGGGTCCTATCTATGGGTCAATTAGAAATATTTAATCATTTTCTATGATTGAAACTATCTAATTGTATGCAAACAAATAGCAGTTAAATTGAATTATTGGTGCAACATAGCCATACTTGAAACCATTTAATAGTGTACAAATAAATAACAACACTTGAAACAATTTGCGAGGATACAAAATTGAAAATTAAATTACTGACAAGCTATTCATTTACAAATCACACACACACACACACACACACATATATATATATATAGAGAGAGAGAGAATTTGGCATTAAATTACTCTCTAGGGTTGATATGCCATGAAACCAAATATCCTAAACTGAAATCATCTAAATTGAAATCATTAATTTTGAAGTGCCAGGAATTATTCAAAAAAATCTTCACTTCAATCTGACGGCTCGGTCAGATCCTTAAAAGTGATGCTACCAGTCCAATAATCTATCCATTAATCTACAAAGTAAGGTACGGTTATATCATCTGTGCCTTGGTTTAAAATGATTTTTTTCCGTTACGGGTTCAAAATCGCTACAGGCTCTATTTGAGATTCGTGTCTAACGAGGTTGTTTTACGGTGAGGCTAAGCGACCTTTTTTTTCTTTTTATTTAACAAGTAAATACATAAGTGTCATGGCTTAATTAAACAGATGAGAAAACAAATCCTCCACAGCTGAGAAGAAAGAAAGAAAAAATAACCGTACGGACCAAACTGCAAACTGGGTGATCACCGCAACTGTACAAACAACATCGACCAAGAACGATAGGTTTCGGCTCGAAATAAGAACAAGTTGTTAGAGGCAAGCTTTTGCGTAGGAGGGGAGAAATATATCTCACCGAGAAGTGTAAAAATGTCCATCATTCTTTCTTACATTTTTTTTAGCCTTAGAACTTTCAACTATTTCTTAATCTTGTACAGCAGGGTTTTCCGAATTTTTCAAATCATCGACCCCTTTATCGGGCATGTACAAAATAAATCAATATACGATTGACTGTAAAACTCTTGTAAAGTTTAATGCTGAAATCAGTCTTTCTTTTCTTTTCGTTTTTTGAGTAATTATCCGTATTTACCAAGTCCTCCGCACGAGCCGGATACAACATAAGGTGAATTTTTAAGCTGCGATTAACAGATTTGAATTTAGTGTTTTCCTGCCCCCTAAACCGGTTGCTATACCCAGTGTTGAAAATCCTGTAAGTAAGTAAAGTTAGCGACCATAGTCGAGGGTGACCCGAAGACTCCCTTTTCGATAGCTACTACACCAAGGTGTAGGGGAGGGCGCTACTCCATTCCCAGGATTGCTCCACTTTACCCTTGAACCGTACCTTATAATGCTGAGTGTTAAGCAAGGTGGTATCAAGTACCATTTTTAAAGTCTTTGGTATGACTCGACCTGGGATTGAACCCAGGTCTCCCGGGCCATTGGCGAACACTCTAACCGCTGGGATTTACCCAAAATTGGAGGAATATTGTTGGATTCATATCTTTCCCATGAATTAAGCACTATGTAAAATACAAACATCTTCGTCGAGGTTTTGTCCATTTCCTACGACGACAACAACCAAAACACCACGATTACTTCCTCTTCCTCTTTCAAGTAAATAATGATAATTATTTGTAAATACTTATGGCTTCAAGGTACTATTCTTAATGTAAATAATTTGCATACAGTTATATTGTTTTAAGCCTTCATGGCTAATAGTAATCATTTATGTACAATAATATGGTTTTAAGGATTCAATCATGAAAACACAAAAACAAGGAAAAATCGAGTTAAAGTGAACAAAAGCCCTTTTGTCTTATTTTCAAATAAAATGAAAATATAAATATATATGAACATTTGGGAAAGAAACGAAATTAAATTTTTGCTGTCATGAAAATAATTTATAAATAGTATAATTATAATCAATATGTTTCAGTAAATATAAAAAAATACGACGGGTACTGAAATGTTCTCGTCCCGACCAAGAAAAGAAAAACAAGAGCTATTAAATATACGTGCGATTCTACATTATCAACCGGCAGTTCAATATACTTCGAACATTGTGTCTCAAGTTTCTTTAACTCTTGAAAGAAAGAAAGAAAGAAAGAAAGAAAGAAAGAAAGAAAGAAATGTATTTTCTTTCTTGCTTCAAACGAGAACTTTTTAGCGCCTCCTTGTTAACAGGTAATGAAAAATAATCTAATTCGGAATAAAATGAATGCTTACGTAAGAGTTATTATCACATGAAATAGAAGTGGGGACACTAGTTCAAATTCTAAAAAAACATTTTGCATTTACTTTTGGACTAATTCTCTTGGGATGGGTATAAATCCATTTATTCTACACCCAGCTATGAGTAATTAGTAGCAATTTACGAAGCTTTTTGCTTAGATGTGGCACAAGGCCGTATAAATGGGATATCCAATGAGACTTGTGAAGGTTTGCTTGTCTAGCTTGCAAACCATTACACCACCAATGCGCCTGCTACGGGTAAGGAGTGGGGCAAAGTGTTCTTTTGGTAAGGCTACCAGTCTAGAATGAAAACTCTAAAGTCAAACCAGATTTTCTCTGCTTTAAAAAAATGTTGACCTGAGTCACATCCTGCACGTGGGAGGACGACTGGGTAAATTTATAATTAAATATCAAATAGAATGTGGATATATATATATATATATGTGTATATTTAGGCAGCATTTCTTCGTTAATGCAAATTTCATTAAACATAATAGACATTTTATGCCTACATATTCTCTTTTGGATCCGTTCGAATTCCCGTATTACTTTTATCGTATTCGGGGGGAACTGTTTTAGGTATTGTCCATAGTTGTATGTATCCCTAGTACTTTCTGCCCGACTTTGGGCCATCATCAGGGGAGAATACCCTTGGGAAATGTATGAATCCAATTATTCTCCCTCCAGCTATGTGTAAATAGTAGGACAGACTAGGTTCTTCAGCCTTGGTTAGGCAACTAGTCTAGGAGAAGGAAAACTCTGAATTCAAACCTGTTAAACTCCGCTTAAAAATTGACCTTGTGTCATATCCTGCCCGAGCGGAGGGGTTGGTAAATAGTATCAGGGGAGAATCTGTTACAAAAGAGATGTAACTTTTGTTTTAGCAAATTACTACTGTGTAAAGACGTCTTTGCTGTTGGAGATTATGGCGCTTGCTTTTAAATGTAATTCTGTAATTCCGTGCCAAACTAATCTCCTCCTCCAAAACAATATTTTATAAAGAGGTAAAAAACATAAAACAGGCTCTCATCGATAATGGGTTTCCTAACTATATTGTTGATGAACAAATTAAACGTATGATCAAAAATGTTGACCAACAAAATAAACAGTGTACTACTCCATCCAGTCAACAAACATATATCAAACTTTTTTATCGTAACCAAATGCACTACAATTATAAATCCGATGAAAAAATAATGAAAACATTGATTCACAAAAACATACACCCCACTGATCCTAATAAAAAAATAAAACTTATTATATATTATGATAAGTTTAAAACCTCGAATTTGGTCATTAGAAATAACTCCTCTCCCTCGATTGGGGTGTTGCAAAAAACCAACGTTATATATAAATTTAAATGTCCCCAAGGAGATTGTACCTCTGATAATAATAATATATATGTTGGTTTAACCTCAACTACCCTGTCGAGGAGACTTACAATGCACCTTTCTGACACAAGTTCAATAGCTCAGCATTTAAAAAAACATTCATGCCCAACAACACAACTACGAAAAATTCTCACTGACAACACAACAATACTCGAACATCAAAATAATAAACAAAAACTTCAGATTCTCGAAGCACTATATATTAGAAACCTGCAACCAGCACTTAATAGAATTAATTTTCAAACCAGTGCTAACGTACTTAAATGTCTTTAGCTACTGGCACTATTTACAGAATTACATTTAAAAGCAAGCGCCATAATCTCCAACAGCAAAGACGTCCTTACACCGTAGTAATTTGCTAAAACAAAAGTTACTTCACTTTTGTAACAGATTCTTCCTGATGATGGCCCAAAGTCGGGCAGAAAGTACTAGGGATACATACAACTATGGACAATACCTAAATCAGTTCCCCCCGAATACGATAAAAGTAATACGGGAATTCAAACGGATCCAAAAGAGAATATGTAGGCATAAAATGTCTATTATGTTTAATGAAATTTGCATATATATATATATATATATATATATACGAGGTGCATACGATAAGTTTCCAGACTTTTTTCGTATGGGCTTTTAAAATTGTCATAGACTCTTGAAAATTCAGTATGTTATTGCTATACATCTTATGAGATGACTGACTAATTTTTATGATTTCAGATTCAAATGAACAGCTACAGCAGCAATTGGAATACACCCTACTAAAGCCTGATTGTCACAGCTGGTGAATTTCAAAAATGCAATCTGACACTTTAGAAAAATGATATACAATAAAATTCTGTTTATACTTGAAAAAAATGTCACAGAAACGTATGGAATGTTTCAGACTACTTTTTGAACATCTTGCATGAATCGAGCATCAGTATTTGAGTGGCATAAGAGATTCAAGGAAGGCAGGGAGTCAATGATGAGAGGTGTGGAAGGAGTAAGGTAGCCAATACACCAGAGTTGACTGGCCAAAGGGTTAGGGTTAGATTTAGGGTTATTATGTTGAGGTTTTAAGGGAGTTCAGGAAGAGGACAATGCTCCAGTCCACAACTCCATCCTTGTCACAGACCAAGATGGGCATCAAGACAGTTCCTCACCCTCCCTATAGCCCAGACCTTGGTCCCTGTGACTTTTGGTTATTCCTAAGCTCAGAGGCTGTCGTAATGAGACAATTGAGGAGATGAAAGAGGCTGTAACGAAGGTGATTGAAACGCTGACGCAAGAGGACTTCCATGGGGCATTCCAGAAGTTGTTGGAACGGTACAACAAGTGCATTGCAGCCGGAGGAGACTACTTCGAAGCCGGAGGAGACTACTTCGAAGCCGGAGGAGACTACTTCGAAGCCGGAGGAGACTACTTCGAAGGGGACACCCAGCTATGAGTTTCATGCGTGTACTATCAATAAAAGTGACCATACGAAAAAAGTCTATATATATATACAAATTGCGTTGAACATAATATACATTTTCTGTTTACATATTTTCTTGTTGATCCTTTCATACTGTCGTATTGATTGTATAGTATTCGGCGGGAATTGATTGATATATTTTCCATAATTGTTTATTCTGCCCGATTTTGGGCCATCATCAGGGGATAATCTATTTCAAAAATGATGCAACTATTGTATGTACACTACTACTTTGTAAGAAAAGCATCTGGGCCGTTGCAGTAGCGTTTACTTTTAAAATTATTCTATAATTAGTGTCAGTAGCTAAAGATATTCAAGTACATTAGCACTGGTTTGAAAATTAATTCTGTTAATTTTGGGTTGCATGTTTCTAATATATAGTGCTTCGAGAATCTGTAATTTTTGTTTGTTATTTTGATGTTCTAATATTGTTGTGTTTTCGGTGAGAATTTTCCGTATTTCTGTTGTTGGGCATGAATCCTTTTTAAATGCTGTGCTATGGAACTTGTATCCGAAAGGTGCATTGTAAGACTCCTCGACAGGGTAGTTGAGGTTAAACCAATATATATATTATTATTTTCGGAGATACAATCTCCTAAAGGACATTTAAATTGATGTATAACGTTGGTTTTTTGCAAAACACGAAGGAAAGGAATAATTTTTAATGACCAAGTTGGAGGTTTTAAATTTATTATAATATTTAATAAGTTTTATTTTTTTCGTAGGATCAGTGGGGAGTATATTTCAATGAATCAATGATTTTAATATTTTTCATCTGATTTATAATTGTAGTGCATTTGGTTACGGTAAAAAAGTTTGATATATGTTTGTTGACTGGGTGGAGTAGTACAGTGTATATTTTGTTGGTTAACATTTTCAATCATACGTTTAATTTGTTCATCAACAATATAGTTAGGAAACCCATTATTGATGAGAGCCTGTTTTATGTTTTCAATCTCTTTATAAAATATTGTTTTGGAGGAGGAGATCAGTTTGGCGCGGGATATCAGGTTATTAATAATTGCTTTTTTATATTTGAAGGTGCATTCACTTTTAACGTTGAGGCTACAGGAGTTATTATTAAAGGGTTTCCCGCCGAATACTATAAAATCAATACAGCAATATGAAAGGACCAACAAGAAAATATGTAGACAGAAAATGTCCATTATGTTCAACGTAATTTGTATTAATGAAGAAATGCTGCCAATATATATATATATATATATATATATATAGTATTACTGAGAAGCTGCTTCAGAATTTCTTATAAAAATTATTTTTCTTCTAAACCAAAGCGGACCATTATACAATCATAACGGATAAGTACCATCTATAATTCAACCATTCAATATTGAAAAAATAGAAATAAATAACAGTCCAAAAATAAGTACACCACTACCCAAATTTTATAAGTATATTTTCTCCAGTGGTTGCAGAATTGTTACAAAATAATCCTGAAATCTTTTATTTAGAAGAGAATTAACTTTTTATAAACAAAAAAATAGATATGATTGTTTTTATTTAGCGGAAATACAGTATATATATCGCCTTGTCGGTGGGGCTAAGAATACGCTCACAATCCAATGCAGAGAGGTACGACCGCTCCATAAAAGGGGTGTGCTAAGTAAGACTGCATCTGAGCGTGAGTTTCCCGTTCTGGAGATCTAAGGAGTGTGTATTACTCATTAATTGCCATTACTCTAAGGTCCATTCTGACCCGAAGTAATAACACCTGTAAGGGCCTCATTTATGAGGCGAAGAGATCTGTTTAAAATTATTCGCATTCGATGGGAAACAAAATCTCTTAATAAACGACAACACAAAATTGTAAAGATAAAAATACAATGAACACGATTCGCTAACCACTGGACATAAAATAACTCATGACAAGTTATGTAGTTTTTAAAATCAATCAGTCATATGTAAGGGTAGAGAAATTGTAGATTTTGGTAAATCTGACAAGATGAGAAAAATGAGTGAAAAAGTGGATAAATCAAACGGATTCAGCGATGATATTTTGCAC
Source organism: Sepioteuthis lessoniana (assembly GCA_963585895.1). Taxonomy (NCBI): domain Eukaryota; kingdom Metazoa; phylum Mollusca; class Cephalopoda; order Myopsida; family Loliginidae; genus Sepioteuthis; species Sepioteuthis lessoniana. Next base: position 51,291,069 of record OY757917.1, read on the forward strand.
TTTCTTCTCCTGAAGTTCTTTTTTGAATTAAGGACGAAATATCATTGCTGAACCCGTTGTATTTTCTCTCTCTCTCTCTCTCTCTCTCTCTCTCTCTCACACACACACACACACACACACACACACACACACACACACACACACACACACACATATATATATATATATATATTGGTTTTGAGTACAAAATGTAACTCTCTTCTGTATAATAACTGTTTTCATTTGCATATATTATATTTCTTCAAATATCAATAAGATTTCCACTGACATAGATAATACACTCTGATCCTAAACAGATTTGCTGAGGAGCTTCCTTTCGATCTTTGGAAAAATTCACTGATCAGTAAACACCAATGATGATCCATACGTAAATAATTTCATTTTTTACCGGCACTGTGTTAGTATAGGTGTATTTATGAATCTTTTTTTCGCTTTCTTTTACCGCAGTTTGAAATCCCGCTCCCTTGTCTACTGTGCCTCTTGCCACGAACTGAATTCAAGGAAGTTTACTGGCAATTAGCCGAATGGGATATATCGGCGGCTTCGATGGCAGGAGTTGCTCCGGGGATATAGTAGTCATCAGAGATCGCCTTCAACTAGACACAAAATAGGAGCTCTTAATTAAAGGCATCAATCTCTAAAGGTGTCAGGATTCTGCAAGTGATCAGACCGGGACACAACTTGCAATGCTGAAACCAATGAAGCGTTATTATTGTTGTTGTTGTTGTTGTTGTTGTTGTTATTATTATTATTATTAGTAGTAGTAGTAGTAGTAGTAGTAAAGCGAATCACGGGAAAGTCAGAACGTCTTTTGTTGTGAGAATGGCAATTATGATACTAGACACACCAGTTCTTATTATTAATGAAGAGCAGAGAGAAATGAGGCTTTATTTTATTAGTGCTCATCATAAAGATTTTATTTCTTGTTTTATCCTTATTACGAAAATAACTAGCATGGCTTAGAATACTCTGAATTTATCCCCTGCAGAGAAATAAAACAAGCCCTCATGGGGTGTCCTGGGTAAGACACTAAATTGTATTCGATGGTGAGACTTCTGTTCCGGAGATTTGGGGTGTCTAGGTTAATTCATTGCCATTACTTTTAGGTTCACTCTGACCTGGAGGGGTGGTTCCTGTTAGGGTCCCATCTTTGAGTCATATAGATCTGTTTAAAAATTATTACTATTGGATGCGAATACGTGATGCAATATATATGTAAATTATTTGTATTAAGAAAGATTACTTGAAACTCTAATTGTTTGTCTTAATTTAGAAGAAACTGTATACGCCGCAATCGACGTTCAGACGATTCTGTGTTCATTTAATAACAATATGAAAGTATTCTCAGTACTTTCTGAGGTAAATGTTTTTGGTGAAATACAGGATTGTGCGAATACAATATTCTGCATACTCACCAGACCAAATACCAAGTGATATTTGAAGACACGGAGGATATTAAAAGAAATAAAAAGAGGATATTAAAAGAAATATGACAGCACAGCCTCACGCCCTATCAAAGGAGAAGAATCAGAGGTGCTTTGATCAATGGAAAACATGCTGGAATGAGTGAAAATAAATACGAAGTGGATTATTTTAAAGAAAATTAAAGTTTCATCGATTGTTCATTTTTTTTATGGTAAATACAGCTTCAGTCTTGATACTTTCTGAATTTACCTCGTACTTATTTGAAAATTTGGTCCGGAAATTATTAATAATACAAGATGTATAAATACTGAAAAGAGATTCGTCTAGTTTTTATATTTGTTGTATTAATATTGATATTTTGTCCAATTTTTTTTTCAATCAATGAAAAACCATGACAAAAAAATTGTGTTTCACACACGCACTATGAATGAAATAACTCAACAGTCGGATAATTCAACCAGGCTGTGACGAATTAGACCTTTATGATGGTGCATAGAAGGACTGGGGTCACTAAATGTCAAGCAGATGTATACATTATAAAATGTTTTGAATCTCATTTGAAAAAAAAATAAAATAAGATTGTTTGACCTTGAACAACAATAGACCTAATACAGAAAAGAGAGAAATAGAATTTAGAACTGAAAACGTCATGCAAATTATTTGTATTAAAAAGTTACTTAAAGCTATAATTTTTTACAAGAGATTGTTTTACTCCTTTAGAGTTTCTCACATCAGTGTTAGCTGATAGTTTTTCACTGGAGTTTGAGTGACAGCAAGTCTCCTCAAGTCTCCAGGACTCGTCTCAGTATTCCGGCCGTCCTCAGCAATGCAGTCGTTTGGATAGTCTCTACCCGTCCGCCAATTTCCAAGTCCTCCAGGCCTTTTAATAATCCTTTAGTTACTGTGCCTAACGCACCAATCACAATTGGCACAATCGTTACTTTCATGTTCCACAGCTTTTTTATTTCCCTAGCAAGGTCGAGGTACTTATCCTTCTTTTCACTTTCCTTCAGATTTATTCTGTGGTCCGCCGGGACAGCAAAGTCGACAATTTTGCAAATTCTCGTTTTTTTGTTGATTATTATGAGGTCTGGTCTTCTGGCCGGGATTAAGTGATCCGTTTGTATGTTAAAGTCCCATAGGAGTTTATGCGAGTCATTTTCTAGGACAGGTGCCGGGTTGTGCATATACCATTTGTTGGTATGGTCGAATTGAAATTTCTTGCACATTTCCCAGTGGATCACCTTGCCGATCCAGTCGTGTCTCGTCTTATACTCCTTCTGTGCTAATTTACTACATTCGCTTATTATGTGATTGATCGTTTCGTCTCTGTCAACGCATAGCCTACATTTACTGTTTTGTTGCGTCTTATTTAGAGTTTTGTCACGAGTAGTTTTCGCGTTCTCCTGAAATATTCTTTTCGGATCGTGTCTTTCATTTGCACTTGTTTGATAGTGTCAGCCTCCAAGATGCCCAAGTATTTGTAGGTTTCATTTTCTGTCGTGATTTGGTAGTTCCATTCCGTCAGTCATATGTCGTTTGCCACCCTCAATTGTTGCATCTTCGCATTCACCAATGATGGTGCCCCGTTTCCTCTTCCCTTTCTTGACACATTTGGGTGTCTGTTTCAACTCTTGGGTAAAAGGCTTTGTGTATCGTCATAAATTTCCTTATCTTTTGGTTCATTTGTCTGAGCTCCTCCCTCGTCTATTTTATGAATGGCCCAGAGTATCTTACAAGAAGAACTGCACAGTAGTTTATTCCTTTGATAAATTTCTGTTGCAGTGTTTGGTTTCGAGAAGTTTTCTTGTTCTTCTTAGGTGCTCTTTTCTTACTTTTTCTTTCATCTCTGATCAACAGGGTCCGTTTCCAATATTCCAAAATATTTGTAATTTTGCTTTTCTTTAAATGTTCAGATGCTTTCCTAATTGGGTAGTTATATTCATTTATTATTAGGAATTTCTTGAAACCATTTAATTGCTTCAAATGAGCAACTTATAAAATTGAAATAGTTTCTTGCTTGCAATAAAATGACAAATTTCGGCATTAATTAACTCACCAGGGGTTATCACACTGTAAAACCAACCAAACAGCCAACTAACAAATCTACCTAAATTGGTTCAATCTGGATAATCCTAGAAGATACCGATTGTAAGAAGGAAACCGGAAGAAGCTTGCCATCTTAGAAAAATTCAAATCAATGAAATGTTTTCATTGAGTTGACGACTGAGTCTCCCAATAAGATATAACAACAAGCTCAACCAAATCAACAGAGCGAAGCTTGTGAGGTATCAACATTTTGACAAAAGAGGCTTTCACTGAAGCTAAACAAACTCACAAATCTGGTATCTCTAACGTAATCATCTCAACCACTGGCGTCGTCCAATATCCACTCCCTTCACCTAAAACCCCACATCCATCCACCAACAAGGCTTCGAATTGTTTTCCTCATATATCAACTTCTGATCAAAAACGCTTCGTTGCTTTCGACGGCCAGCCGAGGCCCAAAAGTAACCCTTTTGCTTGTCAAGTGAACATCGTGTCGAATTGTTTCGTTCGCCCGGATATATCGACGTAAGTGATCGAGTCTCATTCAGGTGAATAATTTACAGATGACGCCACGAAGCCTGTATAAAAACAAAAGCTACATTCCCTTTTTTTTCTTTTTTTAAGCTGTGTGTCCATATTTAGTTACATTTGTCTTCGCTTGTACTGACGCAAATTAGATCGTTGCTACTGATCCCAAAAAAGAAAAAAATAATGAATATAATATTATGCGATGCTAATAATGAAAACTGGAAAACGGTAAATTACGGAAGGAATAGACCTACCAAATCAAGGAAAAATCAGAACGCTTGGAAAGAAGGAAACTTACAAATACTTGGGAGCATTGTAAGCAAACATCATCAAACATACGTAGATGAAAGAAAAAAATCAAAAAGAATACCCCAGGAGAACACGAAAACTACTCGAAATCAAAATATATAAGATAAATACCTGGGCTGTCCCCACGTGAGATATTCGGGACCATTCTTAGAGTGGACGAGAGAAGACCTTCAACAAATGAACCTGAAAACAAAACAAAACAAAACAAAAAACTATGAAGATGCATAAGGTCTTACATCCCATAGATGACGTAGACATACTCTATGTGTCAAGAAAAGGAAGAAGAGGATTCACTAGCATTCAAGATAGCGTCGATCTATCGATGCAATGACTAGAAAACTGCATAAAAAAGCGGGGAGGAAGACTGATTGCAGCCACCAGAAACAATAGTCAACACAAACATCAACAAAACAAAAATAATCACAAAACAAGAAAGAGAAGAAAAACAACTGTAGCTACATTTCAAGTGATACACAAACGAAATCTCACATGAGAAAAATTGGACATGGCTAAGAAACAGAAACCTTCAAAGAAAAACTGAATCTCTTCTGAAAGCAGCACAAAACAACGCTCTAAGAACTATGTCAAAGCAAGAATAGACAAGACGCAATAAAATAGCAGATGTAGATTTTGTGGTGACAGAGACTAAACGATCAATCACACAATAAGCGAATGCAGCAATTTAGCGTAAAGAGAGTATAAGACAAGTCATGACTGAGTGGGAAAAGTAATCCACTGGGAATTGTACAAGAAGTTTAAACTTGGCCATACAAACAAATAGTATATGTGCAACCCAGAATCCATCCTAGAAAATAAGACGCGTAAAATTCTTTTGGATTTTGAGATAAAAACGGATCATCTGGTCTCTGCCAGACGATCAGATCTTGCAATAGTCAGCAAAAAAAAGACAACTTGCTAATTATTGGACTTTGCTGTCCCGGCTGACCACTGGGTAAAGTGATACCAATCAGATTCGGAAGCCTGAGAATGATTGAGACGCATCACTGTTGAGATCTACAATAATACTGGGAAGAAACCTGGAGAGTTGAGAAGATTTATTGTCTCTCAGACTTAGTGAAAATCTCCAGTTACTTCTTGTGTACAAACTTGCAAAGAGTATAATAATAATAATAATAATAATAATAATAATAATAATAATAGACTTCGCTTGATTTTTGCTGCTTCGACGTCCGACATCATGGAGACGCTATTAAAAAATTAGAAATAATTAAAAAAAAAACAGGTGACAAACTGAGAGCTTCTTAAAATAGAAAAAAAACTGGTTTTTTAATGTTGATTTTAGAAAACGTAAGATGATTTCTTACAATAGTCTAAAAACAATTTGACTTGAAAAATGCACGAAGAGCGTTCAGATTGAATTAATGACAAACGAAGTTGGTTTGAAGTTGCACTTAAAAGTGCTGTTAGTGTCAAAAAGTATTTTTGTTCATTATATGAAAAGGTTTAATCACGTAAAATGCATGTGAAATCGAATATAAGTAATGTTCCTACTGATATTTATCTAGCATCCCTGATGCTAGAATGTGACAGAAGGGCAGTTAAAAGTAGGGTGCTTCGCAGGAAACAAGCATCTCGAGTGTTGTGGCCAAGGTGAAAAGATTACTCATTTAGGAACATTTGGCATGAATACTTGGTGATCCAAGAGAAGAAAGGATACTTGTGTGGCAGTTAACAATATTCATATTAAATGTTATGAGTGCGCATGTGTGTATGAGTGTGTGTATGTGAGAGGATAGACTGTCGTTTAACTTGCGCAAGAGATTTGTTAGTGACGGAATAGCAACAAAGTTCACTGTAAGCAGAAGTATATCACTTGAGGAAGGCTTGAGTGTAGCTCTTGCTATCTACTCCTGAGTGGGTTACAGTCAAATATCATATCCTTATTGGAAGAGTCCATTGTGTATCAAAAGTAGGGATGATACCACAACCCCCCACTTTTTAGATTTACTCCGTATGCGACAAATTGTTTCTTTTCGGATGAACTTCCGTAATTTCCGTTGCTCTCCGTTTTCTTTTTGACAGTCTCCTTACTCCTGGAGTTTTTAGGGGTACCGGCATATTGAATGGGTCGAACATGATATCCATAGGTTCTTCCTCAGGACTGTTGTTCTCTGAGACATTCGAGAGTCGTTTTTTATCTGGTTTACGTGCCTTTTATGCACAAATTTTGGTCCTTTGACCAGGTAAACTGTATTCCCAATCCTTTTTTCAATTATACCCATTTTCCAGAATGTTTTGTTGTTCTGGTACATGCAGTATATGACTTTCTCGCCAAATTTATAATGTTTATTCGTTACTTTGTTTGAATATCCCGATCTTGGCTTCTGTGGTATTCATTTGTTGAACACCGATTTGATCTTTCTAGCAAACCGGGCGTCATCTGATGGTGCATTTTTATTTGGAGTGACCCAGTAGACCTGCAAAAATTGTTGTAGAGCTGTGTCTGTGGGCGTTCCTTTGGCTTTCTTTACCGCTCTCTTGAACGTATCTATGAAACGTTCTGCCTGGCAGTTACTTCTTGGATGATATGGGGTGGTCAGGACGTGTTCGACCACGAATTCCTAGGTGCCCTACATTGAATTCTCTGAGAATTCTCTTCTGGTTTTATATGGATATAATACCCGCTCGTTCGCCGTTCTTTAGTATATTGTTACAGATCGAGTAGATGTCTGTTTTTTGTTGGTTTTTGTGTTTTATTCTGAGTATTATATATTTTATGAATTTTTTGTCCGACGCTTGTCTCCTGATTTCGTCAAGGGTAACTGGAAGTTCCCGTACAGCGTTGCATAGGGTATTTTTGATCTCCACTTCTCCCTGTAGGGAGGCAATTACTGTGTCTTCTAATGATTCTTTGTATTTTGGAATCATCTACGAAAGTCCATCGGTATGACTCAATTTTACTGATGGAAAAAACTCCATTTTGAAGATATAGTTCAGAATGGTTCCCATATTTGCAGCCTATTTGTCGTATGAACTGACAGACCTTTTTTTTAACCATAAATAGTTGAGCAATGGTTTATAGTCTGTCTGTAGAGTGAAAAGTCTTCCACGAATAAATCTACCGAATTTTGTAACTGCAAATATAATCCTAAGTGATTCTTTCTCAATCTGAGAGAATTTTTCCGCTGGAAGTAGCCTTTTACACACGTGAGCAATATGTTTGATAGATCCGTCATCAAACTTATGTTGGACGCAGGCTCCAATACCATCACTAGCCACAATAATCTTTTTGGGGGGGTTGTAATGGGTCAGGATTAAGTTTATATGAAGACTTCTTTAATTTTCTCGAATGCTTTCTGGCACTTTGCTGTCCAAGCCCATTCTTTTCCTTTTTTCAATTCATTTATTAGGGATTGCAAGTTGTGCACAAAACATTATAATAGTTGACCACACCGAGAAAACTTTGAAGCAAACTTACATTTTCAGGAGCCGGCATGTTTTTATTGCACTAGCTTGTTCTGGATTCAGTCTCCTGCCATCCTAGATAATATGGCCCAAATACTTAATTTTCTTTATGAAGAAGTTACACTTCTTGTCTTTGATTCTCCTAAAGACTTCATGTACATGTTTTTTGTGTTGTTCAATATTCTCACTGTTTTCACGTCGTCCAGGTAGGCCACTTCAAAATCAAGTTCACTTAGCATGGTGTCCATGATTTCCTGGAAGATAGCAGCAGCGACTTTTACCCCAAAAGGCAATCTCTCGAACTTATACATACCCCTATGGGCACTAATTGTTTGGAGTCCACTGGTATTTGCAAGGATACGTCACTCAAGTCGATTTTTGAGAAAATCTTTCCGCTGCTAAGTTTTGAAAAAAATCTCATCCGAGTTTGGAAGAGGATAATGGTAACTTTTTAAGACATCATTAAGTCCACGCAAACACGAATCTTTTTTTTTGTTTTGTTTTCTTCCTCATGTTGACTACAGGGGAGGCCCATTTACTATATTCAACTTTCGAGGGTACCCCCATACTCTCAAGTCTATCCAATTCATCGTTGATTCGACTCAAGGAAGCGAAGGGGATATATCTTTTTTCTTCTTATTCAAATTTTGGGAACATTTTGTTACATTTTCCCAGACCTCCAGAGAAAACGTCTGGGTATTTTGCTTTTATCCCCTTTTTTAAAATGTCTGCCTCATTGGTAAGACTTTCAATTCTTTTACAGAATGAGTTTGTTGGCATATCGAAGAGCTTTGAATTTTTTCATTCAATCAGTTCCCATTAGATTGTTTGAGTTTCTCATCACAAAAACATTTAGTTTTAGTGTTTTTCCGTTGAACATCACATTTGATATTATTTCACATTTAAACTTTATTTTTTATCCAGTTACGCTTCTCGCAATTTTTTTAGTCCTATACATTGTAGGCTTACCAAATTTCTTCCAAGTGTGTACATTAATAATTGGTAGATCCGAACCTGAGTCCAATTGTAGTCTTATACTTTTATTTATTGTTTTGGCTTACACATATTTTCTGCTATTCAGGCCTTCTGACTCGTCAGTGTAACTGACCAGATCAAAGTTATTATTTTTCTTTCTTATTTTTTGTTTGTAGTGCATATGGCCTACTTTTTAAAAATTGAGACATTTCTTCGTTCTATAAGGGCAATCCTTATACCAAAGATCTCCACAAGCGTACACGGATTAGGGGTCACAATTCTTTTTTTCTTTTATTTGTTTCTTTTGGCGTATATTTCTTTTATCTGTGACACGCCACTTTCTTCAATGTTCTTGTAGTCTTGGCGTACATTAACGAATTTTTCACAGTTTTCTACGATTTGTTAAAGTGTAAGATTTTGTTCGTTTTCCAGTTTATTCAGAACCCTTCTTTGAATTTCTGCATCTCGATTTGAGACTAATCCTTGACTAAAAAATTAAACCCTTGAAATTATCAGGGCTTAATTCGGCAAGTTTAAAATCATCATAGTACTTGTTAATAAAACTTCTGTAATCCTCATCATTTTTTCTAATCTAATTCATACACTTCCATCTTTTATGGAATAGAGAAGTTTTGGTACTGAACAGTTCAGAGAGTAATTTACAACTTCTCTAGTTGTTTTTTCGGTAAAATGTAGTTACCAAATTTTGTGTACTACATCGTTCCTAATTTACTATGAAGTAAGCGAACCTACTTAAAATCATCCGAAAGCATAAATGAAATTATCAATGGTATTCCATTCGACATTTTGTGAAAAAGAAAGTTAACTTACCTCATTTTGTCCCCTCTTAGCTAATTCCAACAGAATTTTATGTTTCTCATGAGAAACATATCGAATTTCCTTTGTCTCAAATCAGCCCGGCTTTGAATTTCTAACTGTAATTCTTCAGGGTTTTATTTTATTTTTATTTTATTTTATTTATTTTTTTTTTTTTTGTAAGGCAAGTTGTTGCTCTTGTTGAAATTTAACTATTTCAAGCATTGTCGCTTTAAAATACTTTTTTTCAAAAAACCCTCCTCAATTCGGGTATTTTGTCTTTCGTTCAATCTTCTGAATTGCTATGCCAGACTACTATTTTTTAATCGAATTGTAATTCGAGTAACTGTTTCCTGTTAGGTTTTTTCTTTTTCTTTCTTCACGTGAAGTAATAAACATGAATAAAACTGAATTGCAATGTCGTTTTTAGAACAATCGTATGTTTAATCCACGTAATCCTTTGAACTTTTGTCTTTCATCAACGTTTTGCCGTAATCCGTTCGAATTCCTTGTTGGTTTAGACGAACAATTTTATTTTCTGTAGGTCTTTTTACATTTTACGGAATGTTGTTTTAAGAGCAGAGTACATATTTAAAAAAATCAAATTCTTGAATTTCTTCGCGGTCCAATTGTCAAGTTGGGGTAAATTTTCTCATTTAAATAATCATTCAATACCTCCCGTGAAATTCTTTTTGAATCTTCAGACGTCAAATCATGGTCGGGGTGAGGCAATTGTTAGTTGGTGCTTGAATAATTTTCAAACCCTCCGCGTGAAAAAAAAATTACACCGACTCTCAAAAGCCGAGAAGCCAAGATGTTATGTCCTCGACAAAGGGCATCAAATAAGTAAGACAAACACGTATTAAGAGAGAAGAATAAAGATTATTACAGTAAAACAAGTAATGTAATGTCACCAGTGTAGCTCTTGCTACCTACTCTTATTTAAAACAAAAATTTGTTTTGAGGCATAAGATCTCTACAGGAGTTTTGGAGGGAAGGGAAGAGGGAGCGGTCATGCTTTCTTAGCTAGCAACAAACACCGACCCATTCACGCAGTACAATAAAATTCACGCCTGACTCGCCATAATACCACATTTTCTCTATGACAGCCTACTTAAAACCCCATATTTACAGTTTTATGATGATAAATTAACAATAATTTACAATAATACATACAAAAACATATAAAAGAATGCATAGGGGAGGGGAAGTAAAAAAACAAACACACCAAAGGCAAGAAAAATTAACAAAACAATTAAATACATCTGTAAAATAAACTAAACAAAAATCCCCCGTTTGGTCACCCATCTAATCCCCATCTGAAACTGGGACGCCGACTGTTTTCCGGAACTCAGAAATAAGCCGGACGGTCCCTACATGGGAGAGGAGGATTGGGACAAAACAAAGTATCAGGAGAGGGACATGGATCGGAATGGTAAAATGAGACTGAAATATATGAAAGCTAAGATCTTTGGGAAATATCGGACTGGGATCGAATGAACAGGGGTGCAAAAAACTGAGGATGGAGAGATCTTTAAAACTAAATAACGAGGCCAATGACACACAACACACTGCTAACTAGAGACAAAGAGAAACAATTAAAAACTAAGTTTATCCGGGGTGGGGTCCCGAAGGACCCGGTCCGCTACTGCCATGAGCAGAAAAGGGAGGAAAGGATGACTCCAACGTTGAATCTTTTCGTAAGACCAAGCTTGCTACATGCACCCACCTTCTGTAGAATGTTATGAGGCCCAAGCGTTTTCTATCGGATCTGATTTTGACCCTAAGCTGATGCCTAAAGAAAAGAATCAGATCACGAAGAGAAAAGTTTGCACCGTCATACAATCCCTTCTTTCGCGTCTCCCAAATCTCCACTCGTTTCTCGCCTTTCCACGGAGGATCGACATTGTCAACGACGTAACCAGCGTCGAGCAGCATTAATGGTTTGGGATCAATGTGAGGCGTCCACTCCCCGATATAACTCCAAAACGGGCAGACTCGCTCGTAGTAGTAGAAGGCGAGCAAACCCGTTTCTTCTAGACCACTGCCACAGCAAACGCGATCGGGCATGTCTGCCTAGCCCGCTTAGAAAGCCCGGCCGGCGAGGGGCAACGCATTCCGAGCGAGCAGCCAGTTGAGCGAGAACTCAGAGTTATTCAAGATACCTGAACCTGACGCCCAATTCCATGGGCAGTGAAACTCATCCTGCGACTAGCCGAGTACCTCCTCAAGCGGATCCGAAGCGGTGCCCACTACTAACTCCCGATATAGTTTCTTCCGAGACCATGAAAAGTGACAAGACCTAGGAAAGTTACGAAGGGCCTGGCGGCAGTTACGAAGGGCCTTTCAGCGAGCCAATGACTCTCCAGATCGGGTATTCCCCAGCTCCCATTGCAAAGACGTTTATGACAGACCTGTCTACGAACCGTCAGGTTTCGACCTACCCAGAGCAATTTGGAGAGGGGCTGTTTCAGCACCCTGCGAGGGCAGTAAGGCAGGAGGGGCACGGACAATCGGTAAAGGGTCAAAGAGATGAGGTACACGAAGCATGCTTAAGCCCTGCCCTTTAAGAACAAGCGCTTTCGAAGCCAGGTACCCACCTGTGCTTCTACCTTTGTTTGTACTTCCGACCAATTTTGCTCTAGTTGAAGGTCCGGTCCGACCCACACCCCAAGGGTACGGACGGGACTGTCGCTCGAGCAGAAGGGTCCAGGTGGGGAAACGCCATCCCTCCAACTACCTAGCTGCGGATCTTCGCTCTTGCCAAGGTTGACCTTGGTTCCTGCCACCTACTTGTACCTTGCAACCGCCTTCTTTACAGTCTCTATGTCCGAATAGCGGGACACAAAAACTGATATTATCGGAGAAAGTAGAGACCTTTGCTCTGACACGACCAACAAAGGGAACTCCGATCAGGGCCGGATTTGCCTTCTCATCTCTAAGCATACAGAGCAGGGTCTCCGAGGCAAGGACGTAGAGAAGAGGAGACAGGAGGCAACCCTACCGGAAAGCCTGCTCAATTGCAAAGGACCCCAAGCGCTTTCCGTTCGCCTTCTCCACTGACTAGGGGCCGCGGTACAGAATGCTGATCCATCAGCGGAACTCCGGTTCGAATCCGGCGGTTTCCAAAACCGCCGCCAGAAACCGATGATCCACCATAGCGAAGGCTTTTGACTGATCTAAACTGATTAGCGCGGTTTTAGTGTCGTCTTCTATTCTCTCTAGGATCCTGCGGACCAAGTGCGGGTTGTCTTGGATTCATCTTCCCTTCACAGCGTAGCTCTGCTTAGGTCCGGCCAAATCACTGACGACAAGCCGCAGTCGGTTCGCTAGGACCTGGGTTAAAATCTTAAACTCTGTGTTTAACATAGTTATGGTCCTGTCATCGTCTAGTTCCTCCTAAACATGTCTGCCGCCTCTCTTCAGCAATGTGATTACTCTCTTGGTAATGCTACCCTGGATTGCTCCCTGGGCAAATCAACGGTTGAACACATCCGTCAGAATAGGGACAAACATATGCGAAATTCTCAAATACACTTCGTAGGGCCAGCTATTCAGTCCCGGCGACTTGCTGAGGCCGACCTGTTTCAACGTATCACGGACTTCACACTCCATAACCAATCCTTCGCAGCCAGTTGCTTCACCGGCAAGTGGAGGAAGTCGACTAAATAGCTGCGAAACTCCTGTATCGGGTGATCAGGCAGTCGGGCAAAACGATCCCGAAAATGGGCCTGAAAGGCTTCATGTATGTTACCGTTCGACCGGATTTCACTTTCTTGACTCTATCTAAATTGAGCCTGGTGCCGTAATTGATGGCGAAATCCCTAATCTTATACTTATTCCCAGTAACCGCCCCCATAAACGCCCGCTGAACTAGTTTCCCCAGCCGCTCCCGGAAGTCCCGGAAGTTCCGTAACTCCTGTAAGGCGATACTGAACTTCCAATAGCTAGCCAGGCTAGGCCTATTGGCTAACTCCAGACTGGCCCTAACAAGTCCAGTGGAACGTGGGACAAGAAACGAATTCCTTGTCGGCTCTCCTAACTAACACTCTATCCAGATAAGTGCGAATCTAGTCAGAGGGCGAATTATTTAACCACGTCCACATCTCCCACCCTTGGTGATCCAGACGAAACCTGTCGATCAAATCGTGCTCGGCTAGCAAGTCGATCAGGCTGCTTTCACACCTATCCGACACACTAGCACACTGTCCAGCCTTATCTATCTTTAAGCAGAGGGATCGCATTCCAACCGTCCACTAGAACTAGCCGCTTCGGGTCGTCAAGAAACAGTCCCAACCGTCGCAGCGATATTAGGCACACAAACCGTGACCACCCGAAACTTTTAACGGCAGCATCGGCCATAACAATTGACTCCCGTCACCAGCAAAGACAAGATTGACATTCGCGTCAAGGCTGCGTTAAACTAGCAAAGAGACTCCAACGCTTCAGCACCCGAGAGTCAGCTGCGCAAATGAAGTGAGTCTCTGGAACTGCGACATTCGAACAGAGGTTCAAGAGTTCACCCAGCAACCACGCTCACTTGCTGGGATCCTTCAGTCCCCTCATATTCACACTGGCAAGGTTTAGAGTCATCCTGACTCACAGTCCTTACTCACTGTCTACAACGGCCTCGAAATTCTTCTAGTGGACGGTTTTATTTCCACTTTTCCAGAGGCTGGGGGAATAGCTTTTTTCTCTTTTTGCTCCTCCGCCCATGGCTGCGGAAACAATCGTGGAGAGTTGGACAACTTTGATTTTGCGAACACAAAATGAACAAATTAGACAAAACGGGTACCAAAACGGACAAAAAGGATACAAAAACGGTGTCAACGAACACAAGCGTGTCTTTTTACCTCCAGGGGAGGGTCAAAAAGTGTCAAAAACAAATTCGGATCAGAAACATGGCCTAAGACACGCAGTCCAGAGAGACGGTCGCTAATCAAGCTTTCCATTTGCTACCTACTCCCAGGTAGTACGCGAGTTCGTACTCCAGTCGCGCTATTACGTTCACTTTCGGGCAAATACCCTTGGGAAAGGTATGAACCCCCTTATTCTCCCTCCAGCTATGGGTAAATAGTAGGACGGACTAGGTTCTTCAGCCTTGGTGAGGCAACTAGTCTAGGAGAAGGAAAACTCTGAATTCAAACCTGTTAAACTCCGCTTAAAAATTGACCTTGTGTCATATCCTGCCCGAGCGGAGGGGTTGGTAAATAGTACCTACTCCCAGGGTGGATTACAGTCAAATAAGTATACCCTCATTGCAAGAGTTCATTGTGTATCGAAAATAGGGATGACACCACAACAAGTAGAAAATAAAATTGATCAATTTTTTTTTTTACATTGGCATCCTGTTTGGATGGAAGAATTAAAGATACATTTGTTTGGAATTTAATAGTAGCATTCGTTTAGCCTCTATCATAAACAGAGTGGGTTAAATTCAGTTTCTTTCCTGCTAACCAATGGAGATTTATTGATTGATTGATGCATTGGATTTAATGACATGTCAACATGGCTAGGGTTGCTGTATGCCTTAAGGTTAGAGATTTCCGTACATTGTACCGTTATATTTTCATTTTAGTGTCGTTTCTTGCACACGATTATATATCAAGTATTCTTGTCTGATACGAATAATTTTCAAACAGATCTCTTTAAACCATAGATGAAATCCTAACTAGTACCACCACATCAGATTAGAGGGGATATGCGAGTAAATGGAATAAAGGAGCAGTTCATACTCCGCTAAACTCCAGAAGTAAAGCCTCACTATCAGATGCTGTTTAGTATCATATCCAGGACACCCCTTTGGGGTGGATCTTGCATGTCTGAAGGCATAAAGTCAGCATATTCTTAGTTCCTCTAACAGAACGTAACAAGTGAGAGAGGGGTAAGAAAACAAAGGAAGAAACAGAAAAAGGCTATTGAGCAAGACGAATAGGTCGATAACAAATTTATGGCAACAGTTACAAAAAAGAAATTTATTATCCGAGAAAAATTGATAAAACATCCAAACTTTAAAGAAAAATTCCTTACCAGGGTAAAGGAACTCGTGAAATAAATGTTATATGAACACGTTGTGTGTTTACTGACGATAACAAAAAAAGTCGGCGAGTAAAAATGTCGGCAAGAATCTTGCTTTGTTTGTTATAACGTGTACGCGAGTAAATATGTCTTTCACCGAATTATGTGGATGACAGCAAACTATAATTGACCTGTCAGCTGCGATGATATGTTAGTAGAATTTGGGTAATATGTTTAGTTAGACTGTTTGTCGACTACAATCTTTCGTTGTCTAATCTTATCTGCAAGTCTTCTTGGCTGTTGTAATTGTGTGGACTGTCGTGTCTTCTTGGTGATAGTTGTGATATGTCGTGAAAGGTTTCATTAGCTGATTTTATAGTAGATTAGTTGCATCAGCCCGACCAAAATTTAGACTTTCGGCTGAAAAGAAGTTTTTGGAAAAATGTGGTTTATTTACAACTACGTCCGTACGAGTTTGATCTTCGCTTTAAAATTAGCCCCTGAATGTCAGTAATAAGTAAGAGCGCAAAACGATCTTGGTCCGGATTTTTAATGGTCACAAAATAGTGATTATAGAATTGCTCGTTTGGAGACATTTAGGCTGTCTTTTGTTTTGAACTTTGTGATCCTTTTACTAAGAGCAGATAATTAGGCTTTTACGGTAAGTATTCCGATAAAACGAAAACTGTAAATCTTGTAAATTTAAATTCACTAATCTTATGATCATCTTTTGGCATAAAGAGTTTTTTCATCTTCGGTTATAAATGGAAGAAAATATGGAAGAAGGAAAAAAAGTAAGTTTTAATCTATATTCTCTTTTAAAGGAAAAGAAAAGAATAGTAGAGACTTAAAAAGATAGATGAATGAGAAAACACTGAAAAATTTTCATGCGAACAATAAGCTGAGAGTCTTTTATATAAAAGTAGATCTCATGTATAAGTCGATTCCGATAAATTGTGTTTAAAAATCGGTCAGGATGTTCAAGAATCATGCAGGTAAAAAAATCAGTCTATGAGTTCAAGATGATTCGTAAAGAATCCAACCCCAAACGATAAGATGTTAGAATTTATCCGTATGTTAATGTTATGCTTCAGTATCAGTCTCAAGGTAACATTGTACTCAGACACAAAAGTACTCAGTTATTCAAGCGATTGCTTATTCGACTCTTCCATTCATTTGTGCTATGTCAAAGGTCGAACGTATTTGGCATATAAATATTAGAAATATATGACAGATGTATTTACTGAGAAATTTACCCTGTCCATAGTTAGTAGATAATATAACGGCATTTGGTTAGTAAATTCTACAAGACTGCGTTTGCACAAGATGGAAAGCAATCAGGCAAGCCATCTTTGTAAACTGCCTTAGTTCTCCATTATATATTTTAGTTTTTACTAGCTCACTAGTTCACCAAGAAAATCTTTTAGAACACGCTCATAAAGCGTGTATATAATTTTGAGATTTTAAATGATTTAGATATAACATTTCAAAGATAATTTTGAAACTTCTATATTATAGCACATAGTAGTTGCGTATCCAAAAATATGTTGAGGTAAGCATATTTTAGCAGAGTACAGCTAGTTTGAGTGTCATCAGCTATGATCTTGCTGGTGGAATTAAGATAATTAATTGTAATTAAAGATGGAATTAAATGTATCACACAACCCTCAAAAGATCGACAGATGTTTTTTGAGCGTTTGAGTTAGCAATTGTTATTAACTTCCGAGTGAAACTTTCAAAATTGAATTTATCAAATTCGAATAAGTTTATGAAATTGAATTGTAATAATTTCTATTTATGTTATTAAATCATTTACGTTATTATCATCTGTAAAGAATTATTATTTATAACTAATGAATGTAGTTGAAATATTATTTTCAAATTTAAATATTTTCTGCGTGCAAAACATTTCAAAAGATGCTCACGTTTTTTTTTCACCAAACTAGGAGTAACTGGACGCTCTATGTGACTAAAGTTAGAACCCAGATTCACTCCATGTTTCGCCAGGAAGAGTTGTATCATATTATGGTTGAAATTAGATTTTATGTATCAGAGATACAGATTTTCCAAGAAGAAATGTCTGCTTACAAGTTTGTTTTTTTAACGGCAACTTAACTCCTTATGGGTTACTTAGTACCAAAACTTGATTAATTTCCTAATATTTAATTGTGATGACGATATTTTCAATGTTCCATTGTTTTTTGTTTGTTTTAATTGCACCTTTTTCTATAATCATTTGTTTTCATATATGTATTGATTCAAGTATTTCTATCTAATACTAATAATTTACTCGCAATTATATGGTTTCAAGTGTTCCAGTCAAACGCCAATAATTTGCAAACATTTATATGGTTTCATGATTGATTATTTGATTTTAACGGTACGTCTAGAATTGTTTTATGCCTAGAGGTTAGGGAATCGTGTTCATTATACTGGACGATGGTTTCAAGTAAATAATTATAATCCTTTATAAACAATTATAGCCTCAGTTAATTATTCTTGATACAAATGAATTGCCTATAGTTAAATGGTTTTAAGTATTTCTATCTAGCATTGATAATTATATTTGATATTAATCATTTATTTTTCCGTAGTTATATGGTTTCAAGTATCCCTATCCAATACCAATAATTTTCAGACAAATCTAATTTACCCATATTTAAGACCTTAACAAGTACTATCACACTAGATCAGAGTCAGCTTGGGAGTAATGGTAATGAAAAGGTACTCGACACTCCCCAGAGCTGCAGAACTGGAACTTCACCACTGAATGCCATTTATTGCCATACTGATGTGGACCTAATTTGGGACCACGAAAAGATAACTCGGAACACGGTATAACTTTAGGGATATATTGAAGTAACAAGATACAGAGAAAAGTTGTTGCGTAATCTAGACTTACTTGTTAGTCGAATATATAGTCTCTATCCAATCTCACGACGACCGACCGACGAGAGTATTTGGCTCTCGATTAATATAGGATTTGGAAGAGTCCATCAATGGGTAGGTAACGGTCCAATAACACCCCCACTTCCAAGAGTTTTTTTCTGCAGAAAAAAAGAAGCTGTTTAGTATTTTCTTCTTTTTGGATCGACGCTCAGAGGATCTGTAAATTTCCTTTTCCTGTTTGAACGCCTAACCTCGGGAGAAGCCTGGGGTGCGTCGAGGTCAAAGTTCTGAATACGATGTCAGTTGGCCCTTCGCAAATTTGTGGTGGGGAAACGTTTAAATCACTAACTCGACATTAACTCAGTTGATTGAGATGGCGCTTATGTATGTTCTGGGGCCTTGGATAATATAAACTAGTTCTCCTACTCTTTGTTTTACTGTGCCCACTTCCCAAAACCTCATGTTATTTTTATAAATTTTGAATAATACTATCTTGCCACAGGCGTAACGTTTTTTTAGGAAGGATGACTGTCTTTTTAAATCTTGCTTGCCTCGGAATGAGTTTGTCAAACACTGATCTTATTTTTCTTGCGAACATAGTTTCTGCGGGCGAGCGAGCGTCCCATAGGTGTGTTTGGGTTAGGCGTTATTCTATACACCTGCAGAAACTATTGCAGAGCCAGATCTGTCAGAGTGCTTTGTGCCTTTTTCAAAACCCTCTTCAAGGTGAACACAAACCTCTCCGCCTGTCCATTTGACCATGGATGGTATTGCAGAGTCGTGATGTGTTTCACCTGATACGTATCGCAGAATTGCTTAAATTCATTAGACGTGAATTGCGTCGGATTGTCCGTAACTACAAAATCAACCACGCCGAAGCGAGCAAATAGTTCGTGTAGGAGTCCTATCGTGCAATTTGTGGTAGGTCTTTTGCATTTCAGAACTTCCGGCCATTTAGTGTGGCTGTTGACGACAATGAGGTAGTACTGGTCATCTAAAGGACCTGCGAAGTCGACGTGAATCCTTTGCTACGGTTGGACCGTTTTTGGCAAAGGTTTACACGTAATTGCTAGCGCTTTAGTTGCGAGTGCGCATCCTTTACATGAACCAACCATGTCTGCTATATCCTTGTCCATGTTCGGCCAATAGATGTAACAGCGCATGAGGCTTTTAGTGCCGTTTTTCCCGGATGTCCTATTTGAAAATCCTGCTGGATTTTCTTTTCTGCAGACTGCTCGGTATCACCACTCTGTCGTTATATAAAAGATCATCGTCGCAAAGTGAAAAAACATCCGACACATTAGGATCTTTATTATAGATTTTATTCTTTGTAGTATGGATCAAGTCATCCTTCAGAGCCTCCCTTTTAATGTCTGCAAGTGTGACGGGGAGCTCTCTTATAGTTTCCGCGATCATATTCTTTATTTCGCAGTTAGTTCTTAACGTTGCGATAATTGAATCCTCGAATACTTCGGTGTTCTTAGGAACAAGTCGGGATAACCCGTCGGCATGACAGATTTTTTTAGAAGACAGGTACTCAATTTTGAAATTGTAGTTCAGTAGTATGGTACCCCAACGTTGAAGTCTGTTGGCAGAGTATACCGGTAAACCTTTTTTTGAACCAAAAATCGACAACAGCGGTTTGTGATCCGTCTGTAGTGTAAACTGTCTGCCGTGGAGGTATCTGTGGAACTTAGTCACAGCAAAAATTATGACCAATGCCTCCTTCTCTATCTGCGAGTATTGTTTTTCCCCAGGTAGTAATGATCGAGATGCATCCGTCTGGTAGCTTGTGTAAAATGCAGGCTCCAATGCCATAAGAGCTGGCATCGCTTGCTACTATTATATCAAGCTTGGGATCATAATGAGTGAGAGAGAGATCAGACGTAAGTATCTCTTTTATTTTTTTCGAATGCAGCTTGGCATTCTGGTGTCCAGCACCAGATTTTATCTTTCTTAAGAAGTTCATTGAGAGGATCCCATAAATTACGCATATTTTTAATAAATACTTGCTAGAAGTTTGCCAAGCCAAAGAAGCTTTGGAGGGCTTGGACGTTGTCTAGGGCCAGCATATCTTTGATCGCGGTAGGCCTGTCGGGATCCGGCAGTCGACCGTCTTTATTAATTATATGCCCCAAGTATTTCATTTCTTCTGGAAAGAAATCGCATTTCGCTTCCTTAACTTTGAAACCGTATTCTTGGAGTTTTTCGAATACGCACATAATATGCTTCCTGTGCTCTGTCACAGATTTGCTGGTGATTAATATGTTGTCAAGATAAGCAGTTGCGAAATCAAGGTCACCCAGCATGGCGTCCATGATCTGTTGAAACATGGCAGGCGCAACCTTGACACCAAAAGCTAATCTATTAAACTTGTAAAGACCTCTGTGCTTGTTTATACACAAGAGCTTTGAACTATTTTTTCTACCTCGATTTAAGATATGCGTCCTCTGAATCTATTTTTGAAAAAATTTGCCACCATTGAGTTTATTAAATATCTCCTCATGGTTAGGGCGGGGATAGTGATGGTCTTTTAGTGCTTTGTTCAACCCTTCAAATCGGTTAGATTGGTTAGATTTTTTTTTCTTACATAGACTGTTGGCGCAGCCCACTCGCTGAAATCTGTCTTAGACAGGATACCTGCTTTTTCCAACCTGTCCAGTTCTTCGTTTATTTGCTCTAGAGCCCCGAAAGGGACGTTTCCCTTTTTTTATATGGGCTGGGCATTGTCCTTTACCTGAAACTGTGCTTTAATTTTTGTACATTTCCTTAGGCCGCCTGAAAATACCTCAGGGAATTTTTGCTTGAGTTCCTGTTTTAATTTTTCGGTGTTAGTAATTGGGCTTCCTAATTTACGGCAGAACGTGCTCATAGGGAAGTCCCAAAGGTTGAATTTTTCAATCCAATATGTACTGAATAGATTGTTTGTGTTTTTTTAGCACATATGCTAAGAGTTTCTTTGTAATTCCATTCAAAGTTACAGTGAGAACTGCTTCACTCAAAATGTTTATACTATCTCCTGTAACGGAACGTGCTGTCTTTTTCGTTCTCAGTAAAGCCGGCTTATGTAGACGTCACCACGAGTGGTTGGAACCCGAGTCAAGCAGGAATTTTACTGTCTTGTTAAAGATTTTAACCATTACATATTTGCGTAAATTCCTGTCTTTTTTATCGCTTGACTGTGTTTATCTTATTTTATTTCTGGGTTTCCTCAATTTTTTGGCATACCAACAACGTGTTACTTCGTGGCCAACTTTACCACAGTTTTTACAGGTTAACTTCTTTTTCGCTGGGCAAAACCTCATCCAGTGTAGGTCACCACAAATATAACATGGTCCTGGTGGTGGCTTTTTTCGTCTATTCGTACTTAGTTTGTCGTAAATATTTGGTCGCGCAATTTTACTTTTCTCTTTCTGTGGGGAATAGCGCGTCGGTTTGCTCTTGAATTTTTTAATATGCGCAACTCCTGATTCCTCAATAGTTTTAGAGTCATTTTTTACGGATACTACCTTCTGGCAATCCTCAGCCAATTCTTTAAGGGTCAGACCTTGTTTGTTCTCTAATTTAGTTAACACACGGCGTCTAATTTCAGCGTCTTCTGCTGAGACCAGACCCTGCACGAAAATAAGACATTTAAAGTCGTCTATGCTAACTTGAAATCGTTGCACTATTTATTCACTGTCGCTGCAAACGTCAAATAATCTTGTTGGTCATCCTTAAGTATATTAAGGCATTTCCATCTCTTATGAAAAAGTGATGTGTTCGGCCCAAACAGTTCAGATAATAATTTAACTGTCTCTGAGAACTCCAGACCCATTGTTTTTTGGGGAGAATAAAATCATCGAACCTACTGTGTTCAGTTGTATCCAATTTCCTAAGTAATAAACGTGCCTTTTTTTTTGTTTGCAGTCCACATTAAGTACGTCTTCATATCGTCTGTAGAATGCATCAAAGGTTTTATCGTTTTCTGATACATACTCAAAAGTTTCCATGGTACTCTAAATAGTATCATTCTCAGATGTTTTGGTGCCATTTAACGATTTTAATAGTAACTCTTCCATTTGGTTCTGTCGTTCCTCACTTTTCATTAATGCTTGTAGGAGTCTTTCCTCATTTCTTTGTTGTTGTTGCTGTTGTTGTAGTTCTTTTTGTTGCTGTACCTGCTGTTCCGTCATTTGTACAATTATTGGATTATCCAAAAAAGAAGAATTTCCAACGAATTTTTATGTGGAAGAAGAGAGGGCTGACACAAAAAAAAAAAACCAAAAGTTATTACGGTTCTTTTTAACACGTAACCAAAAGAGGAGGGACAACGAAAATAAAAAAAATCTTGTTAAGAGTTTTCCTTTTTTTTATTTCTTTTTTTAAATACCGTCGTTCTGCAATATTCATGCAACCATTTACAATTTTTCCACACTTGTTTTTACCACAAAAAATTATTTCCTGGTGTGGTGTCAAAATTTGTTTGACGTTATCATTTCAGCTAGAACAGGTTTTTATTTCTTTAACTGGGGTACTATGAAATTTGTCGCCAGACTTTGAAGTGTAGGGAGAGTGGACTTAGTTCGTAGAGTCGACTGGTTTTAATGTTGGTCGAACTTGCTTTTTCTGTTTAGCAGAAACTGGTTTTATTTTCGAGAATGTTGTTCGGTAATTTCGCGGAGGGGTGACTTTTATGCACAAGATTTCTGGTCGCCCGTTGATTTGAGATCAACTAGGTTTTTCTAGGTTCGAAATCCTCGTTTGGTAATTCGACAGTTGATGTATAAATCTGCTGGAATTTTATATGAGTCCGTAATCTCAAATCCTCGTTTGTCTGTTGATGTGTGAATCAACTGGGATTTTTTTTTTTGCTTTTACATGAGTATGTAATCACGAATCCTTGTCGCCAGTTGATGTGTGAATCAACTGGGGGTTTTTCCTTGCTTTTGCGTGAGTACGTAGTCTCGAATCCTCGTCTCCAGTTGATATGGACCTAAATTGGGACCACGAAAAGATAACTCGAAACACGGTATAAGTTTAAGGATATATTGAAATAACAAGATACAGAGGAAAGTGGTTTGCGTAAGCTAGGCTTATTTGTCAGTCGAATATCCTGTCTCAATCCAATCTCAAGACGACCGACCGACTGACGAGAGTACTTGGCTCTCGATTAATATAGGATTTGGAAGAGTCCATCAATGGCTTGGTAACGGTCCTATAACACATACCCAGGGCACCTCTTAGGGTGTGGAGGGATGCAACGCTCAGCAGAAGATCCAGTCGGCCTTTACTAAGCTCCGAGTAAAAGGCAGACAAGTTTCAAGTGTTTATTACAATTCACTGAGTTTCCCTAAAATTATGTATGATACAACTGAAATGCATTATACATTAAACTTAATAAAGATGTTTTTAATTTTGTACGGAATTTTTTATTCGGTAAACACTATGTATATTGCTTCTTAGGAATACAGGGCACTGGTATACAGCATTTTTTAAAGCTGAACACACAAAGTTTAAGATAGAATGTAATCCTGTACATTAAAGCTAAATCCAGAAGTTAATGAAAGTTTTCTAAATAAAAGTAGAAAAACAAAAATTAACCCAAAGAGAAACCAGCCTAAAAAAATTGTTCACAACTCGGTGCGTGAAGAATGTTATAACAATGTTTGTTTTTTTAAGTATAGAGACTGCAGTTGTATCTGTCAAGACAGAAATTAACAATCAATGAAACATTATTTTCCTTTAAATTAGTCCTTTTGACATTGAAAATGCTTATTTAACGCGTTTTTCATTGTTCGAAGCGCCTCTGTAATTCAATTTATGATATGGTAAAAAGCTACGCTGTTCCTTTAACGTCCAGCTGTCATTAACAACGCTTAGCTTAAATCCCGAATGAGACTGCGTTTCACTTTGGAAAGGTGTAAATTCATCTCTTCTTCACCTTTCTTCTTCACCTTTAGCAATCGGTGGAATAGAGTAGACTCTTTAACCCTGGTATGGTAATCAGCCAAAAGAAGGGAATCTGAATACAAACCAACTATAAACTACTTAAAAATTAAACATGTGCCACACCCTGCCCAAAGGAGAAGTTTATTTTAGTAAATGGCCAGAAGTATTGGGCACCTCGTGACGATCAGATATACACATCTTGAACGACAAAATTCAACTGAATTCAATTTGTTTGAATTTGTCATTAACGCTACTTTAAAGGAAGAAAATCAAGTTACATACAGTTGAAAAAGATAATTTTGTTAATAAAGGGAAACCGAAGGAAATTTTGATTTGTCCGCTTTTAACTGTCAGCAGGTAAATAAGAAAAGGCATCTGTCATGAGATGCTGATATACGTGATTCATAGAATCATTTTGTCCAATCATGAAAGCATAGCCAACTTAACCCTCGCGTTATCAGTGAAGCTTAATATAAATAGTCTACAGCAACTGCAAAAAGAAAATATCCTTAATATGACACTAAGCTTCGTCTGATGTTGATGTTTCATTCCTAGAGTTTTGGGATATTTCATTGCTTTGTTGACAGATTTCCAAATCTACCAGGACACTTGGTTTTATCTATGAGTCAAATAAGATCTATTTGAAAATGATTAGCATTGGTTGGTATGCAGATTATTTGTATTAAGGAGACTTACTTGCAGCTATAATTGTTTACTATTGTTTATAATTGTTTATTACTAGTAATAATTTAAAACCTGGTAATTGCTTGCAAGAAAATTGACTTCGGCATTACATAACCTAACAAAGTTTGACATGCCTAAAAACCTACCAAACAGCCAATCTACCAACTAAAGTCCGCAGACTTCTCAAAAAAATTGGGGCCTATTCCATCGGTTAGAATTTGATAAACTTAACCTAAGGAAAGAATGAATCATCATCATCATCATCATGTCACACCATCAGCACGGATATCCCTGACCCTCTCCCGCCACCCTTCTCTATCCTCCATCGCTTCGGGTAGGTCTTCAAGGCTACATCCTGTATCTGCACAGAGCTGTTGTATTTAGGTTCTAGCTGGTCGTCCTGCCTTTGCTCGTCCATGTGAAGGGTACACAGAAGTATGTCACTTATGGGTTCGTCCCTACTTCTTCAGAAATGCTAGTCACGTGTTGATGTCTGTCTCGGTTGATGTGTACTAGTTTCAGAGAGCTACCGTTTAGTGTGGAGATGTCGCCTTTTTTATAAAAGCATATATATTCCGTCTTTTGTGCATTGACATGGAGGCCTATGCCTGCAGCTGCTCGTTCCAGACCATGCAGCAGGGTTTCGGTTAGGGCAGGTGTATTTACAAGAAACCCAGTGTCATCTGCGTAGTCTGCGTCCGTTATTGTTTGTATGGGGTACCTTCTGCTTCTTTCCTTTGTTAGCTTGAAACTGTTTTCTTTTCTTTTATCTATAGACGTTCTAAGCACGTAGTCTAGACAGATGATAAAGAGGGGCTAATGTGTCTCCTCGCAGCACACATGCTACAACATTGAGGTAGTCTGTGTCTCCATCCGGGGGGCGAACTTTTACTTTTGTATTTCTATATAGTATCATTATGGCTGCGACAGTTTCTTTGGGTAGGCCGTAGGCGAGTAGTATTTGCTCCATCTTTCCTCTGTGGAGTCAAAGGCCTTGGTGAGGTCAACAAATAGTATTGTAGCCTGTAGGTTTTTTACTCGTACACTTTCGAGAATTCGATGGATGGTCAAAATTTGTGACGTCGTGGATCTATTTCTCCGAAAGCCATTTTGGTTCTTCCTAAGTATGTTCTCAATTTTGGGTTCTATGCGGTTTCGTAGAAGAGCATTGTATGAGTTGGATGTAAGGGTTATACGTCGGTAATTCTTGGCTAATCCGAGGTCACCCTTTTTATGGAAGGGGGGATGCATCCCTTTTTCCATCTTTCTATTGTGTTTTGGTTATATACGGCATTACAGTGTCGGAGCAGTATGTCGTCGAATTTCCTGGTCTTTCATACTTCT
Organism: Sepioteuthis lessoniana; assembly: GCA_963585895.1. Taxonomy (NCBI): domain Eukaryota; kingdom Metazoa; phylum Mollusca; class Cephalopoda; order Myopsida; family Loliginidae; genus Sepioteuthis; species Sepioteuthis lessoniana. The sequence goes on from OY757917.1 coordinate 51,317,463, forward strand.
GGGGGTATTTCATCAAGCCCTGTTGCTTTTTTATTTTTAATTTTCCTTAGTACCGAGTCGAGTTCTTCTTGTGTAAACTGTTCTAGTTTGATGTCTGATTGTTTATTAATAATTCTTGTGATTGGTTCATGAGTAACTTTCGGAGGGTTTCCGAGTAAATTCTTGAAATGTTGTTTCTATAGTTGTATTCGTTCTTCTTGGCTGGTAGATTTCAGTTTAGCTTTCGCAGTACTCTTCCTTCTACTCACTTCGTTTACCGTTTGCCATGCTATCCTAGATTTTCTATCTTCATCCGAGTCTCTATAATTATCGATTTGATTTTGTATGTATTCTGTCTCTTCTTTTGGGTATACGTTAATTAATTCATTTTGTGCCTTTTTAAGTTTCAGGGCATTGGTATTGATTGGGTACTTCCTATTGCATTTGAAGGCAGTTTCTCGTCTGCACGGTTTTTCCTGGCCGCTAATGTCTCCCATGGGACTGTAGATTTAGCTCTTTGTTTAGTGGGTATGCATTTTGATGCCGCTTCTAAGTGGGCATTGACGAAATTCTCATATTCGTCATTCGGAGTATGTGTTTCTGTCTTCTCATGTAGTGCATCGAATTTGTTTCTTAGTGTCAACGCATATTTATCTTTATTATCCCTGTTATCAAGCAAGGACAAGTCATAGTGTACAGTGGTTGTTGTTCGGGCCATATTCTTTCGTAGGCTCAGTCGTATTTTTACGTGACAATTCGGTGATCGGAGAATACACCCTGGAAAGAGGAATATGCCTCGCAGTTCAATGCACTATTATTCCATTTCTTATTTATAAAGACGTAGTCTATCTGTGATTTAGTGACATTTGCGTAGGCGTGGGACCATAGCTTTCCTTCCCTTTTCTGAAAGTTTGTATTGAGGCATGTTAATCTATTTTCTAGCGTGAAATCTGTTAGATGTTGCCCATTTCTGATTGACGAGTTATGTAAGCTGAATTTGTGGTCTACGTTTTCACCAATTTGGGCATTCATGTCTCCACCAATGATGAGAACGTTGTGTTTCGGGATGCTACAAGCAAGAGAGGATAACTCATCCTAGAAGGCGAAGAGGTCAGTTTCTTCACTAACGTTGGTAGGGCTGTATCAGGACACCTAAACCAAAGAAATAATACACAATCATAAACTGTGAGAAGCGCGCTTATAGTAACGGTTATTATAGTAAATGGAATCGGCAACCCGACTTCAAATTCTATACCATGGTGTTTGCGTTTCACTTCACGCTTATGCTCTTGGAAAAGACATGATTCCATGTCTTCCTTCCTCAGCTATGGATAAATTGTAGAACAGACTAGGTTCTTTTGCTTTGCAAAGGCCAACAGTCTAGAGGAAAAAACTCTGAATTCAAACCACGATACTCCACTTAGAAATTTGTGTCACATCCTGCCCTGGCGGAAAGGTTAGATAAATGCTTACATAAACAAACCGTAATTTTTCGTAGGGACTTCTGCGTACTTAAAAATGTATTTTACCAAATGACGCTTTTCTCCGTCTACCTAACATTCATTGCGTAACTCTATGGCAACCTAATTTTCTACGGTCACTAAAAAGATGCAAAAGCGTATCTTTATCATATTGTATTTAAACATTGAAAAACACTGTATCTTTTAGTTAGGGGTTCAATTCACAACAGATAATACTTAAATTAACCCCTACATTATATCTGTCAGATTAATTAAATATAATCCTGATTTTTTGTTAATCGAAGACAAAGCTGAAAATATCATCACCAGAAACTATAGGATTCATTTATTTACATAAATTTTTATGCAATAAATTTTGTTTTTATTTGTATTTGGGGGTTTTTTTTTGGGGGGGGGTTAGTAAGTGGGATTCGAAAATTCAACACACTTCTTCTCAGAGGTAATCGAACCCTCTCTGAAACCTTCTTTTTGGGTGTGAAGGTCGCAGCTTCACAACAAAAAGTTCCAAAGGGATTATATTCCCTTTAATGTACTCCATGACCGTGAGATAAATTTTCAGTTTAGAAAACAAGAAAAAAAATGGTCCGATGACTATGGAGGATGTCAATCTTGCACAATGCTGTGTTTCACCAAAAACTGATGTTAAAGAATTACCAAGTCTGGTTTTTATATATTTTTCAAACTGGCCCTGACACGTTGATTCAGGTGGAGAAACATCTAGGCATCTTCATTTTGTTATATAAGTTGCTCAGATATGTACACGTCTTCATAGAAATTTTGAATTATAAAATTAAAATTTTTTAAAGCTTCAACCTCGATCCTTTTTCCACATGAACTAGGAAACCTATGCATCTCAATATCTAAATTTTTGACTGCTCTATCTATAATTCAAATAAATCTGTCTTCAAATTATTTGTATTCGATCGGAATACTTGATATCATATAACTATGTGGAAAAGGCTTAAGAAACCACACAAAAAATGTAAATATAAACGTAGAAAGTACGCAATTACCTAACCTCCAGGCATAGAATAACCTTAAACGAGATGTTGTGCTGTTAAAATCAAGCAATAAATAAATAAATTTCTTTGGTGAGGAGTTGTTATTTTTTGTATCATTTACGGTCGGACTTTTGTTGCCATCAACTACGGTACAAGATGTTCCAAAGGTAGAAACACAGAAACAGCGAAATGAGAACCGTGGATTGAAAAAAATTCGGTTCGGAATTCCCAGAAGGTTACGGACTACAAAAAATTAAATAGAAATAAAGTTTGAATAAAAAAGACTGTAAGCCGAAGGATAGAGCAATCGAAATGCTATGGGTATAACAACAAGATAAGGATAGTAGTCTGAATGGTGTCCATAGAAACATCTCAAATTCACAAAAACTTTATAGACAGCCTCGGCGTCGAAAATGAAATGTGTGTGCCCGTCATTTCCTTTAAGGTCAAACACAAATCTTGGTGTGAATCTAACGAAATAGAAGAGAAAGACAAAGAAATATACGAAAGAAAGAAAAAAAGAAAGAAAGAGGAAAATTGTATCTCGATACTTACGAATATTACATAGCATTTTGATATTATTTATGAATTGCCAATTCAATAAATATGTCGTGAGGATAACTGAACTGACCATGGAGCCCTCGAAAAGGAGCAGAGGATAAGATTTCTTTCTCCCCCGGTGGTACTGAATCTAACAACCGGAAATTGAATTGGTTAACTTGCCCTCAACAAGAAACACCACAAATGTTCTTATCTTTTACTCTAGATAACCTTTCCTATTGATAAGCGTTTCAATTGCTTTACCTTTCTTCAAAAGATTTTATGTTTCTCTCTGTATGTCTCTGCCTGTATGTCTATACGTGTGTCAAGATCAAGGGTGTCAAATTGTGCCTATGTCTGTTCACAAGACGACCTATAAACGTATTGGATTCCATGATGATACTGATATTTCTATTTCGGAAGGTGGATAAGTTTTTAATTAGCATTTTATAGCTATCTCCAAAGGAGGATTTAAAAATGATATTAAGCACAAAGTAAGACCCGGCAAAATCATGATTTAATCACAAATTAAACTAGAAATTACAATATATTCATAAGATATTATAAGTACATTTATCAAATAAAATCTCTCTTTAATGTGCCGTTTTTGCTGGATTATATATATATATATAGAAAGAGAGACAGACAGACAGACAGAGAAAAAGATTAACAAGACAAAAATGGACAATGAATGAAACGTTGTTTTTCTTTAGAATATTCCTCATGGTATTCATTACACTTATTCCAGTGAGTTTTCCCCTGGCCGAAGCACCTTTGAATTCATACCTTTAATATAGTGTGAAGCTGCGCCGTCCTACTTCGTTTAATGTCGTCCACGTCCTCAAATCTTACCCTTGAGATTAATTTTCCGTTTTGGAAACAAGAAAATGTCGAACTTCCACAATAGTATATTTCACAAAAAGTATGCTAGTCAAAAAATATCGAAACTGGCTTCAAAATTATTATTTTTTAAAATTGTCATTGACAGCCCAACTAGACATCGTTAATCTATTATTGTTTGCCTTTTCTGTTTACTTGGATATTAGATTAAAAACGTTTATAACTCCAGTCAAGATAAGTGTGTTGGCGGATGTTACACGGCTAGTGTACAAGAAGTTTGTGCATCATACTGCTATTACATATCATTAAACGCCATTCAACAATGTCACTTAATGGAAGAGAATTTATGAATATAAATAATTAATTTCTCAGTCCCAAAATCGAACATTGAATGGAAAGATTGATTAATTGATTTCAATATTATATCAAGACGGCTAGGGTTTTTTATGCTTAGACGTTAATGATTTTACTTTTTTTGTGAAGTTGTATTTTAGAGTTTTTTGTGCATAGTAATATGAAATCAAGTACCACTACTATCTCATAGAAAAAATTACACAAAGTCATATGGTTTCAAGTGTTCCTATCTAATACAAATAATTATATTTTTTCAAGTAATTATTTCCATAAAGGCAATGGATAGGTACTCCACATTCCACAGATCTTTAGAACTGAAACTTCACTATAAGATGCAGTTTAGTATCATTATCCATTTAGGGGTTGGACACTTTATTCTTTTTCTACATCCTCCTAAATCACCAGATTTTATTTGCTTCGATTACTGGAACATTTTTGATGTTGCAGAATATTCACCAACAAAAAGTTGAAAATGGACTTTCAAACTTTTTGGAGGGAAAAAGACCAAATTTCTTTAAATGTGAAATCGAAAATTTGACTTTTCATTGGGCTGCAGTAGTTGAAAATGAAGGTGATTTTATTTTTTTATAACATTTAAATAAATTTGACTTAACATGTCTTTTTGTATTTCTCACAGGGAAAACGTAATTACTTCCTGAACACCCTAAGAAATTGTTATTAGTGCTCACGTACGCGCGCGTGCACACACACACACACACACACACAAATACGAGCAAAAGCACAAACACAAATGCAAACGCATAAACGCTATTTCCAAGTTTTACAACTTGACGATGTCTGAGCGACACATTGAAATAATTTTGTGTCACTTATCACATCTTGAGTCTAGACATTTAAAGAAAACACACTAATTACGTCATCATATTTTTAGATATTTCACTTTAAAACTCTTCATTCTTTCGAGTTCACCACATGTTCCTTCAAAGTTTACTTTAAGAAACGCAAAAACTTATCAAATAGCGATTAAAGAAATGATCAGAATTCCCAACAGCAAGTTCCGTAGTGATTCAATGAGCGACACTCAATAATGAAATTTTCAAAATAAGTACACAACATATTTAAATGATTATTAAAGTTCTGCTCTTTTATAACTACGTCACTCCGGGTGTAGTATGCAATTCGTTGTCAGTTTAAGAAACGGTTCAAATATAGATACATTTGCAAGGAGAATAATACCTCTGGACACCGCAACTATTCGAACTAGTACAACCATCACCTTTATGTAATGGGGAAGGTGCTGCTGCTGCATGATTTAAATACTCGGGTCCAAAATTGTCTCGGCTTTTTTTTTTACTGAAATAAGTATCAGCCATAAGAATATATATAGCAATTTTATTATAGAAAGTTTGTTTTTGTGAACCAAATATGCCATGATTCTATAATAATTTGAAAATAGATATTATTAAGAATTATTTATTACCAGACTCCTCAGAAATTAAACACTGTAAATGAAAATGGGAATATGTAACAATCCACAAATAAGTACATCTAATATATATCTTCGTATTTTTAATTTTAATTTCAGAATTATACGGCTATAGAATATGATGGTAAATGATTCTAAGGAATTATCTATTTTGCTTGTACAACGTTCCAGGAGAAATAATAAAAACCTAATATTTTTGGTTTGGAAGTTGATGACTTTATTTTAAAACAAGAATGGATTGAGTTATTATTATTTTTGAACGATACTATGCAACACACTTTAGTGTTGTGGGTACGGCTCTAAACTGCATCCAGTAGAGAGGCTTAGTTTCTGGAGTCGCGAAGAGTGTAGAGTTACATTACTTCCAGGCCAACTCTGGCCTGAAGAGTTAGTACCTGTTAGGGGCTTATCTATTGATACAATGGATCTGTTTAAAAAATATTCGTGTGAGATAGGAATATTTAATACAATATTACTGTGTGCAAATTATTTGTATTAATTGTAACATTAGGCTATAATTCTTTACTAACGATTTGTTTTATTAGTAACTTGAAACCATTCAATTGTTTGTAAATTACTGGTGTTTGATAGGAGTACTTAAAAGCATATAACTGTGTGCAAACGTATGATTAAATAGGAATAGTTACTTTAAACTACATAACTGTATATCGATTACATAAGAATACAACTGCGAGTAAATCATTTGTATTAGATGGAAAAACTTTATATCATAACAAACAAATGATTATAGACAAAGGAAAGAGTTAAATAAAAATCAAAAGGAACATTAAAAACAGTAATGATTACAATTAAAAATTTACAAATAAATCAAATTTCTCGATTAGATAAGTTGATATGCCATCAGACAAATGAAACAAAACCAACTGAATTATTATATACATGTGTGTGTGTGTGTGTGTGTGTGTGTGTGTGTGTGTGTGTGTGTGCTTCAACAGCTCCTTCGCCACAGGTAGGATGAGACAACAGGAGAACTTTTTAAGATGATTTGAATTCAGTCTTCCTTTTCCTTGACCGGTTAAAAAGAGAAAGACAGAGATAAGAGATTGAGAAAGAGTGAGAGAGAACACTCAAAAGGTTTTTTAAACCCTGGAAAAAGTAACAAATGTTATTGAAGAGGAATTTTAGAAAAACATTTTATACCACGATCGCTTTTTATTTGGTTCCCTTTATATTCTGAGTCGAAAAGACATTTTATGTGGCATGGTAGTATTTTAGCCATCACTATTATCAAAAGGGTGTTGATATTGACGTCTTATTTCGAGATGGTGACATTTGGCTAAACTAAAAGATGTGGAATCAGTTTAGTGTTAAGATATTGAATTGGGATATAATGTTCGTACCGGATTTCAATGTCTTATGATCATTTATTTTAGATGTTATATCTGAATAGATAGATAGATAGATAGATAGATAGATAGATTGTCACATTCTGTTACAGACGTATTTAATTATTGAATACATTGATATGTTAAATTTATTCCCATCACAATAACAAAAACCTTTTCTACACGCATGGCCAAACATGTGTGTCTGAACATTTTGTAAAGCTAAGTACTATTTCAATTTTGCACTCTTGTTTGTAAATAAATGAAATAAGTCATTTTATATACGAAAAATTTACATGCATAGAAATGCGAACTAACACATGCATATATGTATATTCATAGAACAAAGAGAAGGGAAGAAGTAAACACACGTATACACAAACTAGTATATATATATATATATATATATATATATATATATATATATATATACACACACGGAAATGAACAAATGTGTATATCCTTTGTGAACCCAAAATAATGTATGAAATTTTTTACATCTACACCTATTGGTTTTATGAAATAAATACGTACATAATTATATTCGCAACCATTCATGTACAAATGAATATACATCAAGCATATTCCAATAGACGGATTTGACCTTGTGCTACAACGAAGCAAAAAGGTTCGTAAATTACTAAAATCGATAGATAGATAGATTTTTGAAAACTATACTTACATACTTTGATACATTCATAAATTCATATATACGCGCATGTATACACATTCAAAAATAATTATATATATATATATATATATATATGAAAATGCAAGACAACTAACGTCTGTCAGGTAGTCTTTCCTGTAATAGTGTTCACTACCCAAGTACAGCTCTTTTCATAACAAAATTTTAAATCCATGTATGTCAGTATTTTTAAAATGAAATATGAATTATATATATATATATATATATATTGTAAAAGTAAAGTTTTTGGCGGCCGTAGTTGAGGTTGACCAGAAGGCTCCCTTTTCGACAGCTACTCCACCGATATGTAGGGGAGGGCGATAGCCCTTTCCCTGGATTGCTCCACTTTAGCCTTGATACATACCTTATATTGCTGAGTGTTAAGCAAGGAGGTATCAAGTACTACTTATAAAGTCTTTGCAATAACTCGACCAGGGATTGAACCCAGGTCTCCCAGACCATTGGCGAACACTCTACCCACAAGGGATATATATATATATATATATATATATATATAACTGGTGACGTGTAGATATTTATATTTATTTTATTGATCAAACAACATGCAAACACACACATATATAATGCTACTAGAAGAAAACTGAAACCTTGTTAAATAACACTGGTTTACAAAAATAAATTTTTGGTCTGAGGCAAGAATGGGGATAGGTGTTTTTTGTTAATTTGGGTGTGCTGAATTCAAATTTATAAATAGTTTTGCTCTATTACCTCTAGTTTTCTGGCTTTTAAATAGTCTCATCATAGTATAAACAGAGAATATATGTACATATTTCAAGAGTTGCAGCAGCTTATAACAGATAAAATAGGATAGATAAAGAACACTGATTGAATCAATATACTTGGATGACACAATTACACAATTCATAGTACCATAGACAGTCAAAAGTGTGTTTTCTTAGAAGATCTGGTGTATTTTGCCTTCGGGATGTCACGCAAGAGCATCCAGCAGAAGTCTTCCATCATGCCGGGGTTCCATTTGCCTTGATAGTTGTTATCCATCTTCCTAATGTCTTGGTGGAATCTTTCTCCATGCTCATCACTCACTGCTCCAAGGTTTGGCGGGAAGAGGTTGAGGTGGGAATGGAGAAAATGAATCTTGAGAGACATTCGGCACCCGATATCCTCGTAAGACTTTAGCAACTTCTCAATACAGGCTTGGTAATCTAGTACGCGTGAGTTACCAAGGAAGCCACTACAGACCGACTTGAATGCTTCCCATGCTCTCAGTTCCTCTAAGATAAGAAGTTCCTCAAAATTAGTATCCTTCAGCACTTCTCGGGTATGAGGTCCGACAAAGATGCCCTCTTTGAGCTTAGCAGCACTAAGACCTGGGAACACAGTAGACAAGTGTTGGAAGGCAGCACCATTTTTGTGCAACGCCTTGACGAAATTCTTCATCAAACCAAGCTTGATGTGAAGCGGAGGAAGAAGCACCTTATTCATGTCCACCAGAGGATTCTCCTTGAGGCTGTATTCGCCAGGAACAAAAGTGCTTCTAGACCCCAGTCTTTCTGCTTGTAATGCTGGGATACAGCTCGACTATCCCAGAGACAGAGAAAACAACAGTACTTTGTAAAGCCCGCTTGCATACCCATAAGAAGACCAATGACTTTATTTGTTCCGATTCCTGAAACTGGTGATCCTTACATCTTCCAGGACTAGGTTCCACTGTTTAAGCCGAGAAGCCAAGAGCTCTGACTGCTGTTTTGACAGATACAAATCACGAGCAAGATCATTCAGGTCTTCTTGCGTGATCCAGTGTGGCTCATTGCCACTTGTTCCTGAATATGTAGACTCAATATCTTCCAAAGATATTGACTCGGCAGAATCCGCCCTTGAAGGCATTTCTTCATTTGATGAACAAAGAAGATCCTTATTTACTGGAGGTGTGGGTATAGCAAGATCATCTGAATGGGTAACGGGTCTCATAGCAGATCGAAAGTTGGGATATGTGATCTTTTTCCTAGAAGATGCATTGAAACCAATTATATTAGTTAAACAAAAATAACAATCATCTGCGTGCTTTCACGACTCTCCCCAAACCATCGGGACTACAAAGTTGAAAGCCGCTTTCTTGCCATTAAACCATGCAGTTAGTCCATTGTAGCAGGGTTTACAACAGATGTGTGGAGCCCAAGACTTATCCTGATCACCAATTTTACAGTCAAAATAGTGAAAGTAGGCGGTTCTGAGGAGGGAAGTGATGTTGTGAAGTCCCCACACACGTAGCAGAAAGAATTGGCCTTGTTGAGGCATCCTCGACATTTTGACGTGCTTGAAACCATCGGAGAATCTAAAAATATAACAAAGTAAAACTAAATGTGCATTTGAAAATGTAATACTAATATTTAGTAACCCAAAAGATGTGCAACACGGTAGTTGAGGGACACCAACCTCCTGCGCCGCTTGCGAGACAACCTCTTCCAATGACTGTCAGAGTGTGAATTAAGACCTGCTGCCTTAACTGTCAAAATCCATCTTGATATATAACTATATATATATATATATATATATATATATAATGTAATGCTATCACTTACATTTAGTGCATAATAACTAAAAAATAAGCCATAAGTCTCACAATATTAGAATTAACCCTGAATTCATATACACCTTTATGTACCGTATATGCACAAAATGCACACTATGCATATCTAAAAAACTAGAGGTGATGAGTAAAAATGGATTTCAAATCTGAATTCAGCACCCTCAAATTAGGTAAAAACGGGTATTTTTGTGCTTGCCTCAATTTCTTTGTAAACCAGTGTAATCATTGTAAAAATATATTTCGAGAAGAATATAATCTTAGTCTCATCAGATGATATACACGCTTAATATATAAATATTCTTTTAAAAAAATTGACAAACAGATCACTTAATCACGGCCAGACGACCAGACCTTATAATAATCAACAAAAAAAGAGAACTTGCAAAATTGGGGATTTTGCTGTACCGGCTAACCACAAAGTAAAATTAAAAGAAAGTGAAAAGATGGATAAATACCTTACTAGAGAACTGAAAAAACTGAGGAACATAAATGTATCAATTTTTACCTATTTTAATGGGTTTTCTTGGTACAGTCACCAAAGGATTAATAAAGGGACTGGAGAACTTGGAAATAAGTGGACGAGTGGAGACTATCCAAAGTACTGCATTATTGAGATGGGCCGGAATACTGTGAAGAGTCCTGGAGACTTGAGGTGACTTGCTCTCGCTCAGACTCCAGTGAAAGACCATCAGCTAACGCTGATGTGAAAAACTCTCAAGGAATAATAATAATAATAATAATAATAATAATAATAATAATAATAATAATCTAGAAAAGAGGGAGGAAGAAGACTTGCCAGCATCGAAGACTGCGTTGACGCATCGATACGACGGCTCGAAGACTACATAGAAAATCACGAACGAGGACTAATTACAACCATCTGAAAAGATACGGACAACACGATAGATGACAGAATGACAACAACTAGGAAACAAAAATGGGAGAAAAAACAACTCTATGGCCGCTTTAAACGACTAATAAACAACATCTCACACCCAAAAACCTGGACCTGGCTAAGAAAAGGTAACATTAAGAAACGGAATCTCTCCTAATAGCAGCATAGGACAGCGCCATGAGTTCCAATCATATCAAAGCGAGAATAGATAAGAAAACAGTAAATGTAGGCTATGCGGTGACAGAGACGAAACGATCAATCACATAATAAGCGAATGCAGCACAGAAGGAGTATAAGGCGAGACACGACTGGGTCGGCAAGGTGGTCCACTGGTGCAGGAAATTTCAATTCGACCATACAAACAAATGGTATATGCACAACCCAGCACCTGTCCTAGAAAATGACACGCATAAACTCCTATAGGACTTTAACATACAAACGGATCACTTAATCCCGGCCAGAAGACCAGACATCATAATAATCAACAAAAAAAGAAAATTTGTAAAATTGTCGACTTTGCTGTCCCGGCGGACCATAGAATAAATCTGAAGGAAAGTGAAAAGAAAGATAAGTACCTCGACCTTGCTAGAGAATTGAAAAAGCTGTGGAACATGAAAGTGACGATTGTGCCAATTGTGATTGATGCTTTTGGCACAATTACTAACGGATTATTTATAGGCCTGGAGGACTTGGAAGTATGCAGACGGGTAGAGACTATCCAAATGACAGCATTACTGAGAACGGCCAGAATCCTGAGACGAGCCCTGGAAACTTGAGGATATTTACTGTCACTCAAACTCCATTAGCTAACACTGATGTGAAAAACTCTAAAGGAATAAATAATGATAATAATAATAATAATAATAACAATAATAATAATAATAATAATAATAATAATGCATATGATAAGGTCACGCAAAGCTGGATAATAAACTGCCTCAAAATGTACAAAATATCACATGAAGTCATAAACTTTATCGAGAAAACCATGAAACCTTGGAGAGTGGAATTGACAGCAGGAGGAAGAAGCTTAGCTGAAGCAAAGATCCAAAGAGATATATTCCAAGGAGATGCACTATCACCGTTACAATTTATAATTGCCATGATGCCACATACTCAGAAAATGCACAGCCGGATATTACCGTAGTTGATTGCAAGAAAAGATCAATCACCAAATGTACATGGATGACATCAACAGTCAGGATATAGGAATGGAATTTGGTATAGAAAAATGTGCAATGCTAGTAATGAAAAGTGGCAAACGATATCTGATTGACAGGATGGAACTACCAAGTCAAGACAAGCTTAGAACGCTCGGAGAAAAGGAAACCTACAAATACTTGGAGGCTGACACCATGAAACAAGTGGAGATGAAAGACAAAATTAAGAAAGAATATCTCTGAAGAACTAGAAAACTACTCGTGACCAAAATATCTAGCAGAAACCTTATCAAAGGAATAGATACCCAGGCTGTACTCCTCGTTCGATATTTGGGACCCGTTGTGAAGTGGACCAGAAAAGAACTGAAGCAAATGGACTAAAGAACAGGGAAACTAATGACCATGCTTAAGGCTCTACATCCCAGAGATGACGTTGACAGACTATATGTACCAAGAAAGTAGGGAGGAAGAAGACTTGCCAGAATTGAAGACAGCGTTGACACATCGATACAACGACTCGAGGACAACATAGAAAAACACGAAGGAGGACTGATTACTGCCATCAAAAACGATACTGACAACACGATGACCAACAGAATAACAATAACTAGGAAACAAAAATGGTAAACAAAAATGGGAGTCAAAACAACTCTATGGCCACTTTAAACGACTAATAAACAATATCTCGCGCGAGAAAACCTGGATGTGGCCAAGAGAAGGAAACTTTAAAAGAGAAACATAATCTCTTCTAATAACAGCACAAACCAATGCCATAAGAACCAATCAAATCAAAGCGAGAATAGATAAGACGGAACAAAATAGCAAATGTAGGTTATGTGGTGATAGAGACGAAACGATCAATCACATAATAAGCGAATGCAGCAAATTTGCACAGAAGGATTATAAGACTAGACACGACTGGGTGGGCAAGATGATTCACTGGGAGATGTGCAAGAAATTTAATCATTTAAATTTGACCATACGAACAAATGGTATATGCACAAACCAGCAGCTGTCCTGGAGAATGACACACACAAACTCCTATGGGACTTTGACGTACAAACGGATCACCTAATCTCGACTAAACCTTATAGTAATCAACAAAAAAAAAGAGAGCTTGAAAAATTGTGGACTTTGCTGTTCCGGATGACATAGGATAAAACGGAAAGAAAGTGAAAAGAGATAAGTATTAATCGGTCTTTGATAATCTGCCGATTACCGATTAATCTGCCGGTGAACAGGTTTTTACCAAATTTCGTTGTCATAAATGGTACTAATATTAATTCAATTATATCGTTTACAAAGATAAGTAAACTCCCTTTTTTGCTTGCCGGTGAAAATTCACCTTTTGCGACTGAACTGAATATGAGGCAAATAGAGGTAAGCATATGGAAAATTTCTCTCCTTTCGCTTCCAATCGAATTAGCATTATTATTTTATACTTTAAATCACCGTCAAAGAACATTATTACTCAATATTTCAGTTTTCACGTTGAGGAATTGTACGGTAAATTGCGACCATGTGCAAACCGAAAATAAAGCATTCTTCATCAGTCATACTCTTGTTCCTCATTTTTGGACCTGTGCTACCATTACATATATACTTTTATTTTTCTGGTTTAGATAATCCCTATTATTTTGAGATAAATGACTAATTAGATATCAGACATAAGTAATTTAAATACGTAAAAATTAATTAAATATTGACATCAACCATTATGGCAACCAGTTTCAGCTGGAAGTATTTTGATGTCAATCCCAAGAATAAGAATACATCTGTCTGCAAGTTATGTCAAGCCATCGTATCAAGGGGTAGCAAATCAGCAAAAACTCTTACAACGACTAATATGTTAAACCATCTTAGAAAAATTCATCCAGAAGAAGCAAAAGTTGCAGATAAGAAAAGAAAACACAATGAATGTTCAGGGACAGACATTCCAGGAACAAGTGGCAGCAACTAGGAGCCTCCAGCAAAACACCAAACTACTATAGAATCAATATAGGTCAAGAAGAAAATTTGGGATATTAATGACCACAGGTCACAAGAGATCCATTATCTGATTGGAGAAATGATTGCTGTTGATATTCAACCATATTCTGTCACATCTAACATTGGATTTCATAGGCTTATTGCAAAACTTTGTGCAAATTCCAGTATTCCATCAAAAAAGTACTTCACTGAAAAGATAATTTCAGATATATTTACAAAAGTAAAAACAAAAATTCAATCGTCCCTTGATGAAATTGGCAGCATTTCTTTGACTACAGACATTTGAACCGCTAGTACAAATAAAGCTCCCTTTCTAAGTTTGACAGGTCATTGGCTTTCAAATGACTTTGAACAGTGTAGAGCTGTGCTTAGAGTTGTTCCATTCCCTGGTACACACACAGGTGCAAGAATAAGTGACGAATTGCACAATGTTCTGGATGAGTATAAAATCTCCAATAAATAAAGTTTTCTTAGTCTTGCGGGATTCAGGAGCAAATATGGTTGCTGGTGTCAGGGAATGTGGTTTAGAGTTACTATCGTGCTTCATACATACATTGCAAATCTCAATAAATGACTCATTATTTTCCCAACAGGCTGTGAAGACAATCATTACAACTAAAAGAAATATAGTCTCTCAGTTTAATCGCTCTTCATTAGCAAATAGCAAATTAATTGAAATATAAGACCATTAGGAATTGGATTCTACATCTTCTACTTTCTACTGATGATAATGAAGCATATTCAGGATACACTTCTTCAAGCTCTGCTGAGGGTCCAGAAGATCAAAGTGAAAGTAAAACTGTATCTCTTTCAAGCCTGTTTGATGAATTGAGCTTCAAATAAGCCGACAGTAACAAATCCAAACTTAGAGCAGGTGAGTTAAACCTGGAGACTGCAACTGTAAGTACAACAGAAATACGAGAAGCACAATCTGAATTTAAAAGGAGTAAATCCCTTATTCATAAGTGCACAAAAGAACTTGATCATAACGTAGCTTTACCACTACTCGCAAGAGGTGATGATCTATTTCAGTGGTGGAAAAAGACACAGGAGACCTTACCACAGCTGAGTAAACTGGCTTCAAAATATTTAAATGCACTTTACCACCTGTACTAAAGAGCCTCTCACTCTCTATGTATCCATAGAGAGTGAGAGGCTCTTTAGTACAGGTGGTAATGTATATAAACCTACGAGGAACAGGCTGTGTCCTGAGAATGGAGAAACTCTAATCTTTCTACATTACAACTTAAGAGTATTCAACTTTAAATACTGATGAGACTATGAGAGCAGAGGAGGCTGGCAGCAAGATTAGAAGAGGAACTAGAGTATCAGCAGGTGCAGAGCAGAGGTAACCACTGCAGCATTTTCCAGTGGAAGCAGTACTTCAGCTTATAATTATTCACTTAAGAATTGGAATTTGTACTTTGCAGTTTGTTTGTAATTTCTTTTTTATCTAGTTGTTTAATTATATTCATTTAAGAATTAGAAATTGTACTTTGTATTTTGTAAAGTTAGCGAACTTAGTCTAGGGCGACCCGAAGGCTCCCTTTTCGATTGCTATTACAAAGGTGTAAGGGAGGGCGCTAGTCCTCTCCCTGGATTGCTCCACTTTACCCTTGATCCATATCTTATAATGCCGAGTGTTAAGCAAGGAGGCATCAAATACCATTTTTTGAGTCTTTGGAATGACTCGACCTGAACCCAGGTCTCCCGTGCCATAGGCGAACACTCTAACCATCATGCTTGTATTTTGTAATTCCATTTGATAAAGCCAAAAAAGGCATAACAAATGTCAAGTTTGTAGGATTTGTCAAGTTGCGTAGGGCAATTAGTAGCGATAGCCGAGAGTAATTAATCGCGTTAGCTAAGAGCAATCAGTCGTGAAGACAGGAAAACTCTCTTACCGATTGAGGAACGGGAGCTATTTATGGTGCCTTGGAGCATCCCATTGTGCACAAGTGGGATATTCCATTGCATAAATCGTGATTGGCTGCTTGTAAGTAAGTGGAAGTATTTTCTTATATAAACCAGCTTCAGTTTAGCATTGTAAGGAAGACTGCACTGAGCTACTTCCCAATTGCTAAAATTTATTTCCGGATTGCTTTGTTTAATTTTTGTTTATACCTGTTAGTCGTAAAAAAGTAAGACTTGTTTTTTCTGTTCCAATTAATTTATTATTTTTAAAAGTGACGTTTTCTGTTTGACTTTTAATTTTTGTCATTTACTTGTCTTCTGTCACTTGTTTATAATCCAACCTTGTTTTTGCCGTACGTTGGACTTGTTTTATTATTTAAAATCTTCTTTCAGGGGTTCTACTAATTTATTTTTTCAGTGTCATTGTATTGTACAAGTGTGTTGTATTGATTGTCACTGTATTTATTATCGTCTTACAGTAGAACCCCCCCTCCATTTTTTTGAAAGGTGAAGGGTTAATTTTACCCTCCTGACTGCTAATTTTACTGCAGTCATGGAAGGGTCGACGACTTCTACCCTAAATAAAGACCCAAAAGACCAGGAATCTCAAGAAAGCCTTGTAGGGGCAAATTGGCCTTCGTTGCCGGTCCCCGCTAATAGCCAAAATAGCCAGGAAAAACAGGAAGACCAGCAAAGACAAATCCAGCCAGGGCAAAAAAACCCAAAGACTATCCCATGTAAGAGCCAGCAGAGAGGACCTGAGGATTACGAGAGAGACAGGGTGGGCAAATATGCCCAATATTTCAAAGGGAATGAAATATTGCCCATCCCTGAAATCATAGAACAGCTAGAACCCAGGATCCTCTCGCTGGTTGTCTCGGATATAAAAACAAAAAGGCTGGTAGGCTTGAAGAAAGAAATCTTTGAGGATCTCTTGAGGAAGGCAGGGCTGCCCCCTGTCTCCTCTTCTATATGTCCTCGCGTTGGAGCCCCTCCTGCGCAGGCTTAGGGATGAG
Source organism: Sepioteuthis lessoniana (assembly GCA_963585895.1). NCBI lineage: Eukaryota > Metazoa > Mollusca > Cephalopoda > Myopsida > Loliginidae > Sepioteuthis > Sepioteuthis lessoniana. The sequence goes on from OY757917.1 coordinate 51,334,682, forward strand.
GGGACAAGTCCGGCACTGCGCGGTATCCCATTCGTTACCGATTGGCTGTACTTCCTCTACCTAAGGCACATCGGTTGGCACTGCAACGATCCCTCTCCAGATTGCTGTGGGGAGGTGCAAGGCCGATGGTCCGTAGGCAGGTCTGTATCCAACGTACTCGCAACGGGGGTCTAGGTATGCCTGATCTGGAGAGCCACTGGCTTGCTGAAAGACTTGCATATCTGGGCCGTGTCTTGACGGGGGACTCAGTGTGGAGACGAAAGGCGAGTCGGATTTTTCCTCGCCTCAACTCAGACCCAAAGGCTGAAGGTCGACGTAGGCCTTTGGGCGAAGCACTGTTTGTCCGCGAGTGCCGAAAGGCTCTTCGTAACCTTCTTGGGTCCAGTGACCTTTCATGGCCTCGGAAGGAACTGTATCGGGAATTAGTGGTGGGTTCCGCTTCTGATCCTCTCAGCGAGCGGCACGGCTGGACGGCGGAGGAGATCCGCTCTCACTGGAATTGGGCGCCAGGATCGAGCTTCTTGAACAACTCCGAGTTCTCGCTCACCTGGCGACTTGTTCGGAACGCGTTATCCCTTCGCGCCTTGAACTTCAAAGCGGGCCTGGCAGACATGCCTGATTGCCCTCGCTGCGGCAGTGGGTTGGAAGAAACGGCTGAGCACGCCTTCTACTACTGCGAGCGAATCCGCCCGTTTTGGGATCACGTCGGGGAGTGGACGGCTCGCATCGAACCCAAACAGCTCGTGCTGCTCGACGTTGGTTACGTCGTAGACAACGTTCTTCCTCCGTTTCATGGTGAGAAGCGTGTGGTGTTTCTTGCGATCCTAGCTGTAGCCCGAATAGTGATTTGGACGACGCGAAACAAGGGATTGTATGACGATGCAAACTTTTCTCATCGTGATCTGGTTTTGTATTTTTGGCATCAGCTGAGGGTCAAAATCAGATGCGATAGAAAACGCTTGGATCGCATAACATTCAGCAAAAGGTGGGTGAATGCAGCGAGCCTGGTCGTACGAAAGGGGGCAATGTTGGAGTCATCCTTCACTCCTCTGCCGGCCCATGGCGTCTACGGTACGGGTCCTTAGGGACCCCATCCCTGTTAAGTAGAATTGTTTTTTCCCCTTGTAACCTAGTTAGCAGTATGTTGTGTGTCATTGTCCCCGTCATCTAGTCGTTAGTTTCTCAAGATCTTCCCTATCCCCATTATTTTTGTCCCTCAACCCGTATCCCAGTCCGCTTTTATTGAAGGTCTTGAACATTCATATGTAAAAATCATATTACCCACTTCTATCGACCCATACCGAGCCCGACCCTTTATTTCTTTTCCCCCTATAGATTAGGATTCCCGTCCCACCTAGGGTAGGTTCGGCTTGTTTCCAGTTTTTTCGACCCGGAAAACAGTCGGCCTCCAATTTTATAGACGGGGGGATGGGAGGGAAACCAAACGGGGAATTTTTCCTTGTTTTTCGTGTACATATATTTTTCGGTGTTTTTTCTCCCATTCCCATCATATCCATTGTAAAAAACCATACATTGTAAATAAAATCATACACCACTTTCGGGTTTTAAGTAGGACTTTTTCATAGAGCAAATGTGGTATTTTGGTGGTTGCTGCGTGCATGGCGATGGACGAGTGATTATATATTGTATTGTTGAATGGGTCGGCGAAGGTGGCTAGCTAGGTTCCTCATAGAAAATATAGTTAAAGCAAGACCGCTCCCTTCCCCTCCCCCAAAACCATAAGGCCTTGTGCCTTCTTGTATTTATTACAAGAAATAAAAAGACTGCACTGAGCTACGACCTGCTTTATTTTTGTCTGCCAGCTGGACGCTTTACGGAGGTATGTGTTATTGTTATTCTACAAAGTTAAATTGGCAGTTACTGTGTTAATGTGTCAAAGCTATCTGATGAGTCATTTGGCATTGATGAAATGATTTAGATTTAATAGGAAAGAGAAAAGTAATTAATCGGCTGATTACTCTAAAATTCTAGATATGAACTTATTTCCAAGATTCCAAAAGTCCTTCACTACATAAATTACTTAATTAATTACTTAAATAAATGTTATTTTTACCGATAAAATTTACCCAAAATTAATATCTTGTGGGGTGTTGCCGCCATGCTACGTGCAATCTTAAACAAGTTCTGATATATATATATATGGTGTAATGGATATCGTCATATCAGTGGTGTAATGGTTATCGTCATAGGGAATGGACACGGCGACACGAGTTCAAATTAATATCTTGCCCAGTCGGCTTGGGCTGTAGAATACACCGACTGCTTCTCTGCAGAGGGGTAAGAACCCCCCCCCTTACGAGTGTCCTGGATATGACACTAAACAATCTGATGATGAGGTTCCAGCAATGCTGGAGCTTTGCGGAGTATCCCTTCATTGCCATCGCTCCCAGGTCCACTCTGGCCCGGAGTGGTAGCACCTGATATGGGTCAAATAGAACTAAACCGTGCTTCTTTCACTATACTGATTTTTGCATTTAAACTGCGTATTTATGCTAAACTGAATTGATCAGAATAGAACTGTTTTTGACGTCTAAACTATGTACTTATGCTGAACTGAATTATCTGAAATAAAACTGTTTGATATTTAACTCTGTGTATTGCCCAGTTGACTGGGGCTATAGAATACACTGACTGCACCTCTGCAGAGGGGTAAGACCCCCCCCCTCCCGAGTGTCCTGGATATGACACTAAACAATCTGATGGTGAGGTTCCAGCAGTGCTGGAGCTTTGGGGAATCCGGAGTACCCCTTCATTGCCATTGCTCCCATGTCCACTCTGGCCCGGAGTGGTAGCACCTGATAGGGCCCTATCTATGGGTTAAACAGAACTAACGGCATACTTATGCTAAACTGAATTGTTTGAGTAAACTGAATAGCTTGAAATAGAAATGTTTTTGACAATTAAACCGTACTTATATTTGAACTGCGTGCTTGTGCTTAACCGAATTGTTTGAAATAGAACTGTTTTTTCGACATTAAAACTGTATTTACACTTAACTGAATTGTTACATATAACTGCAACTGTTTTTGACAGTGAAACTGTATTTACACTAAACTAAATTGTTTAACATAGAACTGTTCTGACATATAACTGTGTGTAAACAAAATCTGTACTTTTACAAAACTGAATTAGCTGAAGTAGAATTACTTGACTAAACTGAATAGCTCGAAATAAAAATGTTTTTTTTACAATTAAACAGTACAATTTAAAACTGCGTGCTTTTGCTAAACTGAATTGTTTTAAATTGAACTATTTTTGACACTGTAACTGTACTTACCCTAAACTGAATTGTTATATATAACTGAATAGTTTGAAATAGAAATGTTTTTGACAATTAAACTGTGTACTCATGCTAAACCGAATTGTTTTAAATAGAACTGATTATTTACATAAAAATGGATTTGGCTTTAAATAACCTAAAAAAGGTTGATATGCCATAAAACCAAACCAAACCAAAAAACCAAACCAAAATTAATATCACTGTTTTTATCTTGAGTAGGACCTTCAATAACTCTCAATCAAGATATTTTAAATTTACTTTTATGCCTACATTCAAACAACAGCTCGTTACGTGTATTAAAAAGTCGTCTGAGGTCCTTAAAATTAATTAAACTATTTATTTTTCTTCGATACGCATGTTAAATCTACTATTGAAGCGACTTGCGGTTGAAGATTGCCAGACTTTTTCCACTTTATTTGAGAGGTTAGCCCCTGATCCTTAATGTTCCAAAATATTTAGGAAGGGCTGTTGGGTTCCTAAGCCGCAAACTGGAGAAAGAATGTCTGCAGTTATAGAGTCCCTGTTTCCAATTTCCCGCTGACATTCCAATGTATATTCTCTCCCCATCATTATTATGTCCCATGGGAGAAATGTACGCTTGGTATACCACGTTCTCCGAGTTTCATCGTCATTCCAAGGTGCATTCATGTTTTCTATAGTTACAGGGTACTCTGTCCGTCCTTATAAGATCTGTATGTGAGTTTTATTATATAAACCTGAAAAGGAATATATAACAATAGCCATGCATTGAGTACTCCCATAGATTTATATGAAATGCCTCATCTATTCTGTACACGAATAATACAAACTCATTTTCTTCAGACGCCAACAGGATATTACTGACACCTATATATATACATACATATATATATATATATATATATATATATATACATATATATATATAAGCATAGTATAAATAATGACCCAATTAGTCCTACTTCACCTAATATACATTAGCGAGCGTGTGTGTGCACGAACTGACGCATGAAGAATCAATTAAATAAATATGAATATCTACACGTTGCTATCAATATATATATATATATATATATATATATATATATATATATATATATATATATACATCCACGCACTAATGTTTTCCAATGTAAAGAATATTACACACTCCTAGATAAACATAGATAGCATATTATTAACTGGCCCATTACTTCTGCCTAAACGATTGTGTGTTCAATAAAATGGATATACCTTCATGCTACACTCAACCATCACTTTTTTGTATATATATATATATATATATATATATATATATCACCCCCCGCGCGCACACACTAACACACACACACACACACATATATATATATATATATATATATATATATATATATATATATATATATGCAATAAAATATACATGTCAATTTCGATAGATTTATACGTCAATGGTCTACTTACGTGAGACATGTTGTATAAAAGATAAATCGAAAAGCAAAATGAAGTGTGTGACTGTGTGTGTATTTGGCAGTTCATTTCTTCGCTTCGCTGCTCAGTTGATCGATGCTTTGCCAATCTAAATGGCCCTTGGGGCCACTCGGTCAAATCTAACTAGTCCTAATCTTTTCCCATAGCCTCACCACTGACGCTAAAAATGTGTCCACCTGTGCCGACTCCCACAGATTCCCAGCTTACCCCCACCCAGTTCCTTTCACTTTGACGATTGTGTTATTTTCAATCGACAAACTCCAAATCTCACGTTCTAGTAACCCACCCCTACCATCAGCCATCTACTTTTTGCACTCTTGGGTGTCTTTCTCTTCCTCTTCCTCTCCAATATCCGAAAAGGTCTTCTGTCCCTTTGGCTCATTCATCTATGTCATATTTTTCCTTTTGTCTGTCGATTGGGTCTCTTAATGCTAGACACAAACTATGGCAAAAAACTGTTTTCATTTGCAGTCATTTTTAGTTCTTCATTATATCTATCTTATAACTTTATCCCTTATTATATAACCGGATGATTATTATACTTTTATGCATGAGGGAAAGTAAGACTCGAACATACATAAAATAGATTTTCACAGTTTATCGAAAGTGTATAACAAATTATATGATAATTTCCAGTGAAGTTATTTGTAAAGTTTGATGATGAAGATTTCTCTTTAAACTATGCCCGGTAGATCATTTGAGGTTGAGGGTGGTCAAATAAACACATTACTCAAAAATCAATGTGAAAAGAAATCTGAATATGAGCACAGGTAAAAAAAATCATACATAATAATAGTAATTCTAAGTAAGAATATCAAGTTTATAAGTTCCAAAAATTCACTCTGAATTGTCCAGCAGGACACATGGCGTAACGGTTATAGGTGTTGGTTCCCCAAGCTCCTAAGCCGACAATCATCGGGAGGTGGCAGGTTCAATCCTGACTACAGGCGAGTAACAATACAGGAATGCTTAACACTTGTACCCGGTTATGTACGGAATCAGTACACGCGATTCAATAAACGACGAAGTTCCGTGAAGAAGGTCGGAGAACATATCGGCCGAAACGTTGTGGAAATGATGAAGACATTAGTCCGAAAACCCCTAATGATAAAATGCTGAAACATTAAATAAAGGTGAAATAATTTGTGCCATATCCGATTGGTTATGTTAACATCGTATATATTCGAAAGCGTCTTTTTCGTGGCATTGGATATTATTTCAGCGCTCCAATAACAATTGGTATTACAAATAAACTAATTTTTCAGTTCTCTGGTGTTTGTTCACTTTTTTGCTTTCTTTTATTTTCACTCTGGGGTCTGCTAGAATAGCAAAATCTACTAATTGAGAAGTTTTTCTTTGCTTATTAATTAAAACTTTCTGGTCTTCTAATCTGTATTGGGTGATCCGTTAGTATTTTATTCGCCTCAATTTCTAGAAAAAATTATGGTTTGTGTATATCCCATTTGTCAGTATTGTCAAATTTCAGTCTCTTACAAAATTTCCAATGGATAAACTTTCTCCTACCAATCGTACTTGCTCTTGTATTCTCTTTGTGCCATTTTGCTGCATCTATCTCTGTTTCTGTCAGTCTCTCTCTCTCTCTCTCTCTCTCTCTCTCTCTCTCTCTCTCACACACACACACACGCACACAGTTTCGAGGCTAGATTGTTTGGAAATAAACCTAATAATATATATAATAATATTATATAACTTTTGGTTATATAATGTACGATCAGAAATTATAAAATCTTAGCATCTTTGTTTTAGAAAAAATCAAAGGCTTTTTTCTTGAATTTATTTTTTCAGGCGCAGTTATTTTGGGTGGGGGGATTCAGTATAGCTGAGTTTGCGCATGAGTGTAACTATATCCTAGCAAAATGTGTCTATAATGGCTGGTTTTAGAAAAAAAAGGCACTTATAATGCACTAAAATAGAGAATAAGTTTCATTTACGATTTTATTTTGTCGGTTGGCTTACAATACATACAACTGTATCTGCTGCTGAGGAATAAGATCCCCCATCAAAAAAAAATAATAAAGATTCCAGTTTTCGAGATAATAGGAGTATGAAAAACCCCTTTACTTCCTTTACTCCCTGGTCAACTCTAACACGAAGTGATAGTACCTTTTAGGGTACCATCTATGAGTTAAATAGATCTACTTAAAAATTGTTCGTATTCGACGAGACCATAAGCAAAAATACTCTTAAGGGGCAAATACACAGAAAAATTTAAACATGAACGTACAATGAACGTGATTCCCAAATCCCTAGGCATAAAATAAACATAGAGGAGTTGACATGCCGTTAAAATCAAACAATTGACCAGTTTTCAACTGGATCATAATTTTGTATGGTTTGCGGTCGCACTGAGCGTCATTTTGATAATCATCTTAATCTTTAAGATAAAGGGGATATGTATGAAATGCTAATGAGAAGCCTTCCTTCCTAAACAAAAGTACCAATGTCATAGTGAACCACTGTTACAACAAGAACCCAACAGTTTCATGGGTCGTCTATCAAAAATTATTATTGATGTCATATCGTTGTAACATGAAGGCGAAATTTGATATTTAGCCGAACGCCATGCAATTTCTTTTAACAAACAGAAAACACAGTTGGCAAATTGTCACGCTTCTAAAAAGGACTAAACATGTCCGACATCAGAATTTAAATAATTGGGTTTCATATTCACATTCGTAGTTGAACTCTTAATTGAAGAAGAATCATCAAAATTCTCATTCTATTTAGCATTTTTTCATTAATGTTTCACAAAATATTCTTGTCCCCTTTGTCATTATCAAGGTTAGCGTTCTGTTGATACGTAACACTATTATAATTGCTTGTAAGAATCTAATACAATTACCATTATCATAAGGATCTTTAGCAGAATTATCAGCAGCATCGTATTTGTTAAGATATCATATCATCGGTGATTATTTTCACTTACTGAAAATTTGCTCTACGGTCCTGATTTTAAGGTAATTCCCGCACGAAAACTAAATGGAATCTCAAGTCCCGATACATTTTTATCACGCAATGAGCTTAAAAATATCGAAATTTAAGTCGTCTTTACCATGAATAATAAACATCGAGTTAAACGTTAATTGTTTTTTTTTTAATATTTCCCCTGGTATTCAACACACTTATTCCAGTGAGTGTTTTATTAATTTAAGCATTTCTGAAATTCCTCTTTTGTTTACGCAGTGAAGCTATGCTGTATTTATTTCTTTTAATATTTTCTATGTCCTCAAAACTTTTCAAAGAAATAGATTAGCAATTTAAGAATTATTTAAAGTCACAAGGAGCTAGGGATTCTGATAACTATGAAATGTACTGTACTTGTATTTTTGCCAAAAAGTATCAAGGCTGGTAGCATAATCCTTTTCAAATTGAAAATAACTTGTCAAGACAACAATATAGACATCTAGTCAACATTGATGCATTATATGATATACTCAGCTCTATGCGCATTTTCATTAAATGTTAAAATTTTAAATTTCTGTCACAACATTTTTTTTATCTCGCTTGTGTTGTATTTTGGCCTTCGACCCGGCCAAAAATGCCATTCCAAGGTGATGCACCGGAAAGAAATGACACATTCTAATGGCAGTTATGAGAGGAAATGGCGTGGGCGGAAATCGGCTGATGAAATGGGACGAGGTAAAATATTTCCATGGTACACTCATAGACTGATGCACTGGAAGAGAGTGACCTGTGAACTGCATGAGAGTTATTTCCGCTTAATGACGATCAAACATGCGATTCCGAAGTTGATTGCAACTTTAAACACAGGCATAGCACCAAATTATGGCCGCCCTATCGTAGGAGATTCGAATACACCGACTGTATCCTCTACAGAGGGATAAGACCTCTGCCCCCAAAAGTATGATACTTAACTGCATCTGGTCGATAGGCTCTAGTTCTATAAATATTTGGGGTGTAGAGTATCTATTCACTGTCATTACTCCCAATTCCACTCTAACTAGAAGCGATAGCACCTGTTAAGTTCTCAGTTTGAAAATTATTAGTATAGGATAGGAATATGATATAACTGTGTGCAATCAAGTGTTTATAGACAGATGATTATAGACAAATGAATTATAGACAAATCAAATGTGTGATTAAAAATAAATCGATGGAACACTGAAATTATTATTATTACTGCGATGAAAAATTTACAAATTTCAGCATAACTGCCAGAAAGTAAATGAACCAACTAAATTATATTATTTGTGAAGACTTATAAGTGAATAAACCTATTCAAGAAGTTAGTATTTGTGTCCTCCTTGTGACTATTGCTCGTTCTAAAAATGTAAACACAAGCTATTTTTAAATCTTGATGCTCAAGGAACTAAAAAAAGTCAAAGGATAAATAAGGACAAATTTTATGACTTGCTGTATATGGTAAAACAAGAATATAAAGATATGGTTTGGCTAATTTGACGTTGCATAAATAATTATCCCAGGATGGGCGTTCATTTTATGTGCATGTGACGTCAAGGGTAGTCTGGCACTTGACCTTCCGCAAAATAAGTCCTAGTCAAGACTCCTTTTTCGGGCATATGATAACTGGCAAATAATGTAGGGGTTAATTTGGGGCTAGACTGATCTCCGACGCTGGCGAGAGGGTTTCCAGTTCACTTTCACATGCCCCACCAAGTTCTTCGTTTTCCTACCCCCTCGGATAACAGAAAGCATGGACTTCTAGGTTAAAACAAAATATTATTCACTATAGTCAAATTTCTAAAATTTCCTTGTGATGTTTTTAAGGCGAATAAGACATTTAGCGAGAATTAATGAAAGCGATACGAAACTGAAACAGGTATGTGCAAAAGAAGGCGACTCAATAGAGAAATAACACAACCAGTAGATTTCAACACAAGGGTGCATTTAAAATATAACAAAGTTTTAATAGGCGGCGACCAAACAAATAATAATAAGGTTTAAGAAACAGTTCCTTTTTCTTTTCTCTTTTCTTTTTAAGATACCAGCTATATTAAACCAGCAGGCAGTATTAAACACGAATGTCTCTTACAGTCCATTTCTTCTTTCTCCTTTTTTCTTTCTTTCTTTTTTCCTTTTACTAAAGAAAATGCTTAAGTCGCTGGGCTGAGGATGTAACAAAGTCCATTCGCTTATTTACTGTTGATGAAACAGAGTCCTTTATGTTTCTCTCTTTCTTTTTTCTTTTGAATACATATAATTCCACTATTTAGGAAGGGTAGAAGGAAAAACAGTTTAAGTTGTACTTATCTTTGACTAGGCTAGTTCTCAGATTTCTTTCTTTTACGGGTGAGTGGCATTCTCAGAATCTGGCTGAATGTATCTTTCAGCTGACTTCTATCCAAAGATTCTGTTCTACTCTTTCCCGTAGCTTGGCTAAATTGGCGTCTATGTCTTACCAATGTCTGTCCTGAAATAAAGTTTATTTTTGCGGGCGAGAGACAACCCGGAGTTTGGGCTGTAAACCGGTGTCTTTATCCGCCGACTTCTGTCCTCAAACTGAAGATTCTTTTCCAAATTTCCTCTGTCGAAAAGGCATCATTTCGGCGCTAAAGACTCGGGCCAATCATTTGACGTTTTTTCTTCTCCCACCATTTCCTCCGGTCATGCTACTGGGGTGACCTGCATTCCCTTCTTTGTCCAACCGATTATAGGTCATGGAGTGCAGGTAGCTTTTGACCTTCATTCTGACCTGGATTCGTTACTTTGTTCAACAGGCTGCGAGAAATTGACCTTCGTTCATATCTCCCTTTTAGCGGTCAGTCTTTGGGACCTGTTAGTTCAAACACATAAGGGTAGGGGAATTGATCTCACTTTTCCTCTCTCGGTGGAATACCACGACACAATATAAGAATCGAGCCTAGCATTATAATTACATCATGAAGTAAAACCTAAAAATATCCATCTAGATGTCATTGGTAAACAGAAAATTTGGAGTCTATTCCTTTAATTAGGAAAGCTTCATGAGGTAAAGCCATGATATAAACATAAATGACTCAAAAAACATGCAACACAATTTACGGTTAAACGGTTTATTTATTATTAAAATCCATAAATGCTGTGATATATACTAAAATAATGAACTTTAAATTTCCCCTCTTTCTTAATGTTCCATTATGAGCGAAAATAGTCTCCTCGATATGACACAAAACAGTATACAGTCGCCAGGTTCCAGTTCTGTGACGTCACCTCTTCGTCACCGTTATTCTCAGGTTCTCTCTGATATGGAACAATTGTACTCGTTAAGTTTTAATGTATGGGTAAGATATTTATCCATTCGGTTTTGGTTTCTTTGTCTAATGGCATATTACCCTTGGTGGGTTATTTAATGCCGAAACCATCCTTGTTAATGGACAGTAGAGGTGCTATTTAACCCATAGCTGGGTAAGGATAAGGCGGTTTATAGCTTTCCCAACGATATTAGACGGAAGGTGAACGGAAGAGTGACTAGAGCTCGAACTTGCTTATTACGATGCTGCCGTCCAGCACGTGAACCACTACATCACAGGTATTTCCCCAAAAATATATCTATTTTTGATAATGAAGTGTTTGCCTGCTTAAAATGAGTGCAAAGATACATTATCGAGACTGTCGTAGAAAATGGAATCGATGATCTAAGTTCAAGTCCTGGACGAAGCTATGAGTGTTTTACTTCGCACCGCAGGAAAGGCATGAATCCATCTCCCTCCAGTAATCGATAAGTAGACTAGGCTCTTTAGCCTCGGTTAGGCAACCAGTCTTCGAGGTGGAGTTCAAACAAGCTTTACTCCGTTCTCCTATGCGTAGCGGAGAAGTTGGCTAAATATATCCATATTGTACCCTTTAATTAAGGACCATAATTGTTAAACTAATCTAAGCAAATAAACCAACAAGAGCCTTGTTTGTTTATTCTATCTCGTAAAACCAAACAACGACTGAAAATACTCGAAACATATGAATGTGGAATAATTCTATATAAATTCTTTGGCACTGAAAAACCAAAATCGAAAACAAGAGAAATATTTAATATATATTTAATATATAATAGATTCAGATTGTCTGTTTTCTTCAATAAAACACGTCGAAAAAGAATTGATACGCAAGTACTCTCTCTCTCTCTCTCTCTCTCTCTCTCTCTCTCTCTCTCATTCGCTCGTTCGCTCTTTATATATATATATATATATAACAAAAATAAAAAAATGTAGCCGTAAGAAAATGCAAAAACACTCAATGTACAAAGATAATACTGCAGGAAAATATTGGAAACTGGGTCCACATGTGAACAATTTCAAATTATAACTTAAATATTTTAGCTCTTGTATATATATATATATATATATGGGTGTGTGTATGTCCATCATTTCCGAGGGATCTTCCGAACAAATGGATTCCGTGAGTGTATTTAAACAAGACTGGCAAGAAAACTGAAGAATTTCATGTGTGAAATAGATTCGATGATGACATTATCATTGACTGCTATAGAATCACTATTTCATAGACTTTCAAAGTTGTTCAAGACAAATTTTTCTCTTTGTGCCTGAGCAACTTTTTTGCGTCAGATGATAATACCGCTGATTCTTCTTTCTTTTGGTCCATAGACATTCTTAAGAAATACACTGAGAACTTTAGAATCTTTGAGATCCTCGGATTTCTACAGTCTTTGCAGATCACGATGGCTCTTTTTTCTCGAAAAGATCCCGGCACTCACTTTTTATACTCTTTATACGCATCTTTTGGGACACACACACACACACACACACACACACACACACACATATATAGAGAGATATTTGTGTGTGTGTGTGTGTGTGTGTGCGCGCGCGTGCGCGAAAGCGCTCATGGTGTAATGGTTGTCATCTTAAGTAATGGACACGGTGACGCAAGTTCAAATCCTGGACGAGGTTGTTTTCATTTCTGATAGCACTAATAACCTGGGGAAAGGTATGAATCCAACTATTCTTCCTTTTGTTAAGGGTAAGTAGTAGGGCAGCCTGACTCTTAAACCTTGGTATAGTAATAAATCGAGAAAGAAAATTCCGAATTCAAACTTATTAAACTCCACTTAAAATGACTTTGTACCACATCTTGCTTATTGAGGGATGGATAAATACATGTGTGTATATGAGTGTTTCGGCGCTTAGCGTAACATTTATCATCACAGGAAGTGGAATTGGTTACAGAGTTCAAAACCTGGACAATATTGCGTTTATCTTCGCGCTAATTCCTTTGGGGAAAGATATGAATCTATATTTTCTCCCTCCAAGTATGCGTAATTAGAAGAGCTGGCTGGGCTCTTTAGTTTGGTTTGGCAACCGGTCTTGGAGAAAGAAAACTCTGAATTCAAATCAGCTTTACTTCACTTAAAAATTGACTTTGTGTTACATTTTGCAAAACCATTCATTTCACATTAATACCCTCTGTCTCCCACTGTGTGCAAAAGGACTGGCTCGAAACGCTTGGCTGTTGGATGGATTTTACATGTCAATCCTTTTTTAATGTCGAAGTGATTCCCTTTTTTGCAAACTACTATCATCTATTAATAAATTATAGTTTCAAGTAATTATAGCAATGATCATTTATACACGATTATATGGTTTCAAGTATTCTCCTTTAATACTTGAATTACAGATTTAGCGAGACTAACAGAAAATATGAAAAAAGCTTCCTCTTTTCCTTTTTCTTTATGAGTTGTTGATTAAAAATTCAAACTGCTTCAAACAGTAATTGTTATTATAAAAAATAAAAATCTATATAACAGAAAATAGATTTGCCACTTAATTTTTTATTATCTTCAGGGCTACATTTTGTTCTGATTGATTGATGCTTTCAGTTATTTTGAGGGCATGTCAAACCGTCAAGGGTTATTTTATACAAAGAGAGAGATTGATAGATGTAAACAGGCTGAGATAGATAGATAGATAGATAGATAGATAGATAGATAGAAGCTGAAAGGTTTTACTCCTAAAGGTTAGGTAATCGCATTAATTGTATGTTTTATATCTACATTTTTTTGTTTCTTACTAGATTATTTGTTTTGCTTCTTTTTTTCTTTTTTTTTTCTTTTTGTTGTTGCGTTTTTGTTTTGTTTTTTCGTTGTTTTTTGCTTTTAGTTTTTTGTCGTTGTTTTGTTTTCCTTTTCTCACGGTCTTATTGAATTTGAATAATTTTAAAACAGATATGTTTGACCCAGAGAGGAAATTCTAACATTCACACTCAGTGGATCTGGGAGTCGTGGCAATCAAAGGGCATTGTACATTCCCCCAAAGCTCCTGAAGTAGAGCCTCACAATCAGATGCAGTTTAGTGTCATATCCTGAAAACCTTTTTGGGGATGGAGTGTATATATATATATATATATATACACACATTTAAGTGACACCAATATGTTAGATTTCTTTTAATTTTTCTTTTTTTACCTGGGTTAATAGTCCTAAGGGAAAATGTAACGTGATAGTCCTGACTAAGAGACAATGTTACGTAATTACTTTACAACTTCAATATACAAGTCTATTTAATACCGTTCAATTAAATTTGAATAATTTTAAGTGAGTCAAATATTCACTTCCTTTTTTTGTTTAAGTTTAGTAAAATAAATTCTTTACGATTACGATTCCGCGTTACTATTATACGTTACGTCTTGTAAGCCGTCTTAATCAGTGTCCACTTTTCCCCAGCAGGAACAAAGAAGGTTTTCGTTATAACCTTTAACTGGGTCCAATAAGGATGCACGCAAACCTAGGAACGCTTGACGGGGGTGGGGTCCTCGTGGTGGAAAGACAAACAAGCTCGACTGCGACTTCGTGGTGAGTTCGAACTTCAATTGAGCTATAAAGTTCAGTTTCGGACTAATACCCTTGGGAAATGTATGAACTTCCTAATCCCTCACCTCCCAGCTATGGGTTAGATAGTACCACTACTGTTTCTCTACAATCATGGCTTTGGCATTAAATAACCCACGAAGGTTGATATGCAATTAAATAAAGAAAGTAAACGAACTAAACAAACCTTATGGCTTTTTATAGGGGAAAGGTAAACAATTTTTTCCCAGTAATTATTGTAGATTTATATGAAAGCATAATTGTTTTTAAGAGTGTTTATTATATACAGAATTTTAAAAAAACAGTTCGAATGTCAGCTGAAAAGTTTATCAGCTGATCAAGATAATCTCATGGAATATATTTAAATGAGGTTTATTTTTCAACATAATCACTCTGGCGGTCCACACTTCTTCCATCGATGTTACAGTGCTTGGATTCCATTGATCAAAAACTTCCCTATCAACGGATATGACATCATCATATTTTTCAGTTTAGGAACTTTTCAAGCCACCTTCATCTTAATCTACAAGTTATTCTGAGAAATATATTTGATTGTGTTCAGCCAAACCCTCCGCCACAGTTCAGATGTGACACAAGGTTAATTTTTAAGTAGAGTAAAGAAGGTTTGAATTCAGAGTTTTCCTTCTTCTCGACCAGTTACCTAACCAAGTCCGAAGAACACAGTCTACCTTATTATTTCCCCACAGCTGCGGGAGAACAGATGGATTCATGCCTTTCCAAAAGACGCGATGTGAAACGTAAATAGCCTTGTCCTGGATTTGACCTCGATTCTATTTCCTACAAAGATAACCGATGTGCACACTTCCATACAAGAAATATATTTGGTTATAATCAATAGTTTAACTGGCAAACAAGAAAGTATAAACATGTTGATACTTCAATGTTCTTTTCGATTGTACTGAGAATTTTATGAAAAATTTTACAAAACTAATCCCAAATTCAGTAATTGACTATTAGTCTCGCAAGATTATATTTTTTATATTATTTTTATTCTTTACGTTTGAAAATTGAGAAATTCGATGATATAAATGCATTGATCGTCCATTTTTTTTTTTTTTTTTTTTTTTTACTTAGATTCCGCAACCCCCAAGAGGATGGGGCCGAAAAATCCTGGATACGTTGGAACTTCCTCCTGCATGTCTTCAGTCTTTTTCGGGAATAAATTATATTGATTACCACGTTCCTTCATTCAACAAAACGAGCGAGGACTGTCTCTATCTGAATGTTTATCGACCAAGGGTAAGTACTCTTTTCGATGAATTTTAAACCAAAAAATATACATTTACTCATTTTTTTCTTTCGTTTCTTCCTCCATGCTAAAGACCATTTAAGGAAAGCATGAATTTTTCTGTTCTTTCTCAGATATGGGTAAATGGTAGG
The DNA here is from genome assembly GCA_963585895.1 of Sepioteuthis lessoniana. NCBI lineage: Eukaryota > Metazoa > Mollusca > Cephalopoda > Myopsida > Loliginidae > Sepioteuthis > Sepioteuthis lessoniana. The sequence continues at coordinate 51,350,629 of OY757917.1, forward strand.
ACTTGGTTCTCTTTGTTTCATTCTTCTTGCAGTGTTTACACCCTGAACAAGGCTGTTCCCGTTCTCTTTTGCGCAAATGCTCTCGGTAAAGGCAGGAACCAATCTCTTCTCCCCCAGAAATAGAGGATAGCTGTGTAGCATAGTCACCGATGACTACTAATGTTAGTGATGGCTCATGGTCAGATGTCGAGGGAAAAACACAAAATTATAACTCACTTTAAGTGTAAGACCTCTCTCTCTCTCTCTCTCTCTCTCTCTCTCTCTCTCTCTCTCCAGTTTCTGAAGTCGAGGAAATCGGTGAAAATGGATAAAAAACATAACGTACGAGTTAGCTTCTTTGTTCTGGTAGGAGCCGACTCTTACCGTTGCTTTGAAAGGTTCACTCGCTCTCCGTATATGCAAACGCTGGTCACGTTGTACCCCTGGTATCAAAAGAGAGTGAATCGAGAAAAACATCTCCCACTCGGCCACCAACTAGATGACCGATTGAGTCTGTTGAGTTTAGTAAGTCCTGGTTAACTGCTTTGTTTTTCAGTCTGGGGTTCTAGATCAAACATATCTTGTTACACCACGATTACCGGGCGAGATGCTGAACTTTATCAACTCGTCTTTCTTCTGGCTGGAGCCTTTTTTGAAATAACATATCAATCTGCACCTGGTGTCGTTCGCTTACGATGTTACAGCGGCTAACGTCAGCTCAAAGATCGGTCTTTGTAACTGATACCATGTAACAGAACATCCTGTTACATATTACATGAAGAGTAGATGTGCAATGCCAAGTGATATTACCCTGGGAGGTGCAATAAAGAGAAATGATCTAATAGCGTATGAAGCAGCAGCAACAACTTCGTTGTATGAATTATCATTATCATTATTATTATTATTGTTGTCAAAAACGTTAAGAATATTTTTAGTTTCTTTTTGATATTGTCAAAACAACACTTTGGTTCATCCATTCTACGGTTTTCCTCGGGTGTAATACTTGTGTGGGATGAAGTGACCTCTTTTCCCAAAAGTGTGAAACAAAAAAGAAAATTGTATCAAATTTCTTTTCTTACTTTACTCTGCAAGGAAAACATCGATAGATAGATAGATAGATAGATAATGAAGAAAATCATATGTATAAAGACGCAAATGTTATAAAGGGATTTAGTTGAACGAAACTAAATCTGACCAAAGATTAATCTAAACCTATTGTGAAACCTGCTAACATTCAACGTCAAAGATTTTTCAGTTCATTGAACTCTATTGAAAAAGTCTAAGTGGGAGGGACATGGTTCTTACATGGTTTTCTTACATGGATTTACTTCGAAGAGGCAAAGTCTCTCTGGACGACGTGGGTGTAGTTACGTGTCAGACATATCCAACGTTTTCAGATAATATCTTTCTCAATTTTGGATAGCCAGACAGTGCAAGCGTCTTCAAACCGATTCTACTTTTCTTCTTTTTTTTCTTAACTTATTTGCTTTTGATGTTTGCATTTTTGCTTGTTTTGTTTTTTTAGGAGGGAACTTTGTTTCTTTGGGTTATTTTTTTATTAATCTTGATTGTTTTAATCAGGGAGACTTTAAGCCTTACAAAATCCTATTAAAGTGAACGAAGAAAAAACACGTTTTCTGATCGAATTTAAGAAGAGAAAAAATTACATATATTTTTCTTAGTCAGACAAGGTCAAAGAAAATCTCCGCTTTTGTTAAATAAGTAGCGCAGGCTAAGCAGACAGATAAATGGTTTAGATCTTTCTAATATAGCTATAATATTAGCCTCTTTACATGGTGTAATAGTTAATGAGTCATGTTAGTAGATCATTGTAAGTTTGATTCTTACCGCCTAAACAATACTTTACTCTATATTTCTGGCTTAATGCTAAGCTAAGCATTACAAATATAGCACTTCGTCGTTATGCAGATAAATTATAATCAGTGATAAATTCGATTTTCTCTTGCAGTCTTGTATCATATACAAACAAGGATTATTGTTGTTACTCCTTGCGATTTTTTCACACTAGTTTTAACTGGTGGGTTTTTACTGGTCTAAATGACTGCAAGTCTCCTCAGATCAACTGAACTCTTCTAAGTATTCTTGCTCATCCTAATAGTGATTCTTCAAGATTTCCAATTCCCCAGTCTCTTTTACAAATTTAGAGACCTTTCGACAATTGGTAGCACCATCACCTTCATGTTCCACAGTTTTTTTTACTTCTCTGATAAGATTTAGATATCTATCTTTTCGTTATATTTTATTTTGTCCGCTAGAATAATAAAATCCACTAAGTTCTTTTCTTCTCATCAGCGTTGACCACTATTCGGCAGGGTCACTTTTTTCTTTTTCTTTTTTTTTCTTTTTGTTGGCTATCACTTAGTCTGGTCGTCTGGCCGAGATTAGATGATCCGTTTCTATCTCAAAATCCCAGAGAAGTTTGTGCGTCCCATTTTGTTTGTGCGTCTCTTAAGCGATCACAAAAATGTATAGTTTGGCTGTTTCTTCTCTCATCAGTAAACGTCAGTAGTCACCTGACTGAACAATTAGACCCTGGCCGTTGAACTATGAAGTTCTCCGCCTTGCTTCTGGTGAGATTCACCGATGGCCCAACTTTGGATTCATCCGCCTTACTTCACATCCACCGTGGTGCTTTCCATATCTTCTAGTGATATGTATTCAGTGATTTCTTTTATTTGTTAAGTTTTAACTCAGTTAAAGTCCAGCTATTCACTATTTTTACCTATTGTTTAGCCCAAGATCTATTAACTGCTGTGAGTTATAACATTTAGCTCTTCCATATCATTTCATAGAGATTATTGGCTTTAAGGGGAACGCGTAAAACACTGAATCACCAGTATCTGTCTTTATATAACTAAACATCAAAAACTTACAAATCAGGAAAATGCAAGTAACAAAATGAAATACGACCAAATAGTTAAAGCAATGACAAATTTTGAAGTCAATAAATACAATTTATCGGTTTTCCTGGACATGGTATAGCGTGGAGTTTCTTTTGTTCTTTGCCTCTCTTCTTCTGCTGTTTAGTCTTTTCGCTTCTCTTTCGGGCTATGGGCCATCGATTAGTCTTCCCTTCTCTATCAGCATTTCTAATTTTTTGAGCTTATCATCCTTGTTAGAGGTTTTGTTAATTAGTTCTTGTGATTTAGCTTTGTTCTCTTTTTTTGCCGCCACTATTGCTTTATCTTTTATGTCTATTTATTTCAGTATGCGGTCGAGTTTAGCAAATTTATTGCTTTCTTTACTAATTGAATATTTTTCTTTTACTTCTCCTTTGTATTTGCTAGCTATAGAATCCATTCAGTTGTAGCGTCTATTTCTTTAATCCCATTGTTGTTTTGTAGGTTAATTCTAGTTGAATGAAACCTCTTCCACCATTTTCTCTTTTGACGTAGAATCGTTCTATATCTGCTCTTAGGTAATGGATTCAGCGGCAGATTATTAATTTGGCATCCATCTTTCTTTTTATTCCAGCAAGCGTCCAGTGTATTATATTAAAACTGTATGTCATTACTGGTTTTGTTTGAGTGTTAATTGCTATAATTTTATTTTTTGCATTCACTTCACTTCTTATGGCCCTTATTCTCCGAGAGAATAATTTTCTTATTTTTTTTCTTTGTTTATAGTAAGATAGATACTATTTGCTTCACTAATTCCAAAATATTCATGGGTTTTGCTGTGTTCTAACTCTGTAATTTCCGTACTCATATCTAGTGTGGTACTGTTAGACTTTACAAGCAAGCCTTTCTTAGATGTGACTTTTGCACATTTTTCCGGATCAAATTTCATCCCTATGTCGTCACTAAATTTTTTTACTGTGCTGTGTAGATTTTCTAAATCGTTATCATTTTTTTAATATAACTTTAAATCGTCCACATTGAAAAGGAGGTTCATTTCTTAGTTATGGTTTTATATCCATTCGCTGTTTTTTTAGTTCTATATAAAGAGGTATACAAAAAATAAGAGAAAGTGAGTCAATTTGGAAGATTTTATTGTTAATGTTCAGATTTTGAGCATGCCTTTTTCATGGATTAATCTAAGGTTTGTATTTCACCTTTCTACATTGTATTTTAGGAATGTTATTATAACTGGGTATATCTTTAAAATATTCAAAACTTTTGTAATCCATTATGGACGCTATCAAAGCCTTTTTATGGTCGATCCAAGGCATACTTAGATTTACCTGTTTGGATTGTCAATTCTCTATATCATTTTACTTCTTTGAGAGTTTTTCTCACAAGCGTTAGCTGATGGTCTTCTACTGGAGTTTGAGTGACAGCATTAAGTTTTAAGAACTCCTTAAGTTTTAGGAACTCTTCTCAGTATTCTAGCCGATCTTAATGATGTTGAAGTCTGAACGGTCTCCTCTGATTTCTAAGTCTTTCCGTCTCTTTATCAATCCTTTGCGGGTTATTATGAGCGCACCCATTACAATTGGTATCACCGTCACCTTCATGTTCCATAGCTTTTTTATTTCTCTGACAAGGTCTAGGTACTTATCTCTCTTTTCGCTTTCTTTTATTTTTGCACTGTGGACTTTGCTGGAACAGCAAAGTCCACTATTCGGTAGGTTCACTTTCTTTTGTTAATCATCATTAAGGCTAGTCATCTGGCTGAGATCAGGTGAACAGTTTGTATCGCAAAATCCCAGAGAATTTTGCGCATCTTATTCTCCTGGGTGGATTATGCATATACTACTTGTTCATATGGTTAAATTCAAACTTCTTGCATAATTCCCAGTGGATCACATTCCCCACCAAGGGGTGTCTAGTCTTTTCCACTTTTCGTGCAAATTTGCTGTATTCGCTTATTATGTGATTGATAGTTTCGTCTTTATTATCACAGAGTTTACATATGCCACTTTGTTGCGTCTTGTCTATTTTTACTTTAACATATGTGGTCCTATGGCGTTTGGTTTGGTTTCTTTGTTTAATGGTATATCAACCTTTTTTTAGGTTATTTAATGCCAAAGCCATTCTCCTAGAATAACTGTAGTGGTACTATTTAACCCATAGCTGGGAGGATAAGGGGGTTCATACTTTTCCCAAGGGTATTTGCTCGAAAGTAAACGTAATAGTGCGATTGGAGTACGAACTCACTTACTACGATTCCGCAATCCATCGCTTTAACCATAACACCACGAGGACACCCACTTATGGGGTTATCATTGTTTACTCCTTTAGAGTTTTTCACATCAGCGTTAGCTGAAGGTCTTTCACTGGAGTTTGAGTGACAACAAGTCTCCTCAACTCTTCAGGACTCTTCTCCGTATTCTAGTCGTTCTCAATAATGCTGTCGTTTGGATGTTCTCCACTCATCCGCCAACTTCCAAGTCATCCAGTCCCCTTAATAATCTTTAGTTACTGTACAGAATGCACCAATCACGATTGGTATAATCATGTTCAATTAATTTTTTTATTCCCTAGGAAGGTCTAGATACTTATCCTTCTTTTCACTTTCTGTCAGTTTTATTCTCTGGTCACCCGGGACAGCAAAGTCGACAATTTTGCAAGTTCTTCCTTTTTTTTTTTTGTTCATTATTAAAAGGTCTGGTCTCCTGGCCGAGATTAGGTGATCTGTGTGTATGTCAGAGTCCCATAGGAGTTTATATGTGTCATTTTCTAGGACAGGTGCTGGGTTGTGCATATACCATTTGTTCGTATGATCAAATTTAAATTTCTTGCACATTTCCCAGCGGATCACCTTGCCGACCCAGTCGTGTCTAGTCTTATACTCCTTCTTTACAAATTTACTGCATTCGCTTATTATGTGATTGATCGTTTCGTCTCTGTCACCGCATAACCTACATTTGCTATTTTGTAGCGTCTTATCTATTCTCGCTTTGGTATGATTGATCCTTATGGCGTTATTTTGTGCTGCTATTTGGAGAGATTCTGTTTCTCTCCTAAAGTTTCCTTTTCTTAGCCAGGTCCAGGTTTTCTGGTGTGAGATGTTGTTTATTAGTAGTTTAAAACGCCTGTAGAGTTGTTTTTCTTCCCATTTTTGTTTCCAAGTTATTTTTATTCTGTTGTCTTTCGTGTTGTCAGTATTGTTTCTGATGGATGTAATCAGTCCTCCTCCGTGTTTTCCTATGAAGTCTTCGAGTCGTTGTATCGATGCGTCAACGCTGTCTTCGATGCTGGCAAGCCCTCTTCCTCCCTCTTTTCTGGATACATATAGTCTATCAACGTCGTCTCTGGGATGTATTATTATTATTATTTGCTTTAATCGAGTAATAATAATGATGATACTTCTAATTCTTCCACTGACCTGTTGGTAGGGCCGAGATTACGCCGGCTTCATTCCCTGGAAAGACCCTACTGGAAATATGTACATATCTTAAATATGACCCTCAACAGCCCCCGGTTATGAGGCTCTAGTTCTGGAGCTCTGTGGAGTATGAAATCACAATTTCGTTGACATTGTGGGTCAAAGAGATCTGTGAAAATTACTAACCGAATTTAATTCTTCCTGTCTTCTTTACAAATCTCCAATGATAATGAATATGACTTTCACATATTCAACAATATTCCAGTTACTAATTTGTTAATATCATCATTGTTATGGGACTCTTCCAAATCCTACATTAATCGAGAGCCAAGTACTCTCGTCCTCAGGATGAATGTTCAGCGGGTCGTAGAGACTGGATATTCGACTGACTAGTAAGCCTAGCTTACACCGCCACTTTTCTCTGTATCTTGTTACTTCAATATATCCGTAAACTTATACCGTTTTCCGAGTTATCTTTTCGTGGTCCTAAATTGGGTACACATCAATCATCATTGCTGAATTTGTATTGACAAGGTTAAAATATACCTGCTCTTCATTATTATCAATATCCAATCAATATCCAATCAATCTGGTATAAAACTCAAGCCAATTTTTCTTCGGAAACAATAAAAGCATTTTCTTTAAATTGATATTCATGCCCTATAAGTTTTCACATTTAGATCGTCACTCCAGAATGATTATCTGCAACAAGATCCAACCATGTTTATACCAATTTGAATTATCATAATATAAAATGTTAAAAATATAATGGGGGATTTATCAAAACCTTTTATAAGCAAAGCTAATATTTGGTTGAATCTGGTTTCTTTGTTTAACGGCTTATAAACTTTCACGGATTATTATTATTATAATGCCAAAGCCATCCTTTTACAAGAACAGTAGTGGTACTATTTAACCCAGAGGTTGGGAATGAGGGAGTTCATATCCGCAAAGATAAGTCAGCAGAAATAATGTTACGACACCTCTGTACTATATATATATATATATATATATATATATATATATATATATATTAGTCATATCGACATATATTCATTTTAGGTTCCACAAGAAAAAATATTTATAGAGCGGGAAAAGGATACCACTGCTACATATATAAGAAGTTATTTGAAAGAAAGAAAGAAAGAAAGAAAGAAAGAATTTTGGAAAGTAACAATTAGATATATGATTTTTTTCTCTATATTTCTCTGTTTTGCACTTTCACCCCTCAACGTACCGCCTATTCATGTCGTCTCTGCAGTGACGTTACCTACTTGATATTTTTTATTTCACTGTGAAATGATATTATTTTCAAGATTCTCACCTGTGTGCATCAATTAAACTGTCGAAGCGTGCAACTTCCCTTCAAAAAAAAAAAAAAAGAAAAGGCCAGCTCGAACGAGCGAAGTTACTTTTGGCCGTTGTCATGGCGATACGACTGACACGTGCACCTGTTGACACGTGAACGAACACTTCTCAGCAACAGTGGTAGCGCTCGATTCTGCTTAGAACAAGCAACTTTTCGTGCTTTTTTCTGTTTTTGTGGTTGTTTTTTAAGTACCCAATATTGTCAAAAAGATGTTCAAAACCAAAGGGCATGGTAGATTTTATCTAATATTACCAATAAATAAGTATATCCGTACCAATTCCTTTTATATAAAAAGTTCATTTTTTTTCTAAACCAGAATAAAGGGTTTGGTTATTTCTAATGGAAAACTGTACAATCAAAACCGATTTTATTAGGTAATACTTATTACCAAACTCTATATTGTATCCGAAAATGAAATTGGAACGCCTCTGTAACCAAAAGTAAAATATATTCTTATTTTTGGACTGATATATTTTCATATTTTTGGCTACTGTGTTTCAGTGCTGAAGATTTTAATGATAAATGATTCATTGAAAGAGAATTAGGTTAATATTCCTTGACCCAGACAAAGAAAGGGTCTGGGGATGGCGAAACTGTTAGTAGAAGAGTTTTTCTATAGCTGACGGTATACAAGCGAGCCCAGGGACGTCACCGAGAAACCCAGGAAGAGTTTCCTTTTCTTCATAAGAACCGTGTCCGTGAAATCGGCTTGTCCCGAGATACGAAAAAAGTAACTGTAGAACGCTGCGACGCAAGTGGCATCTGGTGCTCTTTCGACAGTCGTACAAAATCTGGGTCTGTTTTTTTTCGCAGTTCTCAAACCACTATCCGAAGCAGGTCTCCAATGTGTATAACCCCTCGTCGATGGCTTCAACAAAAAGTCAGCAAAATGGATCCGAAGCTTCGGAGGAAGGATTGGCACCAAGGGCCGGGTCGATCAGGCCATTTTCAGTGCGAAACCAGTAACCGGTTCGGAATGGTAGCATTCGCTCTCTTCACTCTTTACTATTGTGGGTTTGGTCCGCGTCAGTTCACAAAGAAGTGGGGTTTGCTGTTTAGGTCGTTGGGTTGAAAGAGAAGACGCAATTGTCTCACCGTTCTTTTAGAAATAAAATCCTGATATCTATGGCTTAAAAGAATAATAAAAATTGTTATTGGTATACTTATTTATGAATGATACTATAAAATTTAACCTTTAATCAAATTGTCGCAAAAAAACTTTGCATTGTTCTAATTTATTTACATTAGGGTGAATTGCAAGATGGTTAGCTCCTTATTTTGCTTGACAGCATGAAAGAAAATGAGTTCAAACCAGTGTGTTTTGAACTAACATCGTGGAGGAGGAACTTGTGAAACTGAATGTACGTCTGTCATTAATGCTCTTCTCTCTAGAGCGTCCATTTCAAAGTTCTAGCACTCTTTGTGTTCGTTCAATTTAACGTTAGCCCCATCGACTGGAAAATGGTCTTGTGATGGCTCTCCTGACATGACCGAAACACGTCAGTGTCCGTCATTTCACGAGGGAAAGAAAAAGTTCCTGAGGACCCATAAAAATGTCGAGTTTGCTCCGTACGAATTTGATTTGAGAAAGTAACATCGATACGGAAACTTATATGCAGACTCATTTACTCTATTTACCCAACCCATCCGCTCGGGCAGGATATGATACAAGGTCAATTTTTTAAGCGGAGTTTAACAGGTTTGAATTCAGAGTTTTCCTTCTCCTAGACTAGTTGCCTTACCAAGGCTGAAGAACCTAGTCTGCCCTACTATTTACCCATAGCTGGAGGGAGAATAATTGGATTCATACCTTTCCCAAGGGTATTAGTGCTATGTGAAATGCAATCAGTCCAGGATTTGAACTCGTGTCGCCGTGTCCAATTCCTGCGACGATAACCATTACACCACGTGCATCTCCTATGCAAACTCATTTACAAACGATAATGTATTGACAGTGCTGATGACTGTATAGGAAAATAGTGTTTTGTAGTTGACAATTTGCTCACTCCATAAATTATTGCTTCCTGTATTTGTATCTGGTGTCATCGAGAGTTTTAGATCTACCAAAATGTTGTCCGAGCAACTCAGCAAGAATTGATCAGACCTCAACGCGCATTTCAGCAGCTAAACGCTACATGCTTCTCCAGAGAAAAAAATGCGGTACGTGATCGATGCATTATCCCTCAAAACGACTTCCGGGACACTTTTCAAAATCAGAAAAAATACTGGAAATATATATATATATAATTTTTTATGGCTGTTATTGCTGGGAGGTTGTTGCTCTCTCTCTCTACATATATATATATATATAATTTTTTATGGCTGTTATTGCTGGGAGGTTGTTGCTCTCTCTCTCTCTCTCTCTCTCTCTCTCTCTCTCTCTCTCTCTCTCTCTCTCTCTCTCTCTCTTTTAAAAAGCAATATCGTGGGATTTTAACAGGTTTATCTGATTTAATACAGTTTTACATGTTTTCAGACGCTGAGGAAAACGACGCGTGTATTAATTTTGTTTCTCTCTTATTTTATGCTTATTCTAAGAGTGCGTTGTATGCAAATATGCGTTCGCATATGTGATTAAAGTTTTTGGTTGAAAACTATTTTTCTCTTTTGCCATGTGTTCCAAAATGAAGAGGTACATCACAGTTTTCTTGTGACTCCAGGGCCCTAGTTTTTAGGTTCATTACTGCCCGTGAATCCGAGTTTTGAAAAAGATTGTTTTTATAATGAATACAGAGAAATAAAGGGGAAATTTATGTTTGTTTTTGCGATCATCTTTTAATAAGAAAATTTCTTCTAGAGTCCTAAAGAATTCCATTCAATGAAACATGTTTTTTAAGATTCTGTACAATTTGAGTCCCTTTCTTCTTATTCTTCTTATTCTTTTACTCCTTGGAAAGTTTTTTACATCAGCGTTAGCTGATGGTCTCCCACTGGATTTTGTGTGACAGCAAGTATCCTCAAATTTTCAGGACTCTTCTAAGTATTCTGGCTGCTCTTAATATTTCAGTAATTTTGATGGTTTCCACTTGTCAATCATTTCAAGTTCCTCCTGCACCAATCCTTTCAGTTCCTCTCCTAAGGTTTCCCTTTCGTAGCCAGGTCTAAGACTTCTTGTGTGAGATTTCGCTTGTTTGTTGCTTGAAATGTCCATACAGTTGTTTTCTTCCTATTTTTGTTATTTTTGCTCTATTGATGCTTACGTTGACTGTATTATTCCTGGTCGCTGTAATCAGTCCATACCTTTTTTATGTAGTCTTCAAGTCATTATATAGATTCATCGGCACTATCTTAAATGCTGACAAGTCCTCTTTCTCCTTCCTTTCTTTGCACGTATAATCTGTCTACGTTATCTCTCGGATGAAAGGTCTTATGCATGGTCATGAGTTTTCTTTTTCTTTGGTCCATTTGTTTAAGTTCTTCGCTCGACCACTTCAAGAATAGTTCCTAGTATCTTACACGAGGAACAGCCCAGATGTTTCTGCCTTTGATGAGATTTCTACAGTGTAGTTTGGTTTCGAGAAGTTTTCTCCTTCTGAGATACTCTTTTTCAATTTTTGCTTTTGTCGCCACTTGTTTGGTGGTGTCCGCTTCCAATATTTCCAAGTATTTGTAAGTTACCTTTTCTCTGTGTAATCTGATTTTTATCTTGGTTTGGTGGTTCAGTTCTTTCCATCAGGTGTCGTTTACCGCTTTTCATTATTAGCACCTCTGACGGAATGTTCAGACTGTATATTCTCACTGTTCCTTTTCTTTTTCATTTTTTGTAAACAGTTTGATGTCGTCCATTTTCTTACGATTTAGTAAGTTTATTTGCGCCTTTGCATTTCCTAAGTATGTGATTCAGTGGCATCATTGCTATCAAAAATAGTAATGGGGATAACGTATCTCCCTGGAAGATCCCCCCTCTGGATTTTTACCTCAGCTAACCTTTTTCCTCTTGCAGTCAATTCTACTCTCCAGTTTTTCATGGTTTTCGCAATAAACTTTATGCTTTCGTCAGATAGCTGGTACATTCTCAGACAGACCATTATTCAGCTTTGCCGGGTTATATCGAATTCGTTTTTGTAGTCAATCCTCGCTATATCTAGATTTTTCCTACTAATTTTGCTCTCCTTGAGGATGTGTTGATTTTTTGTCGGGGTAAAAGCGGCCAATTACCCCCACAAAGAGAAAATAGGAGATATGTAATAATGGCGAATAAGAGGAAAAGTCAAATATTTGGAAATAGTATATTTATTCTATAAGGAATTCATATACGCACTAACTCCTGTCACTCTGTCTGACAGCTAACTCATAAGATGGACGCAACCATTCTTTTACGGTAATCCTATGCAAAAGTTGATGAATGTATAGTAGCTTGCAGAATCCTTTGTGTTCCTCAGGTAACAGTCCCATAATATATGCTGGGCACGTTATGGATCAATAATTGTCAGGGTGGTCTTTCCTTTGGTCATCCATTTGAATATACCTACTTCTAAGCATCTATTCATTTCGATAGCCAGTCTGTCATGGAACGAAGTGAATTTTTTAAATCAAATCCATGTATGCCATCATGGCCTGGCGTTTTCCAAGTTAGTATTTATTGAGTGTTGCTCTTAGTGAATCGAGGTGTATTTTCGCGTAAGGTCCTTCTTCGAGTATTTGCAACTCTTCTTCCATGATGTTTATCTACTCGGCTTTTCTGTTATAATATCTTCATTCCCATATTTTCCTCCGAAATTGTTTTGTTTCCTTCGCATCAAGTTGTTGGTATGTTTTCGCACTTTTCCCCCAACTTACTGGTATAATTTTCTTTCGTTGTTGGTATCTTCTTAGTCTTCCTTCTTTTGCCAGTCTATTCTAATATATCTCTTCAAGTTGTATAGTGTCTTCTAATTGTTTGCTTTTTTCTTTAAAAGGCAAAAGCAACATATTCTCGCATTTTTCTTCTGTCTTAGCATTTTTGGTTGTCGTTAATTTCTCATCGGTATTTTCAATGTAATTTCCTATCTGGGTTTTGACTTTCTGTTCATGTTCTTCAGGGAAACGCCGTTTTTTTCTCTGACTATTTTCGCTCCTGCATAGATTAGATCATTTAGTTCCGTGATTTTGTTTGTTGGGGTATTGCTTAAGTTGTTTGTTTTTTTTCTTCGTTCCTGAGAGATGATAATGTGGTCTTCATTCATTTTTTTTCTTCTTGCGTTAGTGTTTTTCCGTTGTAGTTTTGTGTGTGTGTGTGTGTGTGTGTGTGTGTGTGGTGTATCGGTTATTTGGTTGTTTGGGTTTTTATGGCATATCAACCTTTGTAGGTTATTTAATGCCAAATACATTTTTATACAAATAATCATTTCTATTTCGAACATTTCAGTCGAGCATGAGTACACAGTTTAATTGTCAAAAACATTTCTATTTCAAACTATTCAGGTGTTTCGGTTATAATTACTTAGCATTTGCCTTTGAGTAGGAGTTTCTGGTTTTTCTGTATTTAGCGTCCCTGTTAATGTATTTAGGGCATGTTGATACGTTTCCCAATGTATGTTTTAGAGTATTTTCACTATTTCAAGGTCAGAAAGCCAACCTTTCTTTATTATTGTCCTAACCTGGTCAGTGAGTCTTTTGTTTATTGTCTTAAATCTAAACAATTCTACCCAATTTTCGATCATTTTTCTAAACTCTCTTTGAGTATGGTTACTCATGAAATATAAAGCGTCATTTAATTGTTTTTCCTAGTCCATTTTCTGTTTTGAAGTCTCTGATTTGAATGATCACTTTGTTCGTCGTTTGTGTACCTGAAAAAAAAATTAACAACACTCGCAGGATGCCAAGCTTTTCCCCAACGTTGGCTATCAAGGGTGCACCTGTCGATCATGTCACCCAAATCAGCTGTCTTGGTCCCACGTTGTTTCGATTTGTCATGATTTTCATGGGTAGTATATTGTGGATATACTTGACCCAAGGGTTATTTATTATCTACCCGCTTAACACAGATGTGAGCAAGAACTCTTATAGTAACGAAATTTTTCAGCAGGTCACCAAAAATAGTTCTTTTTTATTGGTTACGTTTTAACTTGGTTAACGTCCGCAGTGAGACTAGTTTTGCAATTTAATTGTAAATCCTGAGCTATTTGCGAGTGTTTCAGTATCGTGACTTTTGACTTTTGCTTTTTATCGCCAAAGACCATTATTATCTCGTTACTGCAAAATGTAGCCCCTTCAAAAAGATGATAAATTTCCGTTATTCCTATTTTATCTCTCTTGTTCTGGACACTACTAACTTAACCCCTAATTACACATTCAAACCATCTTGTAAACATATTAAGTATGCACTACCTTATGTATTCAAAGACAAAGAGTACAGCATTTGAAAGAATAAAGAATAAATAGTAAAGCTAAAGACAGGATTTCAAATGTCTTTTCATTTAAATCAGCAAAAATTTTAATTTGAAACAAAATAGATTATTATTATTATTATTATTATTATTATTATTATACTCTATGCGAGTTTTTCACACCAGATTTAACTGGTGGTTTTTCACTGAGTCTGAGTGATAGCAAGTCTTTTAGCTCTACAGAACTCTTCAAAGTATTCTAGCGGATCTTAATACTGCAGTGGTGTGGATGGTCTCGATTCTCCTCTGATATTCAATTCGCCCAGTTTCTTTTCCAAACTCTTTCACGGTCTTTCTCTGGCCAGATACAAGTATTTGTTTATCTTTTTGCTTTCTCTTATTTTCACGCTGTGTTCCGCTGGAAAGCAAAATCTACAAGATCACAAGTTATTTTCTTCTTGTTGATTAATACTGGTATTCTGGCCGGGATTAAACGATCCGTTAGTTCTCCAAATCCGAGGGAATAATATGGGTCTCATTTTCTAGAGCAAATTCTAATTTATGCATGTACTATTTATTAGTATGAGCAAGATTTAATCGTTTGCTCATTCCTCACTGAATCACCTTTCACACGTCGTCGTGCCTAGACATGTATTCTTTTCATGTCTATTTATGATATTTACTTATGTGATTAAGCGTTTCATCTCTGTCACCACAGAACCAACATTTGATACTCTATTGCGTATAATCAATTTTCGCTTTGATATTAGTCCTCATGGCATTATTTTGTACTCAATTTCTCTCTTGAGGTTCCACTTTTGCAACCATGTCCAGATCATTTCATGTGCAGTTTCCTAAGATTGGTGACTAAAGTATCTATATACTTATTTTTCCTCCCTTTCTCTAATTATTATTTCAATTATTATCATTATTATTATTATTATTCATTTCCTTATTTTGTTATTATCCATTATTATTCTTTATTGTTTTTATTCTCCCGCCTCTTTTTCCTCCGCCTCTTCTTTTTCTTCTCTATATAAATAATAATATTATTTCTCTTTGCTTCTCTTATTATTATCATCATTATTAGTTGTTGTTTGTTTTTTTTTTTAGTCCTTTAGAGTTTTTCACATCAGTGTTAACTGATGGTTTTACACTGGAGTTTGAGTGACAACAAGTCTCCTCAAGTCTCCAGGACTCGTCTCAGGATTCTGGCCGTTCTTAGCAATGCTGTCGTTTGGATAGTCTCTACCCGTCCGCCAATTTCCAAATCTTCCAGGCCTTTTAATAATCCGTTAGTTATTGTGCCTAACGCACCAATCACAATTGGCACAATCGTTACTTTCATGTTCCACAGCTTTTTCAATTCTCTAGCAAGGTCGAGGTACTTATCTTTCTTTTCACTTTCCTTCAGATTTATTCTATGGTCCGCCGGGACAGCAAAGTCGACAATTTTACAAATTTTCTTTTTTTGTTGATTATTATGAGGTCTGGTCTTCTGGTCGGGATTAAGTGATCCGTTTGTATGTTAAAGTCCTATAGGAGTTTATGCGTGTCATTTTCTAGGACAGATGCTGGGTTGTGCATATACCATTTGTTTGTATAGTCGAATTGAAATTTCCTGCACCAGTGGACCACCTTGCCGACCCAGTCGTGTCTCGCCTTATACTCCTTCTGTGCTGCATTCGCTTATTATGTGATTGATCGTTTCGTCTCTGTCACCGCATAGCCTACATTTACTGTTTTGTTGTGTCTTATCTATCCTCGCTTTGATATGATTGGTTCTTATGGCGTTGTCCTCTGCTACTATTAGGAGGGATTCCGTTTCTCTCTTAAAGTTTCCTTTCCTTAGCCAGGTCCACGTTTTTTGGTGTGAGATGTTGTTTATTAGACGTTTAAAGCGGCCATAGAGTTGTTTTCCTTCCCATTTTTGTTTCCTAGTCGTTGTCACTCTTTCGTCTATCGTGTTGTCGGGATCGTTTCTGATGGTTGTAATTAGTCCTCGTTCGTGTTTTTCTATGTAGTCTTCGATCCGTTGTATGGATGCGTCAACGGTGTCTTCGATGCTGGCAAGTCCTCTTCCTCCCTGTTTTCTAGATACATATAGTCTGTCAAAGTCGTCTCTGGGGTGTAATGCCTTATGTATGGTCATTAGTTTTCTTGTTCTTTGGTCCATTTGTTTAAGTTCATCTCTAGTCCACTTGAGAAAGGGTCCCAAGTATCTGACTAGTGGCACAGCCCAAGTATCTATTCCTTTGATGAGGTTTCTGCTGAAGAGTTTTGTCTCGAGTAGTTTTCGCGTTCTCCTGAGATATTCTTTTCGGGTCGTGTCTTTCATTTGCACTTGTTTGATGGTGTCAGCTTCCAAGATGCCCAAGTATTTGTAGGTTTCCTTTTCTTCGAGTGTTCTAAATTCTGTCGTGATTTGGTAGTTCCATTCCGTCAGTCATATGTCGTTTGCCACTTTTCATGACGAGCATGGCACATTTTTCTATGCCAAATTCCATTCCTATGTCCTGACTTTATATTCTAACGGCGTGTATGAGAGTTTCCGGTTCTCTTTCCTTTTTCGCAAATAATTTAATGTCATCCATGTACATTAGGTGGTTGATCTACTCTTGCGATCTGCTGAATTTGTATCCGGCTGCGCATTTTCGGAGAATGTGGTTCAGTGGCATCATGGCTATTATGAATATTAAGGGTGATAGTGCATCTCCTTGGAAAATCCCTCTTTGGATCTTTGTTTCAGCTAGTCTTCTTCTTCCTGCTGTCAGCTCCACTCTACAGGTTTTCTATTTGATGAAGTTTATGATTTCATATGATATTTTGTACATTTTGAGACAGTGTGATATCCAGCTTTGTGGAACCATATCATATGCCTTTTTGTAGTCAATCCAGCCCATAGCTAGATTTTTCTGTCTTGTCTTGCACTCATTTAGGATGTGTTGATCTATGTAGAGTAATTCTGCTGTGCTTCTGGATCCTTTGCGGCATCCTTTCTGTTCATCAGGGAACAATCCGCGGCTTGTTAGCGAGTAATAGATCTTTTCCCTTATTTGTGCTGTTAGTATTTTCCACATCATTGGTAAGCAGGTTATGGGTCTGTAATTGTTTGGAGCAGTTCCTTTGCTAGGGTCCTTTTGGATTAATGTAGTCTTTCCTTTGGTCATCCATTCAGGTACTTGCGCGTCTTGTAAGCATCTGTTCATTTCTAGTGCTAGTCTGTCGTGAATGGAGATGAATTTCTTGAACTATTAATGATGGTAATGATAATAACAATAATTTTCTACTAATTATTACTTCTCTTCTTCTTCTTCTTCTTCTTCTTCTTCTTCTTCTTATTATTATTATTATTATTATTATTATTATTATTATTATTATTATTATTCACTGACTGTTTTCTTAATATTCTATTTTTTCTTTCTGCTCCATAAAAATCAACCAAATTCACAAACATGTGAGATAAAGTCATTTTTTCTCCCTCCAACTTGTTTTCTGCACAAAACTCGGACCTATTTTTAAAAAATAAAAAGAGAAGCAGATGGCAAAACAATCTTCTCAAATCCTGACGATTTTTTAAATGCATTACAGAAAGCAGATATTTACTAAAGAAAACTTGTGAGCAACGGGCCATCATCCACCATCTCATCCTAAACCTATACCGTCTCATTTCCCAATATCTACCATCTAATCCACTTTAACATCAACTTTCAAATTCACTCTGACATTCACCTTCTAATCAATCTTAATATCAACCATATAATTACCACAAAACTACTGTCTAATCCATCCCAACATCTACCACCTATTTCACCTTAACATTCAATATCAAACTCTTCTAATACCCATCAACTAATTCACTCAAACATCAGCCATCAAATCGATCCTAACAAAAACTATCTAATCTCGTCTTACATCTACTAATCTCCCTTATTTTCTGACGTCTAATACACACCCATGAACAACTATCTTGTCACCACATCAACTCCCACCAGCATCTACCAACTGATCCACTGCTACACGCACTATTTAATCTCTCCTAATCTCTTCCATCCATTCTAACAATAAACAACTAATACATCCTAACATCCAAAATATACACTATCTAATCACCACAATTTCGGACCATCTAAATCCATCCTAACGTCAATCATATTCTCAACCCTCCAACTCGCTCTGTAATCTCTCTTGATATATACTGTAAAATCCAACCCAATATCCACCACTTGGTCTAGGTAGTATCCCGCCATCTAATACACCCCTAACATCCACAACCCACAAACTTTTTAATGCGATCACAACGCCATCTAGCAGCGCCAGGTGGAAATTGGAAACCGTTACACATTTTACAGGTGTAAATAAAGACTTTAAATAAACAAATGGCAGGTGATTTGATATGAACGCGGTCTGATGCAACCCGATTCGCGTCTATTTGATCCTTGCTAAACAATCACCATTTGTCTTATATCTTTTAGTCGTGCTCTCTCTCTCTCTCTCTCTCTCTCTCTCTCTCTCTCTCTCTCTCTCTCTCTCTCTTTCTCTCTCCATATATATATATATAGCTCGCTAGCACTCTGGTGTTTTGTTATCTTTTCTTTTTTTAACCATTTGCAGAACAGAAGTTAGTATTCCTCTTTCATGTTTGTGAGTGTCCTGTATTTGGAAAAGGCTTCAAATACTTGCATGTTGCATTCCTTCTATAGATATATATACAACATTCCTTTTGATCTATCTATTTGTCTCTTTCTACTTTTCTTATCTTTTTTCTTTTTGTATACTTTTCTCTTTTTTTCTTTCTCTTTCACGCTACTTTCTTTATTTTTTTCTTTCTTTGTGTTTACCTTCCTTTCTATTTGGCGCGCTTTTTTCTTCTCTATGTTTTTCTTTTTTAACATAATTCTATCTTCTTCTTCTTCTTCTTCTTCTTCTTCTTCTTCTTCTTCTTCTCTCTGTCTCTCTCTGTCTCTCTCTGTCTCTCTCATAAATCTTTCTTTCTTTATCACTACCTTTCTATTTCTCTCAACTTTTCTCTTTAATTTTACTTTTACTTGTACGTTTTTCTTTATTAGTGTTTCTTCTCTTTTCATCCTTTTCATCATTCTTTTTCTTTCGATTTCTTCTTCCTAGAAGGAAATTAATGAAAACCCAAGACGAAAGATCTTTCTTTCGTCTTAGGTATCCTTCAATTTCTTTCTATTTCTTGAATCTTTCTCCGTTTGTGTCAATTATTTTACATTTTACTCTCTCTCTCTCTCTCTCTCTCTCTCTCTCTCTCTCTCTCTCTCTCTCTCTCTCTCTCTCTCTCTTTCATAAAAATATAGTCGTCTAAAAGAAAAGCTTTAATATATTCATTCAAAGACATACCATGTAAAGAACACTTTTTTCTTCATCTTAAATTCCTCTGGTTCAAAAGCATTCTCTATAAGCCTGAATTAACTTGTTAAGTTTTTCTACCTCATTGTTCCCAAGTGTGACACAGAATTTGATATAGTGTTACTTTTTCTAACTTACATAACTAAACAGGCTTGAAATACAAGATTACAAAGCTGAACTTCAATTTTTAAAAACAAACATGAATTGAATGTTTTCATTAGTGTCCAAGGTCAACATTATCCGTCTAATTTTTAATTAGGGTTGCCTATCTTAAAAGAGGATCATCCCGAATATCTTCCAGACCAAACACATATTAGGGATCCGTAATGCAATGTTGTTGTAGCCTTATTATGTCCAATATTACTTGGGAACATTAAATTTTACAATTTCTTATTTGCAAATGACACGAAAAAATAACAAATTAAAGGATATTTTTAAAAACTCAAGGAAATCTAGATATTCTGCATGGTTTGTAAAAATATCTTTTAGAATTCAAAACAAACAAATAAGAAAACCTAAAATATTAACAAAGATAAATAATGAACCGAAACAAAGAATTAATATACACTAGGGTACTATCTACCAACCCCTCCGCTCGGGCAGGATATGACACAAGGTCAATTTTTAAGCGGAGTACAGTATATTGAAATATGCACACAAAATCGAAGATCTTGGTATATCAGACTCAAAACTAAGATTTGACCAACATACGCCAAATCAAGAATGAAGTTTTGTTTTTTTTTCAAATTTAAAACTTAAAATTTAAATGACGTATGCACAGCAGAGAAATATATATAATAAAGTGATGATATCTTTACTTCTGGAGTTCTACATGTCGATACGCAGTCTAGTGCCGATTTGAAAAAAAATAATTATGAAGCCAGTCGCGATGCTTTTTGATCAAAATGATTTTGGTGAAACATTGGATTATGCAAGTGCGACACTATATATACTTACCAGATCTAACTTTCGATGACTTTTACTTGCTTTCCAGACTAAAAAATGCATTATGAGGATGGGAAGAGCATCAAATTTATACGGCGAAGAAAGCTCACGGTTTATCAAACGAAAAGTTACAGAAGTGTATCGACCAGTTGAAAACTAGTTAGATTGACCGTGCAGGATGGTAAAAGGGGCAATTTTGGAGGAAAATTCAAGTTTCATTCATTGTTCATTTATCTCCGTGAATACATCTTGAGGCATGATACTTTTTGAATACACCTTGTATACTGGCCTGTTGGTGAAGCTTAGAATACGCTAACTTCATCTCTTGCAGAGGATTTAAACTCAAAAAAGGACGTCCTGGTTATGATACTAAATTGTGTCTGATGGTAAGTTACCAGTTCAGGAAATATGTGCAGTGTTAATACTCCTTCATTATCATTACTCCCCGGTCCACTCCAATTCGTAGTGGTAGTAACTATTAGGCCCCCATCGATAAGTCAAATATATCTGTTCAAAAATTATTTATACTTGATTGGAATATTTGATGTCATAAAACTGGAAATTAGTTATATAAAGAACTAGCTAGGATACCCTGCGTTGTTCGGGAGAATCTGCTTCATATCGAGTTTTATTGTTGCATTGAAATTCAATAACATGTCCATTCATTGTCTTCATAATCAATCTGACGCCACGGCAAAAATTCAAGGGTACAGATTTCTCAAGATCACTTGAGGACTCCCCATTTTCAGAATGAAATGGTTAGAGGGAGTCATATATGGATCTTAATTAGAAAATAATTATATAAAATGAATATTCCACTATTTAATAAAATAAATATATTGTCTATTAATACCAGTGATGTACAAATATTCTTTTTTAAATCAAAAAATAATTACTTCATCTAAAACAATTTATTTGGTTTTATATTGATATTTAAAAATAGTATTTTAGACTTAATCTATTTTTGTCAGTAAGGTAAAAAAAATAAAGATAGATCGATTTCATGAAAAGATATTATCAATTCAAGATTAAATCTCTCTCTCCCTCCCTCTCTGTCACTTTCTTCATATATCTTAAATATTTTTGTAGAATGTGTTTTCCACAATAGAAAAATCAGAAATATCTTTTTTTAATCTAGAAAATTAAAAAATTAACATTTTTAAAAGAATGAATATTTTTTACAAAATTGATTTAAATAATCTATTAAAATTTTTATGATCTCTTGTCCCAATATGTTTAAAACAACTGCGCATATTTAAAATGATTTGTTTTTGCCTTCATTTCAAAAATTTAATATCCAAACTTTTTAAGAATATTGATTCAAAAATGATAAGATAGAGTTCTGTATACGTTATGATAATGTAGCAAATTGATCCTCCAAACCAATTTAAGAGAAAAGTTTGTTTGTTTTAAATCATAATCTGATATAAATATTTTCCAAAGCATAAATTATTTTTATGAATTTAGATTTTAAAAAATTATTATCTGATATGAATATTCTTTTGGAAGTTCATTTAAATAATCTTGTAAAATTCTTATTAATAAAAAATAATTCAACAAAACCTGATTGCATATCACCTTTTCAGAATAAGGTTGTGAGGGGGCATGTCAGGTGTTAGCAAGGAACTGATTCATGTACAAATCTTATTTTAAAATCAGAAACTAATTCTTTGATGGCGAATAAATGAAATTGTGTATCAAATTAACACTAGTAATATAAATATGATCTTGATTTTTCCTTCTACTCAAACTTCACCCGGAATATATTATTAGTTGATTATAGAATATATGTAAACATTATGAATTAAATATTTACTTACCTTTAAATATTGCAGTGACATTAAGTCTTCATCTTCCTTAGATTTGATTTTTTTTAAATCTATATGAAAAATTTTACTTATAAAGAAAATCGATTAATGTTAATGAGATTTTCAGTGATGGTTAAGAATTCTGTCCCACTTCAGATTAATATCTATTAAT
Organism: Sepioteuthis lessoniana; assembly: GCA_963585895.1. Classification (NCBI taxonomy): domain Eukaryota; kingdom Metazoa; phylum Mollusca; class Cephalopoda; order Myopsida; family Loliginidae; genus Sepioteuthis; species Sepioteuthis lessoniana. The sequence goes on from OY757917.1 coordinate 51,372,874, forward strand.
TATCCCGGATCATTATGATTAAAAGGAATTTATCAAAACTGCATTTGCTAGAAAAGGCATTTTCAGTTTAATGCTTCAGAGTACACAATATTCTTGGTTTTTCCCTCTGGTGCGAGAATGAAGAGACCATCAGGATTTCCAACACTTGAAATACCAACGTAAAGCTGGCCATGAGTAAAGACAGGGTCGGTCAGATTCAACCCAACAACTTTAAATGATTGTCCCTGAGATTTGTTTATTGTCATGGCAAAGCAGAGTCTCACAGAAAACTGGAGCCTTTCAAATTCAAATGGCAAGTCTGTTGGTCTCACGGGTATTCTCGGGATGAAGCAGTGAACTCCTGCATATCTTCCAGAGATAATTGTTGCCTCCAGTACATGGGACATCATTCTTGTTACGGTGAGTATTGTGCCATTATATAATTTTGGTGGGTCGAGATTACGAAGCAACATTATTGGTGTCCCAAGCTTTAGTAAAAGATTATGTGGAGCAGTCCCTATGGGTTCAAGACTATTGAGGAACTATGTAGGATAATTTATAATTTTGTCCCTTGAACTGATATTATCAGTTGACTTATAGATTTTTTCCTCTTCAGGTAACATATTGAGGAGTCTTCTATTCATTTCGTTTACAAAGATATTTGTTGGTGCTAAAAGTGTTCGATCACAGGGCCATTTGTTATTAGAGTGTTGGATATGAACATCTGGAAAGACTCTGGTAATCAATTCATCTTCTGTCTGGATGATTTGAAAAGGCAACTGAATTTGGTTATGAGAGTCCTGGTCCAGAAGTCCATTCCCCTCATTTAGAAGCTGGGTGGCAAATTCACCTTCAGCATTACCAATATCTAAATGCACTCGCATATCAATTGTAAGACTCACTTTCTGAATATGATCACAGAGATAAGACTTTTTCAGGCAAGCACTGATTTGATCAGCTCTAGTTCCTCGAGGAATAACCGGAAGGATTTGTCTGAAGTTACCAGCAAGAACCAAAGTTACCCCTCCCATTACTTTTGTGTTGTCTTTTAAATCCTGTAGTGTCCGATCTAAGGCTTTGACTGCTCATTTGTGACTCATGGTTTCTTCATCTCAAATTATCAGTTTACAGGCATGGTGAGTTTTTTTTTATGTTACATAGAGGATTTTCTTGTTGTGTAAGATCTAGGGGCAGACAAAACATGAAGTGTGCAGTTCTTCCTCCATTTTGAAATGTTGCTGCAATCCAACTTGATGCTACTGCAAGGGCAATATTCTTTTTCTGACGAACTTTTGCAAGCAGCAGGTTTATCAGAAAAAAAATTGTTAGTGCCACTTAGAGCATCAATAAAGATGTTACTCTCTTGTAATTTTCAATGCTGTTCAAGATACTGTGATAAACCTCCCTTTAATCATCCACCAATCGAAATTCATATTCATTGATGAACAGAAACAAAATATATGTATCATAATTGGTCTTCTGATATATTTCATAATGTAATTCCATTCTTACATCAGGTTCTGGCATCCCATAATTAGTCAAGGTACTATTAAGATCCTGGAATTGACAGGATAGATCGCTGAGACATTGGTTATAAATTCCTAGGCAAAATTCAATGGACATATTTTCATTTTGTAGTCTGGCCTTATTCAGGAAGTCCTCAGACATATTGTTTTTAAACTTACCCAAGAGAGGATGAGATTGTTCAATTTTACAGGCTGTGAGCATAATTGCAAACAACTGTCTTGTCTGGCAGGCTAATCGAGAAACAATTGTTTCTTTAAGGTTTTTTTTCCAGTGTTCATCATTTTGAAAAGGCCATATAATGTACATGTTCCTTGGTATGTTGTAGATACTCTACCTTGAAAGCGCCGAAGATCCTCAAATGATATTGGCCTTCGAACATTGTGTAGAAGTAACCGTAGATAGAAACATTCCCTGTTATTGGAGTGGATTGTATAAACACGCCCAATAGCATCAGATGACTCGACTTCATGTCCTTGAACAGGATTTTCCTTGCTTCCGTCGAATCTATGATTTTTGCTTAGTCCAGGTATAGTCGGTCGGAACCTCTACGCACTTGAGAAACTTTAATAAACATCCTGCTGGCATAGTTTGAAAGAAGTAGTTAGTGTAGTTTCAGCTGGTGTCTGTCCTAAATTATGATCTGTATCTTTAGTGAAGTATACTTTCTGTCTGTTTTCTAGATGGACAGCCAAGTTCACTACTGTTGGATATCGTTGGTGTATTTCCAATCCAAAGATCCTCCAGATAACTTCATTACTCAAAATATAATGTCCTGTCTGATAATTCTTTATTTCATCTCGCCCATATTCATCACCAATAGCAAAAGTAGCCATGTCAGTACCCTTGTTGACATATTTTCTGATGTATATAATGGCTTTCACATAGCTACAGTATTCCACATTAATGTGTGCTTTTAGGATTTTACAAAACAATTTATTGTGTGGCTCTACCCATTAATTACCCACGGTAATTCCCTCTTCTCTTACTCTAAAGTTGTTGATTTTCCCCTATCCTCTGGCTTACGTCTGCGGTAAAGGGGATATCCATCATTGTCAGTTTGAGTTTCTCAAAGGTAAACTTTTGGATATCGCTTAATGCATTTTTATCTTGTATACAGGGTAAATCTGGATTGATGACTTTTTGATTTTGAAAAAGTTCATTGGAAATTTTAGGCCACTTTGGATTACAGGTAAATGTCTGCTCGTGAAAACTTTCTAATATAAGCCATTACACCCTGAGTCTTTTGCTGCATATATCGGGGTCCTCCCACATAGCTTGAAGGCAAGATAATTTGTTGTCCAATACTCTTGTAGTCATGATCATAATGCATGGAATCTTGGAGGTGTGCGTAATTATCTACTCTTAATTTTTTTATTTCTTCCTATGAAGCCCAATCTTTCTGTTTCAATTTTTGCATACATATCCACCCATAATTGGTTGGTCACTTCTTTCATACGCAGGACTTGATTAAAATTATCTTGCATCATGAAATGAAAAGAGTACAAGTTTTTATAACTTACTGGTCGACCAGTGTTCGGTTTTGTTTCTAGGTTTTTTGTCTTTTATAATTTGTTTTTTTTTGTTGCTGTTGTTGTTGTTGTTTTTTTTGGGGGGGTGCATAGCTGAGAATGATATCCATCTTGGCTATTCCAGAATATAAGTGGATATTTGTGGGAATCATAAGCTCTCTGAGTTTCAGAAATATGCTGCAAATGTCCACTTTTTTGGTGCAAAATAATATCACAGTGTTCATGTTGTTCATTCACCATTGCAATTGCAATATCCTCTCCGATAAGTGCATTGTATTTCCTTTCATGTTCTCCACCTGGACATTTATCAGCTCTGATGATAATTTTTTAAATCTTTTATCAACGTTATATGCTCAAGAGCAGAGTGAAAAATACCAACGTATTTATGGTATTTATGAAACATTTCCTGTAACTCCATAACTCTGTCCAAATCCAAACCATTGCGAACATTTGCACATCTTTGTTGTGCTTCTGCTTGATCACTACCCATAAAATATATTTGCACAAATTTATATGATTCTTTAGGTAGTGGTAGAAGACCACCCATCAAATGATAACACTGGACTTGGATTTTATAAGTTGTTAAGAATCCAAAAAGAAAATTTTCAATTTGTTTAAAAGTTAAATTAAAGTGACTGGATTTTTTTTATGAGTAAATTTAGCAAGAAACGTCTAACAATGGAAGAAGCAGGATCCTAATATTATCTTATCGTAAATTCAATTTTAACTGTTTTCTAAAATATAGATCAAATCTTCATAATTTTCAACACAGAAAGGTAGATCTGGTTTTTGTCGTTAATTCTTTTATTTTCGTAGTTTCCTCCGGACATACATACATACAACTGCCCTGCGAATTATTTTTAGTTACTTGAAACCAAATAACTGTGTGCAAATAAATGACTATCATTAAAAATAGAAATAATTACTCGAAATCAGATAATTCTTACAGTTAGATTAAAATGTCTGAAACCATACAATCGTATGCAATTATTTCCATTAGATAGAAGTTCTTGATATCATATAACTATACGCAAAAAGCCCTGAAGAAACAATTACAGAAAAAAATTAAATATAATCATACAATGAACGCAATTTGCAAATCTTTTGGCATAAAATAACTCTCGACGGATCTGTATTCTGTCACAGTCTCTACCAATCATCTATTAAGAAAATAAAAGTGGGGGATTGAAAGATATTAAAAATATCACGTACTTCTTCACTTCTTTTCGTCACCCGGTAGAATGAGTTCTGTCCGAGAATTAATCGTTAGAAGATGCTGGTTTAAGCCTCACAAAAATCTCTCAGAAAAAAAATTAAAGAGCCTAACTCTAAATCCATTTTTCAAAGACGAAATACTAGTAAGAGTTTTTTTGTTTTGTTTTGGCTTTTTTTGTTTTGTTTTGTTTTGTTTTGCTTTTTTTAGTACATCACTTCCGAGGGACTAAGTATCTAATCATAGATCCTCATATCGTGTGTGTTGAGATTTTCCACATTTATTATAACACAATACATGAAGAATCGGAAAGATTACATCCCAATAGAATACAGAGAGCATCAAAAATAAAATACAAGAGTGATGATACCGAATAATTCCATTCTGACGGGGCGTACGCCCATATTCTGCAGGTTTCTACAGACAGTCTGTTCGTATTGGTCACATAGTTATTGACAGCCTCTGCTTGTGTTAATAGTAGTTAGGCGAAATGCTGAAAAGAGCTCATTAAAAAAAAGTTTTTAAAAATAGTCGCCTTCTCTACGAGTATAAACTTTTTGGCGCAGTTTCTAAGTGATAGCTTAGAAAAAAAAAGGATTGTGCGAGTCGTGCAGGACAAACACAATCCTTTTTTGTTTGGCTAAAAACTGCTGGATATGTTGGAGCAAAGTATGCCGATGGATTATCATGGCGAATCTGCCACTGACCTATGGGCCACGTCTGGATGTTTACAACGTAGAGTATCAATGAAACGGCACAGGCCCTTCAAGTAATAATATTTAACAGTTTGACCTTCTGGAGTATGCTCACCGGACCCCTTAGCTCTTTTCTTGTACCCTGAAACAAAAATTTATCACATATTAACCCCCACCCCCATTTTCGACCAACTTTTTGATTGGGTTAACTTTTTTTACCATTCTCAATGTTGTATTGGCGCAATATTTTCTTCAATATTGGTTAAAATGTTACAAGAAAAATTAAATATTTCAGATTCAGTTTACTCCTGTAAATACCCGATCAATTAAAATCAAATCTAAACTGAAGCTCTTCTCGTAATAACTCTGTTAAATAATCAGACATTTTATTATATTCCTGTTGCTTACACGTGACAGTGATTCTTGTGTGGCTTGGTTTGTGTATTTCGTGCGACTGTTTTTAAGAAGCAAATAACGCAAGAATAGAATTGGGACAGAGACAAACAAACGAACTGGCAGACACGTAGCAGTTGCCACGGCCCGTCAAACTACCGACCTTTGACGGAAAACCTGGGACATACTTGAAAAATTATTAAGCTGCGATTCAACAATCAAATGTCTTTACTTACAACTATTTCAAATCCAAAGGAAAAAAACTCCTTAACAATTGAAAGACGCATAAGCATTAACCCCAAACTTTTTTCTTATATCTCTATGAGTTAATTCTGGCGCTGGACAGACAAGTGAGAAATGGAGATATTTTAATGAGAACTCTTGACATTTCTATCAGTAGGATACGTTATCGTCGTTTTGAATCGGATGAGAACTGCACTTGAAAACGAAGTGAACAGATTCAAAGAAAGAAAGAAGAAAAGAAAGAAGTATAGCTCATTAATAAGAACAGCCCAACCATGTTTTTATAAAAAATCATTTTTCATTTAGACCATAAATACCAAGATTTTATTATGTCGAACAGAATATTGTACAATCAAAACGGTACTATTTATTGCCAATATTTGCAACACTGAAACTGTTCAATCAAAAATAAAATCTCTCGGTAAGGCTTAGAATACGCTGTCCTTGCAGTGAAGTAAGACCCCCAACCCCACAAAAAAAGAGATATCCTCTTCATGACACGAAACAGCATCTGACCTTGAGTGGCATACCTGTTAAGATCAGTCTATCGCTTTAAAAAGTATCTGATAAGACCATGTGTAAAAAAAAAACTCTGACGAATCTAATGCACAAAAATGTAAATATAAAAGTACAAACTCGATTGCTCAACCTCTAGGCATAAAATAACCCTTGACGTGTTGACAAGCTGTTAAAACCAATAAATAAATATATAGGAGAGGTGTACTTATTTTTAGACTACTAAATGTTCATATCTTAAATCAGTTTTTAAGGAAGCGCGTTTAGTGTCACGGTTATCGTCATAGAAGATGGAATTGGTGACCCTAGTTCAAATCTTGAATTGAACTGCTTGCGTCTCACTAATGCCCTCAGGAAGGGTATGAATCGATCTGTCCCCCATCCTCACTCTGGATATTGATAAATGGTTATGTAGCCTGGGTTCTTTCGCCTGGATTGGGCAATCAGTGCAGAAGAAGGTAAACTGAATTTGAAACTAGTTGCAACTCTGCTTAAAGATTGACTTTGTGCCACCTCCTGATCGTGTTGGAGAGGTTGTTTATTTTGGGGAGGGTATTACAGAGCTACATTCCAATAGATTTTGGTAATAAATAGACCTCTATTCCCCCTTGTATAGTGCCCATATGGTTTTATGGCATTTAATTGGATTATTTAGTGCCAAGGTTTTTTTTACCGAGGTTCGTTTGGGTGGTGTTACGAGAAACTATTAGAAAATAATTATAATAATAACCATTTGTAAACAATCAGAACTGCATTTCTGCATAGCTGAATGTTTTCAAATATTTTTATCAAATAATAACAGAACTCGACAACCTTATAACGATCCGTTATTTGCAAACAAGAAAAACTTTTTTCTTAAATCCTAGAAGTTTTTTTTTACCTGTTCTTGTTCGCTCAGTTTCTTTCCCAGGCATTGGCGGACCGTCACCGAAACTGTCATATTCAACAAGTTTTAGCTCCCAGGCTAAATCCAGGAATTTGTCTCACTTTTTGCTTTTTAAAAATTTTTTCTATGGTCCACGGCAAAATTCACTCGATGATAAGTTCTTTTCTTCTTGCTAATTGATACGAGGTCTGGTCGTCTGGTCGTCTGATTGGGTGATCAGTTTGTATCGCAAAGTCCCATGGTTTTCTGGGTCTCATTTTCTCGAAGATATTCTGGTTTTTACATATACCATTTGTCAGTATGATCAAATTTTAATGTTTTGCACAATTCCCAGCAGATAACCTTTCACTTTTAGACTAGAACTCTTGGGAAAGGTGTGAACCCCTATCTTCCACTGTTATAGGTTAAATAGTACCACTAGTGTCCTTCTACAAGGATAGCTATGGCACTAAATAACCCACAAAGGTTGATATGCCGATAAACAAAGTGACATAACATTGTTCTTTTAGTTAAACACACTAATAATTTCTACACGGTTATGTGGTTCCAAGAAACAATTCTTTATAGATACTTCAAGTGACAACCTAAGGAAATTCCACACGTGATGGCCTGGTCATGACTAAGAAAGGGAAACATGAAGCAGCTCAAAAAAATGTAGTGAGGCAAAGCAAAATTGATAATACGCGAAAGAATAGCAAATGTAGACGGTGTTCAATCACAAATTATGCGAATGCAGCAAATTTGCACAAAAGAAATGAGTGAATAAAAGAAAGCGAAAAGATAGACAAATACCTGGATCTAGCCCAAGAGCTAAAATTTAGAGAACATGAAGGTGTCAGTGATAACAATTGTTAACAGATCTATATGAACAATACCTGAAACTCTCACAAATACGACTAATCCTTTCTATCTCAGTACATATATATGTGTGTGTGTGCGTGCATGTGAGCGTGTGTATGCATGTCTAATCATATCTATATATTTATCTATCTCAGTCGAGTCTATCTATCATATTCTAGTCATATCTATCTATATTATTCGAATCGTTAATTATCTCATTCTCGTAATATCTATTTATCTTAGTTTCTTTATCTCTCTTAGCCTTCTCATGTCTATCTCCTTCTAGACATATCTATCCATCTATCCATCAATCTATCTCAGTCTAGTTGTGTTTATCTATTTATCTAAGAAAAATTCGTATACAATTAAGTATATTTCCACGCACATCACAACTTATTCGAAAATAGAAATTCTGCTAATATTCATCTGTACAAAAGAACTACGTTTGATATGTTGGTATGTCTATATGCATGTATTGGTGTGTATTTAATTCAAATTCACGAGCCATACTTTGTTGATAATACACACACATACACACTTATCTCATAACAAATCTGCTAAAAAGAAATATAAAATTTGTTTTTATTTTTGATTGATTCATTTACATGTTAAGAAACAAATTGCATTATTATGAAGTTAAAAAAAATATTATTAGCAATATGATTTTATTTTGTAAATTATCACTTTTCCATTAAGACATAGTTTTTGCTATTTTCGATTTTAAGAGAATAGGGCAGCAGTAGCAGCAGTGGCGGCAAGAATAAAAATAGCAAGAATAAGGGCAAAGCTAAACAAAGAATGCGCCCAAAGTTTATTGGCGATTTTTCACTAACGAAACGTTTCACAAAATTTTCGAGACTTGGAAAAGAAAATTTTTAAAAAGTACAAAAAAAAAATAATCTTACGAAAAAAGATCTCCAATGTACGAGATGATTTTATATTTGAAATTCTGGCAGATACAAATTTAGAGAAAGAGAGAAAAGTAAGAAAAAAGACCCCTGACAAAAGCAGGAAAAAATACGCCAGCAATAGAAGGTAATAGAAAAATTAATCTAGACTCGAAAAGATGGATAAAACACACTCAATCAAAATGTCCATCCAAAGACGAGAATATTCATGAAAAAGAAAATTCTGAAATATGGATGAAATGTGAAGTTTAATTTACTTAAAGCTATTAAGTTGATGCCTTTTATAAGACACCAGTACTTCTTTGAATGAATTTGATAGGATGGATTTCGCTCCCGTGGGCAACAATAAGAATTCAATTTCTTAGAGTCTTTATTATTTAATAAACCCACGCAAGGTTCTTTCTTTTTACAAAAAGTAGGAAGAATTAATGGAGATATATACAATTTCGTGTTTGTGAGCAAAATAGTTCTTTATATACGTTTCATGAACCGATCCTCCTCCCTCTACATCAGAGTCTCTCTCTCTCTCTCACTCTCTCTCTCTCTCTCTCTCTCTCTCTCAGTTTGTCATATCTATCTATCTATCTATCTATCTAATAATTTAGTAATCAAATATCCAACCGAATGGAAGAGAAATTAGACGTGAAAACTAATTTGATCAAGTGTTTGTATAAAGTTTCAGCTAGCATGAACTTCATGAGATACCGATTTTGAAAAATGTTCAATTTTAGGGAAAATATTAAGGAACGTTAAAACTATCTTTGGAGTCATCATTGCAATGTAATTAGGAACACCTAATGTGATGCAACTTTAAAAGGTTTGAAATTAAAAAATTCAAAATTATCCTTATGATCTTTATTTAAGTTATCAATTAAAGGATCTGAAAATATTAATGCTGCGTTTGAAGAGGAAAATTCTTCGTAATAAATTTTGATAAAATGATACTTTTAAAATAATAAATTTTAAAAAATGAATTTTTACTAAATCGTATAAACAATAACAGTACGCGTACCTAATGAAGTTTTCGGTCTCTTTTCTTTTTTTTTTCTTTTTTTTTTTCTCTCTTGAGGTTACAACACATTCAAACATTCTTACTTGGTATGCTAATAGTAGTGCCTTTTTCCTTTCATATTTTGCCGCATTTATACACACATCTATCTTCATTAGACGATCATCCTATGGATAAAAGAGAGCCTCCTCTCTCTCTCTCTCTCTCTCTCTCTCTCTCTCTCTCTCTCTCTCTCTCTCTCTCGTTTAGGTGAGTTGAAAAGAAACTTTACCGGATGAATCGCAAATTTTCTCGTTTTTTTGTCTGATCGTAAATTATTCGGCTTAAAGGCATCGTTTGGTATATTGTCAACTCGCCAAACCAACTACAAAAATGAAAAATAAAACAATGAATTAACTAAAACTTTTGAAAAATTCTCAAAGAAAATTTCTGATTTTGAGAAACATTAAATAAGTAAATGTATTAAAATATATCAGTGGGGAGTGACAGTTTTATTCATGTCCTAGATTGGTTGACTTATCAAGGCTAAAGAACCCTTCCTGCCCAATTATTTACCCATAACTAGTCTCGTCCAAGATTTGAACACGGGTCACCGATTCCATTTTCTACCACGATAATCGTTAAGGTAACTCCTCTGTGTATGTGTGTGTGTGTGTGTGTGTGTGCGTGCCTGCGTACCTGAGTGCGTGTGTGCGTGCGTGCTCTTCTCTCTCTCTCTTCCTCTCTCTCTCTCTCTCTCTCTCTCTCTCTCTCTCTGTGAGTGTGTGCGCACGCCCGCTCGTGTCTATTTTTCTCTGTTTCTATGTGTGTGCGTGCATGAACTTCTGTGTAGTGTGTAAGTGTGTGTGTGAGATAAGAAAGTTTCTCTGATCGCTACTGAAGTAATTGACTTGAAGTTTGCGACTTGTCAGAAGAAAGTTAATTCTATTCAAGACAAATCAACAACAACAACAACAATAAAAAAGAAGGTGTTGATTGCTGTGATATAAAGAAATATCACAGCAATCAACACCTTTTTTATTGTTGTTGTTGTTGTTGTTGATTTGTCTTGTTTTTGTTATTTTGCTCTTTGTTTTGTTTGGATTTTACTTTTTTTTTTTTTTTGTTTTGTTGTTTTTTTGAGGGGGTATGTTTTTTGTCCAGTTTTTTGCAAGATTTCTTGCCGTTAATAATATTCCCAGCCAAACACCAACCTGCTGCAATTTGCTTCTAATTGATTTCCTCGTCGACGTAGATCTTCATCAACCCAACAACACAAACTGTGAGGAGTTTTACACAGAGGAACGTGAATTTTTTTACCTGTTTTCTAAATGTTGGAAAATTTAAAAAACCACTGATTCATTATTCAGTTATTTCTACGAACAGAATTATTAAAACGTTCAATGTAGAAAATAGAAATAAAAACTAAGAATAAATTGCTTCATAAATTCACTAGCACCTAACAAGTAACATAGAGAATGAAAGTCTAAACTCTTATTTATATAATAGCATAGAATATGAAAATATTATCTGCTACTATAAGTAAAATAGTTGTGCAGACTGAGCTCTCTAGATTTGATGGGTAGCTCATCAAGGAGAACAGCGGAACTCAGAAACAATTTATAAGATGGCTTCCTCTACTACCGAATGTAGTGAATATATCAGATATTCGATATTCATTACGTAGTGCACTTGGCTAAATTAAAGAAAATTGCGTTGACCCGATATTCAAACTGAGGAAGGATTGTCTGCCTAGAAAATCTGTATTTTTGATCAAATATCAATCCAGTAACACAAGTAATCACACAACAGTGTCAGCAAAAAAGTATCGAAAATACATCTAGAATATTGAGTGCATCTACTTGTAGAAAAATACCAAATGTTTAAATTATTCTAATTTGAAATCGGTTTCGAATATCTAATAATCGTCGATATCATTTCTTATGACTTCTGAGTTCAATTTATTCATGATAAGTTGAGGGGCTAGTATCGTAATGGTTATTACAGGAGGAAATCTAATCGACGACTTGAATTCAATCCCTAGACGAGGCTGTTTGCGTTTCAATTCTTGCTAATGCCCTTGGAAAAAGTATGAATACATCTCTTTTGCCCACTACTACGGGTTAACTAGACTATAAGTTTTTGTAATGGTACAGGAATCAATCTAGAAGATGAAACATTAAAAAAGAGAAAGGGAGAGAGAGAGAGAGTAACATGTGTAATGCTTAAAGTTGACCTTGTATCGCATCTTTGCGTAAATACATATTTTTGACAAGATGTGATTTCTTGCTGTTCGGGTAAGGTGCCCCATATAATGTAATGATTAGTGATCTATCATTGCAGATCATTATTGGTAGGTTCGATTCTCAAAGGGGTGATCCTTATTTCTAGCCTTGTGACAAAACTGAACAAAACTAAGAAATAGCTTTCATAATGTTTTCAGAACCTACTAAAACAAAGTCATTCAATTATTAGGGTTCAGCTCTGTTGTAATTAACAAGGTGAGCATAGAGTAAGTGCCTGGTGTCTGACGCGTTCTTAAAAAAGAAAATTACAGAGAGGAGGGATAATTTCTGGAAATACTAAGAATTTCGCGTGACAGTCCCCACTTGAAACCTGAGCTTGTGTTGAATCTACCCTCAAGGAAGGTGGTAAATTAGTGGTGTGCGCGCGCCAAATATCTATTGTTGGAGTGTGAATATGCATGTGTATCTAGTCTGTATTTGCGTGTATCTTAGACAATTAAGTTTGTCTCTTAATCAGCTATATTGGAACGGGAGTTGAGGAAAGCGAGTATTTTGTTTGGCATCAGCCATTTAATTCTTTATTCTGATTGTCCGTATTTGATAATGAATGGTTCGATTTGGATATAGGCAAATTCTTTGCAAGATTATTTATCGGTCATGTCCGAAAGTCATTTTTAACAGATGAAAACCATTGCCCGGATCTCCGGAGTCGAAAATAGTAAATAAACAATCTCTAAGATTCAATCACAGATGTTCATTTTCGGTAGGTTTCTCGCTTTTATCCAAACTTACCTATCTTTAACATTCTTCTTTCTTCTCTGTCTCTCTCTGTCTCTCTCTCTCTCTCTCTTTTTCACTTCCTCACTGTTTCTCTCAATTTCTCTCTCTCTCTCTCTCTCTCTCTCTCTCTCACACACACACCACACACACACACACATATATATATATAAACTAGACAACCACTGAATCCATTGGGTTATGACTGTAACAACAGCCAATGATACTGATATTTCTATTTGGAAAGTAGTGTGACGCGAAGAATTTACTTTTATCCCAAAACGGGACTTTTTTTTCGCACGTGTGAAGATGGGGCAGGTTGGCACTTGATCCCTTGTAGAATAAGTCCTCGTTCAGAGTTTTTTCCTCAGGCATATAAGAACTGGCATATTAGGTAGGGGATTAATTTATGTTCAGACTGACCGCCGCTGGCAAGGGGTTCCAAATTTCACACTATACACACACACACCAGGTCGCTAGTCTTCCTCCCCTAGACAATGGAAGATATGGACCTCTAGGTTGAGACGTAATAATATTAATTATAGTAGTCGGCAATTCCGGTTTCCCGTGTGATATTTTAAAGGAATTAATTGGACAATTTTAAGCAAGATAACATAAGGCGAATAGAAGCTGGAAAAGAAACATAAAGTAACAAATTCGTAGCAGACGCCACAAAATAACAACTTAGACCACGTGGGAACATTAAAATATATCAATCTTTTACTACGCATCGATATACACCTTCAACGAGTCAAATATATAATAAATGAACAGTTCATGAACATAAATGTCTTTCTTCTTTTCTTGTCTTTCTTCTTTTCTTGTCTTTCGTTTTTCTTCAAATTGAGAGAGAGAGAGAGAGAGAGAGAGAGAGAGAGGGTATATAAAATTGGGTATAAGGAGAAACAGTCCCAAGGGTACTTATCTTATTTTCTTTGATGGAGTTCCTGTGGAGAATCTTTCCTCTTTTACGGGCTAATAGACTTTATGCTATTTTTAACACTGGCTTGAAGAAAATGGCTTCTTCAATCCGAAATATTTTTATGTCTTCTTCTACCCGGAGTACTGGCTTTGGCTCCGTCTGCCACGAGCCCTGTCCAACAACTAACTTTCTTATTTTCATTTTTTCGCTGACGGGAAGAAGGTGCCACTTCCGTTTTAGGGTCCCAGCCAATCACTTAGCTTCTCTCTTCCTCCCCCTGGTCGGGCGATTTCTTAGGGCTACTAGATGTCACCCAAGTCAGGTTACTGAGGACAGATAGCTTGACCTAATTTACTATCATGCCTTAACGGTCATTCTCTGATGGCTTGCGACTGTTAATTCAAACAAGAGGATAGCAGTAATCATATTTCTATCTTCTCAATGGGACACCACGTGACAGTAGTCTTTTGTTAATTTCATATTTGCTTCGATTATATCCAAAAATTTCAGCTAAAAAAAAGTAATCATCAGACAGGAAATTTTTTACAGCATTAAAAATATAGAAAAGTATTGCTTTCTTAAAACTTCTGTCCAATTTTTTTTCGCTAAAGAAATGCACGAAACTAATAATAACAAATTAGCAAATAATTCTTTTACTTTTTATGTTGCTCCAGGCTTTTTTTTAGCCGGACCGTCTGGCATTTATGCCAGATGGTGCTCAATGTCAATGATAGATTCGAGGCCGAATGGCTCCCGGCTTCCAGAGGGACAGCTTCAGTTGGGTAATGACATCATTAGCAGCACAGCATAGTACTAGACTTTCGAGTGTAGTTCAGGCTATGAGCAGGCATATATATATATATATATATAGTAATGATTCACTATATATGTTGTAAAAGGTATATACGTATATGTCATAATATATATATATATATATATATATATATATATATATATATATACGAAGTATAACATATGTAATATATATGATAGAATGGTCCGGAAGACCGGAGTTCAATCCAAGGTCGAGTCATGCCAAAACTCAAAAAATGATATTTGATGCTTCCTTGTTTATCACTCAGGATTATAAGGCATGGATCAAGGGTAAAGTGGAGTAATCCAGGGAAAATAGTAGAGCTCTCCATGACTCCTCGATGTAATAGCTATTGAAAAGGGAGCCTTCAGTTCACCCTCGTTTATGGTCGCCAATTTTACTTTTATGTATATTTAACATAGAAAATGTATATATGTATATGTATATTATGTATATGCTATATATTCATATATGTATAACTGTTTAGTAGTATATATCATATATGTAATATATTTGTGTGTTTGTGTGTGTGTGGTATATGATGAATAGAGATAATATTGATTATATAGAATATATAACGTATATTAATTATATATATTTCCTGATTAAAATATATATTTGGTAAGCTGTGGTCTAATTTACGCAAAAAGGAAAATAACACTGACATATCACTTTATCCGATATACTTGCCAAAATGACATATATATATATATATATATATATATATATATATATATATATATATATATATATACCTTAGATTGAATTTATTAAAAGAAATTGCAACTGGTTTTAACTACGGCTTCCAGACAACTTCTG
Source organism: Sepioteuthis lessoniana (assembly GCA_963585895.1). Classification (NCBI taxonomy): domain Eukaryota; kingdom Metazoa; phylum Mollusca; class Cephalopoda; order Myopsida; family Loliginidae; genus Sepioteuthis; species Sepioteuthis lessoniana. The sequence continues at coordinate 51,388,169 of OY757917.1, forward strand.
AATCTCCTGCAAGGTTTTCCGACGGTGTTCTTGTTTAAATTGGTAAATACTGTCGTTATCCTTGACTTCATTTTATCTTTAGTGTCGTACGGAGTTTTTTAGCCTCTTGTCAACCGCACCCCACACAAAATAATCAAGGAGATAGCAATCTGAAAAGTTAACCGTCCCAATGTTGGGAGTGATGTGATCATAGAAATTTTCTCACAGCCAGTTCTGGTTTCTTCTGGTTGTGTGGCATGACACAGTCCTTTTGCTAGGCGTAGGATTTTCCAGCAGTCACCTTTTCGATCCCAGCAAGCACTAACTTTTCCATGCGCTTGATGTAAACATCTGTGTTGACAGAGAGGAAGATGAATTGAGGTATAACGTCATCATTGCCTGTAATCACCCCAAATACCATGATGTGGACTGGTAGTATGGAAATTTACTAAGCTTTTTGCTCAGATGTGGCACAAGGCCATATGAAAAGGGCACCCAATGAGACTTGAACTCACTCGTGTAGATTTGCTAGTCGAGCTTGCTAACCATTACACCACCAGAGGCGCCTGTGGACTGGTAGTATGGTTTTCATCAATATAAGTATATGTCCTCAGACTGAAACCGAAACATTCTGAAATCATCGTAAATTCCCTGCATGCTGTTTACAAATTTCTGGAGGATTGAATTGCGAGTTGGTGATGCTTTTTCACAGATAGTGGCCAACTGACTCTAATTGACAATACATGAAACAAATACAGCACATGTGTCAAATTGATAATCTGAAATGATGACAATTTACTAAATGAAATTATATATATATATATATATATATATATATATATAAAGTTTACTACAAAAGAAAAAAATAAAGAAACTGTGATAGATAGATAGATAGATAGATAGATTTGCCCGTAGCAAATCTTGTCATTTAGATTTCGTGATTGTAAAATTTTACAATATTTAAAATCACATGCCTGACTCTGCACATTTTTGCAGCGTAATATTGTGAATTTATTTTGGACCACATTAACTTTTTTTATGTGTTCAGTTAACGAATCTTTATGGGCTGCCATAGCTATAAACTCCCCACTTAACGCGATTAACCGATGCGGCCAAGGGCGAGTCATATTTGTTTCTGTCGCAAAGCTGGGACGGGTAGAAATGATGAAGGGCAGATAACTTTCCTTTGTACAATGCGCCAACATTTCCCATCTGATAGATTACCATTGTCACTCATTTTGGAACTAAGATCAGCGTCCCATTTACTTTCCTGTCTCGAGCCTAAAAGCTGTCAAAGGCCATTATGAAAAATCACTAGCATCAGTCTATTCGCACACAATCAAGTTTACACACTAGGGCAGGTCCAAGATAAAAGGTCTCTCTTGTTTTGCCCTTCCAGTCAAAAGATCCTTTCTGATACCAGTACACATTTTCAGAACCTTTTATAAGTAACTCGCATGCTTTTATTAATGATACACACACATACAACCCCCCACACACACACACACATATATATATATATATATATATATATATATATAAGTGTGTATGTGTGAGAATGTACTTATTTTTGGACCAGTTCATATTTACACTTTTGGTTGCTAGCGATACACACATGCACTAACACCCCCTATACACACAGAGGTGTTTGTGGTATAATGGTTATCGTCGAAGGAAAAGGACACGGAGACACGGGTTCAAATCCTGAACGATGCTGATTGCATTTCGCATAGTACCTTCGAAAAGATATGACTCCAATTATTCTCTCTCTAGCTATGAGTAAATAGTAGGGCAGACTGAGTTCTTTTGCATTGGTTAAGCAACCAGTCTAGGAGAAGGAAAACTATGAATTCAAGCCTGTTAAACTCCGCTTAAAAATTGACGCTATGTTACATCCTGCTCATGCAGAGGGGTTGGTAAATAAACACACACACGCGCGCACATATACATATATAAAGGGTAGTGGTACAACACCAATGGAATATGGATTTACAACGTAATTGGGTCATGATTTTAATAAGTAATAGATTTAAAACTGGTTAAAATGAAAGCCTTTTCAAAAGGAAAAAATCATCAGTAGCTAAGAAATAAACGATTAAAATACTGGGGAGCGTGATCTTGAAAGAGAGGAGAAAGAAAATTAATGTAGTTAGAGTGATAAACCTTTGGCATGAATGAGTTATTTCTGTCTAAACAGGGTGGGTGGTTGTATTCTTATCGTAATAGCTTTGAGAATATTTTGAAGAGAGCCCTACGCAAGACAGAGAAACGCTCATGCTCACAAGTTTTTATGTTCATTAAATGTTCTCCAAAAGCAGACTTCTGCTCCTGTGAATGCTCGGATTGACTAAACTGTGTGTAATTACGTATTAAAGTGAGGATGTGTTGCGGTAGGATATACTGGGTTCCTTAGCATTAGTTAGGCAATCCTTCTAAGAGAAGGAAAACTCTGAATTCAAACCTACTTTACTCCACTTAAAAAATATCCTTGCTTCATATCGTGCCTGTTGCGTAGGGGTTTGGTAAATGCATACAGTGTGGACACGTGCGTTCTCGCGCACGCACATATACATATATGTATATTATGAAAATAATATGAAAGGTGGATAAATCAAACACTTACAAAGGATTTTCTTATGATATTTCATTCTTTATTCAAGAATTTCATTAGAATAAACATTTTTTAGTTGTTTTTTTTTATGTTTAGTCTGATGAAATTCTTGAATTAATAATGAAATATCACTACTAAACCCTTTGTAAGTGTCTGATTTATCCACCTTTTCACTTATTTTCATGATCTTGTCAGATTCATCATGATCTACCATTTCACCATATATATATATATATATATATATATATATATATATACACAATTTTTCCTGGACAAAATCAAAAGAATATCAAGTTGATTTTGTACATAACCTACTATATTTTTGTTTTATTTTTTATTTTGTTTGTTTCTGTTTGTTTTGCTTGTTTTGTTTTGTTTTTTGTTATTTTGTTTTTTGTTTGTTTTGTTTTGTTTGGGGGGGTAATTAAACGATAGATAGATTATAATTCAGAATGAAAGTGATGGAATGAAAAATGACAGTTCTGACGTCATCCGAAAGCAAATGATTTTATCATTTAAAAAGATCAACAATGTTCAAAAGAAGTCTGTATTTCCAAGAGAAAATTTGTTTTGGCTTGGTGTGGTTTCTTTGTTTAATGGCATATCAAACGTCATGGGTTAATCGATGCCAAAGCCATCCTTACATGTTACTAAAAAGGTATTATTTTCTTTGTATAACCATTACACAACAAAATGGCACATCATAATGAGATGTTTATTAGAGCAACAAACTTAAAATGTACAAACTTACAAGATAAACGTGCGCTTAACGAAACCGTCATCGTCATATGAAACAGAATCGACTAACAAACGCAAATCCAGGTCGAAGCTGTGTCTCACTTCCCGCTAATACCCTTGGGAAAAATATGAATCCAGCTTTTGTTAAAATAGTTAAGTTCTTTAGTCTTGGTTAGGCAACCAGTCTAAGAGAAGAAAAACTCAGAATTCAAACCAGCTTTAACGCATAGAATGACCTTGTATCACATCCTGCCCATAGCAAAAAAGTTAGGTAAATATAAACCTGCAAACGATAATTTTCCGGGATCTTGGTTCGTGATTAATATCATTCTCAATTATCCAAATTCTTAATTGCTATGAAATGAATGTTAGAATCCTTCACTCCTCCCTAAAAAGAAACATCAATATAATCATAGACCATACTTAAAACGGGTATTAAAGGGTTTCAAGGGTTTTCTAGTATCTAGTTTTCAAGTATAAATTCTTATTGCTTGTGTGCATATATTTGCAACAGTAAGCCATCAAAAATGGCACATAATTGCGAGATTTTTATCTGAGTAATATATTCATAACGTTAACCAACTTTTAATTCAATTTGTAACTGAAGAATAATTTTGTGGGATCTACATTCCCACTGAATGACATTTTTTTCATCATCAAATTTCTCCATAAAACAGAAATTATAATGAAATATTTTTATAATCCTTTACCTTTTAAATAACTTTAGCGGATTTGAGACCTAGTCAAAATATTACCTCAAAATGGCCAAAAACTCTATACTTGTATCTGTCATAAAACAGCTGAAATAAAATGTATAGTGGAAATATATATATATATATATATATATATATATATATATATATATGGTTAGGGTTAGGGTTAGGGTTAGTTGCAATGGTGGAACAGAATGTTTTAAAGTTTTCAGTCCTGCAATATAAGGCCTTGGCAAATATTGATATGTTTTAAAAGGATTTTCTCTTTTGAATCAACTATATATATATATATATATATATATATATAGAAAATACTTAGTCCAGTTAAACCGGAGTTAGGAGTAATTCCATCAGGACAAGAAATTATTCGTGAATGAATATTTAAATCTTCCTGGTAAAGAGCTCAATGTACCAATTATACAGAGCAATAATTTCTTTAAGAAAAAACAACGAAACCAATAACAAAGGATTATAAATTTATTTCAATCCTGTTACGCATTTTTGAAATTTTCAAAAACACGAAAAAAATTAACAGGACTTCATCAGATCTTTTAGATAAAAAAAACTAGTTTCTAGACTCTAGTTTTTTTATCTAAAAGATCTGATGAAGTCCTGTTAATTTTTTTCGTGTTTTTGAAAATTTCAAAAATGCGTAACAGGATTGAAATAAATTTATAATCCTTTGTGATTGGTTTCGTTGTTTTTTCTTAAAGAAATATATATATATATATATATATATATATATATATATATATATATATATATATACTACCTAATAACATCTGTTTGAATTATATAGTTTTCAACTAGAAATAATGTAATCCTAGTTTCTCTTGTTTATAATAATTGTGTGTGTGTGTGTGTGTGTGTGTGTGTGTGTGAGAGAGAGAGAGAGAGAGAGAGGAGGGGAAATTAAATGAATTTAACATGAAAGGATCCGGAATGAAATGAATCTAATGTGGAAAAGGGTAAATGGACGAAAGATATGTATTTGGTATAGTTGATGCTATTTTTATTATTTTTTTCTGCTAACACATTTCGACTTTAAAATTTGCCTGCACACAAAAGCATTCTATTAAAAATTATTTCAAGTTTGATTAAAATTATTGTAAATCTTAATAGAAAAAATGTTCATGCAAGTCCAAAGTCTTCATCAGGGCTAAATGTTTGGTTTTGCGAAGACGAGTAACCCATGGAAATATATTCAAAACTAATTACGTAATGAGATGGAATCTTTTTTGAAAAAAGCAACATCATTTTGCGGATTGAGAACAGATATTTAACGGTTTACGTTTTTAAATGTCGAGAAAAAGGCCAGTGTTATAAATGGATGTCGAAATCTTTTGCTACTGAAGGTAATATTTCATAAAAACCTTGTTGTCTTTGTATACTTGTGTCAACATTTTTTATAGCACAGATAACCTAATGAATCTACTCGATGATAAAAAACACTTATATTCCTATCTCTTTAAACACCATCACTAAGAATATAGGAATTTTTAATAAATCCTAAAAAAAAAATTTCAAATGAAGACAGACTCTGGTCCTCACTAATAAATCACCACCCTATTATTCCCAGAATTTACGGCCTTCCAAAAGCACATAAAAACAGCATTCCTCTACGCCAAATAATTTCTGACATAGTAACAGCTCATAACATGACAAAATCTATGAGTAAGTGAAAGTAAAGTTGGCGACTAGAGTCGAAGATGACCCGAAGGCTCCCCTTTCAACAGCTACAACACCAGGAGGTAGGGGAGGGCGCTATTTCATTCCCTAGATAGCTCCACTTTACCCTTGATCCTGACCTCATAGTGTTGAGTGCTAAGCAAGGCGGCATCAAATACCATTTTTTGAGTCTTTGGTATGACTCGATCTGGGATTGAAACCTGGTCTCCCGGATCATTGGCGAACACTCTACTCATTTAGTTCTTCTCATTTAAAAATTGCGGCGTCCTCCTCAACAAACTACGAAATTTAAACATAGAAAATAAACTCACTGTTAGTCTTGAAATCTAGTCCTTATACACAAACATACCAGTTTAAAATGTATTCCACTTAGAAAAATCAAAAGTTGTCTCCCCTTATCTGACACCGAAATAATCCAAATAATTAATTTATGTATCAGCCACTGTTTTTGTTTTTTTTGTTTTTGTTTTTTTCAAATATAATAATATTTGCTACCAGCAAAAATTTGGCCTTCTTAGAGGATCGCCTTTAAGTGGTGTTCTAGCTTGCTTTTCCTAGAATTTTTCAAATCAAAACCTTTTAAATACATTTTGCCAATACATTTCCACTACTTTAGATACATTGATGATATTTTAATCATTTACCCCAATAAACACAACATTCCTTCTATCGCACATAAACTTAGTGAAATTGTTGGTTGGTTGGTTGGTTGGGTGGGTTTTATGGTATATCAACCCTTGTAGGTCATTTAACGCTAAATTCTGTTTATATATACATACATATTCAACCAAAGATTTCAAAACGAATACTTAGGTAGGTAAAATTTTCTATTTGCAGGATTTCATTTGTTTCCACAAGATTAACCAGTTTTAAGTTGTTATATTTTTTGGTACAACCCTGTCTCTCTCAAGAAGGACAAAATGTGTTCTATTTTGACGTTCTCGAACAGATCGGTTAAGCTATTTATTTGGAAAAATCGCTTTCTGATAACAGTAAAAGCTCTGCATTCTATAAGAATGTGTTTAACTGTGCAAGTTGTCTGGCAGGTCAAACACTGTGGTTGTGGTTCCTATTTCAACATGAAAGAGTGAGTAAGCCTTGTATGACCAATTCGCAATCGGAATATAACAACTTGTTCTCTTCTTTATTTTCTCGATGCTGGTCTCCACTCTCCCAAGCTGGGCTGAATTTGAAAGAGTTTATTGTGGATGTTATTGCTCCATTGTTGTTGCCATTTTGTGTGAAGGAATTTATTAATTGTTGGTTTGGGTCAGTATATGGAATCCTGGATATATCGGGCGTCAGATCTAAGGCCGATTTGGTTGCCGAGTCTGCTCTTTCATTCTCTCTCACTCCAAAGTGGCTTGGGGTCCAGCATATAATCATTTCTTTTCTATTTGTCATTGAGTCTAATCTACTCAACAGTTCAATGATAAGAGGATTCTGAAATTTTTTATTTCTTAATTATAGCAAGACAAAGAGTGAGTCTGAAAATATTATAAATAAAACCAAGCTTAAACTTTACACATGAACTTGAAAAAATCAATTCTTTACCTTTTTTGGACATCCTGTTAATAAATAATAGCAATAAATTAGAATTCAAAGTCTACCACAAGTAAAACAGCAAAAATAAATGCATACATTTTTATTCAAACCATTGCAGTAAAACAAAAATAGCTTTCTCATAGTGTTTTCCTCAGAGCCCAAAGAATTTGCTCTCCAAATTTTCTAAATAATGAATTTGAACACATCAAAAGTTCTTTTTCTAAACTACAATATCCTGATCTTTCATACATCGTGCAAAATCGAAAGCCATCAAAATCCATAAACTATCTCCTAAAATAAAAATAACCAACCTAGTTCATATAACCCAATCAAAAGATATAATATTACCTCATAATCCCAAAACTGCCCTCATTGAAAAAAACTTAAACTACTTAGGCATAAAAACCATTTCTCGCAAAACAAAAACAATTAAACAGATTTGAAAAAAAAAACCTCCAAAAACACAAATTCTTACTCCGACGCAGGGGTATAAGATTGTTGTTCGGGATACAATAAATTACATATAGGGGAAACTTCGAGGAACTTGAATAAAATAATTTATGAACAAAAAAAGATTTTAAATACAGATACACAACCAACTCTTTCGTTTCACATTAAATTTTAACCAACCACAAATTTGACTTTCATAACTCAATCATATTCGCTTTTATTCACGACAGAGATAAACGCTGAATAATCGAAGCCTGTGCCATGAAAATTTTGACACAAGTATACAAAGACAAGGTGTTTATAAGATATTACCATCTGTTGCAAAAATGATGCCAAAAGATGTCAACATCCATTTATAACACTTGCCTTTATTTTCATATAAAAAGATTTTTAGCTCTGCACGTTGAGTGTTGATGTATAATTAATTATCGATTGCCGTTGATATTGAACACTCCAATTGGATACTCATACCACTTGGATTTCCTCTTCGGATTATATATATATATATATATATATATATACATGCTGCATTCAATAAGTTTCGAAACTTTTTACATGCATTTAAAATTGTCGTAGACTCTTGAAAATTCACTATGTTATTGCTATACATCTTATGACCAATTTTTATGATTTCAGGTTCAAATGAACAGCTACAGCAGCAATTGGAATACGCCTTATTAAAGCCTGGTGGTCTCAGCTGGTGATTTCAAAAATGCAATCTGGACGTGAGGACACCTTAGAAGAACGAAATGCAATAAAATTATGTTTTAAACTTGGAAAAAATGCCAGAGAAACGTATGGAATGCTTCAGACTGCTTTTGGAGCATCTTGCATGAATCGAGCATCAGTTTTTTAGTGGCATAAGAGATTCAAGGAAGGCAGGGAGTCTGTGAGGGATAATGAGAGGTGTGGGAGGAGTAAGGAAGTCAATACACCAGAGTTGATTAACCAAAGGGCTAGGGTTAGGCTTTGGGTTACTATGTTTAGGTTTTAAGAGAGTTCAGGAAGAGATTCCGTCGGAAGAGGCCAGCAGTCTTCAAATCGGGTCAGTGGCATTTCCACCAGGACAATGCACCAGTCCACAACCCCATCCATGTCACGGACTATTTGACCAAAATGGGCATCAAGACAGTTCCTCAGCCTCCCTATAGTCCAGACCTTAGTCCCTGTGACTTTCGGTTATTCCCTAAGCTCAGAGGCTGTCGTTATGAGACAATTGAGGAGATGAAAGAGGCTGTGACGAAGGTGATTGACACGATTACACAAGAGGACTTCCACAGGGCCTTCCAGAAGTTGTTGGAACAGTACAACAAGTGCATTGCAACCAGAGGAGATTACTTCGAAGGGGACTAGAGTTTCATGTGTGTACTATCAATAAAAGTGCCTATACGAAAAAAGTCTGGAAACTTATTTAATGATCCTCGTATATATATATATATATATATATATATATATATATATATATATATATATTTATGTGTGTGTGTGTGTGTGTGTGTGTGTATATATATATATGTGTGTGTGTGTGTGTGTTGATAGAGAGAGATGAATAAACAGACACAGTGACTGAGAGTGAGATCTGTATGTCAGAGATAGATAGATAGATAGATTTTCCAGTTGATTTGGAAGAGTATCATTAACAATGCCTGTTGTTAATACCTGCTAACAATCGATATTGTTAAATAAATTATCCTTTTTATTCTCCCCCAAAAATCTATTCCGCTTTATTCTTCGTGTTAAAAAACCATATTAAATCCAAAGTTTAGTTAAAAAAAGTATCACTATGAATAAGATATTTTTTAATGTGTGCAAAAATCAGATAGAAAAAGATTAAATAAAACTGGAATTCAAGATTAAAAGAATTCTCGAAAAAGATTTTAATCTTCATTATTTACTCAATGACTGACACAAATAATAGATTTTTCTAGACAAACCCATATCTCAACCGATTCTTAATTGATCGATTTCTTCGATCCTGGTCCCTGGAAATCTAATTGAATAAAATTTCCATTTAAACAGTGTTAAAAGTAAAGTGCTAAAAAAAATAACCAAATAAAATTATTTGCCAATTACAAAATTTATTTACATCAATTTTTTCCGCCAAATCAACGCATTTCTGACTTTAACCAATCAAATCAAGAAATTTGTTCGGAACAAAAAATAGAAAGAAGTAGAAGTAAAAAAAAAAAAAACATTAAAAAACGAATAGTTTTCTCTTTGCTAATAGCCAGATTGTGTCATCTGCTTATAAATTAAATTACCGCTAAAATCCATTAGTAATGTTTGTCTCTTTACTCCATCATTACTACACATGTTAACTCAATGTTGGATCAAAATTTTGACGTATAAAAAATGAATAGATAGATAATGCCAAGGCAGTTAATTTAACACTTCAGATACAAAATATTTGTTCTTTTACTTTAACGAACAACCGATAAGTTGAACATGATACTAAATTCGAGAATGGAGAAAAGAGCAGAATATGAGAAACGAAAAGTATTGTAAATCTAATTTTTAGAAGTAATTGTTTGGATATTTAGAAACTGACCTGGTCAGTCTATTTCTTAATAGGGGTGATTGTGTAAAAAAAGGTTATCATCAACTTAATGTAATTAGCTTTATTTTCTTCAAAATATTTCGAATTAGAAGGCACACATCGTATATCGCATTTGTTCAGTATTTGATCGATCAATTGATTAATTTTAACAGCTTTTTAACTCGTCTAGGGTTATTTTGTACTTTGAAGTTTTTGAATTGTGTTTATAGTAGATTTTTATTTACATTTTTTTGTCCTGTTGCTTATTAAGAGGTTTTTGTATGCAGTTATATATCAAGTATTATTTTCTAATACAATAATTTGCATACAGTTGTATGGTTTCAAGTATGCCTATCTAATACTACAAATAATATGGTTTCAAGTATTCATTTCTATTTAACAAGAGTTTTTTGTTTGTCTACAGTTATAGGTTTTCAAGTAACTCATTATCCTTTCTATCGAATACAAATCATTATCATCGTGTCGCGCTATCAGCACGGATATCCCTGACCCTCTCTCGCCACTCCTCCCTATCGTCCATTGCTTCCGGCAGGTCCTCATCCTGTATCGGCACAGAGCTGCTGTATGTAGGTTCGAGCTGGTCGTCCTACCTTTGCTCGTCCATGTAAAGGGGTCCACAGGAGTACATGGCTTATGAGCTCGTCCCTACTTCTCCAGCAGTGTCTCGCATGTCTGGTTTGTCTAACTTGGATACTTTTCGTGATGGGTGGTAGGTGGCCGTTCAACTGCTACTTTTTGGGGTGCTGCCTCCAGGACTTGTTCAATATTGCTCGCAGCATTCTTGTTTAATTGCCGTCAAGTTTCTTCTTCAGCCGTTTAGTTAGTGCCCATGTAGTGCATCCATATAGCAGTATCGACACAGCCACTGCTTGGAAGAAACAGTGTTTTATTTTATCGGTCAGGTCTGACTTCCATATGACCGATTGGCTATCGATAGCAGTCCATGCCTTTGCTAGTCGCGTGTCGATGTCTGTCTCGGTTGATGAGACACTGCTTCCTAGGTAGGTGAACTTGTCAACTAGTTTCAGAGAGTTACCGTTTAGTGTGTAGATGTCGCCTGTTTGATTAAAGCACATATATTCCGTCTTGTATGCATTGACATGGAGGTCGATGCCTGCAGCAGCTTGTTTGGTTAGGTTTCTTTGTTTAATGGCATATCAACCTTTGTAGGTTATTTAATGCCAAAGCTGTTCTCCTAGAAGAACAGTAGTGGTTCTATTAGCTGGGAGGATAAGAGGGTTCATACCATTCCCAGGGTTATTTGCCCGAAAGTGAGTGTAATAGCGCGACTGGAGTACGAACTCGCTTATTACGATTCCACAGTCCATCGCTTTAACCATTAGACTACGAGGACACCCCCAGGCGTAGTAATTGTTTTTGCGGGGTACCTTCTGCTTCTTTCTTTTGTTTTGAGTCCATTCAGAAAATTCATCGAAGAAGGTAACAGAAAGGCCAAAATCGAATGATCAAAACAACAGAGAAGAAGGTAAGTCTGATATAAGCATCACATTAGACATGTACAAAATTCCCCAACGCTTTTTAATTTAGAGATTGAATACACGGTTGAAAATCATTTTTAAATCTTTTTTTTTTTTAATCTAACACTTAATTTGCAGATGTTTGTGGTGTAATGATAATTTACAGAGGAAGTCGACTCGGCAACCCGAGTTCAAATCCAGGAGGAGGTTGTTTGCATTTACCATTACGATAAAACTTTGGGGAAAAGTATAAGTCCAACAATTCTCTCTCCATGGGTAAATAGGAAGGAAGACTGGGATCCTTGACCTTGGTATGGCAACCAGTTTAGAAGGAAAACTTAAAATTCAAACCAGCTGTCCTCCGCTTAGAAATTGACCTTGGGCTCGTGGCAGAGTGGCCAGGTAAATACATATTTAACAGTTAATGACAAAGCTTTGATTAGTTGTGGCATAAAGCTAGATATATGGAGCATCTACGAGTCAGTAATGGTCATCGAAGCTCATTGAACATTATCTAAGCTCATTGAACATTACTCCAATCGAAGCACCATAATATACTAAGTTTCGCTTAGTTGGTGTATAATAGTAGAAGCATGAAGTACTCGGGGTGAATCGAACTCTTTAATAATGGTTTGCTAGCCTAGCTCACAACCATAACACGAATCGAAGCACCTCGAATATACTAACCTTAGCTTAGTTGTAGTAAAGGCGGGGGGATTCAAACACGTTAATAATAATCTACTAGCCGAGATTACTAAACATTGACAATATGAGGCGCTGGGCACCTAATCTCGTAATAACACTTTCTCAAAAATTCAAAGATTGAACATATTTCCTTGACAACTTGAAAAAAAATGAGAAGAATGGCGCAAAGAAAATGAAATTACTTTTTTTCCTTTTTCATTTATTTATTCTTGCGTCGTGGATTGATCATAATAACTTTCCAGCCATATACTCATGCTTATTGACCACTTCTTTGTTATTTCAAACTGTGACTGATTTTAAAGAAAGCCCCAGTGATATGTTGGTCAACAGCTGACAAGATTCTTAACTCTGGTTTTACACAAATTTTCTTCCGTGAATTTATTGCCGCTTTACTTTCTCACGAGAATCAGAGATTTCACAGTTCTTCAGAGACCGAATTTAAGAAATTAAATACGAATTGATATTGTGACATTTTGTGATAATTGCTGCTCTATTCAGAAAGAAAAACATTCGGGTTTTCTTTCTACGTCTCTTTCATCCAATCTATACGTACGAGCGCACGGATACACGATGTAGGAAATGGAATTGACAACCCGAGTTCGAATTCTGGACGAGACTGCTTACGATTCACTTCGGGTCTTTGGGAAAAGCATGATTCAATATTTTTTCCCTCACCTCCTTTAACCTTGATAAGGCAATCAGTCTAAAAGGAAAACTCTGAAAAACTGACTTTGTGTCACATCCTGCTCGTGGCGGATTAGTAGGTAGATAAACACATGCAAACAAATGCAAACACACTCATATATACAAGCATATACACAGGGTCATCCCCACACGCACAAACAGATTTATTTACACTACTTACCTCAAAAACATACACACACAGCCGACCGCTATCACACCCGTATATCCATACTCGGATACACCCAAATACACTCAACCACACACGCAAGCACATGCAGACATATACACACAATCCAATCTAGTCACACATACCCACATACAGAGTGAACATACAATTTTACCCCACCCTGCAGACACAGATATGCACAAACATACACACAGACATACGAACATATATATATACACAAAGACCTCCTACACAAATTTGTCCCACAATAATTATATTCACATTCACCTCCACAAACATGCATACCCAAACACATACACGTATACATATATATTGTAGCATCCAATATAAGTGAAGAAAAATTTTTAAATTCCTATACTAAAAATTCGATCGAGATAAAAATTTTAGCAAATATTAAAAACCTCTTCTTTAATTTACATAAAAGAACCTATGTTCATAGACAGAAAAATGCTGGGACAGACAGACAGACACACACACACACGCACACACACACACACACACACACTGTTTATTTTCTTATTTTGATATTTCGTGCTATCAACCTATCAATTTCTATTAGTCCCTAGTATGACTTGCTGGCCGAATGATTAACTTGTTTGATTCTGATGTCAGTAACGTGCCTATTTAGATTAAAACCTTGATTCCGAAAATTAATTTTCCAGGTAGCTCTTCTCGTCTTCCTATTAAATCTATCTCTTTATACACGCTATCGTCTCAAACTCAATGTGATTTAAGATAATGAAAAGAAACAGGTAGAAATCATCCTTGTTACCTTAATATTTAGCATACCCAGTTGACGAGGCTCCCTGTATCATCTGCAGAAGGGTAAGACTCTCCCAAAAAGGGATGTCCTGGCTACGATGCAAAACTGCATCCAGTGATGAAGTTCCAGCTCTGGAGCTCTGGGGAGTATGGAGTCGCCTCTTCCTTCTCATCATCCCCAGCTCCACTCCAACCTGGATGATAGGTTCCCATCTATGGATCAATTAAATCTGTTTGAAAATTTTTAGTATTAGATAGGAATACTTGATAACATATAACTGTAAATTATTAGTATTGAGTGGAGCGATTATTATTTACTATGGATTATAATAATTAGTTACATGAAACTGTATAATTGTGTGCGCAAATTTTTACCATTCAATAAAGATAAATTAGAATTAGAAATACTCGAAACTATACGAATGAATTTAAAAAATATATAACACCTATAACCGTTATGTTATGTGTCTAGCTGGACATAGGTGTTGGTTCTCTAAACTTCTCAGGAGACAATCATCAGGAGGTTGCAGGTTCAATCCTAACTGTAGGTGAGTAACGATACAGGTATTCTTAACACTTGTACCCAGTTATGGTTAACGGAATCAGAACAGGCGACCCCCGTGGATTCAATAAAGGACGTAGTTAGAAGTTTCGTGAAGGTTCTCGAGTTTAACAAACACCTGAAGAAGGCCGGAGGACATATCGACCGAAACGTTGTGGAATAACAATAAAGATGAAGACAATAGTCCAAAACCCTTAATGATAAGAATTCAAAAAACTTAAGAAACAACAATACAAAATTGCGAATATGAATGAGATTCCCAAACCACAAGACATGAAATAAACCTAAACGGGTTGAAAAGTCGTTAAAATCAAACAATCAATCATTGATATTTAGGCTGAAGTCTCTTCTAATATTAATTTATCCCACAGGTGTGCAGTATATATGAAGCACAAAATTCAATGTAAAATTGTGTAGAGACATTTCCTTGCGGAAATCTTAGGAAATTGCGGTCATTGAAGGTTAATATTTATACTTTTTGTGCAGTTGTTTCTTAATTGTTTTTTTTTTCTCACGGTCTCATCGAGTATGAATAATCTTTAAACTGATCTATTTGACCAATAGATGGTACTATAAATCCGGGTCAGAGTGGACCAGGGAGTAATGACAATATAAGGGTATAACCACATTACTTAGATCTTCAGAGGTGGAACCTCACCACCAGATGCCATATTCAGGATATCTACTTTTTGTAGGGGTAGATTAACAAATTCTACACGCTAATTCAAGCTTGATGCTGGTTGTCTGAATGTGGAAGTCTACCATGAAAGTCCTGATATTTACCTGAGCTCGAATACTAACCAAAAATAGAACCTCCTCATCCTCTGAAAAGATTTTAGATGAGCTAAATTTTTAACCCCATTGTTATCGTCGGTTTTACAATTGCCAAAAATCAAAAGTAAGGCTGTATGACGTGATTTTGTTTTCTCTTTGGAAGATCTACGATGATGAAATTTCGAATCACCTCTTAAAGTTCCAATATTACAGTCACGGGAAAACTAAAATTTTAATCATTGAATTTACTAGAAATATAAGCAAATTGAAATGCAAACGGCTTCAGTCGGAATTTGGTTTGGTTTGCTTATTCAATTTTCCGTGATAATAAACCTTACACCATCTGCACATCCTCATGCTGATGTGACAAGATGATCAATAATTTTCATATCTTTTACGCATTAGCCCAACTACTCCGTCACAATCAGGGTGTAACATAAAGTCATTTTTGAGAGGGTTACTAAGTTTTCCTACTCCTAAACTGGTCACCTTACCAAATCAGGGAATATTTACTTTTATTTACTCAGAGAACAGATTGATGTATGCCTTTCTTAAGGTTGAAAAGAGACACAAACAGCTTCGTCCAGGTTTTTAACTCGTTCGCTGATTCCCTTTTCTTAGACGGCTTCTACTATTTATATCTACTTATGGACGCTAACTAAACATATGTAGAAAAAGCTTGACGGCAATTAAACAAGAATGCTGCAAGCGATATTGAACAAGTCCTAGAGGCAACATCCTACAAAACAGCAGTTATACGGCCACCAACCACCCATCACGAAAAGTATCCAATTTAGACGAACCAGATATGCGAAACACTGCTGAAGAAGTAAGGATGAGCTCATAAGCGACATACTCCTGTCGACCCCTTCACGGTGGACTCCTTCACATGGACGAGCAACGGCAGGACGACCAGCTAAAACCTATATACAACAGCTCTGGGCTGATACTGGATGTATCCTGGAAGATTTTCCATGAGCGATGGACGATAGAGATGGATGGTGAGAGAGTGTCAGGGAGATCTGTGCTGGCAGTGCGACATGATGATGATGATGATGATGCACCTGAGGAAAATTATATCTTTCTCTTATCAACCCTCATTATTTACTTAGCCTAGTAAACTACAAGGCAAAACGGAATTGGTATATTTGTATTACGCCAATATTCTAAGGAAAATATTTAGAGATATCTTTAGCATTTTGTCTTGATTTCGTCAGATTTCAATTTTGGTCTGGTCAGGTTGGCGGGTCAGGGGTTTTCATGATCTTCCGAGTTAATAAACATGGAAATTAAATTTCCTTCAAGTGAACCTTCTTTTTTAAATTCTGGATCTACAAATCAATTTTATAACTATGCACTCATAGATTGCAAATATCAAAGGATTTTTATGTTCACTGTCATCAAATGAATAAACCATTCACTTGATTTCATTAGCCTTGGTTTGGGTCGGAACAATCGTTTAATGCTATTAACCGTCTGATCAATTCATCGCATTATTAAGCCGCCATTTTATTTATTTATTTATTTCCAATACTCTTCCTCTTTCTCACTCTTCTCCTTTTTCGTCGTCTTCTAAGTTTTTTCTTCTTCTCTTCTCTCTTCTTTTCTTTCTCCATCTTCTCATTCCCCTTCTTCTTTATTTCTCCTTCTTCTTCTTCTCCTCCCCTCTCCTCTTTTTCTTCCACTACCTTTTTTCTTTTTCGTTATCTTGAGGTGTAACGGACTACAATATCGTAGTAAGTGAGTTCGAACTCCAGTCGCGTTATTGCATTTACCTTCGGACTAATACTGTTCGGAAAGATATGAATCCCATTATCTCTGCAAACTATTGGTTAAGTTGTACCACCACTGTTCTTCTACAATGATAGCTTTAGTATTTAATAACGCGCGAGGGTTGATATGCCATTAAACAAAGAAACTAAATCAATTTCTTCTTCTTCTTCTTCTTCTTCTTCTTCTTCTTCTTCTTCGTCGTCGTGTTTTTCTCCTTCACCCTCCTCTTAGTCCACTGTAGGATTCAAACCTTCTCCATGGTTTTGAAGACATCTTAAGTAATTTTATTTTTAACCCTGCCAAGCTGGCCCATGACGTGTTGGCATTGGGTTTGAGTTCAGAGTTGTCTTTCAGTTGCACTAGTTGCCCAACCAAGGCTAGAAATCCAAGTCTGCCCTACTATTTTATTCTTAGCTGAGTGGAGTTGAAGAGACAGCTTCATGCTTTTCCCAAGGGCATTAAAACAACCTGAAACCGTTATTTCATTCATAACAGGTCAAAATGTATTTGCGACTTTTCCCAAGGGTATTACTGTGAAATGACTCCCGCACAGCCCCTGCCTATTATTTTATACGTGTCTGAGAGGCGAAGGGGGTTCCATAACTCACAAGTACATTAAAATGAAAAAAACGCACACATTTTCAACTGGAATTTGAACTCATCTTGGCAATTTCATTTTTCGTGTTAATATCCGTTTTGCCGCCCACACATCCTTGTGCCAATGTGACTATATAATCAATACTATTTTGTTGGGTTTTTTCTTCTCGTTTTGTTTTCACAGACACCTTTTTTCTATGTTTTTCGTCTTCATAATTCCTAAATTATTCGTCCTTATTTGACCACCCAACTCCTTTGCCTAGTCTGCATAGTTTTATATGCAAATCGACACCCTCAATCAATTCCTGTCACGTAAAAGGAATCGCAAACAAGATCAGCGGTCAGCAATAAATGTCATGGCAGTCCGTGCGAGACGAGATGTTCATTATCTCTTTGTCTCTCAAGGCAATGTTGTGGGGTGTAGGCGTGCGAAACTGTTTATAGGATATCGGAACATTACAGCCCAGGGGTAAATATAAATGAAGTTGGGCCATTTAAGGGTTGATAGTGGGCCGTCATACTTGTCGAATGTCGGAGATCACCTTGCAATTCGCCTTCATAAAAACGTGCACATGAAGAGGCCTCTCTTTACATGAAGAATTCTCTTCTGAATAATCAATAAGATAACATTCGATATCAGTTCATTTGATTGATTTTCTCTCTGTAATGTGACAAAGTAATTTCGTTCTAATGGATTTATATGACGTCTTTAATGTTGTTCTCAGAGATGAGAGGGGAGAGTTCATGACGTTACAACTTTTACAATTACGGCCGATACAAAATTAGAATAGCCGATTTCGGGACTCATAAGCAGGGTTCACACATTTTATTCGTCTCTGATTCATTTCGTGTTCTTTGTCTTGCTTTGCTTTCTTTCCAACTTATTCCCTTTTTACAAGCCGTACAGCCGCTTTAAATTCAGTTTTTTTCTTTCTTCAAGATCGATTGCGTTACTAGGACTAAAGAGTACAATCTGTTTTGCTATTCACTCATAGTTGGAGACAAAAGAAAAGGATTCATTCCTTTTTTAGGGCATTAGCGAAAAATAAAGCGCTAACAACCTTGTCTAAGATTTTAACTTAGCTCATCAAATCCATTTCCAACGGCGACAATCATTACGCCACCCGTGTATGTACATTTACCTAACCGCTCTACTACGGACAAGAAGAGTTTTCCTTCTCCTCGATTGGTTATCAAACCGAAGCTAAAAAACACAATCTACCTCACTTAGGATAGATTGATTCATGCTTTCCCTTGGCCATTACCGTGAAGTGAAACGCAAACAGCCGGAATTTAAACTCGGACCGCCGATTCCATTTCCTACAATGATAACCCTTACACAAGCTAAGATGAAAATTGACATCAAAACATTTCCTTGGGAAAAATTGCAAGATTTTTGTTTGTTTTTTCAGGTTGTAAAATCAGCTAATCAATGTTGACCTCGGATCGGATCCCCAATCATTTCAAACAGATACTAAATGTAAAAATTATCGTTGTCATCTCTTAAGTTTAGATATAAATTTTTTCAATAACGGCTTTTTCTTTCTTTTTTTCTTTTTTTTTTTTTTTTTTCTTGTGTGCAGAAATTTTTTCTTTTTCTTTTTTTCATTTACTGTCTTGTATTCGAAGAAATAGATTAATGTTTTAATTGTGTTGTCAAATTTGAAGTTATTTTTCCCTGGCAATTCAAGATA
Organism: Sepioteuthis lessoniana; assembly: GCA_963585895.1. Lineage (NCBI taxonomy): Eukaryota > Metazoa > Mollusca > Cephalopoda > Myopsida > Loliginidae > Sepioteuthis > Sepioteuthis lessoniana. The sequence continues at coordinate 51,407,667 of OY757917.1, forward strand.
TTCTTCCAAGTCAAGCATTAAAAATTGTTATATTAATCTAAAATCTTCGTAGAATTTGAATGCAAATTAAAAAAAACGAAAACAAATATGATCCAGTGTATTTAGGATTCAGATCATCTTGAAGGATGAGTTAACAGAAAATACGTATACTAAATATAAAACAATGTCGTTCAGTCCATTTCAAGCGACAATAACCATTACGCCACGAGAGCTTCGGACTGACGTCACAGGTCAAAATCATCCATCTTTTCTTTCTTTCTTTCTTTCTTTCTTTCTTTCTTTCTTTCTTTCTTTCTTCTGTTTACTCGATGAGAAAATTATCCTGGGTATAAACTGCATCTGATATTGAGGGTCTAGTACTGAATAGTGTGGAGTACCCTATTACTCCTAGGTCTTCTCTGACTCGGAGTGATAGTAAAAACAATAAGCATTGAATAAGAATACTTGATATCAAGTATCTGGGTGCAAATCTCTTTAGAAACAATTTACGCAATTCCTTTATCTCTTGGCATAAAATAACCGTTGAGGGATTGAAATGCTCTTAAAATCAGGCAATCAATCAATCGATGCGAAAAGGATTTCAGTTATTTCTGCGTCCTCACTTCGCCGACACAAGTTATTTCCTATGCAAGCAAAACAATTCTGGATAACGCTTCGAAACGGAAAAGAAATAGTTGTATAAGTTTTCTTGGAAATATTTTCACGAATCTTCAGAATACTCGATAAAGATAAGAACAGATCAAAGGAAGCTTTAATGACGAAGAGAAGAGAGAGTATTGATGGAAATTGTTTAGAGAGAATCGGCGACTTCTGCAATAAAAGTAATATTGAACTTGCGTGAAGACAGGAATGCGACACGAGATCAAGTTTAACACTCATGCAGAAGGACAAAAATTGCTCATCTCTTTCTCCATTCTTATTCAAGAGAGCCTAAAAAATCAGCGGTTAACGCTTATTCAACTGCAACGGTGGGAGGTGATACCAAGGGAGATAACTCTTACCCGACTCGAGTAACATACTCATTAAGAATGTCAGTCGAAGGGAAAGTATTACTGACATTTCTTAATAAAGTTTGACCATTTTCACGATGATAATTCAATCTACCGTGGAACGTCTGTAAGAGGAGGACAAAAGGGTGTGGGGGTGTCGCCAAAGTCATACAGAGGGCATCTATCGTGCCAAATAGCCTGCTGCCTTAACGCCCTATTAGCACATAAAAACGGCCGAACAATACAAACCACTCAAAGCGGAACGTTTCTATATCTGCCCGCCACGTCAGCCATCCATTTCCACATATCTCCCATCGTCGTGCAGATTCATCACACACATATAAAAAATAATGCGATCTCTATGCATCCCTGTTACCTAACACTTAACTCGTTCTTTGTATTTCTCACTTTTATTGAACTGATAACACCTATATGAAGAAGGAGCTTAGGTTCCTTGAAGATCATCTGAATCTTACACTCTAAGTACCTAATCTCTTTTACTAAATGAATTCATTCAAACTCCATTGATTTATTAGAAATGACTACTGAAGATCCTTAGAATATTCTTAAAGCTTGACTAAGAACAATTTCTGGCATTGCTGGAGAATTATAACTTCAAATTTGACAACAGAATTTTAAAAATTTAATACGAGGATGATTCAATGAATAAGCTGATTTTTTAAAAATAAGATAAGTTTTTTTGGGGGGATGGGGGATTGTTTTTTGTTGTTTTGTTTTTATTTTGTTTTTTGTTTTTTTCTGAATTTTTTTTATAAATGTAAACTGCATTGTTTGGAATTGGTTTATAACAAAACTTATTTCAATCTCGCAAAAATATTTGTTTGGATACTATTTAAAATGGCAGCAAATAAAACAGAGTGATCCTGGTTCGATGACAGACCAGATGACTGTAATCAAAATTTGGATGTCTGAGAGGTACAAATCTTGTAAAATTTACTGAAGAAAATGTGATGTGTACGGGAAAGAATGTTTTAGTGATAAAACGGGCTCGTATGTTTCTTCTAATACAACACAACAAATGAAAAAATAATACCTTTATAATAATAAATAACCGTTACTGAAAAATATTATGCCTCAGGGTACACAAAATTGGTACTTGACCCATTGGGTCCCTGTTGTTGGGGGATTCAATCAGAGTGTTGTGTAGGAAACCTTCCACCCCTCTTGAAAGTGAACTATTCTGCTCGACTTTTGTACCTTTTATTACCAGCCTAATAAACCCTTTTTGTTACGCGTTATTTAGTGTTTGTCTTTACAAAGCCCAAATTAACATCATAACACAAAGTTTAACATAGATCAGCAGATTTTCAATCAGGGTTACCAACTTTAAAGTAAAAAAGTAATAATGAGATTGTAAGTGAAGGGTAACTACCCTGTTGGTGGGATTTAGAATACGCTGACTGTATTCCCAATAGACACTCAAAAGGGATGTTCTGAAAATAACACTAAACGGCATCTGGTGGTGAGGCTCAATTCTGGAACTCTATGGAGTGTAAAATATGTCTTTATTGCCATTACTCCCAGGTCCACTCTTATCTGAAGCAGAAGTACCCGTCAGAGTGTCATCTGTGGTTTAAATAAGGTTTGCAAATTATTTGTATTTGTGTGTAAAAACTTAAGAAACTACGTAAGAATGTAATTCTAAACGTACAGAAATGTTTAACCTTCAGCATAGCATCACCCCAGACGGGTCGGCATACCACGAAAATCAATCTCTCCCTCAGCCTAATGCTGATTTTGACCTTAACTTGCATAACGGTTATCGTCGCAGGAAATAGAATCGGTGATCTAAATTTAGATAGTGGGAACCATTAGGCACTTTATCCTAGGCTGTGTAACAGTCCTAGAAGGAAAACTCTGAATCAAAACCTGTTGTACTTCGCTTAAAAATGAACCTGTGAGGCATTCTATCAGTGGTTGATAGGTCAATTTCAAATAGTTGATTATTTGGTAGTAACAAAAAAATCAATATTCATTGAGATCGAGATCATGAAAACACTGTAATGGGTTGTCATTTACTACACTCAACTCATTTCGGGCATAAGTATGTAGCACCAAATGAGAATCGAACTCACGACCAATCTTAACTAGCTTGTCAACGATTACAACGAGCGAGGTTACCTAAGTATTTAGTAAGCGTCTTTCAGACTTTGAACCAAGCTGGTAGGTTTTTTTCTAAGATTAGCTAGAGATCATCCTTTGCAATTGGTACTAGGTAACCTAATACAACTTGTGGCATATTAGTATGGGAGTAAATGAGACCCACCAAATACCCTGAGAGATTATATGAAGAAGAATTATTCGCATGTTATTTGGTTTGGTTTGGTTTGTTGGGTTTTATGGTATATCAACCTTTGTAGGTTATTTAACACCCAATCCATTTTTATGTAAATAATCTGTTCTATTTAAAACAATTCAGTTTAGCATAAGTACAGTTTAATTGTCAAAAAAATTTCCATTTCAAACTATTCAAGCAGTTATATGTAACAATTCAGTCAAGTGTAAATACAATTTTAATGTTGAAAAACAGTTCTATTTGAAATAATTCAGTTAAGCATAAGCACGCAGTTTAAATATAAGTACGGTTTAATTATCAAAAACATTTCTATTTCAAGCTATTCAGTTTACTCAAACAATTCATTTTAGCATAAGTATGCTGTTAGTTCTATTTAACCCATAGATAGGGCCCTATCAGGTGCTACCACTCCGGGCCAGAGTGGACCTGCGAGCGATGGCAATGAATGGGTACTCCGCATTCCCTAAAGCTCCAGCATTACTGGAACCTTACCATCAGTTTGTTTAGTGTCATATCAGGACACTCGTTGGGGGAGGTCTTACCCCTCTGCAGAGGTGCTGTCAGTGTATTCTACAGCCCCAGCCGACTGGGCAAAGTTATTTGGAGAAGAGATGGGTAACACCAAGATATCTCCATTGTTTTAAGCGATGTCATGAAGGGAAATTACACGCGAGTAACTTGGAATGGAGATGGGAAACACCAAGATAAACTTATAACTGAATGATGACATCAAGGGAAATTACTCGCAAGTTACTTGGAGAGGAGATGCGTACTTCCAAAATACCCTAATTACTCTGAGAGATATCATCAAGGGAAATTGCAAGCACGTTACTTAGTAATACCCATTGCTCTCAGAGATGCCACGAATGAAAATTACTTGGCACGGCACCCTTACGATGTAATTAGTTATTATATAAACATCTGCTTGTAAAATCTACTGTATGACTATTGAAGTTGTGTCTAAGATGACAAAGGAAATGAGGAGTGGTTTTCCACGCTTGATTGTCCTCATCAATTGAGAACCTCTGTTCTTTTTCTATGATGATCTTTTTGCAGTCTCGTGTGCTTTCCAGATGGATCAAGCAAGAGTACTCGTTACAAGTGATGAAATCGACGCACGTAACACATAGACAGGAAAGTCATAAGGTTCAATTAACTTCAGCTGCTGAGCAATAAGCTCACCTCACAAACCCTTAGAATTCGCAAACTGTTTCCCCTGCAGAAGGGTATGAACTCGTCACCATCCAAAAAAGGTGTGTCCTGGGTAAGAAACTAAACTGCATATTATGGTGAGACTCCAGTTCTAGAGCTCTGGGGCATGTGAAGTACTCGTTCATTGACGTTACTCCTATGTCCACTCTGACCCAGAGACGCAGTACCTTTACCGTTCTATCTATGGGAGAAATAGATCTATTTAAAATCATTCATATTTAGTAGGAATACTTTATGTCTTATAACTGCAAATTACTTGTAGAGTTACTTGTAGTTAAAATTGTTTACTCAAGATTATTATTAGTTACTTGAAATTATATAATTGCGTGCGAAGAAATCACTATTATTAAACAGAAATAATTATTTGTAATAATTAATTATTAGCATTAGATAAGAATACTTGAAACCAAACAATTGTGTGCAAATTATTTGTATTTAATTGGAACTCTTGATATTATAGCTGCAAAAACCCCAAAGGAAAGGTTACGTTTTTACGAACAAAGAAAATATGAAAACAAAACTGAAAAAAGACAGACTCATCAAAACTCATCAAAACAGACAGACTCAAAACAGACAGACTCATCAAAACAATTAGGCAAAGACATGCATCAACTGATCAACATGCTGTTTTAACTTTGAGTGCAGAATTCAAATGTACGGTTACCATATGTCGTGGCCGATTTCAAGTCTCTTATTTATTGTCCCTCATGTGTATCCGTTCTTCCGGTCCCGACAATCCCATAGTGTAGTCCACGAGAGGCAACTCTCTTTCTATGCCTCAGGGAGAATAACTTTAACAATTTTCGTTTGGTATGATCCTTAACAAGAAACTACATCGCAAGAAACTACGTCACAACTATAAATGTACAATGAACGCAATTCCTATCCTCTAGGCATAAGATAATCCTAAACCTGATGATATGCCGTTAAAATCAATCACTCGACTACTTCGCAAAATATCAAGCTTATAAAGTCGTAATTTACTAAACTTAGTTTAGCACATGGCCAGAACTATGAAGCAACCAGTGAGAATCGAATTCACTTACAATGGTCTGCGGGCCTATGTCGCTAACCATTTTGCCATGTGAAATATCTATCAGAGTTATAAAATAGATAATCAAATTTTCTAAAATGGCTCGAAAGATCGACAGGCCTTCCACATTTTATATATTTACGTAACCCCTCCGCTATGATCAGGATGTAACACATGCTTAGTTTTTGAGCGGAATGCAATGGATTGGAATTCCAATCCATTGCAGAGTTTCGCTAGACTGGTTACCTAACCAAGGTTAAAGAACATAGTCTAACATAATATTTTATCATAGATATGGTAGCAGAATAGATGAATTCATGCCTTCTCCTTGAGCCTTATCAGAAACCGAAACACAAGCAGACTTGTCCAACAATTAAACTCTGGTCACCAATTTCATTCACAACAACGATAAGGGTTACGATAAGCACTCCCAATTTCTTTACGCAAAAGTGTTCAAGGTATGTTAACTGGACTGATTAAACTATCCATCTGATATTAATTAACTGCTAACTGTAGAAATGTATATATAAATAATTGACATCATAGTTTGAATAATACAATCGATTTTTGCTGTGTAATTTAGTCTAAAAGACATTGTCAAAGGCAGATCCTTTAAAAACAACTCACTTATCAAACAAAACTTACTTTGTTGACGATTATATGAAAAATCAAATGTATGAAAAAAACTCAAATTCGTCAATTTGCAAAAAAAACTGTAAAACTGCTGAGTGAATGATTTACGGTACCCTGTCGTTTTACACTAAATCATAGAAAGTTTCATATTCGATTGAAATTTCTTGCGCATACTGGACTGAGAAGGGCAATGTGTGCGTGTGTGTGTGTGTGTGTGTGTGTTTTGCAAGTCTCGTGTAATAAACACTTCTTTTCGATGGTCGTCTTTTGCCGTACAACAATAGGTATATAGATCATCTTACAAAACGTTGATAGTGAGCTGCGAATCCAACACTCTCACACACACGCGCGCACACACACACTTAAATATATATATATATATAATTATTGGAATATTTTACTTTGTTCTTATATATATATATATATATATAAAGAACAAAGTAAAATATTCCAATGATTATTCATAATATAAGTTGTTGTCAAACCATCTTCAGGGCGGTGTTAGCATGAGATGTCATAATTGCATCACTTGGAAATTATTTTCAAATGAAAAAAAAACGGAGAGAAAAATGACAAATTTTTTACCGTTCTATCATCGTTATTTGCTTTCTGCTTCAAAGCATGTTACATAATAAGTATTCGATTAAAAAAGGATGAAATCTTTGCAATAGTTTTTTTTTATTTTAAAACTCTTATAAGATTTAAGATTTTTTTTAAATCACAAAGATAATGTTTATGTGTGTAGTTGAGAATTTTTTTAAAATCTTTTTTTGAAAAAAAAAAAAATCTAACACTAATTAGAAAGGGGAAAGCTACTAACTTTAATAGAACGCTAAAAATGTTTTCATTTTTTCATTTAAATATAATTTTCGGATGATACATTATAAAACATCTAACATCACTCTGAAGATTGGTTTAGCAAAAAACCGAAGCGTTGAACATTAGCATATTATCATATATAAATGAATACATTTTCTGAATACTTTTTTCATATTTTTATGGGATTTAATTTCATTTTCTCTGGGGTAGAGTGTTCACCAATGGCCCAGGAGACAGGAGTTCAATCCCAGATCAAGTCATACCAAAGACTCAAAAATGATACTTGACACCTCCTTGCTTAACACTCACCATTATGAGGTACTGATCAAAGGTAAAGTAGAGCCATTCAGGGAAAGGAGTAGCGCCCTTCTCTATATCTCAGTGTAGCAACCTTCGGAGCCTTCGGGTCGCCCTCTATTATAATCGCAATTAGTAAATTTTGATTAGAATATATATATATATAATTTTGATTAATATATATATATATATATATATATATATATATATATATATATATATCTTCTTCTTTGTCTTCTACCGCCTTGAGCTACCGAAACTGTGTTATCACCCTGGTTGGCGGCTGATGAGGCTAGGGTATCGCACGTGCTTTCACACGTTGTATGATGAAAATTTGAACACTAAGACTCTCTGGAAAGCAAGATGACTCTTTGGAAAGACAAAGTGACTCTTCAGAAAGTTGGAGTGACATCCTGGAAAGACAGGAATTTTAACAAATATGGATAATACAATGAAAGAAAAATGCCCCCAGGGTGTCTGTAGCGGGGAGGGAGAATATATCACCCATCTTACTTGCTCATACGGTAACGATCTGGATATGTACCCGGCTACAACGTGTGATTGCGGCAGAAAATTCAAAAGCTTGCGAGGATCACAAACCCACAAGGCGCGCTGGTGCGAAGAACGTAATTCTCCTGCCGGAGAATGTAAATCGAATGATGGGCCTATGAATGAGGTTTACCCCCACAGTATTCACGAGCCCATTGCTGACCATCAGCGTCCTGGAGACATTTTTTGCAAGCCAGGAATTTAGTGGCCCAAGGGTAATCAGATAGCTACCTGGACAAACTTAGACCAGGAGCTTTCTTTTTACTCACCACCCATCTTGAGGGCCCATTTATCAACAAATAAAATCTTTTAGCGGAATTATATATGACGTTTGTCTCGAGTTCTTTTGGGCAGTAACGCATAAATGAAAGAAAACGAACCGAATAGATAACGGAAATAGAAAGGATTTCAACACGAATGTTATACACGCGGGACTACCTTTCTCGTGTAATTAAACAAAATCAAGAAACGGTTGCTATGACATCTGACGGCCGTAAGTAAACGCATTTTTAAATCACAAACTGCACCAAAATGAAGATGAACGAACGTCCAATGTAATGTCTGCTTTTAGTTGATCTTGTGTATATATAGATATATATTTCTTTTAAATACCCTATCCGATGGCAAAAGCTGCTCGGTAGCGCCAGGAGTGGCAGTACCGCCTTGAGCTACCGAAACTGTGTTATCACCCTGGTTGGCGGCTGATGAGGCTAGGGTATCGCACGTGCTTTCACACGTTGTATGATGAAAAAAAATATATATATATAATTTTGATTAATATATATATATATATATATATATATATATATATATATATCTTCTTCTTTGTCCATCGTAATCGATGACGACCATCTGATCAACCTTTTGATTGAGGATGGTATCTAAGAGAGTGGCTGAGACCAATCTGTGCGCGGAATAGTCTTGGGCAGTGAGAACAAGGAATGGTGGTGGCTGTGTATTTTCAAAGTTTCCTGTTGCGTTCCTTACTGCTTCACAAATTTTCGCTCCACGTTTGATAACTTTGCACCACTCCTGCGCCAGATATTCCAGACAATTACTGGTGACACCGAAAGTTTTCATGGAGACCTTTAGTGTGTCTTTGAAGCACTTTTACTGGCCTCCTTTGGAGTGCTTTACAGTTCGGTGTATAGTAGTTTCTTCATGTGGCGGTGATCTTTCATGCACACATGACCTACTCATCAAGATGGGGTAGATGCTGGGAAGAAGCCCAAGTTCAAACTTCGGTGTCGGGGATGTGTTTTAGCTATGTGATGCCGAGAATCTTCCTCAGATCGGTCGTATGAAAGTGGTTTAGCTTCTTTATATGCCGTTGATAAGTAGTCCACGTTTCACAGCCATAAAGGAGGGTGGTAAGAACTACAGTTCTGTATACCTTGATTTTGGTTGCCTCCGATATGCCTCTCCGATTCCACATATTCCGATTGAGTCAACCAAAGTCTGTACTCGCTTTTGGGAGTCTGGTGTTCACCTCGTCATCCATGACGATAGACTTAGTGAGGATGCGGTTGAGGTAGGTGAACTTTTCTACCAACTTTAGTCGTTGTCCCTTGATGGTGACGTTTGGCTCGACACATGGTTTTCCAGGCGCTGGCTGATGCATTATTTCTGTCTTTTTATGCTGATGGTTACATTTACTGTTTTGTTGCGTCTTATCTATTCTCGCTTTGATATGATTGGTTCTTATGGCGTTTTCCTCTGCTGCTACTAGGAGGGATTCCGTTTCTCTCTTAAGGTTTCCTTTCCTTAGCCTGGTTCATGTTTTCTAGTGTGAGATGTTGTTTATTAGACGTTTAAAGCGGCCACAGAGTTGTTTTTCCTTCCCATTTTTGTTTCCTAGTTGTTGTCATTCAATCGTCTATCGTGTTGTCCGTATCGTTTCTGGTGGTTATAATTAGTCCTCGTTCGTGTTTTTCTATGTAGTCTTTGAGCCATTGTATCGATGCGTCAACGCTGCCTTCGATGCAGGCAAGTCCTCTTCCTCCCTCTTTTCTAGATACATATAGTCTCTCAACGTCGTCTCTGGCGTGTAATGCCTTATGTATGGTCATTAGTTTTCTTGTTCTTTGGTCAATTTGTTTAAGTTCATCTCTGGTCCACTTGAGAAAGGGTCCCGAATATCTAACTAGAATCACAGCCCAAGTATTTATTCCTTTAATGAGGTTTCTGCTGGAGAGTTTTGTCTCGAAAAGTTTTCGGATCGTGTCTTTCATTTGCACTTGTTTGATGGTATCAGCCTCCAAGATACCCAAGTATTTGTAGGTTTCATTTTCTTCGAGTGTTCTAATTTTGTCGAGATTTGGCAGTTCGATTCCGTCAGTCATATGTCGTTTGCCACTTTTCATGAGGAGCATGGCACATTTTTCTATGCCAAATTCCATTCCTATGTCCTGACTGTATATTCTAACGGCGTGTATGAGAGTTTCCAGTTCTTTTTCATTTTTTGCAAATAATTTAATGTCATCCATGTACATTAGGTGGTAGATCTTCTCTTGCGACCTGCTGAGTTTATACCCGGCTGCGCATTTTCTGAATATGTGGTTCAGTGCCATCATGGCTATTAAGAATAGTAAGGGTGATAGAGCATCTCCTTGGAAAATGCCTCTTTGGATCTTTGTTTCAGCTATGCTTCTTCCTCCCGCTGTCAGCTCCACTCTCCAGGTTTGCATTGTCTGTTCGATGAAGTTTATGACTTCATGTGATATTTTGTACATTTTGAGACAGTGTAATATCCAGCTTTGTGGGACCATATCATATGCCTTTTTGTAGTCAATCCAGCCCATAGCTAGATTTTTCCGTCTTGTCTTGCTCTCATTTAGGATGTGTTGATCTATGTAGAATAATTCTGCTGTGCCTCTGGATCCTTTGCGGCATCCTTTCTGTTCGTCAGGGAACAATCTGCGGCTTGTTAGCGAGTAATAGATCTTTTCCTTGATTTGTGCTATTAGTATTTTCCACATCATTGGTAGGCAGGTTATGGGTCTGTAATTGTTTGGAGCAGCTCCTTTGCTAGGGTCCTTTTGGATTAATGTAGTCTTTCCTTTGGTCATCTATTCGGATACTTGCGCGCCTTGTAAGCATCTGTTCATTACTAGTCCTAGTCTGCCGAGAATGGGGGTGAATTTCTTGAACCAGAAGCCATGCATTCCATCATGACCTGCCGCTTTCCAGTTTGATATTCTTTTTAGTGTTGTTTTAAGTAAGTCGATGTGTATTTCCGTTCAAGGGCCTTCTTCAAGTTCCTCTAGTTCTCTTGTAATATTGTTTATCCATTCAGCATTTTTGTTATGTTTCTTTGGTTGCCATATTTTTGTCCAAAATCGTTCTGTTTCTTTTATATCCGGTTGGTTATTATTATTATTATTTTTTTTATTATTATTATTATTATCAAGTTGGTCATAAAATTTTCAAAGTACTTCCGTATTATGTGTGTGAATTATGTTTTTTCTAATTCGTGCTGGGATAACGAATTTTTAAGGTTTTCCTATGAAATATTTTATGTAATATATTATACTAATTATAGTGTTTATCTATTCATTTAAAAGAAAATGCTTATGGTAACAAGTTTACAAAAAGGGGAGTTAAACCATATTATCATTATTATTATATCACAGATATTGAGCACTCTCCAAATTATACCGCATTTGGTCAGCAAAAACCCCACGAAGTGAGATAGTGACAATCAACACTTTTATAATATATATATATATATATATATATATATATATATATAATGAGGTTTTTTTAATAAAAACCTAATAACTCCTGAGCTAAGTTATCATTCAAAAAGATCAAATGTGTTGGATACTAGCTCACTTGATGATCGACAGCGTGAAACTATTAATCGTCAGTTTTTAGCCTGTTTTATATTCTATTGTATGCTTGCACTTTTAGCGTTAAATCCTAATCATAATTATATATATGTATAATTTTGATTAGAATATATATATGTATACACATATATATATTTATATATGTATATAATTTTGATTAATATATATATATATAATTTTGATTAATATATATATATATATATATATATATACATATATATAATTTTGATTAATTTATATATATATATATATATATATATATATCAGAATGAAAAATCTGAAAATTAATTTGAATTCGGTATTTTACGTTTTACTTTATTATCTATATATATATATATATATATATATTGTTACGTGGAGTAGAAAATAAATTGATAGATAACAAGAAATATATTTTTATGTATTTTTCAAATATGTTTCGTTATCCTTATTATTCCGAGACGAAAAATAAAGAAGGGTGAGGGAGAGGCACCATCCTATCCTTTCTCCCTCAGCATGATTTGCTCGATAGTTCACGAGGGTAAATAAATTTTATCTTTGAATCTTCAAATTGTCTTATGTTGGTTTTGTGAGTGCTTGCCGCGTATTCTGCAGTGGTTTATCGAGAGTTTTCGAATGGAGAAATTCCCTCCCCATAGTTCGCCCTTTTTTTTAACCTTGGGCATTCTCGCTATTTCGTTATATATTTTTTTTTATTCTCGTTACGCGCTATCGGTGTCCCAGCGAAACCCTGGTCGTAACAGTATATATATATATATATATATATATATATTATCTACACGTATTTCAGACTCTAAGTTTTCTTCAGGAGATTAATAATGGTAATTATAATCCTTGTTTCTAGCTTTTGTGTTGAAAAGGGGGTGATTTTTTTTAATTCCACGATTTGTGTCTGTGAATGCGCTGTTGGTGTTAATTGACTGAGAAAATCTTTGGCCTCTTCATATTGTTGTAGTTATTGTTTTATGTATTCATTTACAAGTGTGTACTCAGTGTGTGCGTGTATGTGCGCGCGTGCGCGCGTGTGTGTAACGGGCTGAAATAATGAAGAACAGATATTAATTTATAAAAATCACTATTTTAATTCACTATTACACGGGAAAAGGTTAGGTTATTTTGTTTAATGCCATATCTACCCTTGATGGTTATTTAATGCCAAATCATATATATATACATATATAGATACGTGGATCATTAAATAAGTTTCCAGACTTTTTTCGTATGGGCACTTTTATTGATAGTACACACATGAAACTCTAGTCCCCTTCGAAGTAATCGCCTCCGACTGCAATCCACTTGTTGTACCGTTGCAACAACTTCTGGGATGCCCCATGGAAGTCCTCTTGTGTGAGCGTATCAATCACCTTCGTCTTTCATCTCCTCAATTGTCTCATAACGACAGCCTCTGAGCTTAGGAAATAACCAAAAGTCACTGGGAGCAAGGTCTGGACTATAGAGAGGGTGAGAAACTGTTTTGATGCCCATCTTGGTCAAATAGTCTGTGACAAGGATGGAGTTGTGGACTGGTGCATTGTCCTGGTGGAAATGTCACTGACCCGATTTGAAGAGTGCTGGCCTCTACCGACGGAATCTCTTCCTGAACTTAAAACCTCAACATAGTATTCCTTGTTGGCTGTCTGTCCAGTGGGAACCCAGTGCATGTAGATCATGCCGGTGCTGTCAAAAAAGGGATCATCAAAAGTTTGTGGGTGGATTTGCTTTGTCCGGCCTTCTTGGGTCTGGGAGAGCCAGCATGCTTCCCTTGGGAACTCTGACTCTTGGTCTCTGGGTCATAGCAGTAGATCCAGCTTTCATCGCATGGCATTTTTTCCAAGTTTAAAACAGAATCTTATTGCATATCGTTCTTCTAAAGTCCAGATTGCATTTTTGAAATTCACCAGCTGTGACAATCAGGCTTTAGTAGGGTGTATTCCAATTCCTGCTGTAGCTGTTCTTTGAACCTGAAATCATAAAAACTAATCAATCATCTCATAAGATGTATAGCAATAACAAACTGAATTTTCAAGTGTATACGTCAATTTTAAATGCCTGTACAAAAAAAAAGTCTGGAAACTTATTGAATACAACTTATATATATATATATATATATATATATTAAGCGAAAAGTTAACTTTGACTGTTTGTATCTTTTTTAAACGAGTTAGAGCTTATTTGCTTGCACATAGCAAGTAATATTAATCATTTGTTATTTAATACTAACAATTCGATTTAATATTAATAATTTGTTTGCATACAGTTAAATGGTTTCAAGTTTTGCTATTTAACATTCGTAATCCAATCTATTAAATATACCTAATATGAACAACTTCCACACAGCCGTATGGTCGCAAATTACTACTTATACAACCAGTAAAGGATTGAATATTTCTATATGATCCATATATGAGACCCGAACATTTACTGCCTCTCCGGATCTGAGTGAAACTGAGAGTCATGGTAATGAATAGGTAATCCCTATTCTCTTCACCAAACTCCAAAACTGAAGCCTCACAATCAGATGCAGATTAATGTTATACCCTAAACACCAAATGTTTTCATTTATTACTATGCAATACTAATAATTCTACTCAGCATTATTTATTTATTTATACACAGTTAAATGGTTTCAAGCATTGCTATCTCAGTTCAATTGACCTTCAACCTCCGCCTTCTAGTACCTTCACGATAATGAGAGCAATATGTTCGGGGCAATCATTTAGGGCTTTATATGAGCAGAATCGGGACTCTCCAACTGCCTATCTAGCTCAGTAAAGTGGAAAGTTGCAAATCACTTAACTAGTTCGATTGCCGCATCAAGGACTGCTGAACTACCTGGATCTCGTCTTCAAGCATTACAGGGTGCCACCCACGACCAATAGGTGGTCTTGTTAGGGGAGAGGATGACCCCCTCTGCAATGATACAGTCTGTGTATTCTACAGCAATTACTGACAGGTTGTATTATTCTGAATTTACTTGTGACAAATTCATATATTTTTAAATTCATATGGATTAATTTTTAATAAACTAAACTAAATAAAATACTTGCATATTAATATCATTTATTTTGAAGAGTGTATATTTAGGCACCAAGTTATTATTCAAGCAAGTTTTGTTAAAGACGATGGAACATTGTTTATTATGTTTTTAAGACTCCTTGTAATTTTTCTAGTGTCGGGATCTAAATGGTAAAGGAATTGTCCCATATCTTCTGTCCAAGCGCTTTCGACCATATTTCAGGGGTAGTGTAGTTTTGGGTGGACTGTTGAGTTTTACTGCTTTAATAATTTGTAGCGTTTTATTTTGAAGTTATCGGTTGGAATGTTTTCAGCGTTTTGTTTTAAGACGTTCGGTTAGGAAAAGGTTTACTAACAGTTAGTGATTTTCAGAAAGGTGATTATTAAGACGACAAGATAACATTGTGGTTGTATAGCCCATGATCATTTCCAAAAAAAAAAACAAGTTGGTCAACAAATACAACTATATCTTTAAAACATTCACAAAAATAATAACACTACCAACAATAACAACACTAACGAAATTAATCTATATTACCGAATTCAAATGCACTCTAACTAGACAAACAAGCCATAACCAACATCATAAAAAGACACATTAACAAAAACAATCATCTACTACGCTAAATTTGAAACATCAAACCTTATCGTTAAGAATAACAACCATTCAGTAAAAATACACCTAAACCAAACCAATGAAGTTTATAAATTTATATGTCCATTTCGAGAGTGCCTCCCGAAAAATAAAAATAATTCTTACATTAGCTATACAACCACAACGTTATCTCATCGTCTTACTTATCCCCTTTCTGAAAATAGCGCCATAAAACAACACTTAATTATAAAACACAACAATAGTATTAACCAACTAACATCTTTCGATGTAAGGAAGACTCTCACAGACAATTGAATAATTATATATACATATATATATGTATATATATAGTCATCCACAGACAGATGTGTTTCGTTCTATCAGAACTCATCAGTGTGGCTAGACAGTAGCTTCCCGTCGCTGGGATCGAAACCCGGTTGACACAAACGCCAAGCCAAAGCCTCTCACCATTCAGCCAAGAGGAGTCATTAGCTGCGAAGTAAATTTTAAACGGTTATGAATCACAATTACTATTGTTTACATAGATCCGTTCAACGGCTGCCGAGACCTCAATTCATATACGAAGAGGCTTGCAATGAACGCTAATGGCAACACGATTACTTCTTCGCCAGAGAACTCAACCCTACGGGGGTATGGGAATGTATATATATATATATATATATCATCATCATCATCATCATCATGTCGTGCCGCCAGCACGGATATCCCTGACCCTCTCTCGCCACTTCTCCCTATCATTCATCGCTTTTGGCAGGTCTTCAGGGTTACATCCCGTATCCTCACATAGCTGCTGTATGTATGTTCGAGCTGGTCGTCCTGCTTTTGCTTGACCATATGCGGGGGTCCATTGGAGTACATCACGGATGAGTTCGTCCTAGCTTCTCCAGCAGTGTCCTGCGTGTCTGGTTCGTCTAACTTGTATAGTTTTCGTGATGGGAGGCAAGTGGCCGTATAGTTGGTGTCTTGTGGGGTGTTGTCGCCAACATTCTTGTGTAATTGCCGTCTAGTTTCTTCTTCAGCCGTTTAGTCAGCGTCCAAGTAGTGCATCCATATAGCAGCATCGATGCGACCGCTGCAAGGAAGAAACTGCGTTTCATTCTATCGGTCAGGTCTGATTTCCATATGATCGAGAGCCTATCGATAGCTGTCCATGCTTTCGTTAGTCTCGTGTCGATGTCTTTTTCGGTTGATGAGACGCTACTTCCTAGGTAGGTGAATTTGTCTACTAGTTTCAGAGAGGCTCCGTCTAGTGTGGTAATGTCGCCTGTTTGGTTGTAACACATATATTCAGTTTTGTGTGCATTGACATGGAGGCCAATGCCTGTGGCGGCTCGTTCCAAACTATGCAGTAGTGTCTCGGCTTGGTTAGGCGTATTTGCCAGTAACGCTCTGTCATCTTTGATGCCGCCTCAAGGTGTGATTCAACAAAATTCTCATATTCGTCATTTGGGGTACCTTTTTCTGTCTTCTCTTGTAGTGTTTCGAATCTGTTTCTTAATTCTAATGCATATTTGTCTCTAATATCTCTGTTGTTAAGTAGGGCTCAGTCATAGTGCTTAGTAGTTGCTGTTCGTGTGGCGTTTTTTCGTAGGCTTAGTCGTAATTTGGCCGTGACTATTCGATGATCGGAGGACACACCCTCAAAAGAGGAGTATGCCTCGCAATTCATCGCACTATTTTTCCATTTTCTGTTTATAAAGACGTAGTCTATCTGTGCTATTGTTCGCGTATGTGTAGGTCCATAATTTTCCCTCCCTTTTTTGATAGTTTGTATTGAGGCATGTTAATCTATTTTCTATCATGAAATCAGTTAGATGCTGTCCATTCCTATTTGACGAGTTGTATAGGCTGTATTTGTTGTTTCTGTTTTTCCCGATTTGTGCATTCATATCTCCGCCAATGACTAGCAGGTTGTGTTTCGGAATGCTACGCACTAGGGAGGATAGCTCCTCGTAGAAGGTGACTAGTTCGGTTTCTTCACTAACATTGGTAGGGCTATAGCAGGAGATGATTGTTGCTTTGGGGTTGGCATTAAACGTTAAGCAATACGTATGACAAATAAAAAAAAAACATACATAGAACAGCATTTAATACAGGCATCAACACATTTAATATTTTTAATAACTAAAAATCATTAAGTCTATGAGTAAAACTTTTTTCAATGGAACGTTTTAAAACAAAACGCAAAAAATATTCCAACCTACAACTTCAAAACAAAACGCAACAAATTAATAAAACAGTAAAAAACTCAACAGTCCACTCAAAACTACACTATCCCTGATGACGACCAAAAGTATGGTCGAAAGCGCTTAGGCAGTATATATAGGACAATTGATCTCGACACTAGAAAATAACAAGGAGTCTTGAAAAAATAATAAAGTGTTCCATCGTCTTTAAGAAAATTTATTTGAATAATATCATTTAATATACATTTAAATTTTAATTTTTTTTCCATTCTATTAAAGTTATGATTTTTTTCAATTATATGACTTTTTTATTCTTGAAATTTATAACTTTCAAATTCTGATTGATCATGAAAAATAGTAACATGACATTTTCTCACTTCCCTTATATAGACTCTCATTTGAAAACTAATTCCCTTGATATAAACCTGACCTGATAATGTTTTGTTTTGATTCTTTTTTACCAATATTCTACCAAAATCTTTGATACCTTTCCTAATGTGAACTATATTTTTATTTATGTCCCATCGCATATATATATATATATATATATATATATATATATATATATATATATAAACTGCAGACACGATTGAGTTTAAGTCTCATTGAGTACCCTATTAACAAGACCTTGTGCCATATATGTTCTTTGACGAAATCAACAAGCTGGAAATATACATGTATGTAAGAACAAAATAAATAAATAAATTATAAAAAATACAAATCTCTTCGTGGACCAACCTATTTTAATATATATATATGTGTGTGTGTGTGTGTGTGTGTGTGTGTGTGTGTGTGTGTGTGTGTGTGTGTGTGTGTGTGTGTGTAACCACAACTCAGCAAAATGTAACTGTAAAACTGAAAAAATGTTCCAAAAATGATCATTTTTAAACAAGATAAGATTGCCTCGGTAGTAGCAATTCCTTCTATTAAATCGTGTGGGGCTCTAGAATACAGTGACTGCATCTGTGCTGAGGAGTAAGACCCTCCTCCCCACAAACGAATGTTCTGCATGTGTATTCTGGTCACCGGGTCCATTTTCTACGACGATAATTGTTGCCCAAGTGTGCCTCCGTGTACAACATGTAAGTATTATGGGAACAATTGCCAAAAAGACGCGTAAAATATTTATTTAAAACATTGTTAAGTGTATGCAAAAATTTCCAGCAGAAAACTCTTTTTTTTTTGACTGATGTAAACATATAACCACACACCATAAAATTATAAATGCCTGAGATTCTCTTAAAAGCTTGTTACCAAAATAAGTAACAAAAATAATGAATAAATTAAATTCTTATATGTTTATTCTAAACTCTTAAGGGAAAGGAAATGGGTTCTTTTTTAAATGTTTAGCTCAGTAATGTTTTATTGTGGGATTGCTGTACGACCCCACACAGCGGGGTCTGTTAACGAAAAAAAATTAACCTTAATCTAAAAGACCCTTAAAGGAACCCTTTTTAATCTTTTAACAGAAAGTCACAATTGACAGAAGCAAAAAAATAAAACGGAATTTTGTTCTCTTATAAGAAAAAAAGTGGGGTGTTGGTTCAGTGATTTTTTGTCGGTTGGGTAATTGTACGCCCCACACATCGGGGTCGTTTATTGCTTCCACCCTTATCTCCATCACAAGCAGACACACACATAAACACTCACAAAACAAGCACTGAAACGCTAAATCATCTTTTCTTTCTCTTTTTCCTTTTTTTTTCTTGAATTTAAATAAAAGCCTGTCCCCCTTTAGTTTCATTTATTTATTTATCTAATTCTTTCTTTATTTTTTTTATTTAAAAAAAAATGAATAAAACAAGTGAAACAAAAACGCTATATTAAAACAATATTACATTAAATTCGTAAGAAAAACATCCTTTTTCTAACTTTTGCGTAGGAAGATGCGACAGTAGTAGTGAAGCCACTTTGTTTTATCATCTGTTATTTACTAATCACTTCTCAGTCAGAGACAGAGCGATATGTTGCTTTCAACATTTGCTGTTTTTTAAGTGAACACCTATCTCAGAATTGATTTGGGTCATCGCTGCTTAACTTTGATGATCTAGGGAGACATTTTAAATGTAAATTAGAATTTACTAACCTGTTTTTGTCTGGCACACAAGCCTCAAATTGCTTACGGTACCAACTTTTCCATAACGGTCACTCATCACACCCAGTGACCTGGGTATAACATTAAACTTCATTTAGTCGTGAGGCTTAGGTTCTGAATCTCAGTGGAATGTGGAGTATCTCTTCATTATGATCACTCCGAGATGCACTCTGCCCCGGAATGATAGTAACTGTTAACGTCCCATCTATTAGTCAATTATTCGTATTGGATTGTAAGGCGTAAAACATTTACGGTGTACAAATTATTTGTATTACATTGGAATACTTGAAACAATGTAACTGTATGCAAACAAATGATAAATAAAAAAGTACGATTTAAAAAAGATGATTGCAATGGAACGTTGAAAATATAATTATAATCATATTTTTACAAATGAATCAAATTTCGATGTTAAAAAATGATAAGGATTTGATCTCCTGAAAAACAAATAAATGTAACCAAACCCATCTCAGAAGTGGGTAGGCTCATCACTGCTTAACTTCGATTACTTAACATTGCTTAGTGTGACGGGCTTTATATAACTTACAATTATGTCCCACAACACGGCCAATCAACTTAGATCTGAGATATCCAGGATAAACAATAACCATATCTCTAAACTCAGACCTAAATTCATATCCTTATGCAACAATAGTCGTTGGAAAAAATTGGGCAGGGCTGATCTCGTCAACAACATCTCCAGCATCAATCTCAGCCCAACTGAAACCGAAGCCCTTAGTTTCGGACTAAAATTTGCCACAGGCATTAAAAACTATGATATGGGAAAAATAATCAACACTGACTACAAGCACCATGACTCTGACTTCGACAAGAGATTTTTACAAGGTATTATCGCCGCTTCCACTAATTGCCATTCTGATGAATCTACCCTACCCAAAAGATACATAACTGCCTTAAAATCTCTCTCTTCTAACCACAACATTGTTATTTCACCTTCTGACAAAGGTGGAGGTGTTGTTATTATGGACTCCACGGTCTATAACCAAAAACTCATGGATCTACTTGATGATAACAACACTTATGAACAGATATCCCTACAAACAATTACAAATAATATTAACATCTTTAACAAATCCTACAAAAAACTAATCTCCAATGAAGATCAATCTTGGTCCTCATTAATCAATTACCACCCTATAATCCCTAAAATTTACGGCCTTCCCAAAACCCATAAACCAGATATTCCTCTAAGACCCATTATTTCTGGTATAGGATCTGCCCCCCATAATATCGCTAAACTTCTAGCCAAATTATTAACCCCTCTATTAGGTACCATTAGTAACGCACACCTAAAAAATTCCGGATCACTGCTCAACAAACTAACTGACATTGATATGCACAACAAATATTTAGCTAGTTTAGACATCAAATCCTTATACACCAATATACCTGTTGATAAATGCATTGAACGCCTGCATAACTACCTTCGAAAATCTAACACCACATTTCCTCTACCTATCTCTAAATTGATTAAAATTTGTACCTTATGTACCTCACATTGCTACTTCAAACACAACAACACATTTTATAAACAAAAATTTGGTTTACCTATGGGATCTCCTCTTAGCGGAGTTCTTGCTTGCATTTATTTAGAATTCTTAGAATCTGGTCCCTTTTAACATATTATACCCAACACTGCACATTACTTCAGATATATTGACGACATACTATTTATCTATCCTCAAGATCTTGACTTAAATAGCATCACTGATAAACTGAACAATGTCGAACCTTCCTTAAAGTTCACACATGAACTTGAATATAACTGCACCCTACCTTTTCTGGACATTTTACTTATTAGGAATATCAACAAACTAGAATTTAAGGTTTATCGTAAAACCACCTGTAAAAACGACCACATTCACTTTTATTCACACCACAACAACAATACTAAAAGAGGTATCATCATAGGTTTTTACCTCAGAGCTCTACGCATTTGTTCCTCGAAATATTTAAACGATGAATTCATCCACATAGAAAACTCCTTCCTCAACCTACAGTACCCCAAATCCTTTATACATTATGCTAAATCTAAAGCCCTCAAAATCCACAACAAGAATCAATCTCAAACTAATATCTACTCAATATCTGATAAAACTAGTTCCCCCCATAGATACATAAATTTGCCAAACAATTCTTCTTCTCACAACATAACAAACAACTTAAATAAACTCAATATCAAAACTACTTCTCTACCTTCTAAAACAATCCGCGAATTAGTACACTCCAGCCCTCAACGTAACATATTTTCTGACGCCGGTGTTTATTGCATCCCTTGTAAGGATTGTAAACTAAAATACATCGGTGAAACATCCCGAAACCTTCATATCCGTTTGAAAGAGCACAAAAGAGACATAAGAATTGGCAACTCAAACAACGCATTACTCGTACACACTTCTCAACATAATCATAACATTGACTTCAACTCTGCTAAGATGCTTACTTACATCCATAATAAAAATCTTAGACGAATTTTCGAAGCCGCAGCTATCTCATTCCTCAGTTCCCTAAATACTCGTCCTGGCTTTTATAATATTTCTCCTTACTTAAGCAAACACATTTTAAACAGCTACAATATATTCCATCCTTAGTTAATATATTCCGTATATCTCATAATTTCCATGCTTTTTATTCTTCTTTTGTTCTTTCTTTCTTTCTTTTCATCTTTCTGTCTCGTAATTTTTCTCGTTAAACAACGTACATTATTCTATACAATATTCCTAATAAGTCAAATGACGTAATTTAAACATCAAACGCTGATTTGCCAGTTAAACGGCTAACTTTTTCTGACTATACATATTTTCCCGTGGGTTTTTGTATTTCACATTTCTAATCATCCATCGTTAACTTAAAATTATTAATATCACCCCTAATGATCCTGATGATGGTTCAGTAGAACCGAAACGCTATAGTGTTGACCCGTTAATAAATCATTCCTTCCTCTTGGATCGTTGTTATCAGTTTTTCTACATATAGTCGGATTACAATCCTTTATTTACTCTTCATAACTTACAGTATTTGCTGTTATTTAGTGGTCATCCATCTCATACTGAATAGGTTCATTACTGATTATCTTCGGTGAGTTAACGGGAGCAGTGAGTTGACAATAAGTTGAATCGTTTGTCTGTTGATTACAGTGGGTCATTGGTCTAATGAGTTGAGTGTTCGCCAATGGTTCGGAAGATCAGGGTTCAATCCCAGGTAGAGTCATACCAAATACTCAGAAATGGTACTTGATGCCCACTTGTTTAACACTCAGCATTATAAGGTAGGAACAAGGGTAAAGTGGAGCAATCCAGGGAAAGGAGTAGCACCCCCCTACACCACAGTGTAGTAGATATTGAAAAGGGAGGCTTCGGGTTACCTTCGACTAAGGTCGCCAACTAAAGACTACAGTGGGCTACAACAAAAGGCACTTTTGATTTCTACGATTCAAACAAATGTTTTTACAAGACTAAATCGAATGCGTTGATTCCGAATCTCTACAGAGATTCATATGGGTAGTACACATCGATAAAAAAAAGCAAAAGCCAAAATACACAAGGTGAAATTTTTCAAAACAGTTCCATATTACATAAATTATTTCATGATATAAAGTAAGTGTTACAATGCAATATATTCTTATTATTAAACTCAGTGTTTTATATTTTATAACTCAATGAAATATAGTGGTATATTATATTGTTATAAGTATATTTCTACAGATATCTTAATATTTTTTCGTCTACCTTATAAGAAGCATTGTTTACACACAAAAAACACACGCACGCATATATATATATATATATATATATATGTGTGTGTGTGTGTGTGTGTGTGTGTGTGTGTGAAATAAATAGATAGATTTTAATTACACAATAGGGTAAAACTCTAAATAGGTATGTGTTTACAAATATTTTTTATAATAAAAGAAAATTTCAGTGACTAATGTACTTGCCTTTACTTTAATCAAAAATAAACACAATAAAAAACATCTTATTTTGTTTTTGTCAATAAAACAACAACCTTCCTTAATTATTGCTTTACAAATTCTTGGTATTTTTTCCAACAGTTTTTTGAAAAAAAGTTAAAGACAGAGCTCCCCAAGCATTCTTCAAGCCTTGAAAAACTCATTCTCACTTTTTGAAGTCTCAAATCCAATTAATCCTAAACAAATTAAAAAAGAGAGGTCAGGAGACAGCCAGATCATAATATCCAAAATTTTGTTCCTTTTTTTTTTTTTGATTCAAGGTAATTTTTCCATAATTTAGAAAAGCGTTTTGTACCGTTGTCTTGTTGAAAGGTGATTTTTCTCTAATTACGTGTAAACCAGATGGTATAGTGTGTCTTTTCAAAATCGAATGATATCGTTCTTTTTCGATGGTGCCTTTAACCTGAATAAATTCTCCAGCCTTCTCTCTTCCAAACACCCCCACCCTATAACCACTATGATGCTTAACTGTTAGAAGCACACAGTCATCAATCAGTCTTTCTCCAAGTTTTCTTCTCTCATACACTCTCCTCTGACAACTAAAAATTTCAAATTTGGACTCAGCCGTCCTCAAAACATTTTGCTATTTTTTAAATGTCCAATTGTTATGCATTTTTGCTGATGACAGTGTTACGGCCATCGGCCACGGTAGGGTTAAAATGTAGGAAACCAAAGACTACTATAAGGACCGAAAGTAAGGCAGGCGATTGGCGGGTTTTCGAGCCCTAGCAACAGTGAAGGACCAACCGAGAAGGGGCAAAGGTCTTGACCCAGATAGGGAAAAGACATGCGATTGGTCGAGGCAGGGAGGACGTTTTACCGCCAAAAAGAACGAAAGCCAAAAAGTCAGTTCAAAGCTTCGCCAAGGAAGAGAAAGGTCGCCTTTTCACGTGATCCGGTGAAAGGTGAAATTCTAGTCACAGAATGGCCTAATAGAAAACGTCAACTCCGTTGGGTAAGAAACTGAGGCTCAACGTAAAAGAAAAAAAAATGGTGCCTTGCAACTCGTTAATAAGAAATTAACGAATATAAGAAAAAAATAACAAAAGAAAGGAAAGGAAAAAGGTTAGTCAAAAATTTTATTACAAAATAATATACGTAACCTAAATAATATACGTAACCTAAATAAAGGTCCGTATCAAGACTATCCAAAGAAACATTTTTGCAGTTGTTCATTAGCAGCTAGTTTCGGCGGAAAACATATTTGTTTAAAATTGTATATTCACTTTAAAGACGAAGAGGAGAGACTTTTGTTCTTCGCTAAAAGAAGGGAAAAAAATAACAATAAGTAAACAAATATGGAGAAGAACTAGGAGGTTCTCTCCCTTTAATTATAAAGAGGACAAGACGATACGGCTGTGAGTTTAAGACAAGTTGAAAAGAAAAAAAAAAGAAAAAGAAAAAGAAAAGGAGAACTTTGTCTTATTGGAAGGACATAGTCAAACAATATTGGAAGCGACTTGTCCTCCACATTTCTGTGTGTTTTTTTTTTTTTTTTGCATTTGTTTTGCTTTTTTGTTTTTCTGTTATGACTGTACTTTCTTTGAAATAAAATATATAAGAAAGATACATATATAAAGAAAGGAAAAAAACAACCACGCGTCATATTGTTTGTCCGGTTCGGAATTCCTCACGTGTTCATTTATATCACGTCGACCTCTTTACCCTTGACACATCCTCATTTGTCCGTATCTCGAAAAATTAAACCTATACGCAAGCTTTATACTTAACTAGTTATATGGGCTTTCAAAGCTATCAATAAAATATAACTAGTTACGGAGAATATTTAGAGCTTGGGTGGTACGGTACTGTCGTCGGACATTCTCCCCGACATTCCAGGATAATGTAACCTCGGAACAAAGATACAGTAACTGTCACAACAGTCTTTTCTTTTTATTCACCTTCCGTAACAGGGTTTTTCGATGGCTATGTACTCCCTGAGTTCCGCTGATCTAAGTCGATTTTTCACAGTTGAGTGTGACACTAGTTGCTGTCGAGAAGGATTAAGTTCAGCAGATAATCCCGGAACAATATTCCTTCAATGTATTTGGCTCTCAATAAACAAGTGTATATCTTCAGTAGCAGTTGTTACTTTTGATGTTCCTGCTGTTTTTCTGTCAACACTTACGCCAGTTTTTAGCTGCTTTTCGAGCGAATTTTGCATCCCATGTCTAGAAATCTTTAACTTTTTGGCAAATTGTCATTGAGAGTAGCATTCTTAGAGTAAAATTTAAATTTGTGCCCTCACTTCACTTAGCAGCACTTATTTTGCCATTCTGAGCAAATTATTTCAAAATTAAAAAATAAATCTTAAAAGATATGAAAATATTGTTGTAATGGTACAATATATTTTTCTTCAAACAGTGACCAGAGTGTTTTGACCAAAATGAATGATCCTTGTAAACAGAAAGTAGCGTTAAAGCATTAAACAGTACTGAGTTAATATTTAGGACCTGCATTAACATTTAAATGTTCGTTGAAAATTTTGGTAACCTCAAAACATCCCCTGAGTGGTAATGGGGAAAAGAAAATATGTTTTTCATTGATATTTCAGCAAAATGAATTGTGGACAGGCGAGTTTAAATTTTACGTTTTGGTAATAAGAGGAGAGTCTATGTGGGAAAAAAAACTAAAAATTAAAATCAAATATACGGTAGTCACTGAAATTTTATCTTTTATTTTTTAAAACGAGTTTTAAAAATTACTCATTTTAAAGTGTTTGTTATTAGGTAATGCAAATTTTCTATAAACTATATTTCTGTAATATATATATATATATATATATATATATATATATATATATATATATAGCGCGTGTGTGTGTGTGAGTATGGGCATCAGAGATAGACTAGACAAATAGACAAAAATGAAATGGAAAGCATTTTGTCAGCTTAGCTACGGTTATAAAATTAGCTTTAAACTATTAAATAAGCACGTCAGTATTAGAAAATATCATTATCATCGTGACCGTAGTATGACACTGAACTGCATTTGGTGGTGAGGCTCTAGTTCTGGAGATATTAGGAATGTGAAATCACCACTTCGTTGATTTCAACAAGAGATGGTATGTCATAAAATCACGAGCAACAGCAGTACTTATAGGTCGACAGCTGGACGACATCATTTTCCATTTCCTTTCATAACGAGATACCAGTAAATTCCACAAAATCTCTATATCTTTTGACACGTCTTTTCTTACTACGTTTGTTATGTCTTTAAAATATAAGTGTAGTAATAAAAGATCTGAGGAAAGGTGGAGAAACCTTTTCTACTATCTCTTATTTTCCCTTCTAGCTTTATGCCCGTCCCACCTTCGTTCCTTAATAACTTTTATATATTTTATTTGTTCTTCTCTTCGATCCATGTTGACCTCTTTATGTCACTCGGAGTTGTTCCTTTCCATTGGTTTGCATTGGACTGTGTTTAATGTCTGATAATATTGTTAATGTTTATGTTTCACCCCTGTACATCATTTTAGATGTTTTTAGATACATACATAAGCTTAATCTCTATGTAATAATTTCTAGAGTGAGTCAATTTTTTTTCTGTCATATTTTTCTACGTCAGTACACGATGACATAGTAGAATTAAAATCTTATATTCTTATGAAACTGTAAAAATGCATAATTTAAAGAATAAGATTTTCTTAAATAAGAAAAATA
Source organism: Sepioteuthis lessoniana (assembly GCA_963585895.1). Classification (NCBI taxonomy): domain Eukaryota; kingdom Metazoa; phylum Mollusca; class Cephalopoda; order Myopsida; family Loliginidae; genus Sepioteuthis; species Sepioteuthis lessoniana. The sequence goes on from OY757917.1 coordinate 51,434,932, forward strand.
AAAACAAAAATAGATTTAGTATTTTCTAATACTGTTCTAACAATTTTCATTAAAATTTTCGCTTCAAAATAAATCAGCAGTTTTCTTTTCATTTCTAAAAACCCATGTTATAGAAATTCAGATATACCTAAAGATGCTTTCACATCATCATTTCATCTACTGTTTTAACTGTCGTTCGTATAGTTAGCCAATTGAATTCAGTGGTGTTACTACAAAAACGGATTTGTAAATGTTATTGATTGTATCAATGTTTGATTGATTGATTTTAATGGCTTGTCAACATAACTGGGTCTATCTTATGCTTAGAGGTTGAAGAATCGCGTTCTTTGTAAGTTTATATTTATATTTATGGTTATGATATTAGATATCCTTGTGTAATTTGCACACAATTATAAGTAACTAATAATAATACAAATCCTTAGTCGAGAAATATAGTTACAGGGTGCAGTGTTTAGCAAGCAAGGCTAGCAGACGATTATTAGCGAGTCCAGTTCCCAGTGGATGCCCTATATTTTCAACCTTGTGCCAATCTAAGATAGTCTTAGTAAAAGACTACGAACAAAATGAAAAAAATGATTCCTTGTTCTGTTTCCAAGTCTATTACTCAATGTCGTTTTGTATTGTCTTTCTTTCTCCTAGTAGCACAATTATATATCTACCCCGTAAACAATTTGCATACAGCCACTGTCCAATATCACAACAGTTTGTTTTTTGTCTGTATGTAGATATTAATACAAATGGGCCAATTAAAACTTTTTACTACCTCTGTCTTATAATAGTTGTTACATTTGTACATAAATTTCATTTTCTAAATGTAACAACTGTCACTGTACCGTAGTAGTACATCTCCTGTAATGCAATGGTTAGCAAGTTGGTTTAGTTGGCTATTGTTGGTCAGTTCAATTCTCACTGGATATTCCTCATTTCTGGCCTTGGTTCACAACTATGATAAGCTTTGTAAATGATTATTGAACAGAGGTAATATGGTTTGGTTTCTTTTTTTAATAGCAAAGCCACCCCTGGAGAAGAACAGCAGTGATACTATTTTACCGATAACTGGGGGAATTAGAGGGTTCATACCTTACTTAATGATATTGATCCGAAAGTGAACGTGACTGGCTTTTGAAGTCGCTTCCTTCAAAGCCGCACTTCAGTCATTACGCCACCGGGACTCCCTTAGATGTAATATGAACTACAAACATTGTTGTTCAAACAGCTTTTTTAATGAGAAAAGAAAATGTTAAAATCTTCCAAAAGCAAAAGCATCAAAAAATTAAGAACGGAAAAAAATTAAATTACGCCAGAGAAATTATAACATTGATTTCACCTGTTTATGTTCGCTTGTTTTAAAAATATAAATTTTTCCATTTTTTTTCATCCTTTAGAAAAGACAATATCAATAAGAACACTGAATTGAAAAAAAAAACTATCTTTGTTTTCCTTTTTTTAAATAGAGTCCATTTTCCTTTCTTTTTTCCTCATTCAGGAAGTGGAAGCTGGCACATTACTTCCGGTTGATATCTTCGTTCATGGAGGCTCCTATCAGCAGGGTATGGGCGCTATGTTTGAAGGCAGTCTCCTCGCATTGGAAGGGATCATTGTCATCAATTTTAATTACCGGCTTGGACCACTGGGTAAGTGAAAAGGATGATCTTTTAGTTTCAGGTCACTTCATGAGTCGATTGACTTGAAACGTCATTAACGGTGAATTAACCACATCTCTTCAACAGAGAATATGTAAACAATTGAATATAATGAGCACAATCTGATGCAAGAAGAATTAATCGAATATTAAGTGCAGGTACACATAATCAAATATGAAGAGAGAGATATTGTAGCGGTTGAATTCTTCCTTCGGCTCAAAATCAGTGAATTACCACTTATATTCATCTTTGTTTTCAGCTGAAATGAAATCCTGTGAGTTGACTGTAAGTACGACTGCTATTAGAATCATGTTTTTGAGAAACAATGTTGGTTTGACTGGGTAGACAAGTTATTTTGCCTTGGTTGGGCGACTTCCTTCATCGTTTAGAATACACTGGCTGTATCACCTGCTGAAGAATAGGGAAGCCACAACCCCAAACTAGAAGTGTCCTGGGTATGACACTGAACTCCATCTGATGGTAAATGAAGCGTCTCCACTTCCTTGCCATTACTCCCAAGTCCACCCTCACCCGGAATGGTAGTACCTGTTAGAGCCCCATTGATGGGTTAAATAGATCTGTTTAAAAGTTATTCGTATTCGATAGGACAGTGTAAAAAAAACTCTTAAGAATGAACGTACAATGAACTTCTATGCATAAATCAACTCCAGTCGGGTTTTATATATCGTTAAAATCAATCAATGTACAGAAAATAATGCCTTTTTACCATGTTTTTATAAAAACCGTAGGTAGACAAAGGTATATTTGGCATGTAGAACAGATGTATAACAAAGCAGTAGATACAACATATTAATGAGGCGAATGCCTTCAAATATAACGCTGCTTTATTGGCACTGCCCAGAATAGGACCCACAAAAAAGAAAGGTGTGTGTGATACAAAATTTGTATGACAAAAAAAAAAAGAAATATGTATGACACTAAACTGGCCAGTTTCCAGTTCTGGAGGTTTTTAAATCACTCTTTCGTTACAGTTACTTCCAGATCCACTCAACTTCGCAGCGGCAGAACCTATTAGGGTCCTATCTATAGGACAAATAAACGTTTGAAAATTATTAGTATTAGATAGGAATACTTGAAACCATATTGCTGTGTATAAATTATTTGTATTAAGAATAGTTACAGGAATCTGTACTTGATTACTGATAATTTATTATTATAATTATTTTACTCCTTGCGAGTTTTTCGCGCCAGTTTTATTTGATGGGTTTACACTGAAGTCAAAGTGAGACCAAATCACCTCAAATCTCCAGGACATTTCTAAGTATTCTAGCTGATTTTTCAGACCTTTAGAGAGTGTTCCAAGGGACCAACTACGCTTGGTCTCACAGTCATATTCCTGTTCCACAACTTTTCAGCTATCAAGCAAGATCGAAGAATATATCAATCTTTTCTTTTATTTCTTTTATTCAATGGTTTACCAGAGCAACAAAATTTATTCTTTTCTTCTTCTTAGTTAATATTAGATTTGGTTTCTAGCCGGGATTCGAAGATCCGTTTCTCTCTCAAAGTTTCAGAGAATCTTTTACCATAACGGGATATTATTATCATTATTATTTGAGAGTTTTTCATATCAGCGTTATCTGATAGTCTTTTACTAGAGTTTAAGTGACATCAAGTCTATTCAAGTCTTCAGGAATCGTCTGCGTATTCCGGCTGATTTCAGTTTGGATGGTCTCCAATCGTCTTCTTATTTCCAAGTCATTCAGTTCCTTTATTTATCCTTTGGTGACTGTACCAAGAGCACCAATTACAATTGGTATAAACGTCATTTTCATGTTCCACAGTTTTTTCAATTCCCTAGCAAGGTCGCAGTATTTATCCTTCTTTTCACTTTCTTTCAATTTTACTCTGTGGTCAGCCGGAACAGCAAAATCCACAATTTGCAAGTTCTCTTTTTGTTTTTGTAGATTATTATAAGGTCTGGTCGTCTGGCCGAGATTAAGTGATCCGTTTGTATGTCAAAATCCCTGAAGAGTTTGTGTGTGTCATTCACCAGGACAGATGTTGGGTTGTGCATCTACCATTTATTCGTATGGTCAAACTTCAATTTCTTGCACAAATCCCAATGGATCATTTTGCCCAACCCAGGAGTGTCTAGTCTTATCCTTTTTCAGTGCTAATTTGCTGCATTCGCTTATTATGAAATTGATAGTTTCGTCTCTATCACCACATAACCTACATTTGCTGTTTTGTTGCGTCTTATCTATTCCTGCTTTGATATGATTGCTTCTTATAGCATTGTTTTGTGATGCTATTAAGAGAAATTCAGTTTCTCTTTTAAGGTTTTCCTTTCTTAGTGTTGGGTATCACCTTCCTTTTCAGCATAATGAGCTGTTCCATCTGCCATTGTGGCAGCAGTGAAGATTAGTCTGGCAATAAGCCCACACGTCAATTTTGGATTGTGTTTATTACTACGACTTTTGAAAAGTAAGTTATTGTTGAAATTATTGTTTAAAAATTGTTATTGTTGTATTTAAAATTATCGTTATTGCTTCGTGACCCTCTCAAACAATTGTTATTGTTGTTTGGTTTTGAGGAGGGTCAAACCTCGATTGACGCTTAGTGTCGTATTTTATTTTAAACAAAACAACCGCCATTCTTCCATTCAACGTTTACTGCATTTCTTGAAGTCCATTCGCTTTTTAAAAAATATCATTTCCCCCTAGTCGCCCTTTTAAAACGCAACGATGGGGGAACCATCCCGGACTCAAACGCCAGACATGTTCATCGAATCGGAACCCTCCCCTAAGCCGGAAGACTTGTCTTCATCGTCCATACAGCCATCCCAGAAGCCACCAGCAACGCCAGTCTCTTGGTCGTCGCAGCTTCAAAAAAGAAAAAAGTCCCCGAAAGACTACGAGAATGATAGTCACGAAGTATGCCGAATACTTCAAAAATAACGAAATTTTACCTATTCCCGAACTAGTAGAGGCGGTTGAGCCTAAGACTCTATCGTTCATCGTGACCGATTTAAGGACCAGGAGACTGGCTGGCCTTTAAAAAGAGGCGTTTGAAGAGCTACTGAAAACCGCAGGCATCCCAGGTAAGTATTTTTACCGAAGGAGTTTTGCTACCTGGGATGTCCTGCTCCCAACAGAAGATATAGCTAAGAAGCTGGCCACTAGTAACATCACCACCAAGCACTTCCGGCTTCAACCTGAATACAGAGGACAAAGAAGAATTAAGATCACCGTATGTAACGTGTCCATGGAACTAAATGGGGACGTTATCGCCGCCTACCTCAGTTCCTATGGCGGCGTGGAGGAATATACCCAAATAACGTCAGCGCATGGCACGGCATACGGTGATTTCTCATTTACAATGATTCTAGATAGGGGAGGGTTCAACGCAATACCTCATACCATAGCATACCGTAACACAATAATGACAGTCATCGTAGAGGGCAGGAAACCGCTTTGCTGGAATTGCAAACAACTAGGACTAATCTAAAAAGGAGGAGGGACAGCGGGGACGCGGAGAAGGAGGGGGAGAAAAACAACTGAAAACAAACTCCCCCAAACCAGAAAAACAAAAACCTCAGCCTCTCCAACCCCAGCAACCAGCACCCCAGCGACCAGCAGAAAAACCAAAGCGACCGGAACAAAACTCACAACAACCGGAAAAAAACACACATCCTCCAACTCAACGACCAGCCCAAATAATTCCTCCCCCTTAACAACCTAAAAGTACACCGATTAAACATCCCAAAACCCCCCTCCACCCAACATTACCTTCTCTATCGCCTATTTCAACTCCCAAACAATTCACCCGGTCCCATTCTGAAACCAGATCACCATCACCATCACCATCAACATCCCAAAAGAAAAGAACGAAATCTGCATCAAACCAATTGAGACAAGCCGTTAATGGATTTTATTTTTGTTCCGACTTACTAGAAGCACCAAATCTGGATCACCACCTTAAAAAAGCACTAAAACCTTTATCATCAATGAAAACAATCAATGAAAAAGACATTACAAATCCATACTTATTCAAGGGTGCAGCCATGGTGACCACCTTTCTCCGTTCGCCTGGCGTCCGAACTAAAGAGCTCTGGCAATTTATTGAGGAGGCCAGTCGGACGGACATAGTGTTGGCGGAAATGGGGCACCCTTCCCACAGAGATCTACTTAATAAATGTACGGGCAGGGTCCCGATTTATGTTCATCCCTGTTTTTATAGGTCCCTAAAGCTGCAGTTTCCCTTCGATGTCGGCGGAATTTCCTGGGACGGCAGAGAGTCTACTGATCTCTGTACCGGTTCCCTGCGTCAGGCCGTCGGCATCCTAACCCCAAAGGATTTCCGGCCCGTAGTCGACACTGAGTAAGGTAAGTTAGATTGATGGCTTTAAACCTTGCCAGTTTGAATGTGAGGGGACTGAGGGATTCAAGCAAATGTACGCGCTTGCTTGCTGAACTCAAGAACCTCGGAGTGAACGTTGCTGCAGTGCAGGAGACTCACTTCACTTGCGGTGCCGACTGTCCGGTGCTGGAAAGCGATTTTAACGTTTTCTCAGCATACGGCAGCCGCACCAGCGCTGGGGTCTCTTTGCTAGTTGGACGCAGCCTTGATGCTGATGTTGACGTTGTTTTTGCAGGTGACGGGGGCCGGTTGGTTGTGGCCGATGTTGCCGTGAAAAGTTTCAAGTTTCGTCTGGTTGCGGTTTATGCGTCCAATATCGCTGCGGAGAGGGTTTCCTTTTTTCGTCGGTTGGCGCCGTTCCTGGACGATACGAAGCGGCTTGTCTTAATAGGTGATTGGAATGCGATCCTTGATCCCAAGATAGATAAGGTCGGGCGGGGAGCTAACAGATTGGGAAGGTGTGAAAGCAGCCTTGTCGGCTTCGTGACTCGTCACGGCCTCGTCGACAGGTTTCGTCTTGATCACCCAGGGCGGGAGATGTGGACATGGCTAGATAGATCGCCCTCTGCCAAAGTAGGTTCCTACTTGGACAGAGTGTTAGTGAGAAGAGCTGACATTGATTTTGTTAGTTGTCCCACGTTCCACTTGATAGCGTGGACTGACCATAAACTTATTAGAGTCAGTCTGCGGTTAGCTAATAGGCCTAGTCTAGCCGCATACTGGAAGTTCAATACCTCCTTACTGGAGATACGGGACTTCCGGGATCGGCTAGAATCCCTAATTCAGCGGGCGTTAGTGGGGGCGGTTACCGGGAATAGGTGGTGGGTTTCTCTTAAGCATAGGATTAGAGATGTCGCCACCAAGTACGGTCGACAGCTCAACTTAGATAGGACCGCGGAGGCGAAATCTATAGATGATAGACTTTCCCGGGCTGTGGCTGGGGGGGACTCCCTAGGTGTAGAGCTAGCTAGGAGGGACCTTGAGCGTGAGAGTAGCGAGAGCTACAAGGGATCAGTAGTTAGATCTAGGCTAAAAAGAGTTCTCAACGAAGCCGTGAAATCGAACGCGACTGCGCGTGAAGAAGAAGTGCGACGGTTCCCCGATCGGTATACCGCATCTGTCAAGACCCCGGACAGGCATCTGCTGCGATCGGGTCGTGAGATACGTGACGCCTTTCGGGCGCACTTTCGGGATCGCTTTGCCCGCTGCACTGATCTCCCGCTCCGGGAGTATCGTAGCTATCTCGCCGACTTCCCCCGCATTGGGGCGGCTGAAGCGGCTAGCTGCGAGGGTGTGGTTACTGAATGCGAAGTCCGTGACGCGTTGAAGCAGGTAGGCCTCAACAAGTCGCCCGGACTAGATGGTTTGCCCTACGAAGTGTACTTGAGGATGTCGCACATGTTTGTACCTATTCTGACGGATATGTTCAACTATTGGTTCGCCCAGGGAGCCATCCCTGGTAGCGTTACCAAGGGCGTGATCACATTGCTGAAGAAAGGTGTCAGGCATGTTTGGGAGGGTTTAGACGATTACAGGCCCATAACTCTGCTTAACACAGAGTTAAAGATTTTGGCCCGGGTCTTAGCGAATCGTTTACAGCTTGTCATTAGCGATCTGATCGGCCCCGAACAGACCTTTGCTGTGAAGGGAAGATCGATCCAGGACAACCTGCACTTGATTCGCGAGGTCCTAGAGGGGATAAAAGACGACACCGAGTCCGCGCTGATCAGTTTAGATCAGTCCAAGGCCTTCGATAGGGTAGACCATCGGTTCTTGGCGTCTGTTTTGGAGACTGCAGGATTCAAACCTGAGTTCCGCAGATGGATTAGCATGATGTACCACAACCCTCAGGCAGTGGTGCAGGTGAACGGAAGGCGTTCGGGGGTGATCGCGATCGAGCGTTCGGTCCGGCAAGGCTGCCCTCTGTCTCCTCTTCTCTATGTCCTTGCGTTGGAGCTCCTCCTGCGCAGGCTTAGGGATGAGGGGACAAGTCCGGCACTGCGCGGTATCCCATTAGTTGGCCACCTTGCGGCCAGGGTTTCCGCGTTCGCTGATGACGTCACAATCTTTGTATCCCGCCGCCAGGATACAGAGGCTGTGAAAGAGGCGGTTGTCGAGTATGAGCGGATTGCAAGGGCCAAGGTCAATTTTGACAAAAGTGAAGGTTTGCGGCTCGGTGCTTGGAGGGGTAGCAATACTCTTCCAGGGCCCTTCCGCTGGAGTGACGGACCCATCCGCATCCTCGGGGTGTGGTTTGGGCCCGACCTCCAACTGGAGCGAAATTGGTCGGAGGTACATGCTAAGGTGAATGCTCAGGTGGGAATCTGGCTTTCAAGGAGGTTGTCCTTAAAGGGCAGGGCGGAGGCGTGCGCCGCGTACGTCTTCCCCTTGATCCTTTACCGATTGGCTGTACTTCCTCTGCCTAAGGCACATCGGTTGGCACTGCAACGATCCCTCTCCAGATTGCTCTGGGGAGGTGCAAAGCCGATGGTCCGTACGCAGGTCTGTATCCAACGTACTCGCAACGGGGGTCTGGGTATGCCTGATCTGGAGAGCCACTGGCTTGCTGAAAGACTTGCATATCTGGGCCGAGTCTTGACGGGGGACTCAGTGTGGAGACGAAAGGCGAGTCAGACTTTTCCTCGCCTCAACTCAGACCCAAAGGCTGAAGGTCGACGTAGGCCTTTGGGCGAAGCACTGTTTGTCCGCGAGTGCCGAAAGGTCCTTCGTAACCTTCTTGGGTCCAGTGACCTTTCATTGCCTCGGAAGGAACTGTATCGGGAATTAGTGGTGGGTTCTGCTTCTGATCCTCTCAGCGAGCGGCACGGCTGGACGGCAGAGGAGATCCGCTCTCACTGGAATTGGGCGCCAGGATCGAGCTTCTTGAACAACTCCGAGTTCTCGCTCACCTGGTGACTTGCACGGAATGCGTTACCCCTTCGCGACTTGAACTACAAGGCGGGCCTGGCAGACATGCCTGATTGCCCTCGCTGCAGCAGTGGCCTGGAAGAAAAGGCTGAGCACGCCTTCTACTACTGCGAGCGAGTCCGCCCGTTTTGGGATCACGTCGGGGAGTGGACGGCTCGCATCGAACCCAAAAAGCTTGTGCTGCTCGACTTTGGTTACGTCGTAGACAACGTTCTTCCTCCGTTTCACGGTGAGAAGCGTGTGGTGTTTCTCGCGATCTTAGCTGTAGCCCGAATGGTGATTTGGACGACGCGAAACAAGGGATTGTATGACGATGCAAACTTTTCTCATCGTGATCTGGTTTTGTATTTTCTGTATCAGCTGAAGGTCAAAATCAGATGCGATAGAAAACGCTTGGATCGCATAACATTCAGCAAAAGGTGGGTGACTGCAGCGAGCCTGGTCGTACGAAAGGGGGCAATGTTGGAGTCATCCTTCCCTCCTCTGCCGGCCCATGGCGTCTACGGTACGGCTCCTTAGGGACCCCATCCCTGGTAAGTAGAATTGTTTTTTCCCCTTGTAACCTAGTTAGCAGTATGTTGTGAGTCATTGTCCCCGTCATCTAGTCGTTAGTTTCTCAAGATCTTCCCCCTCCCTATTATTTTTGTACCTCAACCTGAATCCCAGCCCGCTTTTATTGAAGATCTTGAACATTCATATGTAAAAAATCATATTACCTACTTCTATCGACCCATACCGCGCCCGACCCTTTATTTCTTTTATCTCTGTAGATTAGGATTCCCGCCCCACCTAGGGTAGGTCCGGCTTGTTTCCGGTTTCTTTCGACCCGGAAAACAGTCGGCCTCCAAATCTTATAGACGGGGGGATGGGAGGGAAACCAAATGGGGAATTTTTCCTTGTTTTCTTTCTTGTATATATATTTTTCGGGGTTTTTTTTTCTCCCATTCCCATCACTTCATTGGACATAAATCATATTTTGTAAATAAAAATCATATACCACTTACGGGTTTTAAGTTGGCTTTATCATAGAGCAACTGTGGTATTTTGGTAACTGCTGCGCACATGATGAAGGATGAATGGTTATATATTGTACTGTTGAATGGGTCGGTGAATGTGGCTAGCTAGGTCCCTTTAGAATATATAGAAAAGCAAGACCGCTCCCTTCCCCTCCCCAAAAACCTTAAGGCCTTGTGCCTTCTTTGTATTTATTTACAAAGAAAAAAAATAAGCCTACTAGTCAGACCAAAACAGCCGTTCCTATTGTTGAAGTATATCATTACTCTATCTCTAATCCTATGTTCTTATTACTTACAGCCTCTCTCTTGTAAATACTCTTTCCTGTAAATATAACTATTTTTCCTCACATATCGTGGTTTGTCTTATTATTACTACTACTTGTGTTCACTAACCAGAACACATTAGTTTGGCGACGAAGATTCGAATACACGCAGCAACAAAATCCGTTCGCCTACAACAGTTTGGCGTCGAAGATTCGAACACGTAGCGACAAAAATTCATTCGCCTAGCAACAGTTTAGCCACAAGGAACCGAACTCAGCACACAAAAATTCTATCGTCCCACTCAACAAGTTTGGAGACGAATTGCGAATTCAAACACGGCGAAAAAAGAAAAAAACACACAGGTCGTAACAATTGACGACTGAGATTCTCAAAATCACTTGGAGAAATAAAACCACCGTCATAGGCTAACAGTGCTGATGAGGAAAATTGAACCCGTAAAATAACAGTGACGAAACAGGAATTTAAAAAAAATATTCGTCACATAACAAAAAAAAACGAGGATTAAAAGTACAGACATAAAGTTATTGCCGGAATCTGTAAGTTTAACTTTTTATTTATAAAATTCATTCTCCGTGATAAAATTATGTGGTTAAAGAAAAAAATTTTCTTTGACTCTCCTCACAGAGAAAAACCCACACATTTTTTTTCTCTACTTGCAACAAATATGGAACAATTCCCATCGTCAATCCTCGAACTTATTAAATTTCAAATACAATCCCAAAAGGAACTACAAGAGAGACAGATAAAAAATGAAGAGAAATTCCAACAACAAATTTTGGAATTAAAGCAAGACAATGACAAAAAGCAGCTAGAAATTTCAGAACTGATTCATAAGGCTATTCTAACTAAAGAAAATAAGTCTGACAAAAAATTCTGCTAGCAAAATACAATTTGGTCCACCATCGAAACTTTCAACTACAATCCCGAGGAAGATCAAACTTTTGAACGCTTCTACCAAAAGTACCAAGATTTCTTTGATATCGATTGTCAAACATGGACCGATGAGAAAAAAATTAGACTCTTACTCTCAAAAGTTGTGACTAACGAACATAATAAGTTCACCGACTTCATTTTACCCAAGAAAACGCGAGACTTAAAATTTAATGAAACAATTGAGCTTCTAAAAGAATTATTCAACCCGAGACTGTCCTTATTCCACAAAAGATGGAAATGTTTAAATATAAAAAAAAAATGAATCGGAAGACTTTACGACGTACGCATCAGTTATTAACAAAACTTGCGACGACTTCCGCCTAACGGAACTGACAGCCGACAATTTCAAATGTTTAATTTTTGTGCTAGGCCTAGTTTCGAGAAAAGATAGCGATATGCGTAGACGAATTCTTACGAAGCTAGAGAATGAACAAAATATGTCGCTTTAACAATTGGCTGATTATTGCCAACATGTTAATATAAAGCAAGACTCACAAAAAATTGAAGAAGTGAGCATAGCAAACCTCAGACGAATTTGGAAGTCCCCCGCAAGTACAAATAAAAACCATTATAGAAAAAATTCACCATTGCCAAGACGAAATTGGAAGTCCTCCTCAAGTACAAATAAAAGCCATGAAGAAAAAACCCCTTCTAGCGCATACTATGGATGCAGACAATTCTACTGGTACAAGAACTGCCCGTACAAGTACAAAATTTGTAGAAACTGCAACAGAAAGGGACATAAAATGTCGTGCTGTAAAAAAAATTAAACAAAGTCGAGTTAAAATTACCCAAATCGATAATTAAGAACAAAATATCAGGAAATACCTTTATGTAAAAATCCAAAACAAAAAGGTAAAAATGCAACTCGATTCGGGCTCATCCATCTCTATCATAAACACTCAGACTTGGAAAAAATATTGGGAAACCAACACTCCTTAAGTCCAACAAAATCGCCAGAACTATGACAGGCAGAAAAATAAACATACATTTTAATAATAAAATAAAAAAAATGAGAATATTCGCGATGCGAAACACTAACAATTTGTTTGGAACAGATGCTATCACGAAATTTAACTTATGGGATCTACCCATATCGTCTTTCTGTAACAAAATAAAAGAATATAAAGACGACCCTCAAATCATAAAGTAGGAAATAAAGAAAACCTTTCCTGGGGTCTTTTCAGAAGGTTTGAATAGATGCACAAAAATGACTGCAAAAATTAAATTGAAAAAGAATGCACAACCAGTCTTCAGGAAAAAACGAAACATTCCTTTCGCCGCTATTGACAAAATTGATAAAGAACTAGAAAGATTAACACAGTGCGGAGTACTATCAAAAGTCGACTATAGCGACTGGGCAGCTCCTGTAGTATACGTAAAGAAAAAATCAGGAGAAATACGCGTCCGTGCAGATTTTTCCACAGGCTTAAACAGCGCAATAAAAGATCATCATTATCCGCTACCTAGTCCAGAAGAAATATTTACGAAACTAAATGGCGGTCGATACTTCTCGAAAATTGATCTTAGCGAGGCTTATCTCCAAATACCAACAGACGACGAAAGCTCGAAATTACTCTGTATTAGTACTTATAGAGGTTTGTTCAAGTACCAACGCTTACCCTTTGGTGTTAAGACTGCACCGGCGGTGTTCCAACAAATCATGGACACTATGTTAGCCGGGCTAGATTTCGCAACGGCATATCTGGACGATATTCTAGTTAAAAGTAATACCATAGAAGAACACAAAAGTTTTCTAAAGAAAATTTTTGGGCGAATCAGGAAGTATGGGCTGAAGATCAAAGAAAATAAATGCGACTTCCTACCAGAAGAAATTGAATACTTAGGACATGTAATAAATAAGGACGGCAAGAAACTAGACAAAAGTTGGGCCGCGGCAATCAAAGACATGCCTAATCCGAAAAATGTAAAAACACTACAAAGCTTCTTAGGTTTACTAAGCTACAATCAGGATTTTATCCCTAATTTACATAACTTAAGAGCACCGCTTAACGAACTGCTACGTAAAGAAAAGAAGTGGATTTGGACAAAAGAATGCGAACAAGCATTTCGCGAAATAAAAAATAAACTAACATCTGACTTATTCTTAACACACGTCGACCCTAATCTTGACATAATCGTAGCTAGAGACGCCAGTACACACGGTGTAGGAGCATGTATATTACACAAGAGGAAAGATGGGAAAGTCAGACCCATAGCATATGCAAGCAGATCGTTAATTCCAGCAGAGCGCAATTATTCACAAAATGAAAAAGTGGCTCTAGGCATAATATTTGCAGTCACAAAATTCAACAGATACATTCATGGACGTCGGTTTACATTGCAAACAGACCACAAACCACTAGTAACTATTTTTGGTTCCAAAAAAGGACTTCCAACATATATAGCCAACAGACTGCTTCGATGGGGAACCTTCTTTTTAAACTATGATTTTCAGATTCAATACCTATCCACGAATAAGATAGGGCACGCAGATGGATTATCCAGACTCATTCCTATGTCCGCAGAAACCTTTGAAGACACGGTTATAGCAGCCCTCAGATCTGAAAATGAGGTAGAAAATACACTAAACAGCACAATTAGAGAACTACCGGTATCTCTTAAGGAAATAAAAAGCGAAGTAGTAAGAGACAAGTTCATTAGAGAAATAAAAGCGAAGCTATCAAAGAAAAACACAAAAATTGAGGAGATTTATTCACTATGTGATAACATATTATTATACAGTGAGAGAGTCGTAATACCAAAAACTCTTCAAAAAAGAATTCTTCACGATTTCCACACTGGTCACCCAGGGTCAAATCGAATGAAGAGCCTTATGCGTTCTTACGTTTTTTGGGCTAGTATGGACTCCGATATCTCTGATATGGTGAGTAAATGCAAAGGATGTATCCTAGCAGCAAAATCTCCACCAACCTCGCAAGAACCCTGGCCCAAAACAGATAGACCATGATCGAGGATACACATAGATTTCGCAGGTCCAATTGATAAATGGTATTACTTAGTAGTAGTAGACAGCAATTCTAAATGGCCAGAAGTCTTCCAAATGAAAAGACCAACATCAACAAACACAGTAAACAGGTTACATGAACTATTTGCAAGATACGGTGTAGTAGATACAATAGTTAACGACAACGGGACGCAATTTACATCTAAGGAGTTTGAACATTTCTGTGCAACATTCCAAGTTGAATACATAAGAATACCTCCTTACCACCCACGATCAAACAGCCAAGCCGAGAGATTTGTGGATACGCTAAAAAGAGCGTTAAAGAAAGCAATAGGAACTCCGACTAAAAAAACCCTTCAACTCTTTCTTCAAGTATATCGGATAACTCCGAATAAGTCGTCACTATCAACTCTATCACCTGTAGAAAGCATATTTGCTAGAAGAATCAGATCTGTATTTGATAAACTTATTCCTAGCAAGAAAAGCCACATCCTTGCCATCCTTGTTCCTTGAAGGAAATTTAATAAAAATGATAAAGTATTTTACAAAAATTACAAAAATAACACGACTACCTGGGAACCTGGAATTATTAAGGAGCGTATCGGAATCATGATTTACACTGTACAAGGGAAAAAGTTCATCCACAGAAGACACGTAAATCAACTACAAAAACCTATCACAGATGAACCAACAGAAACCCCACAAATTGAAGAGGATGACCTACAAGATCTTTACGATACCTTCAACCTACAAATGGCTCAAGCTGAACAAGAAGCTAGAGGGAAAAGGAAGCGGAAAGCCCCTGCACATTTCATAATTGACCCAAAAAGAAAAAAATTCTAAAAATTCACAAAGAAAAGCTGGTCAAGAATATTAAAAAAAACAATCTCGTGGGGTGTTGGGTATCACCTACCTTTTCAGCATAATGAGCTGTTCCATCTGCCATATATGGCAGTAGCGGAAATCGGTCTACTAGTCAGACCAGAAGAGCTGTTCCTATTGTTGAAGTATATCATTACTCTATCACTAATCCTATGTTCTTATTACTAACAGTCTCAGTCTTGTAAATACTCTTTCCTGTAAGTATAACTATTTTTCTTCACATATCGTGGTTTGTCTTATTATTACTACTACTACTTGTGTTCACTAACCAGAACACAACACTTAGCCACGTCCATGTTTTCTCGTGTGAGATGTTTCTTATTAGTCGCTTAAAACGTCCATAGAGTTGTTTTTCTTCCCATTTTTGTTTTTTTGATTATTGTCGTTCTGTTGGTTCTCATGTTGTCATTATTGTTTCTGGTGGCTGTAATGAGTCTTCCTCCACGCTTTTGTATGTAGTCTTCAAGTCGTATTGATGCGTCAACATTGTCTTCAATGCTTGTAAGTCCTCTTCCTCCTTCTTTTCTTGACATATAAATCTGTCAACGGTATCTCTGGGATGTAATGCCTTCTGCATAGTCATTAGTTTTCTTGTTCTCTAGTCCATTTGTTTAAGTTCTTCTGTGGTCCACTTCAAGAATGGTCCCGAGTATCTTACGATGTAGACAGCACAGGTATTTATTCCTTTGATAAGGTTGCTGCAACGTAGCTTTTTTCTCGAGTGGCTTTCTGGTTCTCCTGAAATATTCTTACTTAATTTTTTCCTTAATCTCTTCTTGTTTGATGGTGTAAACATCCAATACCCCCAAGTATTTGTAGGTTACATTTTCTCAAAACGTTCTAATTTCATCTTGATTTAGTAGTTCCATTCCGTCTATAAGGTGTCGTTTGCCGCTTTTCATGGCACATTTTTTATGCCAAATTCCATTCCTATGTCCTGACTGTATATTCTCACTGCGTCTGTTAGAGTTTCCAATTTTTTTCCTTTTTGGCAAACAGTTTGATGTCGTCCATGTACGTTAGGTGATTTATCTTTACCTGCTATTTAGTAAGTTTGTATCCAGTTGTGCATTTTCTGAGTATGTGACTGAGTGGCATCATTGCAATTATAAATAGTAATGGTGATAGTGCATTTCATTGGAATATACCTCTTTGGGTCTTTTCTTCAGATAAGCTTCTTCCTCCGGCTGTCGATTCCACTCTCCAGGTTTTCATGGTTTTCACGATAAAGTTTATGACTTCATGTGATATTTTGTACATTTTGAGACAGTTTATTATCCAGCTTTGTGGGGCCATATCATATGCCTTTTTGTAGTCAATCCAGGCCATAGCTAGATTTTTGCATCTGTCCTGTGCCTCTGGATCCTTTGCAGCATCCTTTCTGTTCCTCAGGGAACAATCCGCGGCTTGTTAGCAAAAAATAAATCTCTTCCCTTATTTGAGCCGTTAGTATTTTCCACATCATAGGTAGGCACGTTATTGGTTTGTAATTTTAGGGGGCGGTTCCTTTACGTGGGTTTTTTTTTATCAATGTGGTACTTCCTTTGGTCATCCATTCGGGTACGTGAGCTTCTTGTAGACATCTGTTCATTTTGAGTGCCAGTCTGTCATAAATAGAGATGAAGTTCTTGAACCAGAATCCATGTGTTCCATCATGGCCTGGCGTTTTCCTATTTCAGTGTCATTCTCAATAAATCTATGCGTATTTCCGCTTTCAGTCCTTCTTCGAGTCCTTCTAACTCTTTCGCTACGTTGCCTATCCATTCAGCTTTTTTGTTACGTTCTCTTTGTTCCCATATTTTATTCCAAAATTGTTTAGCTTCGCTTGCATCCGGTTGTTGGCATGTTTTCGTGTCATCCCCTTCAACTTGCGGGTAGAATTTTCTTTCGTTGTTTTGGAATGTCCTGTTTTGTCCGTATTGTTTTACCCTTTGTCTATATCTTTTTAATCTCCTTTCTTTGGCCAGTACTTTCTGGTTTATTTCCTCAAGTTGTATTGTTATTTTTTCTTGTGTTGCTTTTTCCTTTTTGTCCCAACATGTTACAGCGTTTTTCCTTTGTTATATCATTTTCACCTATTTTCGTAGCTTTCTTATCTATGTTTCCAGTCGAATTTCCCATCCATGTTTTTTGTTCGTGCTCTTTAAGGAAACCCCGATTTTCACACAAACTAATTTTGCTCCTGCATAGATTGGTTTATTTAATTCAGTTATGTTTTTTGTTGGTTATTACTTGATTTTTTTTCACTGTTTCCATCTTGATTGTTCTCCATTCTATGCCCCTGGGTAATTACAAGGATGTCTTTTGTTCATTAATAATTCTCTTTGAATTTTCAAAATTTATTTTTTATTCTTGTGTTGGTGTTTGCTCTGTTTTTTCATGGTGTTTCTATTTTCAGAAATGGGCGATTCATTTCGGTGAGATTGTTCTTGTTTGTCAGTACTTGGTGTGTCTGACATTGTTTTACTGTCTGGTTCATTATTTGTTTTCCGGTGTCTTTCTTGTATTTCCAGGTCAGAAAACCAATCTTACTTTATTATTATCTTAACTTCACAATAGTAAAGCTATTTTGTTTTGTTTTGTTTTTTGTTTTTGTATATTTGTTTTTTGTTGTTGCTTTTTTTTTTCTTTTGCTTCATTTCAATCTGTTTTCCACTTTCTGCCAAATTCTGTACTCAAAAGCAAATGTTTGTATGGGATTTTATTTCAAAAAGTACTCTTGTGGCATTAAAAAGATTCGATTTAGAGCGGATATTTCAGATATCACCTTCCCTCCTAGCGATAATACAGCTGTTAAATTTCAAATAAATTGAAAATTAACAAGAATTACGACATAACTCAAACAAAACCATGAAAATAAAAGACAAACTTGAAATTTCACAAAAAAATAAATAAAACGCTTATGTAGCTACTAAAAATATTTCAGCAAAATCAGAAAGAAAATCGTATAATTGTTTTAAATAGCTGAAACCATGATACTGTGTCAAATTATTAGTATTAAGAATGGTTACTTGTAGCTATAATTGTATTTAATTGATTATTATCATTATTTGTTAGAAACCATATAATTTCTTGCATTAAATAACCCAAGAGTAAAACCGACTAAGCAAATTTAAAGAATAGTTTTATATGATAAAATGTAATATAAACAGTTGTCATTATATCTATTGGTAATACTGCTCGTAATACAAAAGAAGAAATGCTTGTGACTGATTAGATTTAATCTGTATCAAGGTTTTTCTGATAGAATATTCATGTTATTGAATGAAGAAAAGGTTTTAATAAACATTTAATCAGCAAACTTTTATGGTTGTCTTTAGAAAGAAAGTGTAGCCATATACACTTGATATTAGCATTTTGAGATCTTGACAAAGTGTAACAACTGCTGTATTTTTTACAAGTATTGAAGCTGGATACACAACTTCCCTTTTGATAGAGAATCAGACGTTCCGAGTCCCAAATTTGACTGAGATAAAAATTGATAAGTTTTGTTGCAAAAGTACGTTCACCAGATGGAGACACGGAATACTTTGACATTGTTGCAGGAGTACTACAAGGAGACACGCTAGCCCCATACCATACCTCTTTATCATCTGTCTAGACTACGTGCTTAGAACTTCGATCGACAAAATCAGAGAAAATGGCTTCGAGCTGACTAAGAAAAGAAGCAGAAGGTACCCCGCAAAAATAATCACAGACGCCGACTACGCTGATGACTTGGCGTTACTGGCGAATACGCCTAATCAAGCAGAGACACTACTGCATAGTTTGGAACGAGCTGCAGCAGGCATTGGCCTTCATGTCAATGCGCACAAAACTGAATATGTGTGTTACAACCAAACAGGCAACATTACCACACTAGACGGAGCCTCTCTGAGGCTAGTGGACAAATTCACCTACCTAGGAAGTAGCGTCTCATCAACCGAAAACGACATCGACACACGGCTGACGAAAGCATGGACGGCTATAGATAGGCTCTCAATCATATGGAAATCAGACTTGACCGATAAAATGAAGCGCAGTTTCTTCCAGGCAGCGGTTGTATCGATACTGCTATATGGATGCACTACATGGACGCTAACTAAACGGCTGGAGAAAAAACTTGACGGCAACTACACAAGAATGTTGAGAGCAATATTGAACAAGTCCTGGCGACAACACCCCACGAGATACCAACTATATGGCCACTTGCCTCCCATCACGAAAACTATACAGGTTAAACGAGCTAGACACGCCGGACACTGCTGGAGAAGCAAGGACGAGCTCGTAAGTGATGTACTCCTATGGACCCCCACATATGGCCAAGCAAAAGCAGGACGACCAGCCCGAACTTACATACAGCAGCTATGTGAGGACACAGGATGTAACCCAGAAGACCTGCTGGAGGCGAGGAATGATAGGGAGAAGTGGCGAGAGAGGGTCAGGGATATCCGTGCTGGCGGCACGACATGATGATGATGATGATGAAAGTCATTTCCGGATCCAAATCGCCAAGTTAGTATCGCCGAAAAGTAAACTGGCATCAAACAGTGTGCGACATACTTTCAAACTGGTCACTGGAAAGAAACGTGATACAATTTAAGTTGTTTGGAAGAAGAGAGAACATGGTTGGCTTGAGAGATAAACTTCTTAAATCGATATATTCTGTAATAAGGTAAACGTAAAGTTGGCTTTTGTAACAGTCGAAGTGGATACAATTTATGAGTCAAGAATTAAAGCGCGGTAAGGGTAACCCGTTGCCGAAATTTTTCAATCTGATTTTTCCAATGCAATTATCATTTACTCTTACTGCACATTTAACCTGGACAATATATAAAGAACCTATTGACAAGGAAAGGAATACTTTCAAAGGAAATAACGAGAAATTACAATAAAGTCTCAAAGAAGTATTTGCCATTACGTACACAAAAAGTTGAACAAGTTTGAAATATTGAAGAAACATTTGTAGATTTTTATCGTTCAGGGTTTTCGGACAATAGTCTTCATCTTTACTATTATTTTCATAACGTTTCGGCTGACATGTCCTCCGGTATTCGAACTCGGGAGCCTACACAGAACTTCGAACCACACTCTTGATTTAATGCAAGGAGGCCTCTGTTCTGATTCTGTTAACCATAACCAGGTATAAGTGCTAAGTATTCCTTTATTGTTACTCGCTTGTGGCCAGGACTGAACCTGCAACTGATTGTATCTTTAGAAGCTCAGGGAACCAACGTCTATAACCATTACGCTATGTGTCCTGTGGGCAGTTCAGAGTGAATTTGGGGGGCTTTTTGATTATTGGTTCCCATATTGTATTTATCTTTATACATGGTCTACTCAACATGCGTATCAATTATTTTAACTTTATCCTATAAAGGCAGATGGTATACTTTTTCTTTCCATATATGGTCCGCTATACCCGACTTTTCAATTTCACCTCGTACTACTGCTTTCCGATGCTCTTCTAACCTTATTTTTTGTGGGAGACATGTCTCGCCTTTGTATACTTTACTACAACTGCAAGAGTTGGAGTACACACAGTTCTTGATCATGTTGAATTCTGTTGGTGGCTTGACACGGAAGAGTTACCTTTGGAGAGTTGAGCCACTTGTGAATATCGTCTTGATATGGACTACGTATCTTTTGAATCCTTGTGAATATTGTCTTGATATGGACTACATATCTTTTGAATCCTTTCGGCTTGGTCTTTGACATAGGGAAGACATACTGAGGTGAGTTTTGGGGTTTCATCTTCTATCCTCCAATCCAGGTTTCTTGGAGACGATGTCATGCGCAGTGGGTAGTTGTTCCGATGAAGGTTATGTCTTAAACTAATTATTTCTTCTTGATATGCATCTATATCACAACTAATGGCTTTTGCTCGATGTCGAAAGCACCGGACTATTCCCTTCTTCACATTATATGGATGATAGGTAGAAATTGATGTACTGTCCAGTCTTCACTGGACAGTACATCAATAATCAAAAAGGTTAAATTTTTAAAAAATGGAATATGAATTCATGTAAAAAATCACACATCGTTGTAGTAATCATAATGATGTGAGAACATTAAGTTTATAAGTCCCAAAAATTCACTCTGAACTGTCTAGCAGGACACATAACGTAACGGTTATAGGCGTTGGTTCCCTAAGCTTCTAAAGATACAATCAGTTGCAGGTTCAGTCCTGGCCACAAGCGAGTAACAATACAGGAATACTTAGGACTTATACCTGGTTATGGTTAACAGAATCAGAACAGAGGCTCCCGTGGTTTAAATTAAGGACGTGGTTCGAAGTTCCGTGTAGGGTCCCGAGTTCGAAGGCCTGATGACATATCGGCCGAAACGTTGTAAAAATAACAATAAAGAGTCCATAGTCCGAAAACCCTGAACGATAAAAATCAGCAATCTTCGTCTCAAAAATTCAGACTACTAAATATTTGTAGATGATTAGATAAGATTTAAGGATGAGATATTCCTGTTTGGGGAAGAAGAGTTTTTAATAAACAATGTTGAGTTACAGTTTTTAAAAAGAAAATGTACTTATATGCAGTTAACAGAGTTAATGAAGGCGTTCTTGACGGTTATTGTCCTTGGAAAGAATTCATCGAGCTATTCTCCCTGCAACTATAGGTAAATAGCAATACAGACTGGGATAGCAGCCGGCCTAAGAGAAGGAAAAATTTGAATTCTAACCAGTTATAAACCTGGAGAGGAATCAGTTCCGCCAGAACTACTGACTAAGTAGCGTCCCATGACCAAAAAACCAAGCTACAAGACTAGAGAATAAGTTCTAAAGTGGAAGTGGAGAGTGTTGGCTGATTGGTTGGTTTGCGGTATGTCAACTATTGTTGGTTATTCAACGCTGAAGTCAGTCTTTTTCCCAACAATTATATGATTTAAAGTAACCAATGATAATCATTTGTAAATAATTATAGCTTTAAGTAATTATTCTTAATACTAATGATTTGGACGTTTATATAATTTCAAGTAACTATTCTTCTTTCTTAGTAATAACCCCTTTTGCACAAATTTATATAGTTTCGAATATTCCAATTTAATACAAATAGTTTTCAAACGTCTATTTGACCCATGAATGGGATTCTCACAGGTACTATTATTTTAGGTTAGATGGGAAGTGAGATTAATGGCAACGAAGAAGTATTCCACAGTCCCCAGATCTGCATAACAGGAGACTCCACTGGATTCAGTTTAATATAATCCTCAAGACATTGGGATTTGGGGGGGTGGGGGTTAGGTTTTTTGAGAGAGGGGGAAGATGAACCTTGCTCTGCTGATGAAGATGCATTCTACGTATTCTAAGCCCTGTCGACAGTGCAGGACATTTTAGAGTATTAAAAAAATGTGACATGAGTCTGGTAGAAAGCAGTAGTGCATTAACTAAGCTTTTGACAAATGGGACACCCAGTGAGACTAAAACTCCTTAATAATGTTTTAGCTTGCGAGGAGTCTAAAAACTAAAATTAACGGATGACAATTAAATGGCGATGATTGGACTGCAAGACTAACTTGTTGACTGTTACATCACAATGAGATGCCCCGGAAAAATGTTTTTACCCTATGCCATGGGGTCAATTTTATCAAGGAGGATATATAGTTGATTGTGAAGTAATTATGAAAACTTCTTCGGTGACATTCCAAAATATCGGAAGAAATGACATTCAAACAAATCATGAAGATTATTCTAAACAGTATTTGACCCGAAAAGAAATTGATCATTGCTGTAGCCAAAAATAAATCGGAGATTTTATTTTCACTTATATATATATATATATATATATATATATATATATATTCTTTATCCTTTGTTTTTATTGTGTTTCTTTGTTCTAGTATGAGTAGCGAAACAAAAAAGAGAACCTTGAACTACAAACTTAAAAAATAATGTGTTTGGTATTAATTCATCCAACCCCTCTGCCACGAGCAGGATGTGACTTAAGTTCAAATTTTAAGTAGAGTAAAGCTAATTTAAATTCAGTTTTCTTTTTCCTAGACTGCTTACCTGACGAAGGCTACAAGACCCAACATTTTCTACTATTTACCCATAGCTGTAGGAAGAACAAATGAAGTTAGGTCTTTCCCAAGTTCATTAATATGAAATGAAACAAAAACCACGACCAGAATTTGAACTCGGGTTGCTATATCCATTTTTTGCAACGATAGCTATTGTACAGAGTGAACTAAACTTAGACCTTTTTAAGGGTTCTGTGTGGATCAAAATAGTTCCCCAGTTTTGGAGATCTCCCTTTTACGTTCATTCGTATAGCGAATCCACGTAATTGTTTCTTTTTTATTTAGTTGAATACAATTTCTTCTTTTGAACAGCATCTGTATTTTGGCACCGACGTCATGAACCTATTTTGGAGTACATAAGACAAATTAATCTAATTTCGCAATGTATTGCATGGACTACGTTAACTATGCTACAACATAAACTGAAAGTGTGTAAGATGCCTACCAAAGAGAGAGAGAGAGAGAAAGAGAGAGAGAGACAAACAGTGAGAGAGAGATCTCCTGTAGAGCATTTTCTAGTGTCATGACTTAAATCTTACGGCTATAGCCCTATATCTAGACTAGGCAAAGTAGAAATCAACAATGGACGCACGTTCTCAATTTGCTAAGATAATTGAGAATGCCAAATACAAGGGAAAAAGTTCTTGATGTTTTCACCAGTGTAGATTAAATGGGAATCGTTGAGGTTCTTGATAATTTGATCGAAGTCGGTGTGTTAATTTTCAAACAGACCTTACTTACTTGGAAAATTGACGTAACACACCCTTTTCATCTTTATTTTCCTTCATATGACTTTGTTCCATACGAAGCAAAACTGAGTTGAGAAGACAAAAGCAAAATAATATTTTGTCTCGAACCTTTTTTTGTTTTGTTTTGCTTTCGCTCTGCTTGTGTTCTTCGTTTTTGTTTTGTTTTGTTTTGTTTTTTGTTTGTTTTCGTAGTATTTGTTTGTTGCTGTTATTTTGAGTTTCTTTTGGAATTAAAACTTAACTATAGCTCTTGCGGTAGTATTCGTCTTATTCGAATAAGTAATTACCCAACATTTCCACCAAAAGTAGGATGTGATACTAGGTCAATTTTTAACCAAGGTATCGTTGGCTCGAATGTAGAGACGAATGACTTAATAATTATCGTCTTTGAAGATGAACACGGTGATCCGAGTTCAATTACTGTACAAGGCTGTTTACGTTTAACTTCCTGCTAATGCTCTTGGAAGAGGTATGGATCCATCTCTTCCCTCCAGCTATGGGTCAATAGAAGGACAGACAGTGGAGTAGTGCTGGTTTGAATTCAGAATTTTACATAACAAGGCTAGAGCCTCAAGAAATTGACCACGCAGTTACAGCAGGTACAGCAAACAAAATGAGGCCTATGTACCAGACCAAACAAAATTTGGTAAATAACAAGTTGGTACACTTTCCCAATATTAACGGCTGCACTGAGGGCGATTGGATGATTACCTAGAATCAAGTACGTCTCTACCAATTTTCATGAAATTTTCTTTTCAACAAAAATACCATTTATTATTTCCAGTTTGTCATTATACAATCAAAACGGATGTTACTAGATATTATTTATTACTAAACTCTTCAGCATTAAAACAATGCGACCAAAATAAAACAGAGAAGTAAACCTGAAAAAGGGGATATCCTGGACATGACATTTAACTGCATCCAGTGGTAAGATTTCAGTTTTGGAGTTTTATTAAGTTTAGAATACCACTTCATTTCCATTACTTCCAAGTCCTCTCTGACTCGAAATCATCATCATCATCATATCGTGCTGGCAGCACGGATATCCCTGACCCTCTCTCGCCACTCCTCCCTATCGTTCATCGCCCTAGGTAGGTCTTCAGGACAACAACCTGTATCCTCACATAGCTGCTGAATGTACGTTCGTGCTGGTCGTCCTGCTTTTGCGCGGCCGTGTGTGGGGATCCATAAGAGTACATCTCTTATGAGTTCATCTCTGCTTCTCCAGCAATGTCCTGCATGTCTGGTTCGCCTAACTTGAATAGTTTTCGTGATAGGGGGCAGGTGGCCGTACAGTTGGTGTCTTGTGGGGTGTTGCTGCCAGGACTTGTTGAGGATTGCACGCAGCATTCTTGTGTAATTGCCATCTAGTTTCTTCTCCAGCCGTTTTGTTAGCGTCCATGTAGTGCATCCATATAGCAGTATCGATGTGACCGCTGCCTGGAAGAAACTGCGTTTCATTTTATCGGTTAGGTCTGATTTCCATATAGTCGATAGCCTATTGATAGCTGTCCATGCTTTCGTTAACCTCGTTTCGATGTCCTTTTCGGTTGATTCGACGCTGCTTCCTAGGTACGTGAATTTGTCTACTAGTTTAAGAGGGGTTCCTTCTAGAGTGGAGATGTCCCCCGTTTGGTTATAGCACATATATTCCGTTTTGTGTGCATTAACATGGAGGCCTATGCTTGCTGCTGCTCGTTCCAAGCTATGCAGAAGTGTTTCGGCTTGGTCAGGTGTATTTGCCAGTATCGCTATGTCATCGGCGTAGTCGGCGTCGGTAATTGTTGTTGCGGGGTATCTTCTGCTTCTTTTCTTCGTCAGTTCGAAGCCATTCTCTTTGATTTTGTCAATCGATGTTCTAAGTACGTAGTCTAGACAAATGATAAAGAGATACGGAGCCAGCGTGTCCCCTTGTAGTACTCCTGCTACAATGTCGAAGTATTCTGTGTCTCCATCTGGTGATCGTACTTTTACTTTAGTGTTTCTATAGAGAATCGTTATTGCCGCTACGGTTTCTTTAGGTATGCCGTACGCTAGTAGGATTTGTTCCATCTTTCCTCTGTGAATGGAGTCGAAAGCCTTGGTAAAGTCGACAAATATTAATGTCGCTTGTAGGTTCTTTGCCCGTACACCTTCAAGGATTCTGCGGATGGTTAGTATTTGTGAGGTCGTAGATCTATTTCTTCTAAAGCCATTTTGGTTTTTTCTAAGTATGTTGTCGATTTTGGGTTCTATTCGGTTTCGTAGTAGGGCATTGTAGATTTTGGCAGCTATGGATGTAATGTTATGCCTCGGTAGTTTTTGGCTAATCCGAGGTCCCCCTTTTTAGGGAAGGGGAGTATGCATCCCTTCGTCCATCTATCTATCGGATTTTGATTGTATACTGCGTTGCAGTGTCGGAGCAGTATGTCGTCGAATTGTCTGGTCTTCCATACTTCCGGGGGAATTTCGTCCAGTCCTGCAGCTTTCCTATTTTTAATTTTTCTGAGAACCGAGTCGAGTTCTCCTTGTGTGAACGGTCCAAGTTTAATGTTTAATTGTTTGCTAATTATTCTGGTGATTGGTTCATGCGTTATTTTTGGTGGGTTTCCTAGTAAGTTTTCGAAGTGCTGTTTCCACAGTTTTATTCTTTCTTGTTGGTTTGCTGCTTTAAGTTTTGCTTTGGCTGTGTTCTTTCTTCTGCTCACTTCGTTTATTGTTTGCCAGGCAATTCTAGATTGTCTATCTTCTACCGAGTCTCTAATCTTATCTATCTGATTTTGAATGTATTCTGTCTGTCCCTTTATATATATGCCTGCTAATTGATATTGTGCTATTTTTAGTTTTAAGACATTTGTGTTTGTTGGGTTTTTTCGATAGTTTTTGGAGGCTGTTTTCACTAGTGCACGTTTTTCTCTCACCGCTAAGGTTTCCCATGGGACTCTATATTTAGTTTTAATTTTTGTTGGAATGTATTTTGCTGCTGCCTCAAGGTGTGCATTGACGAAATTTTCGTATTCGTCGTTTGGTGTACTTTTTTTCCGTCTTTTCTTGTAGTGTTTCGAATCTGTTTCTTAATTCTAATACGTATTTATCTCTGACATCTTTGTTGTTTAATAGGGCCCAGTCATAGTGTTTGGTGGTCGCTGTTCGTTTGTCGTTTTTTCGTAGGCTTAACCGTATTTTCGCTGTGACTATTCGGTGATCGGTGGACACACCCTCAAAAGAGGAGTATGCCTCGCAATTCAATGCACTATTCTTCCATTTCTTGTTTATAAGGACGTAGTCTATCTGAGCTTTAGTATTGTTTGCGTACGTGTATGTCCATAGTTTGCCCTCTCTTTTTTGGTAGTTTGTATTGAGGCATGCTAATCTATTTTCTATCATGAAATCTGTTAGATGTTGCCCATTTCTATTTGACGTGTTGTGGAGGCTGTATTTGTTGTTTCCGTTTTTCCCGATTTGTGCATTCATGTCTCCGCCAATGACTAACAGGTTGTGTTTCGGGATGCTACGCACTAATGAGGATAACTCATCGTAGAAGGTGACTATTTCATTTTCTTCACTAACATTGGTGGGGCTGTAGCATGAGACGATTGTTGCTCTGGGGTTTCCGTTAAATGTAGCTACCATCATTCTAGGTTGTATTTTCTCTATGCTATTAAGCGTTTTTAGAGCTCTAGGTCCTATAAGCAATCCTACCCCTCCCACTGCGGCGTTGACAGAGTTTTTCCATGCGGATACAGTGGCGAGCGACCATCCATTGCCAGTTTCGTGATATTTGATATCTTCTGTGTGCGTGAATCTGTGTTCTTGTATGCATATTATGTCTATTTTATGTTCTTCGGCCGATGCGATTAGCTCTGGGAGTTGTCCTATTCTATTTAAGGTTCTTACGTTAAATGTGGCTATTTGTAGTGTTTGCTTGCATTTTAGTAGTTTTGATTGTTTGAGCTCTGTAGCTGATTTTTCGAACACCGAGGCCAGGGCTCCAACCTCAGCAGGACGCGCCCCTTTTTTACCCGCGCGAAGAGCGATGCGGTTTGTGTAAGTGGTTTGAGTGTGGGTCATGGTTATCTTTCGATGGCTGTTTTATTCTCTTCTATAGAAGCCACTCTTATAGAGGAGCAGCAGTAGTTCCCCGATCGAACTGTCGATCCTGAGCGAAAAGTCGTCAAACTCACGTCCAGGACCCATTTGGGTATTGAGCTTGGTCGTCTATTGGTTTATTCAAATACCTTAACGTACATCATGCTGCTTCCCATGTGTACATAATAAAATAAATTTAAAAAAAAATAAAATAAAATAAAATAAAATAAAATAAAAAAATTAAAAAAAAAATTTTAAAAAAAATTTAAAAAAAAATAAAAAAAATAAATAAAAAGGGGGGGGATTTGTTTTAAGTTTTAACTTAGTTAAAGTCCAACATTAAGGTACTTTCTTATGACTTTCACTAGTACTGACTTATGTTTTTTTGCTGTATTGGGACTTTTCCAAGGGTTTTTCATTTTTTTTTTTTTTTTTTTTTTTTTTCCATCCTACAGTTGGGGACCTAGCAGGCTTCAGGAATTATAGAGCTCTGTGGTAGCATTAGGCGTTCTAGGCTTTTTCTTCTAAACTACTGTTAGGGCTTTCTTTACGAATTTTTAAATTATTCGATAGAAGATATTTAAAAACATTCTGCCTTGTTCGCTGACATGTGGATAGGCTTAATATCAAATTGGCTTTATAGTAGAGTAAGCGTGCCTTTACATTTAAAACGCATAGTTTAAGCATTATTCTACAAACAAAATACAGCATAACATTTTGTAAAATTCAGCATTTTAAATTGGAATTAAAGACATACTGACCAATATTGACATATTTCTTCCACTTGGCTCCTGAGTTCAAATGCTTCTTCTTCGTTTGGACTTTTATTTACTACTGATATTTTAGGTAGCTTTGGGGGCGGTCTAGTGGGGTGAAGGGGACAATTCGTTTTTGTTCGTTTTTTTTTTTTTTTTTTTCCTTTTTCCCTTTCTGAGGGGGGGGGGGCTGTGGTAGCATTCTAGGCTATTTCTTCTAAACTACTGTTAGGGCTTTCTTTACGAATTTTTAAATTATTCGATAGAAGATATTTAAAAACATTCTGCCTTGTTCGCTGACATGTGGATAGGCTTAATATCAAATTGGCTTTATAGTAGAGTAATGCCACGGTTTAATTAGAAACAACCACCGTGGATTAGAGATCAACAATTTTTCCTGCAAAATTGGTGATGCATTGAGATTTGACCAAAAACAACAATATCATCATCACACTTCCTGATAAAGGTGGCAGTGTTTCAACGTATTTCCTTATTAAGTCAAATTAGAGCAAAAAAGTTTCAAGATCCCTCATTTAAATTAGATTTCATTAATGATATTTATACTTACCTTTTAATGTTTTCCAATGATAATCATAATTTTCCTAAATCACAAACAGCAACAATGTTTTTAGATTTCTTATGAAGCTTTTAAATTTTCTAAAAATCAATTACAAATACGCTAGCTTTGAAAACATTTCGAACACTAATGATGTCACTTAGATTTTAAACAGAATGCTACATTGAATTCTAAGATTTTTTTCTCCTTTTTCTTTTCATATTTCATAAGTTCATAAGTTGAATATAATTTTAAAAAATACATCACTGATGATGGTTTGAGATGAAAATGAAAACGTTGGCAGAATATTCAACTATAAATAAACTTATACTCAGAATACCAACCGACCAAAAATTTGCGACCTCACAGATTTTTGCAGATATATATATATATATATATATATATATATATATATATATATATATATATATATATATATATATACTCCCGACCAAAAGTTTGGAACCACATTGTTTTTTTCTTTAAACGTAAAAAAACGATTATCTTTAAAAGATGATTTCTTTTTTTGTGTTTGCGTGCAATTATACAATAATTGAAATAAGTTATACGATAATTGAAATCAAAATGACTATAAAATAATTATAAATTAAATTAAAGCAGATTTATATTTTCTTTTCATCAAAGTCTCCACTATGATCATTTCTTACTGCAGAGCGAATTCTTTGCATCCTTTCTGATAGCTTGTAAAAGTAGGTTGATGGAAGGGATTCCCAATTTGTGTGTAAATGAGTAAACAGCTCTTGATTATTCTTTGGCAGTTCACTTGGAACTTTACGATCAACAGCATAATTAGCCTTTTTTTATGAACTTAGAGAATCAATTAAAAGAGATACCAAACTTTTATATTCACTTAGTATACGTATCAAATTTGATAGTTTTTCATCGAACCTTTTGACTGTCTGTAAAGAGCAGACAAACAAACTCTCTCCAATTGTAAATATTGATAATTCGTTTCCTATCATTAAAATTCATAAAAGGATTTATTTATTTATTCATTCATTTTTCGTGACATATCATTCTAGTTGATGCAACAAATTTTTGTTTCGTATAACATTTTCTTCTTGTCTTTCACGATTCAAAACGCAACAATTACTACCGTGTTTCCTTCAACTGAGCATGGTATATCCTATCTTCCCGTCTACTTCAAAGTTAAGCTTGGTTTGTACTCAGATTTTATAAACGCGATGAATTCATGAAAAACCATTTCTTGAAATACGACGACTGCATCTCCTGCAAAGCGGTTAGACCCTCCAAAAAATGGCTGTTCTTGGTATGACACTAAATTGCTTCTAGTGGTGAAGCTCCAATTCTGAAGCTCTTTGGAATATGAAGTATCCCTTCATTGCTATTACTCAGTCCAACCCGGAGAAATCATATATTTACTTGAAATACTAGAAACTGTGTAATTATGTACAAATTATTAGTATTTGACAGGAATACTTGAAACCTGCGAAAATTAAGAATATTAAGAATAGTTGCTTGAAGTTTTAATTGTTTAGAATTGATTATTATCATTAGTAATTGGAAATTATTCAAGAACTTGCAAAAAAGACTGACATCGGCATCAAATAATAAATTATTATATTTACTAAATCGAATTATTAAAGTTAGAAATACGTGAAACTGTTATATACAAATTATTTGTGTTAAGTTGGTTGAAGTTATAATTGTTTACTAACGATTACCATTAATAGTTACTTGAAACCATATGATTGCTTGCAATTTATTTGTGTTAGATAAGAATACCATACATAATTATGTTTAATTATAAGAGAATACTTGATATCATACAAATGTGTTGAAACAGATGATTAGCGACAAATAAAAAAGGACAATTTAAAAAAAATACAATGGAACATTGAAAACAGAGTTATTACAATTAAACATCAACTAATAAATCAAATTTTGCTATTAAATGAACCATGAAGAGTTGACTAGCCGTTAAACAAGTAAGCCAAACCAAAACTACGAGATTATTAGTATTAAGTATAGTTACTCTTCAGTTTTCACCAGTAAAGCACAGCAATGGTACGCACTCATGTATTAGCAAAAGTATAGGACACCAAACATAAAATGCTTCTATCCTACACACACACACACTCTCTCTCTCTCTCTCTCTATATATATATATATATATATTTATTTATTCCTTTCTTTCTCTTCAGTACTCAAACATGCTCTCATTTGTATCTCTAAGGACATCAAGATAATCTCACAAAAGGCCGATCCCAATTCTTATAGTGTTTCTACCCACCGCTCAGCCCACTAAGTAAACGAACGGTCTGACTTTCGCTTCCATAATGGTTATCGCAGAAGACGACAAAACTAAATACAGAAGTTCAACTTATCCAAACACTCCTCAAACTACGGGACGTCTGGGAATTAATTCCGTTGATATAATACCAGCCATCCGACCCCCTTCTTCCTCTTTATTCCTAATACCCCCCTCTCTCTCTCTCTCTCTCTCTATCTATCTATCTATCTATCTATCTATCTCTTCTTTTATCTTTATATCTTTCACCCGCTCTTTCTGTCATTGAAACTCACTCTTTTACTTAGTATATATTTATCTTTCTCTCGGTCACACGTATTGCCTTTATCAACGAAGGAAAGGAAAAAGAATGAAAAAGAAAAGTAGACAAAACAGAAAGGAAAAGGCAAGGATGGAAGAGTTTGATAAAGGGGGAAGTCAAAACACAAACAAAAGTTGGCGGAAGAAGAACCTGAGAGATGAAGAAGAAAATGAAATGAAAGAAGAAAAGACGGATGAAGAAAATGAAAAAAATTGACTGAAACGAAGGAAAAACATGAGAAAAGAGAAAGGAGAAAAAGGGAAAACTTAAAATCTAAAGACAAGAAAAGAAAAAAGTCGAAAAGGAAGGAAGGAAAGGAATTTATAAATTGGTAAAAATCAAAAACGTAAACAAAAATTGTCGACAGAAAAAAACTAAGTGATCAAGCGAACGAAAAACACCATGACAGGAAAAGAGGAAAGAAAAGCAAAAAATGAATAAGCTAAAGGTATGAAAAGAGAAAAAAAGCTGAAAAGAAATCAAAACCAACAAAGATGTTTTAGTTTTACATCTGAAAGAAAGAAAGAAAGAAAGTTGACAATGAAAAAATCAAATCGAGACCAAAAAAATTGAATGAAATAAAAACTGCGATATGAAAAAGAAAATGAGATAACTCAAGAAAAAGATTAATTAAAATATAGAATAAGATATAAACTAAGCGAATGAGAAACACGGTAAATAAAGGTCGGGGAGGCGTCCGAGCAAAGGCAACAAATGAAGAACAACGAAATAATAAAAATTATAACCAGTAAAAGACGTTTCGGTTTTATTAATTATATTTATTGATATGATCTGTGGGTTCCATCGCACTTTTTTCTTTTTTTTCAATGCATCTAATCAAAATAGATATACTTGACCCCCATTAAAACTAACTAACTTCGATGATTCAGATGGAAAGGGGGTGAGTGTCTAAGGGTCAAGGCTTTTCTTCCCATTTTGTTTTTTCACTCACTCGAATGGACGTTTCTCGAATCGAAGGAAAGTTAAAAGCCAGCGTTAACTCAGTCTTTTTTATTGGTAAAACTAAAACCAAGAAAAACCCTTCTTTTGTCATCGTTATTTCCCAAGTTGCCAAAAGTGAAGATGCAGATATGCGCATGTTCAAAGATAGACAAAATTGTGAGCTGAACATAACATCTTGGAAGCGATGACAGTTAAACAAAAAGAGATTGTTACGGTGACTGTTATGGTTACTAACGTAGTTTCTGTCATTTACGACAGGTTTATTTTCATATTCATTGGCACTTCTATTTATTAACAGGTTCGAAAGCGTGACATTGGTCGACTTGGCGAGACAAGAACACAGGAGCATCGGTCGATCGAAATACTTTCAAATCGCTTGCGTAAATAGAAAGAAAGAAAGAAAGAAAGAAAGAAAGATTGGTTTGGTTTGGTTTGTTTGGTTTTATGGCATATCAACCATTGTAGGTTAATGTTATGGCCCTGGAAAGGGTCACAAAGAGAACAGAAGACCACGGGTATAGTATAGACATATATTTACAAGAACAAAGGATGGAGAGCTGGTTCGCATAACCGCGCAGGGGCGAGGTTAGCTTTCGGAACTGGAGAGACGTCGTATTGCTACGTCTTCCGGTATTTATGGAGAGTGGTTAAGTCCATTAGTAGGTGATTCCGCCGCAACACCCCCCTCGCAAGCTGATTACTCCAAAGGTGAAATCAGTATCTCTTTCTCTTTGAGCAGACCAAAAGAGGGTCCGTGAATTTCCTTTTCCTACCAGAGCATCGTGGTTCTGGCATGGTTTTGGGAGGTTCGATATCAAATGTGTCGTAGACAGTGTCAATTGTCTCTACTTCCTTCTGCGGCAAATCGACTAGGTCCTTGGTGGAGCGTTTCCTAATTTGGTTGAGGTGTCTCCTATCCTCGAATTTTAGGCCCTGGATAATGTATGTGACATTACCGATTCTTTGGGTTATCGTTCGCAGTTCCCAAAAGGAAACGTTGTTTCTAAAGTGTCAGAAGTAGACTTTGTCACCCAGGTTGAATCGTTTGAGTGGTACTGTAGGGGTTCTGTTTTTTAAGGTCTCTTTTGGTAGCAGTTTTTCGAACACTGATCTAATTTTTCGACCAAACATGACTTCTGCTGGGGATCGGGCTTCTGGTATGTTAGGGTTTGCTGTGATCCTATAGACCTGGAGAAATTGTTGAAGAGACTTTTCCGTAGGCGAGTCATAAGTTTTCTTTAATGCCCTTTTTAGTGTGTCCACGAAGTGTTCGGCTTGTCCGTTGTTTCTGGAGTGGTACTGTGGAGTCGTAATGTTTTTAATTTGGTAGGTTTCGCAAAATTCCTTGAACTCTGACGAGGTGAACTGGGTGGCATTGTCACTAACCAGACAATCCAGAACACCAAAACGGACAAACAATTCATGTAGGAAATTAATGGTTGTCGCTGTGGTAGGTCTCCTACATCTTAGGACCTCAGGCCATTTAGAATAGCTGTCTATCACTATTGAATAATAAACATCCTCTACTGGTCCAGCGTAATCTATGTGAATCCTGGACCACGGTTATTCGGATTTAGGCCAGGGTTTGTGAGTAATAGGCGGTGCCTTGCGCAGCCAAGGCACAACCTTTACACGTTTTGACCATATTGGTGATATCTTGATCCATGGACGGCCAATAGACGAAATTTTGCATTAGACTTTTCATCCTGTTGGTGCCTGGATGGTCCATGTGGAAATCTTTTGATATTCTTTTCTGAAGAGTTTTGTAGATAGTGACTATCCCCAAAACTCTTCAACTCTTTCACTATAAAGCAGCACGTCGTCGTAAACAGAATAAGTATCTGAAGTGACATCCCCTCGTGATAATTTCTGCTTTGTAGTTTTAATGAATTCGTCATTCACGGCTTCTGTCTTTATCTCTAGAAGTGTTACCGGTAGTTCACGGATTGTGTCGTTGATCACATTTTTAATTTCGCTATCTATGCGTAATGCAGCGATTACCGAGTCTTCGAGGGATTCCTTTAGGGTAGAAATTAATCTCGACAGACCGTCCGCGTGACCGTCCGCGTGTGCGATTTGTTTTGAGGAGAGAAATTCTAATTTGAAGTCATAATTCTATAGAATAGTTCCCCATCTTAACAACCGGTTTGTTGTGAATGTAGAAAGTGCTTTTTTTTGTTACCCAAAAATGGTTATAAACGGCTTATGGTCTGTTTGCTGTGTAAAATGCCTCCCGTATAGGTAAGGTGAAATTTTGAAACTGCATAGATAATGCTAAATCCTACTTTTTCTATCTGAGAATAGTGTTTTTCAGCCGGAAGTAGTGTTCTGGATGCGAAAGCAATTGGCTGTTTCGAACCATCTAGCATTATGAGTAGTAGGCATGTGCCTATGCCGTACTGACTAGCGTCGCTAACAACTATTATGTCTAGTTAAAGTGTGAGAGAAAAAGGTTTGAGGTTAGGATTTTTTAAATTTTCTCAATGCTGCCTGGCATTCAGTCGTCCACTCCCAATGTTTATCCTTTTTTAGTAGCTGGTTTAGTGGTGCCCGCAGCTCGTGCATTTTAAGGATAAAGTTTTGGTAATATTTTGCAAGACCTAAAAAACTTTGTAAATGTGTTGAATTTTCAGGTGCTAGCATATCCTTAATGGTAGTAGCTCTTTCTGGGTCTGGGCGTCGGCCCTAAATATTTTATTCTTTATAGGAAGAATTCACATTTAACTTCCTTGACTTTGAAACCATAGTCTTACAATCGTTTGAATACTTGGTAGATATGGTCTGTATGTTGTTCCATGTTTCTCCTACCTATAATAATGTCGTCCAGATATGCGATGGGTAAGTCAAGACCACCCACCATGTTGTCCATGACACGCTGAAAAATAGCGGATGCAACCTTGACCCCAAACGCAAGTCTTTCGTATCTGTAAAGACCTCAATGGGTGTTGATACCGAGAAGATTAGCGCTGTCATTGTTGACTGGGATTGGCAGGTAAGCGTCGCTTAAATCGATTTTCGAAAAAAACCTACCGCCGTTCAGTTTAGTGACTACTTCCTCGGGACTGGGTAGTGGGTAATGAAAGTCCTCTAAGGCCGTATTCAAGCCAGTCGAAAAGTCAGCACAAACACGGATTTCCCCTGATTTCTTTTTAACATAGACTATAGGGGCAGCCCATTGGTTGTATTCTGTTTTTGATAGAATTCCGACATTTTCTAGTCTATACAACCCCTGGTTTATTTTGTCTAGGGATGCAAATGGTACGTTACGTTTTCTTTTGAAAACTGGTTGCACGTTTTGCTTTAGTTTTAGTTCTGCATTCATTTTCGTACATTTCCCAAGGCCAGGAGTGAATTCTTCTGCGAATTCCTTTTTTAATTTAGCTATTAAATTTTCTATTGCCGATGAACACGATTCTGCTTTTCTGCAGAACGTAGATATAGGCAAATCCCATAAATTGAATTTGTGCATCCGAATAGGTTTGCGGTGTTTTTGAGCACGTACATTTTTAATTTCTTTGTTTTACCCAACAAAGTAACATTGGTAATCACTTCTCCCTCAAAATTGATTTGTGTGCTATCAACAGCCTTTGCTGTTCTATGGGATCTCAACATTGTGGGGTTTTGTAATTTCTTCCAAGTGTTGAAATTCAGAATTGTTAGATCTGATCCTGAATCCAATTGGAATTTGATATCCTTGTCAAGAATTTTAGCTGTTACATATTTTCGTAAGCTTTCTTCTACGGTTTTTGTTTGGCGCACTCGGCTTTTAGTTTGATTTTTGTTCCTGCAATGGGAACTTTTGTCCTATTTTTTTACATACTAAGCATTTTTTTGCTAAGTACGGGCAATCCTTTACCCAATGCATGCCTCCACGTCTGTAGCAAGGACTAGGCATTTTTCTTTTTTCGAATTTGTCGTCAAATTTTCGAGGGTATATGTGATAGTTTTTTCTATCCTGTATTCCATTTGGCTTGTTCGACTACTCTTTTTATGTGCGAAATGCCAGATTCGATATCTTTCGAGTCTTTTTTAATAATTTCAATTTTTTTGACAATCTTCAGTTAGTTTTGGGAGAGTCAGACTCGGTTCACTTTCTAACTTAGTTAGAACGCACCGTCTAATTTCTGCATCTCTACCAGAAGTAAATCACTGTGCAAACACTAGGCACTTTAAGTTGTTCGCCGTTAAAATCCGATAATTTGAATTCGTCCCAGTGTTTATTCACTACAGCTACGTACGTTGCAAAATCATTTTTTGTCAGGTTCAAGCATTTCCACCTCTTGTAAAAGAGAGAGATTTTCGGGCTGAACAAATTGGTTGGGAGTTTTACCATCTCGTCGAACGATAGCTTCGAAGTTTTTCGCGGCAAAATGAAATCCACAAATTTATTTTGTTCAGTTGTCTCGAGCTTGCGTAATAGTAGGCGGGTCTTCTTCTGATCAGACCAGTTCTTGCAGTCAATACTAAAGAAGTCTTCGTAGCTCCTATAGTATGCCGCGAACGACTTATCTTCTTCCTGTTCGTAGTGAAAATTGTTAATGGCGTTCCATATTGAATCTTGAGAAAATACGGTATCGTTATCTGTATGCGCATTGTTCTTTAAGATTTGTGCTAGCAATTCCTCTGTACGCTGTTGACGCTCGGATAATTGTTTTTGGTATTCAAACTGTAATTCCTCAGCGCGTTGCTGTCGATCTAATAGTAGTTCTTGTTGTTATGGTTTATAAAACGGCGATTAGCGAGAGTTCTAAAAATAGAAAAATATAGACACACTGACGCCAAGAATTCAAAATTGGGCGGCAAAATAAGGAACCGTTTCTTTTTGTAGGAGGAGATGAAGAGAAGGAGTAGGAGTAAGGAGTAGGAGTTAGGGATTGTAGTTTTGATAGCAGGTTCGAAAAAGGACACGCGAGGAAAGAAGTTAATTCACAACTAGAGTTCACGAGGGATAGTCGAGTTTACTACTAGAACCCACAGCGAACAGAACTCAGCGAGTCCGATCCTATATCAACAAAATTCAAAAGCTTGTAACTTGATATAAAAATCTAATTTTCCCATACCAAAATAAAACAACATTAATTCAGAGTTTGTGTTTTCTTCTAATAATAACAACAATGAAGAAACACAACATTGTAATTGTTTTTGGTGTTCGAACTGTAATTCCTCAGCGGGTTGCTGTCGATCTAATGGTAGTTCTTGTTTTTCATCCCATTTTTCATGTCGTTCTTGCTGTTTAATCTGTAGTTTAATCAACTTTGTCATAGCTGCCTGTAGTTCTTCCATTTTGTTTGGTTAGTCCAAAATATTAAAAAATGAAGATTTTTCTTCTTATTTTATTTCTTCCATTAAAAAGAAATGTAGACATTCTTTCTCTAAGTTTTTTTTTTTTGAGTTTGAATATAAAAAAAATGCAGTTTTTTAAAGTACAGCAGGGGTGGGCAGTAATTTATTTCCCGATATTTATGTTGGAACGATTTTAGTGAGGGGAGAAACGGTTATTCGTTTCACCATCCAACCAACCAATAAACGTTGTACTTACAATTTGTTCAATTATAGTCCCGTGGGGATAGTACTTTGTAAGCGGCACTGGTCTTTTCTTTAAAATAAGAAAATTTTATTCGCGACCCGAACTTGTTCTGAATATTAACTGTTTGTTGTAGACAAACAGGGAGAGAAGAAAAAATCTTTCTTTTTTGACAGTGTTTTTAGACACTGCGTGGGTGTTGTTTTTTTAGAAAAAATAAACATTCAGAGTTATTGTTGAAAACAAAGGCCGTGCTTGGTTTTATGGTTGGGTTCGCAATTAGTTCCTAGATATTAAAGGTGACACTCGTTCTTAGTTGGCGAGAATAACTGGGTTTGTTGAGACGGGATACCCCTGTAATGTTTAAAACCACGTTCGACAGTGTTATGGCGATTTTTTCGTGGGTATGCAGTTTTGAATTTTTTAAATGTCAGTATTAAGGTTTGATTTGTGGTTCCTGCGTGAGTCCGTATTTTCGATCTGCTAGTATTATGGGTTCGAATGCCTCGTCGCCAGTGTTATGGCTCTGGAAAGGGTCACAAAGAGAACAGAACGCTCAATCGCGAACGGAACGCTCGATCGCGAACGCTGTCGAACGCCCTCCGTTCACCTGCACCACTGCCTGAGGGTTGTGGTACATCCATCTGCGGAAATCCGGTTGGAATCCTGCAGTCTCCAAAACAGTTGCCAAAAAATGATGGTCAACCCTATCGAAGGCCTTGAACTGATCTAAACTGATCAGCACGGCTTCCATGCCGTCTTCTATCCCCACTAGGACCTCGCAAATCAAGTGCAGATTGTCCTGGATCGATCTTCCCTTCACAGCGTAGGTCTGCTCGGGGCCGATCAGATCGCTAATGACGAGCTGTAAACGATTCGCTAAGACCCGGGCCAAAATCTTCAACTCCGTGTTAAGCAGAGTTATGGGCCTGTAATCATCTAAACCCTCCCAAACATGCTTGCCACCTTTCTTCAGCAATGCGATCACGCTCTTGGTAACGCAACCAGTGATGGCTCCCTGGGCGAACCAATGGTTGAACATATCCGTCAGAATAAGCACAAACAAGGGTAAACCATCTAGTCCTGACGACTTGTTGAGGCCGACTTGCTTCAACGCATCACGGTCTTCGCATTCAGTAATCACACCCTCGCAGCCAACCGCTTCAGCCGCCCCGAGGTAGGAGAAGTCGGCAAGATAGCTGCGAAAACTCCGGAAGCGGGAGATAAGGACAGCGGGAAAAGCGATCACAAAAGTGCGCCCGAAAGGCATCACGTATCTCGCGATTCGATCGCAGCTCGCACCCATCGGCGACTTGATGGAATCGATATACCGATTGTGAAAACTTTGCAATTCTTCCTCACGCGCAGTCGTGTTCGATTTCACAGCTTCGTTGAAAACTCTTTTTAACCTAGATCTAACTACAAATACCTTGTAGCGCTCGTTCGTCTTACGCTCAAGGTTAGGGAGCCCCCCCCCCACCGCCACTGCCCGGGAGAGCCTATCTCTTATAGATTTCGCCTCCTTGGTCCTATCTAGCTTGAGCAGTTAGCGGAATCTCTAATCCTATGTTTAAAAGAAACCCACCACCTATTCTTGGTAACCGCCCCATTAACGCCTGTTTAGGGAACAGAATCTTTAGACAGAAGATAACAGAACCGCCTTCAGCCAGATTCTACAGAATGCCGCTCGCCCGTAAAGGAAAGGAGTCTAAGAAGTAAACCCTTCGAGAAG
Organism: Sepioteuthis lessoniana; assembly: GCA_963585895.1. Taxonomy (NCBI): domain Eukaryota; kingdom Metazoa; phylum Mollusca; class Cephalopoda; order Myopsida; family Loliginidae; genus Sepioteuthis; species Sepioteuthis lessoniana. The sequence goes on from OY757917.1 coordinate 51,474,927, forward strand.
CTAAGTACACCTTAAAATTGTTTTTCCTTCTACCCTTCCAAAATATTGAAATTATATGCAATCTCTCAAGTTAAGGAAAGAAAAATATAAAGAATTATATGCATTCAGAAAAGAAAAGAAAGAAAGAAAGAAAGGAAAAAAGAAGAGAGACATTTGTGTTTAACACTGCCGACCTGGCTTAATAAAGCTGATAGTTTAAAAGAAAAGAAAAAGGAAGAAAGAGAGACATTTATGTTTCACGCTGCCGACCTGGCTTAACAAAGCCTGTAGTTTAAAAGAAAAGAAAGAAAGAAAGAAAAAGAAAGAAAAGAAAAAAAGAAGAAAGAGAGACATTTGTGTTTAAGACTGCCTGCTGGTGTAATATAGCCGGCACCTTAAATATTTGTTTGGTCCTCACCTATTAAAATTTTGTTATAGTCTAAATGTTCCCTTATGTTGAAATCTATTCGTTATGTTGTTTATCTATCGAGTTGCCTTCTTTTGCATATATCTTTTTCAGCTTCATTCGCTTCAATTTATTCCCGCTAAATGTCTTATTCGCCTTAAAATATTATACGGGAAATTGGAATTTCCGACTGCAGTGAATAATATTTTATCTTAACCTAGAAGTCCATGTTTTCCGTTATCCAAGGGGGTAGGAAAACGAAGGGGCTTGGTGGGGTATGTAAATAGTGAAATTGGAATCCCTCTTGCCTGCGTCGGGCTGAGTCTAGCCCCAAATTAACCCCCACATTATTTGCCAGTTACCTTATGCTCGAAACAGGAGTCTTGACTGGGACTTATTTTGCGAGGGGTCAAGTGCCAGACTTCCCCGACGTCACACGTGCGTAAAATAAACTCTCGTCTTGAAATAGAATATTTATGCACCGTTACACCTAGGACATTAAGGTATCATATTAGCTGTAGAATTATGGCAAAGGTTCTTTTTTTATCATTTACTCCCTGCGAGTTTTACTGATGGTCATTCATTGAAGTCTGAGTCTCCGATATTCTTCTAAGTATTCTAGCCAATCAAAAGAATTCCGTGGTCTAGAAGGTCTCGATTCTCACTCTGATTTCTAATTCCTTCAGTCTTTTTTTCCATGCCTTTGAGGGTTGTTTCAAGCGCACCCACTACAATTAGTATCAGCGTCACCTTCATGTTCCACAGCAGATAAGTATTTATTTATCGTTTTGCTTTCTTTCATTTCTACTTAGTGGTTATTTTCTTCTTTGCTCGGCCTGGTCTTCTGGTCAGGTTTCGGTGATCAGTTTGTATCTCAAAGTCCGAGAGAATTTTCTGCATTTTATTTTCTAAAACGGGTTATGGTTCGTGCATGTACCATTTATTAATATAGTCAAGTTTTAATTTTTTGCACAATTCCCAGTGGATCACCCTTTCCACCAAGTTGTGCCTAGTCTTGTATTTCTTTTACGGCAGTTTGTTTCATTCATTATTATATTATTAACCGTCTCATCTTTATCTCCAAATAACCTACACTTGTCATTCTGTGACGTATTACCAATTTTCCCTTTGATACAATTGGCCCATACAGTTGTTTTTCTTCGTTATTATTGTTACTACGTTCCAAGTTTTTTCACACCAGCATTAGCTGATGGTCTTTCACTGGAGTCTGAGTGACTGCAAGTCTCCTCAAGTCTCCATGACTCTTCTCAGTAGTCTGGTTAATCTCAACAACGCTGTAGTTTGGCTGGTCTCAGCTCCGTTAGTCGCCTTAATCTTCCTCAGTTTTCTGACAAGCTCTGAGAGTTTGTGTCTCTTTTCAGTTTCTTTGATTTCCACTCTGTGGTCCGCCGGAACGGCAAACTCCAATCGAAACGGTAAGTTCTCTTTTTTTTTTTCTTCTTTTTTTAGAATTATATCTCAAAATCCCAGAGAATTGTATGCGTTTCGTTCTGTCAAATGAATTTTGGTTTATGCCTATACGATTTGGTAGTATGGTCAAATTTTAATTTCTTGCACAATTCCCAGTGAATCCCCTTCCCACCCTATCGTGTCAAGTCTTATACTCCTTTTGCGTTAGTTTACTACATTCACGTACTATGTGATTAATCGTTTCGTCTTTGTCACCACGTAATCTACACTTGCTATAGTGTCGCACATAATTGATTTCAGCTTTAACATAATTGGTCCCTATGGCGTTGTTTTGTACATTCATTTTCTCAGTGAAGGTTTCCCTTTCTTCACTATGTCCAGGTTTTCACATGTGAAATTTCGTCAGTTTTTCGCTTGAAATATCCATACAGTTGTTTTTCTTCTCATTTCTGTTTCCTAGTTTTTGCTTTTGTTCTATTTGTCCTTGTATTGCCAGTGCTGTTAATAGGCGCTGTGATTATATTTTTACACGTATCGATGCATCGACGCTATCATCAGTGTTGGTAAGTCCTCTTCCGCTTTCTTTTCTTGCTTTTTGTATTGTAACCAATATTTTTTTTATCTTTTCGTCCATTTGTCTAAGTTCTTACTTTGAAAATTTTAAGAAAGGTCTTGAATATCTTACAAGGCGAACTACCCAGGTATTTATCCCTTTCTGCTGATATTTCTGCTCCAAATCTTAGTTTCCTGCTGTTTTCTCATTCATCTGCGGTATTCTTTTGTCATTTTTTCTCTCATTACCCGCTTGTTTGATGGTGTCCGCTTCTAATTTTCTCAAGTACTTGTAACTTCCCTTTTCTCTGAGTGTTTTTATTCTTTCTTGATTTAGTAGTTCTAATCCTTCCATTTCCACTTTGTCTCTTTCCACTTTTCATGGCACATTTTTCAATGCCAAATTCCATTCCTATATCCTGGCTGTATATTTTTATTTTTTGTATCAGATTATCCACTTCTTTTACATTTTTTGTAAACAACATGATATTGATGATTAATTTTTTTCTTGTGATTTTGTAAATTTGTAGCCCCCAATGAACTTCCTAAGTATATAATTGAGTGGTGTAATCGCAATTACAAATAGTAATGGTGAACGTGCATCTTCCAGGAAGACGCCTCTCTGGAGTAGAAATCCGGAGAGACCAAAGATTTTCCTCCTGCTGTCAATTCTGCTTTCCAATTTTTCATGGCTTCCGTGATAAATTTTAACTTTTTCAAGTACTTTGTACATTTTTAAACAATCCATGATTACTATCCATGATTGCGGGACCATACCATAGGTCTTCTTGAAGTCAATCCATGCCATAACTACAAATTTCTACATCACATTGCTCTCCTTGAGGATGTGTTGATCAATTTACAGTAAATCACCAACTTCTCTTGTTCCCTTGTGGCATACTTGTTCTTCTTCGAGAAACAGTCTGCGACTTACTAGCGAGTAATAGATCACCTCCTGAATCTGTGTTGCTATGATTTTCCAGATCAAAGGTAAACAAGTTATTAGTCTATAGTTTTTAGGGATGGTTCCCTTATGGGGTCTTTCTGGATCTGATTAATTTTCCTTTTTGTCATTTATTCTTGCTTCTTTTAGGCATCCACTCAGTTCAAGAGCAAGTCTGTCATGGATGGACATGAATTTTTAAAACCAAAATCCACTTATGCCGCCATGGCATGGTGTTCTCCAATTCGGTACTTTTTTGAGTGTTGTTCTAAGCGATTCCATGTGTATGTTCACCTCAGGTCCTTCTTCGAGTTTTTGTAATTCTTTTTCCATATTATTTATCAATTAGGGCTTTCTGTTATGTTCTTTCTGCCCCTATCCAGTTGTTGCTTTGTCCTCGTGTATTCTCTCCCTACTTGTTGGTAGAATTTTCTTTCGTTTTTTTTGGGGGGGGAAGTTCCTGTTGTGTTTCTATAGTTTAATCTTGTCTCGGTGTCTTTTAAGTGTCCCTTCTTTCCCCAATATCTTTTGATTTATCTCTTCAAATTGCATTATCTGACTTATACCTGTTCTATTTTTATCTTCTCATCCTAACATTTCCCTTTGTGTTTTACTTTCCTTATCACTTTCACTTGCTCTTGCTGCTTCTTCACCTGTCCTTCTCACCTAATTTCCCATCCAGGTGTTGTATTTCTGTTCAGATTCCTTTTAGGAAACACCGACTCTATCACAGACTAAATTTTCTCCAGCATAAATTTGCTCGTTTAGTTCAGTGATGTTGTCTGTTGGGATATTTGCAAATAATCTGTTCACCTTTTCGGTTTCTACCTTAACTTTTTTCCAGTCTTGATTTCTGAGGAATAGTAATGTAGTCTTATTTTCAGTCATTTGCCTTCTTGCATCAACATTTATTTTGCGGTATTGGTGTCTGCGACCTTTCGGTCATCGGAATTATGTTTTGTTATTGGGTTAAGGGGCTCTTACTTTTCCGTATTTAGTGTTTCGATTTGACTCAGGGAATCGTCACACTTTATTTGTTCATATATAACTAGAACATCTAGGTCAGAAAACCAATTTTTCCTTAATATCTTTGGCTTGTGTTGAATCAGGTGGAATTTGCCCAAATTCCTATCATTCATTTTCTGTACCCTCTTTATGATGGATTGCCCTTAAAATAACTATGAAGTACATTTTTGTTGTCTTCTAAGGTCCATTTTTTCTGTTGATGTCTCTGAGTCGAGTAGTTGCTTTGGTCATTGTTTGTGTACTGGAAATTAGAACAGACAACATTCACAGGATGCCTCTCAGTCTTCCACGTTGGCTATCAAGAGAGCACCTGCCGATCATGACACTTGGATCTGTAATTTGAGTCTCTTGTTTGTTTGGATTTGGATTTATCATTTTTCATGGTAGTATGATGCTAATCACAGCCCAATATGATATAACACCCAGGGGTTAATTATTATCAGTGCTCCTGAAACAGGTGTGACCTGGTATTCTTTAGAACACACTTCAGCAGGTCAAAGAAACATAGAAAATTTTAAAAAATGAACAGATACTTACACCTTGGAAATAAATAAAATTCTCTTCTTTTTTTTTTGTTAATTATTATAAGGTCTGATCTTCTGGCCGAGATTAAGTGATCAATGTGTATGTCAAAATCCCAGAGGAGTTTATACGTGTCATTTTCTATTATAGGTGCTGGGTTCTACATATTATTATTATTATCATCATTGTTATTAGTCCTCGAGAGTTTGTTTTTTTTTAATCAGCGTTAGCTGATGGTCTTTCACTGGAGTTTAAGTGACAGCAAGTCTCCTCAAGGTCCCAGGACTCTTTACAATATTCTGGCCGATCTCAATGATGCAGTAGTTTGGATGGTCTCCACTCATCCTCGTATTTCCAAGTCATCCAGCTTCTTTATAAATCCTTTAGTGACCACCAATTATAATTTGTATAAACGTCACTTTCATGTTTCACAGTTTCTTCAATTCCTGGTAAGGTCGAGGTATTTATCCTTCTTTTCACTTTCTTTCAATTTCGCTCTGCAGTCAGCCGGGACAGCAAAGTCCACAATCTTGCAAGTTCTCTTTTTGTTTTTGTTGATTATTATAAGGTCTGGACATCCGGCCGAGATTAAATGATCCGTTTGTATGTCAAAATCCCAGGGGAGTTTGTATGTATTATTCACCAGGACAGATGTTGGGTTGTGCATCTACCATTTATTCGTATGGTCAAACTTCAATTTCTTGCACAAATCCCAATGGATCATTTTGCCCAACCCAGGAGTGTCTAGTCTTATACTCTTTCAGTGCTAATATGCTGCATTCGCTTATTATGAAATTGATAGTTTCGTCTCTATCACCACATAACCTACATTTGCTGTTTTGTTGCGTCTTATCTATTCTTGCTTTGATATGATTGCTTCTTATAGCATTGTTTTGTGCTGCTATTAGGAGAAATTCAGTTTCTCTCCTAAGGTTTTCCTTTCTTAGCCACGTTCATGTTTTCTCGTGTGAGATGTTGCTTATTAGTCGCTTAAAACGTCCATAGAGTTGTTTTTCTTCCTATTTTTGTTTTCTGATTATTGTCGTTCTGTTGGTTCTCATGTTCTCATTATTGTTTCTGGTGGCTGTAATAAGTCTTCCTCCACGCTTTTATATGTAGTCTTCAAGTCGTATTGATGCGTCAACACTGTCTTCAATGTTGGCAAGTCATCTCCCACCTTTTCTTGACACATAAGTCTGTCAACTTCATTTCTGGGTTGTAATGCATTAGTTTTCTTGTTTAAATTCTTCTCTGGTCCACTTCAAGAATGATCCAAAATATCTTACGAGGTAGACAGCCCAGGTATTTATTCCTTTGATAAGGTTTCTGTGATGTAGTTTTGTCTCAAGTAGTTTTCTGGTTCTCCTGAAATATTCTTTCTTAATTTTTTCTTTCATCTCCTCTTGTTTTATGGTATCAGCCTCCAATATCCCCAAGTATTCTCAGGTTTCCTTTTCTCCGAGCGTTCTAATTTTGTCCGTAAGTTGTCGTTTGCCGCTTTTCATTACTAACAGTTTGATGTCATCCATGTACATTTGGCGATTTATCTTTTCTTGCAATTTAGTAAGTTTGTATCCGGCTGTGCATTTCCTGAATATGTGGTTAAGTGGCAGCATTGCAATTATAAATAGTAATGGTGGTGGTGCATCTCCTTGGAATATACCTCTTTGGATCTTTGTTTCAGTTAAGCTTTTCTATCCCGCTGTGAAGTTCACTCCAGATTTTCATGGTTTTCTCGTTTATAGAGAAACGAGAAAACCGTGAAAATCTGGAGTGGAATTGACTTCATTTGATATTTTGTACATTTCAAGACAGCTTATTATCCAGCTTCGTGGGACATTATTATTATTATTATTATTATTATTATTATAGCTAAGTATTTCTATATACTGACAAAAAATCACGAGAAATGACAAATCACGAGCATGGAGAATCTTCAGAGCTCTGCTCAGAATGAAAATATTCTTGCTATCATTAAACTCTTTTTGAGTCATACAAAATCTTACTCCTCTCATCATAAGATGACGATTAGACATCGTCAAATAATTTAGCAAAGTTCAAATCAAATCAGCTTTAGACGAATGAGTAGACCTACGATTGTAAGCTGACATTGCCTTTGCATACTGCATAACTAAATCATTTCCACCTTTTCTTCTTAATAATGTCTGATTTTATTTGCTATTCCAAATTACTTATATCGATCATTTGGATGTCATTCATGCGAAAAACTCCCACTATATTCCTGAAGCAATCGTTCTTAAATACACTCAGTTTTCGTCTACCTTTGTCTTTCAAACTCCGTCCCAAGCTATTGTAACTGTTAGTATTTTTATCTGGATTGCATTTAAAAGTTCTCTTCATTTCCATATTTTTCTTTAAGTTTACCTAAAACTATTCTTCTTCTTATATCAGATGAATCCGTTGATCTTTTTTACTATACCGTCATTCACAGTGTGATTATAAACCAATCAGAATGCAGTTTGGACTTAACTGCAACACATTATCTAAGTAATTTCCCCACGTAAAACCAATGCAACCTTTTTGTAACACGAAATTTAAAAAAAAACTGTAAGTGATATTTGCTCTATTTTCTATGTGAGTTCTTTCTCTTGATCAACAACGCTACTGGTTTCACTGATTCACTGAGACTTGTTGACAACAGCGCATTTCGAATCAATATGTTACATATATGTGTTTCATAGGCTAGACCTAAGTGTGTTTCATAGGCCAACCCTGCTTTTCATATTAATAATAGCAATAATAGAATTCAAAGTTGCTACAAAGCTTAGATACTTTGCAATCAGTTAGCGACAAATCGAATGTTACAAAAGGAAACACAAGCATCTTTTCTTCTCCCCCTTCTTTTTTTTTTTTTTTTTTTTTTGTCTTTTAGCAAGGTAGGGAATATTCTATAATCAGCAGTAGGACGTCTCTTCCGCTACCGGGAAAATTCTTGATTAAGCACAACAGGAAATTCTATTCTTGCCTCAATGCAGGAAGAATCACGACAACAATGATGTCTTATCCCAGAAATGGACAATTCTGGGCTATTTTTCTAGAGGCATGGAAAATATTTGTCGGGAATTTTATACATTTTTATACAGTTTAACAAAATCCGTTCCATTTAAAAAGAAAAAAGAAAAAGAAAGTTTATAAAAAAAAATAGAGGATAGATAGATAGATAGATAGATAGATAGATAGGAACAAATGTGAACAGGCTAATGCATTGGGTGTCTCAATATACATAAGACCCATGTGACTGCTAATAACTCTACTAATAATTAATGTTGCGTTTTTGTTTAGGTTTTTGTTTGTTTTTTGCTCTTTTTTTCAGATTTGAATAATAGCATAATATAACAACCACTAATCCTTAATCATAATGCCTTGGTCAATAGAGGAAAAATATTTTACGTCCCTAATTATTTGGAGACAAAATCATTCAAAACTCTCAAAATAGCTGCAGCCCATTAACATGATAATGATTTGTTACTGAGACAAGAAATTCAAAAAAAAGATCCCATTTTCTGGAAGCTGATATAATAACAATTAAAAAAAAATTAATTTGATGTCTCTAGCTCAAAGGATGCATTTACAGAACATGTTCCAAATGACTATCATTGTGTAATAAATCCTTATCGTATTAATGGGTTGCATCGATTTTGAGACACCCGGTATATATAGGGTGCGGAAGCAAAATATGGAATAATTTTTAAAACGTTATTTTTAGTGTGATTAATCCAATTTTTGTAAAAAAAAAAAAAAAAAACGCAATAAATTTAAATTTTCATGGTTAGCTTTATCATTCAAGTACTTTTTCCTTAAAATTCAGCCCAAGATAAGTAAGCAAGAAAAGAAACGACAAAGAATCTATAATTCCAAGCCAAAAAAAATTCCGATATAATTAGAGTTTCTTTTTGGCCTCCATCAAGCCCAGACCATAACCCCCTTGATTAAGCTATATGGAGCATTTTAAGAAGCCAAACAAATGCAACTTCCCATCTAAATATTGGTTCACTTAAGACTTGTGGAAAAAGAAATGAGTAGAGTGTTACTTACGTCTAGTGGGCTCCGTTTCGGGGGATATATTGGCGGAATATTTATTGTAACAACAAAAAAATTACAAATTTGGCACTATCCTAATCTCTAACTTAACTAGACTCATTCACTGACCAATACATATCTCCAAATTAAAAAACACCAAAATACCTCAATTAAACATATCACTCTCAAACTGCATCCACCAAAAACAACAATCACCAAAACAACACTACTGCTCCATGGACTTCTAAACTTAATCCCATATTTACAAAGTGAGGGGGAGGGGAACATTTTTTTTTAAAAACTAAACGAATGCTATATACATTTATTTACAAGTAATTCCCCTAAAAACGAAAGTGAACAAAACATATATACATTATGATGATTAGTATGGGGTCCCCCCCACGTACTAAAACATGGCAGAAAGAGGAGTTAACCAGTCGAAAATAGTGTCGAAGGAGGAAAAATAAATAAATAGAATAAATGAATGGTAAAAAAATAAGTAAACAATAATAACATGAAATAACATAAGCCCTCCATCGCACTCCTGGAGAACTCCAATTCCTGGCATCTAACAGAGGGGAGGGGAAGGGAGAGTAAAACAAAAGAAGGGGACAAAAAAAAGGGGGGCCCAATGACCTTGCATACTCTAGCTAAGTTAACTAAATTAGGAACAAACTAAATCAAAATGGCCTAAAAAATTCTAACTTAACTGGGCTGGGTGGTCACGTCCTTCCGGTAACGCAAAATTCTTAGGTCCCTGGGATGTCCAAGGTGAAAATAAGGTTGGCTCCTACCACGCAACACAAGCGCGCAACAGTCACCCACCTTTCGCCAAACTCCAGTGAAGAGAGTCTTTTTCTCTCAGACCGGATTTTGACTTTGATTTGGTGTTTAAAAAATGCCACCAGGGTCTGAGAAGGAAAAGACTCACCCTCACAGAGTTCCTTCTTTCTCGTCGTCCAAATCACGACACGCATAACGCCGAGTAAGCAGAGAAACACATAATGTTCCTGTCTGTTCAACCTCGGCACCACATTGCTGCACACAGAACTGGCTTCCAGGACCAAAAACTTTCCATTGAGGATGCGGACCATGTAGCCTTCAAGAAGCTTGCACAGCGGCCGTACGACCGGGCAGTGAAAGAAGGCGTGACTAATAGTCTCCTCCAAATCACCGCACCGGCCGCACTCAGGCGAAATAGCCTGTCGCGCTGCAAACAATTCCTTGCCGACCCAGAGGGCATTCCGAATGACCAGCCAGGTGAGGGAAGCCTCGTCATTATTGAGACACCTCATCCTGGGGGCCCAAGGCCACAGTAAGCGACCCTCCGCCTCCGTCACACCGAGCTCACCAATCAGACCATCGCTAGCGGCCCCCCTGACTAAACAACGATACAATGCCCTACTCGACAACGGCCGGCTGTCAGATAGACCTGTCTGCAGCCGAGAGAGAACTTTCAAAGCATGCCGACACTCGCGATAGAAGGGGCATTCGCGTCTGGGCAACCGATGGGCCTCCCCATCAGCAAAATGCACACTTCTTAGCGACGGGAAAGATTGTTTAGCGTCTTCTTTCCAGACGCTTCCCGCCGCCGTGTCTCGTGAACACATCCGGTCTAGGAAAGTAAGACGCAAAGTATGGCGCCGTACCTCGACGTTAGGCACTCCTAGACCGCCTTCAGAAGGGTGAAGGTAACAGATCTCCCGTCGCACCAAAGGATGTCTCTTAGCCCAGAGAAACTGGAAGAGAATCCTTTCCAGCTTGAATAGGATGGTGGCCGGGATAGGAAGCACTGAAAGTCGGTATACGGCTAGGGAGTAGATGTGCGAACTGCACACCTCTGCCCGACCCTTAAGGGAAAGCCTTCTACGTAGCCACAACTCAGTTGCGGCTACGACCTTTTCCAGTACTTCCGACCAATTCTTCTCCAATTGGAGGTCAGGCCCAAACCAGACGCCGAGTATCTTGCACGGACCGTCTTTCCAAATGAAGGGGCCGGGAAGAACACAGCCTTTCCACGAGCCCAACCGCAAGCCGACAGACTTTTCGCGGTTAATCTTGGCCCCTGTTACAGCTTCGTACCTTCCGATTTCTTTGCTCACCTCCTCCACCTCGGCACTGCTCGTTACAAGCACGCTGACGTCGTCAGCGTATGCAGTGTACCTGGCTACCTGACAGGCGCAAGGTAACGTGAGGCCGCGTAGGACCGGGTTCACCTTTAGCTTGCGCAGAAAAGGTTCTAGCGCAAGGATATATAACATGGGTGATAACGGGCAACCTTGACGAATCGATCGAGTCAGAGTGAACGGCTCCGACTTTACCCCATTCACCTCCACCATGACTCCGGGGGACGCATAAAGGAGACGTATCCAGTTGCGAAAATCAACCCCGAAGCCGGCCGAAGACAAGACAGCCTCGAGAAAAGCATGGTCAACCCTATCAAAGGGGGATATATTGGCGGACATGAATGTCTATCAGCCTCTGATATTTATGGTCAGTTGAGAGTAGGAGGAGTGAGAGTGAGAGGTGAACACAACCTATATATTCAGGTTCAGTCAGCTCTCCTTGTCATTCGAACTTCGAAGAGACCAGACCAGAAGCTTTCTACCCCAGAAATTGGGATAGTCCAGTTACCAGACCTAGTTGGGCGGGTCGCTTAAAGAGCAATTCTTTTTTGCAACCCTGATTGCTGCCTGCATTTTTAAGTATCGCCCTGCTACAATTTTTCTTCGACAGACTGCAATTGAAGAGGAATGGAATAAAATGTCCGAAGAATTTATTTCGAAGGTATGCAATTGATAAAAATAGAGACCATATTGAATAAATTTGTTGTTTTGTGTCTTATCTTTTTATTTTGTTGTTTATTTTTTTAGATTAAAATTAATCTTTTTTATAGTCGTTTATTATTATACTAGAATATTCCTAATTTTGCTTCCGCACCCTGTATATTAATGAATAAATAAACAAATATATATATATAGAGAGAGAGAGAGAGAGAGAGATTGAGAAACCAAAAAACGAATAGACTGAGTTAGACAGAGAGAGAGAGAGATAGATGCATCTGTACATATACTAGTGAATAACTGCCGATTGGGTGTTTTTTCCCTTAACTTTCATTACAGAACGTTTTTTCTATATACGTCGGCTGCTATTGTTATTGTTGTTTGACTGTGACAAACTGTGTTTTCGAAAGCTTAGGAGCAGGACGCGTCATAGTTGGTTGACTATCTAGATTGGCGTACGACTAGGGCGGCTTTTCATCGGAACATGTTCGACCGTTGACTTCTTTGCTACTTTTATTCAGCTCTTTTTTTATGGCAACGTCTTTATTGTCTGCCAAAGATGAATGTCAGAACCAGACTCAAGGGTTGACTCAAACAACATGTTATCCAACTCACTGGGTTTTTCCCCCTTTTTTAAGAAGTAGTTGATAGAATTTCTTTTATTTCTTCTTGCTGATGTTGGTTTTAAATTAAACTTATGTATTAAGTCATTTTGGTTAAATGGATCTAAATGTGTGTGCATGTAAAAGATATTCACCATGCTCAGATTTGTTCAACACAGGCACGAGGGAAGGGTAGGTCGAGAAGATATTTTTCGCAAGTCTTCCAAGTATGGAGACCCTGTCTGCCATCTACATTATCATTTGAAATCCTAGTTTTTCATTGGGAGCACCGACCGCTGGTTCAAGAGCAGGGCTTTTCAAATTTTTTACTTGATGCACTCCGCTTAAACAAATCTGATTTTCATTCATCACCATATAAATTGATTGAATATTAAATTACAAACCATAACTTAGTTACCAGTATTTAATGAAATTCGTTTGAGAAAAGAATTAAATGTAAATGCCCCTTTAATTTTTGAATTATTTTTATGATAAGGATGGGGTTGGTGAACGCTGAGAAACTCTTTATTATATCAGTGGCTATAAAAATAATTAAATTGCTAAACAAATTCAACTTGCGAAAGTAGAGTAAGGGGTATATAAAGTTGACTCACCTCAATCTCAAAAGTATGTAAAAAGAAATTAGAAGGAAATAAAATCAAAAGGGAAGGCGTAGGGGAAATTAAAGTAGAATTAGGAATCAATGTAAGTTCAAACATTTAAATATGTCTTTAACACAAAACTAGAGCAAAACTTCTTTAAATTTTTACGTGATGCACCCATCGTAACCAAATTTAATTTTCATTAACTACCTAAAAAGTTAATTGATGGTTTGGTTTGGTTTGTTGGGTTTTATGGCATATCAACCTTTGTAGGTTATTTAACGCCGGATTCATTTTTATGTAAATAATCTGTTCCATTTAAAACAATTCAGTTTAGCATAAGTACACAGTTTAATTATCAAAAACATTTCCATTTCAAACTATTCAAGCAGTTATATGTAACAATTCAGTTAAGTGTAAATACAGTTTTAATGTAGAAAAACAGTTCTATTTGAAATAATTCAGTTAAGCATAAGCACGCAGTTTAAATGTAAGTACGGTTTAATTGTCAAAAACATTTTCATTTCAAGCTATTCAGTTTACTCAAACAATTCATTTTAGCATAAGTATGCTGTTAGTTCTATTTAACCCATAGATAGGGCTCTATTAGGTGCTACCACTCTGGGCCAGAGTGGACCTGGGAGCGATGGCAATGAAGGGGTACTCCGCATTTCCCAAAGCTCCAGCATTGCTGGAACTTCACCATCAGATTGTTTAGTGTCATATCCAGGATACTCGTTGGGGGGGGGGTCTTACCCCTCTGCAGAGAAGCAGTCGGTGTATTCTATAGCCCCAGCTGACAGGGCAATAAATTAATTGAATATTGCCGACTTCTTTTCTTAGTCTCACTGAATGTCATGGTGATAAGCGTTGATTTTTAAAATGTTTTCGTTTCAAGATTAAAATTTTTGCAAAATGCATTATGATAGATGGAATATTGAATCATATAACACCAACAGCAACAAATATCTCGTAATACTGAAACTGATTTAACTGATCTCTTCGGTCAGAGCGGGATTTTTCGTTAATAATGATGTAATGTTTGGTAATCCAACTACCTGTCAGCCACGGTCAATTTTAAGCGGAGTACGAGTGGTTTGAATTTTAAGCGGAGTACGACTGGTTGGAATACAGAGTTTTCCTTTAAGACCGGTTCCCATACCAGTCTGCCCTACTATTTGCCCAAAATTGGAGAGAAACAGGTTCGTTCTTTCCCAAGAGCATTTGCAGTGAAGTGAAACACAAACAGCTTCGTCCATGCTTTGAATTCGAATCCTTGATTCCATTTCCTATGACGATAACTGTTACGCTAAATGCGCCACAAGGACAGATGCATGTGGCACCCACCTGGCTTTGAGCAACAACTAAGCTAAGCTTAATAATTAAGCATTAAGTATATATTTACCCAATCACTCCACCACGAGCAGGATCTGTCAAAAAGTCAATTTTTAAACATTTTCCTTCTCCTAAATTGGTTGCCATACCAAGATTTAAGAGCTCAGTCTGTCCTTCGATTTACTCATAACTGAGCGGAGAATTGAATTCATACCTTTCCAAGAATGCAAAAAGCAAATAACGTCGTCCAGGATTTGAACTTAGGTCACCGAGTCTAATTCGTACGACCATAACCCGAAACGTCATCTTGCGTAGGAGTATGTTTGAAAATTCTAATCTATCCCTATGTCGGCTTATGTCAAACAAAATAGCGCTCAATTACAGGCGCGTCCACATGAAATTTACTTATTTTAGATTGTGAGAATTTCAATCGCTGCTATCCTTTAATGAGAATGACGAAAAAATGTCGGCGAAATAAGCTTACCAAACATCTCACTACGATAGGCGTACATCAGTGGAATTGATTAAGTACGAGGGGCCTTCAATAAGTTTCCAGACCTTTTTTTGTACAGGCATTTAAAATTACCGTAGACTCTTGAAAATTCAGTATGTTAATGCTATACATTTTATGAGATGACTGACCAATTTTTATGACTTCAGGTTCAAATGAACTGCTACAGCAGCAATTGGAATACACCCTACGAAAACCTTATTGTCACAGCTGGTGAATTTCAAAAATGCAATCTGAAGAACGATATGCAATAAAATTCTATTTTAAACTTGGAAAAAATGCCACAGAAACGTATGGAATGCTTCAGACTGCTTTTTGAGCATCTTGCATGAATCGAGCATCAGTTTTTGAGTGGCATAAAATATTCAAGGAAGACAGGGAGTCTATGAGGGATGATGAGAGGTGTGGGAGGAGTAAGGAAGTCAGAACACCAGAGTTGATTGGCCAAATAAAGAATTTCATGGATAAGAACCGTGTGTGTCTATATAGACAATAAGTGCACAGTTTGATGTCAGTGTGGGAACTGTACACACAATTATTCGCGAGGAACTGTAGATGCAGAAGATTTGCGCGAAGTTTGTCCCAACAGTGCTCAGAGAAAGACGTTGTCATGACAGCAGGGAGATGGTCGAGCTGATCAATTCAGATCCCGCAGTTCTTGATGCTCTGCTGACCTGCGATGAAAGCTGGATCTACTGCTATGACCCAGAGACCAAGAGACAGAGTTCCCAGTGGAAGCATGCTGGCTCTCCTCGACCCAAGAAGGACAGACAGAGCAAATCCACCCACAAACGTTTGATGATCCCTTTTTTTTTTTGACAGCACTGGTATGATCTGCATGCATTGGGCTCCCACTGGACAGACAGTCAACAAGGAATACTATGTTGAGGTTTTAAGGGAGTTCAGAAAGAGATTCCTAGGGAAGAGGCAAGCACTCTTCAAATCGGGTCAGTGGCATTTCCACCAGGACAATGCACCAGTCCACAACTCCATCCTTGTCACAGACTTTTTGACCAAGATGGGCATCAAGACAGTTCCTCAGCCTCTCTACAGTCCAGACCTTGCTCCTTGTGACTTTTGGTTATTCCCTAAGCTCGAGGAAAACCTTAGTGGCTGTCGTTATGAGACAATTGAGGAGATGAAAGAGGCTGTGACGAAGGTCGTTAACGCGCTCACACAAGAGGACTTCCATGGGGCCTTCCAGAAGTTGTTGGAACGGTACAACAAGTGCATTGCAGCCGGAGGAGATTACTTCGAAGGGGACTAGAGTTTCATGTGTGTACTATCAATAAAAGTGCCCATACGAAAGATGTATGGAAACTTATTCAATGATCCTCGTACTATGACAATTGCGCATCGCCCACACACTGGATTATAAAGAGATCAAAACCAACAACAATACTTTGCGCTAGAATGAAAATTTACTTAAATAACTCCTGTAGAATTAACCAGCTGAAATGTGAAAAAAGGACTGAACAGAACAAAACAGACCTTGTAAATATTATAAAATATTGCATATGCAGCATATAAAAACAACACTTTCCGATTAATAGTTTCGAAAAAAATCGTCAAATGGCTTTACTTTCAGTTATAGCTTCAAATAACTATTCTGAAGACATAATTTACTGCTATATGGTTTCAAGTATCGAATACAGATCTATTTTATCCTTTTGATGTGATCCTAACAGGTACTATAATTCCGAGTCGGAGTGGAACTGTGGCAATAAAGGAATATTCCATCCTCCTTACACTTCCAGAACTAGAGCTTCACCATCAGATACAGTTTTGTGTCATACTCAGGACACCCTTTTTCTGGGAGTTCTTCTCTCCAGTGTACGTATTCTAAGCCCCAATGACAGGACGAACTTTCAGTACAACCTTCACACACGTACACACGCACCTTGAAAGAAAGCAGGTCAGAGAAAATACGATTGAAATTTCGACACTTATTCTAAAAAAGATAAATTCAAACAGTACAGAACGACAAGAGTCGTCTCGAAATCAAAATAAACTTCGCTTCCAGGAAGAGTTTTACAATAACATGAAATGCGGTCAGGTTTGAGAAAGATGAGAAGGATATCCGGAAGTCTATTGGAAACATGGGAAGAGTGTCGAACTTTCATCAAAGGGCAGGCACTGTTGCTAGATTAACGATGCTGAAATAGGCTAGGAAAATACAAAGGACGATGGACGGAATTCACTAATTGCTGTGATCCTTTAAGAAATAAAAACACAGTGTCCTGAAAGAATAGTTCAAATTTTTTGTAGAGCACCAAACCGATCTAGCCTCACCCATGACAAGAAGATAGCCCCAATGAATTGCAATTTATAATCGGGACATAGAAAGCATGTTATCTTTTTATACATATAGAGGTTTGATTACCATCACTGGTATCCATGAAATTTAAGCACATCCTGTAAAACTCCTTTAAAAGATAAGAGCTTCTTCTAACACAGATGTGTCCCATGTATAAATTTGTTCAAAACGACACTCAGCATCCTTGTGTAGTTTCCATCAAATATTTTTCTTGATGTTTCATTAAAGCCTTGGTGGTTCACCCATACAATAGTACTGACATGGTTACAGCTTGGAAAAATTCTGGTTCTATCTTATCAGAGAGACCAGATTTCCATATGATTGTTAACTTGTCATAACTGTCCATGCTTAACCAATGCGTATGTTAACATTACTTTCAGTCGATTAGATATTGTTACCGAAGCGTGTGAACTAGTCTAGTAATTTCAGAGGTTTGTCACTTAATGAGCTGGAACTATCCTGACTAAAATACACAACACACACACTCAACACACACACACACACACACACACACACACACACACACACACACACACATATATATATATATATATATATATATATATATATATACCCACGCATGTATATAGAACAGAATAAATGGAAATAAGAAAAGTTTTGGCTTTTAGAGTTTGATCCTATTATGGCTGAGCAGGTATAAAAAAAGCCCCCCAAATTTTAGAATTATAGACAATAGAAGACTGTTAATTAAGGTTTCATGTGGTTTATACAATCATCAGATGTGAGAAAAGAGGTTAATCAAGCGTCGAAATAGGTCGTCGGTATAGTCATGTGATAAGATGTTAGTACACGTAACATTCACACAGAAAAGTGTATTTATATTTTTGGGCAGTTTTATAATGAATTATAAAAGTAAGCTGGTGGTAAATGACAAGTGATAATTTCATAATCTATTCCTTGATTTATTTTAAATGAATTTTATTCTTAATCATTTGAATGAGATACTTGAAAAATATATGTATAAAATTTTGGCATCAAATAATCAATGGGGTTGATATAGCATTAGATAAATAAAGCATAACAAACTAATTAGGCTGGAGTTCTTGAGACGTAGTGACTAACCAGCCGGACTGTGACATCTTAGTAAACCAAACCAAATCAATCGATGAATGAAAGAAACGTCCCATCTCAAATACAAATTATAGGTATATAATTTCCAAAAATCTTTCCTTCTTTTGCTGGCTGCCTCGTGTAGTGAATTGGTTAACGAGTTTTACTGAAAGACCATTAACATGGAGTTTGATTCTTACTGTGTGCCCAATATATCTACCCTTACGCCAAACTAAAATAAGCTTAGTAAATGGCGACTTATTTGTTTGCTTGTGACTATCAACATTAGGGATAATGTTAGGAAATTCTTTTTTTTTACTATAAAATATAGTGGAAGGAAACAAACTTGTATCTATGTCACCGTGTTTTCCTCGGATAGATAACACTGTGGTTTTCGAACCTTGAGAAATAACTCTGTTGGGCTAAACCTCTCTACTTCCCTAGTATACCAGCTTGACAGTTAAGGTGAACACTTGTAGAAGAAAAATTAAGGCGAAACAAAGTTACTTCTGACTATATTGGACGATGAGAATTTGTGCATCATGTCTGTTACAATTCTGTGAGTCTTTGTATCAGCGAAACGTAAGAAATAATTAATATGTACTAAGTCTGCTTGTTACACTGCCATGCTATTTCTGCGACTTGCTTTACAAGGAGCTGAAACGGAAGATTACTGCTAGATATGGTAAATGCGTACTGTGGTTGCGTTTCTCACCTTATATAGTACAAAGTTGTACTTACTTATACCTGCAATTGTCTAAATGATGCTAATTCACTTCATTAATCCCCAAAGAATAAGAAGAATGATGTGAAAACTATTAAATAGAACGGCGGGAGAATTCTTTCTTTAGCTTTTCCCATTATCTACCTCATTATATATATGCCATCTATTATCTGCCCCACTATATATATGCCATCTATTATCTGTTCAGAATCCATATTGGGTTTCACTTAAGATTCTTTCTGTTTGATCTGTTATACTGTAAAGAAACACTCAGGCAAATACTTTACCAGGAACAAAGAGTAATGTTATCACAGGGTAATTTTCTGTGTTTTCTCCTTTCTTGTTGATGGGATCTATCATCATTCTTAATTTTCAATACCAATGAAAAGTGTTGGCTAATTGATTGGTTTGCTGATGTGTTGCAGCGGCATATCAACCCCTCTAGAGCAGAATTTGTCCTTAATAATCGTATAAAAATGCATTAATAACAATGCAGAACGCTTTACAAGGTCAATTTCAAGCAGAGTACAACTTGTTTGAATTTATAGTATATATATATATATATATATATATATATATATATATATATATATATATATATAATCACCTGGGGTTGAGAGAAAATATATTAACAAAGCGTACTCGTGTAAAGAATAAAAGCTATGTACATATTTTCCAGATCAAAATTACCTATGAAACAAAAAGCAAAACTCGTTTCCGAATGTAGACGCGATTAGGATTATCTACAATGCCTCCTGGTGCCTAGATAAAAGAGACTAGGGAAAAATAAAGAAAAAAGTTGCATGCAAAGAAAGAGAACATTTTTCGAATGATATCAGGAACTTAATTTTCAAATAATGTCAAGGTCTTATGGCAAATATAGGAGTGAAGAGAAATAGTTACTGTTAGCATATATAAGGTGAATTCAGTAATATATATAGTCATCCACAGACAGATCTGTTTCGTTCTATCAGAACTCATCAGTGTGGCTAGACAGTAGCTACCCATAGCTGGGATCGAAACCTGGTTTGATTCAAACGCCAAGTCGAAGCTTCTAACCATTCAGCCACGAGCAGCCATTAGCTGCGAAGTAAATTTTAAACGGTTATGAATCACAATTGCTATTGTTTACATACATCCGTTCAACGGCTGCCGAGACCTCAATTCAAATACGAAGAGGCTTGCAATGAAAGCTAATGGCACCACGATTACTTCTTCGCTAGAGAACTCAACCCTATGGGGGTAGAGGAGTATCTCTCTCTCTCTCTCTATATATATATATATATATATATATATATATATCCTTGAATTATGTGAAAACTACCAAGAGTCAAAAGGAAAGAACAAAATGTAATTCATAACTTGGCCGCCTCAATTTCCTTGCCTTCCTCTAATTGAATTAAAATGGGATGAATTGGATAAGAGAGTTTGAAGAGAACACCCAAGGGGTGAGCGTGAGCTTTTCAGATCTTTGGAGAGTCTGCCATCTACTTTTTTACAAAAACTGTGGGAAAGAATGTCAAGAATTTGTAAAGTAGTAATTAAGGTAGGTGGTGGTTTTATTGACGAAAACAAAATATGATGCAGATACATGATGATTTTATATTATTGTTAAGTGCTTAAAAAAAGCACTTAACAATAATTTAAAAAGTCATCATGTATCTGCATATAAAACCAAATACACAGTTGTTAGAGTAAAATACAAAAATATCTCATTTTAATTTTTTAAAGAAGTGCAAGGTGGTTCCAAACCTTTTCTTGGTGTTTATACATGCATATATGGAAGAAAATAATGGATTGTAATCCGACAGTTTGTAAAGTAATGACAAGAAAAATTGTCCGTTTGATCATTGAATCAGCGTTCGTTTCTTTAAACAACGTCTCCTGACCTATTAGGAACATTGTGCAGAATCCATGTTCCGTTCGTTCATCGAGAGATTTTGAATCATTCCTTGTTTACGACGAGGTTCAAATCCTATAAGTCTGGGGGGTTGGGGGGGCATATATTAATGTATGTCATAAACAGCCAACTTTTTCATGTCATACAATGTTTTTATATATATTTTTGCACTTTTTATACACCCATCGTTATCTTAATATCACTAATATAACCCCTCATAATCCTGATGATGGTTCAGCAGAACTGAAACGCTATAGTGTCGACTTTGCTTCTCAATAATTCTCTCCTTCTGCTTGGATTATTTTGTTAGCAATTTTTCTTTACATGCATATATATATGTGTGTGTGTGCGCTCACGCGCGTGTGTGTGTGTGTGCGTGTGTGTATAGTTATGATATATACCTATATAAGAGGCAATGAATAATAAGGGATTCTGTGTTCATGTATTTCCCAAGGAAATACGAACAAGCAACCAAAATAGAATACTTTTTATCAACTCCGCTAAATAGAGTCCTTTTGTCTTTCTTTCTTTTTTTTTTTTTTTTCTTTTTTTTTTCTGGTGCGTTGCCGACCAAAATAAACGGAAATACGGTAAATGTCGACGCGCAAAGGAAAAAGAAGTTGTTAAATGATCAAAGAGAAAACGCAGTTCGACTGGGAGGAAGAAATTGGGCAGATGTAATGTTTGTTGACACAGGCACACAAAGGAAAAGCAGATACAAATGTGGACAAAAGACACGCATTTTGAAATAATAACGAAGCATCCAACATTTCATCTTGCATTTTGTCTTACCCAGTCCCCAAAACTAGATGAGAACCACTTTTATTTATACATATTTCTTAATATTCTCATTTGCACAATTCTTGCGGTAACATGCACAATATATATATATATATATATATATATATTGTTACGGCCATCGGCCACGGTAGGATTATAATGCAGGGAGCAAGAACTACTATGAGGACCGGAAGTTGGGGCAGGCGATAGTGTATATTTTTTTTTGTTGTATTTTTTTTATCTTTGTTTGTCTGTTGTTGCAATTGTGTTTTCTTTATAATAATAATAAAAAAAATGTAAAAACGATACATGTATAAAGAAAAGAAGAAAAGCAACTACGCGTCATATCGTTTGTCCGGTTCAGAATTCCCCACGTGTTCATTCATATCACGTCGACCTCTTTAACCTTGACACACCCTCATTCGTCCATGGTCTCAGTAACCCTCACATAGGACTTTGTCCGTTTCTCGAAGAATTAAACCTATACGCAAGCTCTATACTTAGCGAGTTATAAGGGCTTTCAAAGCTATCAATGAAATATAACTAGTTACGGAGAATATTTGGAGCTTGGGTGGTACGGATACTGTCGACGGAAATTCTCCCCGTCTTTCGAGGATAATGTAACCTCGAAGCAAAGATACAGTAACCGTTACAATATATATATATATATATATATATATATATATATATATATATATGTGTGTGTGTGTGCTCTATTTTTCTTTTAACAATCGTGGAGAAACGTGAAACGCAAATTAACTGAATTACTATTTCAAAATTTTAGGATTCACGTTGTTGACTGAAGTGTTTGTTTAGGCCTTCACTAAGTTTCAGAGGCCATGTTGGTGAAAAAACCGGTCAATAGAAATAAAAGAAGCACAAAATCTATTTTTATATACCAATGATTTCAAGAGTCTTGTGACTTTAAGTTAGTAGATTTACAGGTTTGACGACTCATTCAAATAGCAGAGTGAACTTTTTCAATCGCCTTGGTTGCTCCTGAAGAAGACTTTAATTCCTTCAACAACATTCAGTATCGGTTAACGTGGTTTTCAAAGATAAGAAATTGGTAGCACTTGAAGAAAAACTTTCATAACGCATAAGATGGTCCAGGGGATAATGACATACATTAAATGACTTTGTAAAATGACTCTATATATATATATATATATAGAGAGAGAGAGAGAGATAGAAAGAGAAAGAGAGACGGGTGGAAAGACAGATGTAGATATCTTTCTTGCAACGATAATTAGATACTTAAGAGACTAAGATAGGTACATAAAGCAGCGAGATAAATAAGGAGGAGAGATAGAGATATATAGAAGAGGCACGCGTTACTGTCAAGATAATCAGTGAACAAAGTTTAAACTTCAACATAGACTATTATGTTCCGCTTTGTGC
Organism: Sepioteuthis lessoniana; assembly: GCA_963585895.1. NCBI lineage: Eukaryota > Metazoa > Mollusca > Cephalopoda > Myopsida > Loliginidae > Sepioteuthis > Sepioteuthis lessoniana. The sequence goes on from OY757917.1 coordinate 51,497,853, forward strand.
TCCGGCAGGAATCTTCTTCCTCCAGCTATGACCTAACTGTAAGAAAGAATGGGCTTAGTAGCTAGGTATGACAACCAATGTAGAAGAAGGAAAATTCTGAATGTCCTACTCCTCTACCAACTCATTATGGGCTAAAGTAGCAAGGTAAGACCTATTGCCCCACTTCTCTTACAGATATTGAGAAAGACGAGTATCTTGTAATGGCGACCCGAGTTCAAAACTTGGACGAGGCTGTTTACATTTCACACAGCGCCTATACCCTTGAAAAAGGCATGAATCCAACTATTCTCCCTCCGACTATGAGTAAATAGAATGGAAGACTTGACTCTTCAACATTATCGTTGCAACCAATCTAAGAGAAGGAAAACGCTGAATTCAAACCTGTTAAACTAAACTTAAAATTGACCATGTGTCATAAACTGCGAAGGGATTGGTAAATATACATGTACAACTGTGTGTAATCAAATGATCTCTGACTTTAAAATAATGTTACGTGCTTATTGTGTGCGTGTGAGTGTATTTAAATATTCACCACAGAGATACATGCACTAGATAGATAGATAGATAGATAGATAGATAGATACAGAAAGAGAGAGAGAGAGAAAGAGAAAGATGATATCTATGCAATAAATGCACCCAATATATATATATATATATATATATATATATATATTGTCTATTATATAGTAAATACACAAAAAATATATATATTGTCTATTATATAGTAAATACACAAAAAATCCCCATACACATGCATATAAACTTCTTACACAAACAGACTGACAGACAGACATAGTAGCTTCTTTACGAAACCCTGTACATGTAAAGCAACAGATTTCCGGATCCATCTTTGTATATAGAAAACGAATTTTTTAAATAGCTTGAAACAGATGTACGTGTTTGTAAACACACAAAATGAGTTTGATAACGTAGACACAGCTTCTACTCGTCTCTTTTTTTTTTCTTTCTTTTTTTTGTCGACTTGAACACTGTCAAATGCATTAAAAGATTTCCACATATATGCACACACACACATGCATACATACTTCTTATATGCAGATAACACTTGCAAGTTGTTACATTCATAAACTTGAATCTATTTATAGAACTTTTATTGCTTTTTGTTGTCTTAACCAAAGGCAGATGGTTTACACCCTGAGAAAAGTTGTCCGACGCAGCTAGGGACAGAAGGAAAGGCAAACTTCAAAACTGAGAGAGAGAGAGAGAGAGAGAGAGAGAGAGAGATAGGGAATGGATATCTCCGCGTGAAAAAGAACTCATGAGCAGACGCATTATATCCATGTCGGAAGTCGTCCAGGATATCACTGTAAGCTTCTTAGAGTGGTTTAGCATGAACAGAAGCAGGCACACGCGGACGCTTAGCAGAAAATAGAAAATTGTGACAGTGAACCTTACGAGTATATACAAAATCCTTGGGCAGAGAGAGAGAGAGAGAGAGAGAGAGAGAAGCAGACACGGATAGACAGACGGAAATAGTGGAAAACAGACAAAAAAGAAACAGACAGACAGACAGAACCAGATGGAGAGAAACAGTTAAGACAGAAGTAGACAGAGACAGTCAGTGATAGGCAGGGGAAAGATACAGGCGGTGATAGGCAGGGGAAAGAGACAGCCAGTGATAGGCAGAGAGAAGCAGGAAGAAAGAGATAGACAGAGATAGAAAAAAAGAGTTTTCGATGAAATAGTAAAAAGGTATTTAAAAAACGCATAACTAATACATGAGAGCTCAGCCATCGGCACAAAGAAGCACCCACACACGTATATATACACACACTAACACTCACATGTACACTCTTCTCATTCTCTATACCAACCCACGTAACTTGTGTGGTGTAATAGTTAGAGAGCTAGATTAGCAGCCTATAGTGAGTTCGATTCTCATTGGGAACGCCAAAGTAAGTAAACGTCTACGCATGAGCACTCTTACACATGGACAGACGCATGCGCACATATACACACATACACATATCGTTTGAAACTGTTCTCCATACAAATAACAGTCTAAACCAAGCGACTTGCACGAAGTATACTAACAAAACATTTCGAGTGAGATTACTTATCGCTAAGTGTCCCATGCGTCTTGTCTTGTGCCACACTAAACTACACTTAACAAATCCTGACTAGCCTTAATCTCCTTTAATTGTTTCTCTCTTGATGATACACAACAAATTAAACACGGGAAAAGTTACTACAAATTAGGTCTGGGAAATTTTAAATATAAGTATCTCCTTTTTTCTGAAAGTTTGCTTGACATGACTTCGTTTTTACGAAAAACTAACATTAATGCTGAAGATGATTTTTAGTTTGGCGAAAAGAAAGGACAAAAGGTTTAATATTTTTGTCCTGACAAAGACACTAAATTAATTCAGAAGCCCTGGAGAGTGTGGCGTCATCCTTTCGTTTCCATTACTCTGACTGAGTGGTAGTATCTGTTAGTGTCCGATTTATGAATCAAATAGATGTTTGAGTTATATTTAAAATTATTTTAACCTACATTAATACATTTCCTCTTAAAACTTTAATATTGCGACTAATTATGAAATGTTTAGCTGTTTAAAATCACTGAAGATATAATTTTTGTACTGTATATACATAATTGCTAAGCTGACTTTGGTATAGAATAACCTAACAAGAGTGGCTATGAGGAAAAAAACAATCGACCATATAATTGTTGAAAATTATTAGCATTAAATAGAAATAATTGAAACCATAATTATATACAATTGTGACGGCAAATTCTTTAAAATCCCAAAACGGGACTTTATTTTCGCACGTGTGAAGACGGGGCAGGTTGGCACTTGATCCCTTGTAGAATAAGTCCTCGTTCAGAGTTTTTTTCTCAGGCATATAAGAACTGGCATATTATGTGGGGGATTAATTTATGTCCAGACTGACCGCCGCTGGCAAGGGGTTCCAAATTTCACACTATACACACACCCACCAAGGCCACTAATCTTCCTCCCCTAGAACAATGGAAGATAAGGACCTCTAGGTTTAGACGTAATAATATTAATTATAGTAGTCGGCAATTCCGGTTTCCCGTATAAGAATTTGAAGGAATTTATAGGACAATTTTAAGCAAGATAACATAAGGTGAATAGAAGCTGGAAAAGAAATGTGACATAGCAAACTCGTAGAAGACACTGCAAATAACAACTTAGACCACGTGGGAACATTAAAATATATCAATCTTTTACTACGCATAGATATACACCTTCAACGTGTCAAATATATCATAACTGAATAGTCCATGAACATAACTGTCTTTCTTCTTTTCTTTTCTTTTTCTTCAAATTGAGAGAGAGAGGGGGGTATATAAAATTGGGTATAAGGAGAAACCGTCTCAAAGTTTATTTATCTTTCTTTTCTCGACGGGGTTCCTGTGGAGAGTGTTTCCTCTTTTACGGGCTAATAGATTTTATGCTATTTTTAATACTGGCTTGAAGAACTGGCTCCTTCGTGTCCGAGATATTCTTTTCGTCTTCTTGTACCCGGAGTACTTGGCTTTTGGTTCCGTCCGCCACGAACCCTGTCCAACAACTAATTTTCTTATTATCTATTTCCGCTAACGGGAAGGAGTCCCCACTTTCGTTTTGGGGTCCCAGCCAATCATTTGGCTTCTACCTTCTTCCTTCCCGTGTCAGGCGACCCGAGGGAGGTCACCGAGTACAAACATCTGTTCTTAACGGTCATTCTTTGACGGCTTGCTACTGTTAATTCGAACACGAGGATAGTAGTAATTTTATTTCTATCGTCTCAGTGGGATACCACGTGACACAATATACGAATAATCACTTGGAGCTTAAATTGTTTGCAAATGATTATCAAATGGGAAAACATGGTGTGTTATTGCACTCTATGTATTCGCTCAACCTCTCCACCACCAGCAAGATGTGACACAAAGCTAATTTTAAAGCAGCGTAAAGATTTTGAATTTAGTTTACCTTCTCTTAGATAACGGCTAAATAAGAAAGCCTATCCTATTTACCCATAGCTGTGGGTGGCGGAGAAGAGATGGACTTTTGCCTTTCCTAAGAGCGTAGTGAAACGAGAACAGCTTTGTCCAGGGTTTGAATTCTTACAATAACCGTTACATTTATCGCGTTTCCTACTGCGTTGTAGTATTTCTTTTCATGTTCCCATATTCTCTTACTCTTGAGATTAATTTTCAGTTTAGTTTGCTCCTGAAATCTATGTTCCATCAGCTGGTGGCTGTAGGCAACAGTTATTAGAAAAAAATAATGCCGATAAATTGCTTTTCACTAGATTATAACACAGCCGAAATAGCTATATGAGAAGATAAAGGCTAAGTGTTCATAAAAATCAATATAGGTACCTCTATGCCAGTTATCGACAATGTACAAAGAGTGACTTTGAACTTAAACCCAATTTATTTTACTGTCTTCATCATAAGTCATTTCACTTGTTTTTCTTCTCTAATGATTTCTCGGGTCAAGTTTGATTTTAGCTTAAAAACTTTTCAATCAGACATGGTACAACTTCATTTCGGATTTGGATGGAAGTAAGATATCATGCGTAAAGATTGGAACATTCATTACTCCTTACCTTCTACCGAAATACATACATATATATATATATATATATATATATATACCGGGTGCCTTCAATAAGTTTCCGAAACTTTTTTTTTCAGGCATTTAAAATTGTCGTAGACTCTTGTAAATTCCGTATGTTATGAGATACATCTTATGAGATGACTGACCAATTTTTATGATTTCACGTTCAAATGAACAGCTACAGCAGCAATTGGAAAACACCCTACTAAAGCCTGATTGTTACAGCAGGTGAATTTCAAAAATGCAATAAGGACACTTAGAAGAATGATATGCAATAAAATTTTGTTTTGAACTTAGAAAAAATGCCACAGAAACGTATGGAATGCTTCAGACTGATTTTGGAGCATCTTGCATGAATCGAGCATCAGTTTTTGAGTGGCATAAGAGATTCAAGGAAGGCAAGGAGTCCGTGAGGAATGATGAGAGGTGTGGGAGGAGTAAGGAAATCAATAGACCAGGGTTGATTGGCCAAAGGGTTAGGGTTAGGGTTCCTATGTTGAGGTTTTAAGGGAGTTCAGCAAGAGATTCCGTCAGAAGAGGCCAACACTCTTCAAATCGGGTCAGTGGCATTTCCACCAGTCCACAACTCCATCCTTGTCACAGACTATTTGACCAAGATGGGCATCAAGACAGTTCCTCAGCCTCCCTACAGTCCAGACCTTGCTCCTTGTGACTTTTGGTTATTCCCTAAGCTCAGAGGCTGTCGTTATGAGACAATTAAGGAGATGAAAATTACGAAGGTAATTGACACGCTCACACAAGAGGACTTCCATGGGGTCTTCCAGAAGTTATTGGAACGGTACAAGTGCATTGCAGCCGGAGGAGATTACTTCGAAGGGGAAAAGAGTTTCACGTGTGTACTATCAATAAAAGTGCCCATACGAAAAAAGTCTGGAAACTTATTTAATTATCCTCGTATATATATATATATATATATATATATATATATATATATATATATATATATATTTGTTTAAAAAGCAAGAAATTTAGAAACAGTATTCCATTTCGATAATAGATCTATTTCGCTTATTCAAGGTCGTCAGATGGAATTCAAAATATATATATTTCTTTGAATATTCAGAGTCATTATTCACTTGATATATATATATATATATATGAAAATAAAAACTGCATGGAGTTTCAATTTTTCTCTAAAAAATAAGACAATGTTTGCTTCTGAACTCACATTTTTACATACGAGAACATTGAACCTTTTATACCAATATTATACATACATACTAATGATATTAGGAAGAAAGAATACGCCAGTGTGTCCCAACGTTATAAATATATATACTTGGGTATCTACGTGATAATGTGCATATTTCTATAGGTTTAAGTGATGGGAGGGACTAGAAAAGTCTTTTCGACCAACCAGTCACAACTAACGATCTCTGCCTACAGTTGTAGCTTCATAAGAAGCGTAATCCATCCCAATGTACGCCTCTGTCTTGGAGAACTGAAAATGGTGTCTATGCAAACGATTGCAGAGAAAAGAAAACTGATCGTCCAAGAAGGAAGTTTTAGAGTTTCCTGAGACCCCAAAACTTCAATCCCCAAGGAAATTAAATCTGTTTTCACTTTGACCGATCATATTTTTCGGAATCGAACAAAGCTGCAAGATATAGATAGATATACTCGACAATTTAAAAAAAGCGAATTCTATACAATAAAATGTGTACATGTATTTTAGAATTGGTTTGATTAGTGGCTGAGAAAGTTAGGCCTTCGCTACCAGAGTTGACAGCAAATGTTTCAAATGTTCCTTTTCCATATAACTATTCCTTCCGCTTTTGGAATATTGTCACTATTCCTTCTTCCGTTTGACTTAAGCGAACTCAAGAAAGACTGACATATCTTTTAAGACTCAGTCATAATCGAATAGTGTGTCAGGGTTTCATTAGACTATTTGATAAACTAAACTCAGCTCCATGTTACTAAAATTCTGATAAGCAATACACTTATGCTCTAAACCCATTTGTACATACAAGAACATTGAACCTTTTATACCAATAATATACATAAATACTAAAGATATTAAGAATAAAGAATACACCAGTGTGTCCCAACAGCTAGAAATATACGCATATTGTTCTATGAACAAGCAATGTGTAGAAGGGGTACAACAATGGAAAAAGGCTCCCTTAATGATAATATAAAATGGCCATACCCATTTGGCTTTACTGTTCCACTGTACAGGCAGATGATAATATCTCTACTGTGCAAAGAACAGAGACAAATGACGTCGAGAATGGGTTTCTGTGACTGTCATGAGACACCCTACGAGGAACCTAACTGACACGCCCTCTCTCTCAGGGAGATATTTATTTATTACCTCCCTACAGGAGTTTCTACATTTAAGCCGATCTTCATTTTTTAATCATCCAAATTCCCGATATTACGCAGATAGTCATGAAATACTCATTAAAATCCTTCACTCCTTCCTAAGATCATCATGCACAAGTATTACAATAAGATCATCATGTACTGTTGTTACAATAAGAACCCAAAACAAAAACATCAAAATTAAATAAATACATGATAGTGCCATGCTGAGAAAACTTGACTTTCAAGTCATTTTGTCTGAGTCCAATTTTTAGCGAAAACTTAGTAAGCATGACCTTGTGCCAGAATTGATCTTTCACAAAGACAATGCAAATATTTTGCTCTTGTGTGCGTAGTTTATAAATACGTAATCAAATCTTTTTTTTTTTTTTGACCCATGACTTTGATAAAATAGAGAATTGACGGTGCTTTTTGTTTTGTTTTGTTTTCTTTCTTTTCTTTTAAGATTATATTTGAAGAAGTGAGAAACTAAATTAAGCAAGACTAATTGAGTGGTATGAAGACCTTGTAACCACTGTAAAGAAAAGCAAACTAAAATGATATGGTCGGGTTTTACGATCCAGAGGTCTTGTCAAGATAATCTTGCAAGGAATAGTACAGGGAAAGAGAGAAGATAAAGCAAACAGAGAAAGTGATGGCAGTAAGACATCAAAGAATGGACTGATATGATCTTAAACGCCAGAATAATGGTGAGGGATGAGTTGAATTGGTGACGCCTCTACGATCTCTCAAACTTTAAGAGAGAGTCCATACGATACATCTTTCAGCACATATATAGAAGATTTTTAAATAGAAAAGAATAAATTTTTGCCCACGAAGAAAGACCACTGAGTACTTCATTATGCCCAAAGGTGATCAGGGAGTGTCTTTTTGTTAATGGCATATCAACCTTCTCGTGCTATGTAATGCCAAATCCATTGTACTATTTAACCCATAGCTGGGAAAATAAGAGGATTCATAACTTTCCCGAAGGTATATGTCCAAAAGGGAACGTAATAGCGCGACTGGAGTTCGAATTCGTTTTCTACGATTCCACAGTCCAGCGCGTTAACCATAACGCCACGAAGCCACCCCAACTAGGAGTGTGCAAAGCATAAGTAGTGAATTCATGTGGATTTTTTTATAAAATATTTCAAGCTCTTTTAGTCACTCGTTTAGAATTTCGAACAAAGGTAACGGGTGCATTTTTTACTTCATCAGGGCTGGATATTAAAGAAACGTTGAGAATTTAATGTTCAAGAACGAGAGGGGGAAGAAATTGTTTAACAAACAAACAAAGATGGAGGGATGAATGAAAGAAAAAATAAAGAAATGAAGGAAAGAAACGTGGATGAATGAATAAAAGAAAAAAAGGAAGAAATTAGGATGGAGAAATAAAATACATGACCAGAGAAGAAAATTATATTAAACGAGCAAAAACAATGAATAGTTTATAAAGTAAACAACACAAAACTCACGTATGAATGAAAATCAGACAACGAATGATTGAGAAAGAAAAATTCAAAAGAAAGAGAATCCAAGAAAAAAAAAACACACAAGACAATGACTAAATGAAAGAAAGAAAAGAATGAAAAGAAGAAACAACAGAAAGAAACCGACACGAATGAAAATAAAAGTATAAAATAATGACGAAATGAATTTTTTAAAATAAATAATAAAAAATATAATGGGAGAATTCTGGCCGTTAATTTTTTTCTGTAGTTATTTGCCAAACATTCAACTGATGACCACGTTAATCAAAAACTGATTCAATTTCACTACTTTCAGTTCATTTGGGTGCGTCATGTCTATGTGAGACTGTTCGCTGAGCCGCATAGCACAAACATGCTTTGTCGAAGGCGCCAATTAAGACCTATTAGAAGAACACGTGGAGTCGTAAAGACAACAGACACCGACGTTGAATCCAAAGCTTTTTGGTATCTTGGTTTATATGTGATTCATTCATTTTGAGAAAAACACTCCTCCCGTCTATTTCAAATGACAGGTAGTACATACATGAACAGACTGCAAAAGAAATAGAAATATGAACAGATATAGCTAGCTAGCTAGCTAGCAAGATGAATAGATAGATATTCATCAAGTTTTATCATCAAAAAGCAATTTCGCAATAGGAAACGTTAAGAGTAGTTGAAGTCGTCATAAACAATATAAATATCTGTTGGTTTTATGATTTGGTGGAGGAAGGAGGAGGATTGATTTTGGCTCTTTTCTTTTAAATTGATTTCTTTGTGTCTTGCAGGTTTTTTGTCTTCAGCAAATTCTGTAATTCCTGGAAATTATGGGATGCTTGATCAAATTGCCGCCTTCCGATGGGTAAAAGAGAATATCATTCATTTCGGGGGTGACCCGGATCACATTACAATCGATGGACACAGCGCTGGAGGTGCAAGCGTCGGACTACACCTGGTTTCCCCCTTGGCCAAAGGTAAGTAGCAGACTACTCGGTGGGAAGGGTGATGGCCTACAATGTTGTCAGAGTAGAATCAACCGTGACTTTCTCCCGATTTCTTTTATTGACGTGATTGATTAATGTTAGCATTGCAGCGCCACAGGACAGATCGGACCCAAAACAAATATCTTAAAGTGTGTACACAAAAAAAATCAGATAGGCACACAAAGAGCCATGATTTGACGCGTCCCAGTGTATCAGGCAGAGACAAAATAAACGGTTATTTTAAACCAAAAACTTAAACGTCAAAATCCAGCTCAAACTCAACTTAAAGCGTCATTAGAATTCACATAGTGTTGCTATCGGCTCAAACACAATTTTAACCCTTATTTCAATCGGCACAGTATTGATAACGTCTTAAACACCACATTAAGTGTCATTAGAATCAGCATAATGTCGCTAACGGCTTAAAAGTGCAACTTCAACTTTCATTAGAATTTGCGCAGTGTTGTTAACGGCTCTAAAACAATTTTAGGTCATGAGAAAGGTAATGGCTCAAACAATTTTGGGCGTTATTAACTATGTTGTGAACACAATTTTAAGGCTCTAAGACCCAGAAAAATTGTAATCGATATAAGACAGGTCGGGAGAATTGGTAAATTGAGACAGAATATTGATACTAGGACTTTTTTGAAATTACGGGACTTTATTTATCCGGTGACATTATTTATTCGGTGGCATTTAATTTATTTATCCTGTGGCATTTAGGTCATCCCAAAATTTTGCATCATTTTCAAATTAAAGCAAAACAAAATAGTCTGACCAGATTATAAGATGATGTGATGAATTAATCCATCAAATCAAACACAATCAAGATAAGAGTCTCGCATTGTTAGCGAAGCTTACAATACGCAGACTGTATTCCCTGCTGAGGGGTAAAGCTATCCAAAATAGGAGTGTCCCGTAATTGACCTTAAACTGGATGATTCCAATTCTGAAGTCTGGAGAGTATCCTTTCAGGATGTCGAAGTAAAGATAAACAAATTTTCGTGACATTTTGTTGCATTGGTTCAAACTTGACAATTGCTCTGCCAAAACTACCGTTTTTGGACGCTGAACTTGGATTCAATGGGCAGAGTGGACTGAGAGAAGTTGATTCCAAAATATTCGCTTCTAATTATCTTTAAGATAAGCCTGGTTAGGGTCACTTGATCGACAACGAAAAATGAGGGCAGCTGTGAAGACTTATCCAGAAACAAACAGTTGAATACTGGTCTCAAAACTGCAGGTAGCTCATACAACAATATGAAGACAATCTTGCACTACTTGGCATAGTAAATAAAATATAAAAGTGGGTATCCCATGATTTGACAGATCAGCAGCTTGCAGGACCTAACAAGTGCTTGTTTGCTTAAAAGAAGGACCCATTTCTTTATTAGCTTATTGAGGTGTCTCATGTGTGTACTCATAAGCAAGGCTATTGATTAATTGATTGATTTTAACGACATCTAGGAATATATCATACCTTGATGTTGGGGTATCACATTCATTGAGCATTAAAATTTACATTTTTTGTATAGTTGTTTCTAAAGAGTTTGTATTTTTTTGCCCGGTATATCTTATCCAGAGATGGGACATAAAACCACTCCGAGTTAGAGTGGACCTTGGAGTAAATTGCAATGAAGGGGTACAATCCCCAGACCCCCAGAACTGGAGCTTCACCACCAGATGCATTTTAGTGTCATACAATCAGCGTAATCTAAGCCTCGCCAATTGGGCAATAAGGATATCAATATCAAATACAAATAACTTGTGCACAGTTTTATGGTTTCAAGTATTCCAATCTAATACTAATAATTATATGGTTTCAAGTAATTATTTCTATTTAATAATAGTCATTTGTTTGCCGTTACATGGTTTCAAGTAACTAATAACCCTTAGTAAACCATTATAGTTTCTTGTAATTATTCTTAATACAAATAATTTACACTTATATGATATCAAGTATTCCAATTGAATGCAAATAATTTTTAACAGATTTAATTGAAAAAAGCTTTAACACTAAGAAGTAACATTACTCCAGGTCAGAGTGAACCTGGGTGTAATGGCAATGAAATATGGACTCTATACTACCCAGATCTTCAGAATTGGAGCCTCACCACCAGCTATAGTTTTGTGTCATAGCCAGGGAACCCCATATTCTAAGCACCGCCAATAAGATTCCTATCTGCCCAAACAATACTTGAATAACCCAACAAGAGTTTCCATACCATAAAATTAGTAGAATTACATAGGAATACTTGAAATCATAATTATGTACAATATACTTGTATTTATTACAAGTTATTTTCAAATGATTATCAAATTTTACACAAAAGGAGTACAAGAATAGAGTAGGCGTGACTGAGTAAAAAAATGATCTGCTGGTAATTGCGGAAGAGAGTAAAATTTGACCATGTTGATGGTATATGCACGAACCAGAATCCTTCAAAGAAAATGAGACACAATAAATTCTCGAAGATAATAAAATACAATGATACCTCCTAATCCTGGCCAGAAGACTAGAACTAATGCTGATTAATAAGAAGAAAAGAATTTGTCATTAGGCAGATTTTGCCGTTCCAGCAGACCGTAGAATAAAAGTTAAAGAAAACAAATAGACAGACAAATACTTGGATCTTGCAAGAGAACTGAAAAAGCTTTTACACACGAAGATGAGGGTGATACCCACTGTGACTAGTGCCCTTGAAAGAGTCCCTAAAGGCCTGGAAAAGAGATTGGAGAAATCAAGGACCATCCAAACTGCAGTACTGCTTAAATCAGCTAGAATATTTACAAGTATTTTGGAGACTTGAAGAGACCTGCTTTAACTCAGACTTCAGTGAAAATCTATCAATCAAAACTAGAGTTAAAAACTGGCAAGGAATAATAATAATAATAATAATAATAATAATAATAATAATAATAATAATTGTGATGCAAACAGATTACTAAATTTCGGCTTGACCACCGATAATCAACAAAAAAAGGGAACTTGCCGTATTGCGGACTATGCAGTCCCGGGAGACTACAAAGTAAAATTTAAAGAATCCAAAAGGAGAGATAAATACCTAGACCTTGTGAGAGAACTAAAAAACTATGAAACATGAAGGTGACGGTGATACCGATTGTAATTTGTTCGCTTTAAACAATCCACAAAGGATTAGTAAAGGAATTGGAAGACTTGGAAATAAGAAGACAAGTGGAGACTATCCAAACTAGAGCATTTTTAAGATCGGCCAGAATACTAAGAAGAGTCCTGGAACTTTGAGGAGACTTGCTGCCACCCAAACTCCAATGACTGATTATCAGCTAATGCTGGTGTGAAAACTCCTAAAGGAATGAAATAATTATAATTCGGGAACTGGAAAGTGGATTTTTACCTCTGCTGAAGTTTTTCCTTCAGCTGTCCAAGCTGAAGGAAAAAACTTCAGCTGAGGTAAAAAATCAAGAGAGGCATTTTCCAGTAATATGTGCTTTCATCATTACTATTTGCAATAACAATTATGCCACTCAATCACAAACTAAGGAAATGCACTGGGAGGGGCTACAATTTATAAAATTGCAAGAAAAGATTGATCACCTTATGCACATGGACGACATTTGTTTGCTACATTTCAAAAACAATTGGTAACCTTAATACAAACAATAAGAATATACAACCAGGATATGGGAATGGAATTTGGCGTAGAAAAATGTACTATACTAATAATGAAATGTGAGAAGAGAAAAATAACGGAAGGAATAGAACCGCCAAATCAAGAAAGAATCAGTACCGTCGAAGAAAGTCAAAATTACGAGTACTAAAGAATACTAGAAGCGATACCATCACCTGAGGAGATGAGAGAAAAAATAACAAAAGAGTATCTCGAAAGCAAGAGCTTCTGGAAAGCAAGCTCTACAGTAAGAACATCATCAAAAAGATAAACACATGGGCTGTCCTCCTTGTAAGATATTCGGGGCCATTCTTGAAACTGAAAAATGGACAAGGGCACAAATAAGTTGATGATGATGATGATGATGCACATCCGAGAGGTAGACAATATGTGTCAAGAAAATAAGAAGGAAAATGTCTCGCCAACACTGAAGATTGCGTGGATGTATCAATACATGGACTCAAAGACAACAAAGAATGACTAATTACCACGGTAAGTAACAATACTGACAACATAAATATAAACAGAAAAATAATAACTAGAAAGCAGAAACGGGAAAGAAAACACCTGTATGGGTATTTCAAGCGAAAAACCGAAGAAAGCTCACACACGATGACCTGGATATAGCTAAGAAGGGGAAACCTTAAAAGAAAAACTAAATCTCTTGTAATAACAGCACAAAATAACGATATTAGTTATGTTGAAGCGAAAAGACGCAGCAGAATGGTAAGTGTAGTTTATACGGTGATAGAGATAAAAGCGTTAATCACATAGTCAGTGAAATCAACAAACGAGCGCAAAAAGAGCACGAGACTAGACACGACTGGTTGGGGAAGATTATACACGAGAAATGCGCCAGAAATTAGAATTTGACTTTACAAATGGTATTTTTACAACCCAGAATCTGTCCTTGAGAATGAGACTCATGAAATTCGTTGCGATTTTGAGATACAAACGGATCACCTAATCTCAGCCAGATAATTAAGAAAAAACAGAGACTGGCAGACCACGGACGGAAAGTCAAAGAAAACGAAAAGAGAGAAAAGTACTTGGACTTTGCCAGAAAACTAAAAAAGTTATGGAACATAAAGGTGACAGTGATACCAATCGTTACTGGTGCGCTGATAACGGCCCCCAAAGGCTTGGTAAGGGGACTAGAAGAGTTGGAAATCGGGGGACGAGCTATAAACTACAGCATTATTAAGATCGAGCAGAATACTGAGAAGAATCATGGAGATCTAAGGTTACTTGCAGTCACTCCAATAAAGGACCATCAGCTAATGTGTGAATTAAAAATAATAATAGTAATAATAATGAATACAACAAAATAATAACAACAAAGATGGCACCGACAGAGATCGAGAAGTAGAATAAAGGATATGTTTATAGGATTGATTGATTGAGTGATTGATGCTTAAAGGTTAGTTAATTGCGTACATTGTACGTTTTTATTTACATTTTTTTTTTTTTTTGGAAAGAAATTTTTCCACGCGGTTCTATGATATCAAGTATTCCTCTCTAATATAAAAAATTGCATAGAGATCTATTTGACCCATAGATCTATTTGACCCATAGATGGAACCTTCATAGGTACTACCATTCTAGATCAGCGTGGACCTTGAAGTTATAACAATCCCCAGAACTCCAAAACTGAAGCCTTACCACCAGATGCAGTTTTGTGTCATACCAAAGACACACTTTTGGTTTGTTTTTTTTTTTTACTTTCTGCAGGAGATACAGTCAACGTATTCAAAGCCTTACAGACAGGATTTGATTTGAGCATCTAAAAGATAAACGGTTTCTCTTGCTGGTTGGCAAGTGGTCTGTTCACCTAGCCTTCTTTGAGATAAAAACGATGTGTGTCTGAAGTGAATTAAAAAAACATTTAAGAATTAAAAAAGGAAAAGACTAATTAATATTATTTATAATGATAATTCATTGCTTATTTTGATGGGTTTTAATTGTCATGTTTTGATTTTTTCAGGACTTTTCCAGCGGGTCATACAACAAAGTGGATCTCCGTTAGCTCATTGGGCTGTGAAGAAGTTCCCAGACAGATCCAATCTACACTACAAGCTCTTCTTGTCCAGCCTTCGTTGTCTACATAATTCCACAGTGGAAATCAAAAGATGTTTGAAAAGTATTGATCCTGAAAGATTAAAAAGAATTATATTGGCCGACCTTGAAGTAAGAACCTTACTTCTCTTTCTCTTTCTTTCTCTCTCTCTCTCTCTCTCTCTCTCTCTCTCTCGCTCCTTTATTTTTCTTACGATCTTTTTTCTTACTTTCTCTCTTTAATGCTTTATATATATATATATATATATATATATATATATATATAAGAGAGAGAGAGGGGGAGAGTAGTGGGAGTTGGTAGGTATGGAAGAAAAACATAAGTAATTTAGTATAGATTAGTTGGTATATGGGCGGAAGCATTAGGAATATAGTTTTAGAAATGAAAGGAATACTGTCACAACATCGAAAACAGATTTCAATGCTAAAATTAGCTGTTCCCTCCAACCCTGAAACAAAAAAAAACCTTCGAATAATGATATACCGACTTAAGTTTCGAAAATTCAACGATATATCCCACTCGCTGAATTTATGCATAGACCAGAAATTTCCGACACTTGCATATTACGATATATATTCCGGTTCTTTTTATTAACAATTTTTTCTGTGATTTCTTCCATTTTATATACATTGACATCTAGCAAACAAAACTTACATAATGAGTCTAGAATTTTTCATTTTTAGATACTTGTTTAGAATTGGTTTGTGTTCAGGAACACGAAGAACTGTATGCAATATGGAAACTTTATTTGGACTAAAATTAAATTATAAGAATGTTATAAAACAAGAAGAGTTTAATTTTCATCATAAAATAAATTGCATTTCTAATTTCAAAAATATTTTAGGGCTAGGTACTGGGTTGGTATTTGGTCTGGGTTTGTCAACTTAGATTTAAGACTAGGTCAGCGTTTAATATTCTGCATCACACTGGGTAGAGCTGACAAAGATTTTTATCCTTCGCGACCAGTTCAGAAGGAAGAGTAAAGAATTAAAATTTAAGGCGAATCTGTGATGCACCAAGCTCGTCACCAATGGCTTATTATAAATTCAATTTTTTTTTTCAAAATAAAGTTCACTCCACCTGATGAAACTGTTCGCAAAATTATTTTGGCCACAAAGATCACCATGAAGTTAATTCTAATTTCCTCGTGAGTTTAATACAGAAAAGAATATCCTCTGAACTTGGTTCACTAATTTACTTTCCTCAGACGATAACTGTTACGCTAGGCGCACCTCCTACAGCAGTAAGCAAATTGAGGACCGCGTGTCAGACAAAGCAGGGCTTATTTGTAAAATTTGTAAATTTCAATGAAGACAGCAGAAAAATGGAAATGTTTTGTAAACTCACTAAAAGAAAAGCTAAAAAATTTATAAAAGGTTTCAGTAATAACTTTAAATGAGCAGGTGTTTTGAAACTTTTGCAAGATTATTCATGCTATTCAGCATTTATCAAAAATGTTTTCTTGGGATCACCATTGTCACAATTTTTAAACTGAAACTTCTCAACTCTCCTAAACAGTTTGTATTTACCAAATCCCTCCGCCCCCGAACGGATTATAGCTAGTTTGAATTCAGAATTTTCCTTCTTCTAGACTGGTTACCACGGTTAAAAAGGACAGTCTGTCCTACTATTTACCCATTGCTAGTCAAGGAAAGAATAATTTGATTCACACCTTTTCCAAGGGTATTAGCGCTATGTAAAATACACACGGTCTTGTTCAGGATTTGAATTCAGGTGGCCGAGTCCATTTACTTAAATAATAACCGTTATGCCACGAGTGCTTCTCAGTAATAGGTTCACAGCAATAAAGACAGTTATTCTTAACTTACACTTGAAATAATTGTTATCAAGCATACCTGAACAATTTCTATCATCAAACGTGAAAAAAATGACTAATATTTCCGGACGAAAATTGCTATTTCCTTATATCTAATTTTTCTCACAAATATGTTTTTTTTATATATGAATGATCCACCGGATTTAAAATTTACTCACGCAGGTGCTCTTCATGATGAACTGGTGGTGGGTACGTCTTTGAGCAATGGCAACCATGCCATTTCAGTCTGGTAGATAAGAAAGCAAAATTATCAATGGAAGTTCTGAAATTATTTTTTCCAAACCGCTTCATCTCACTCCGTGGAGAAATCCCGTGACAGGTTCGTTTACCAGGTCTATCCCCTTAAGGTTACTTCCTTTAAATATACCTAAAGTCTCAAGTCTTATAATGTAGACTACAAACAGCTGACAAACTGAAAGATTTTATTCGTCATGAGATCGCAGCTATACAAAGTGTAATGAGTAGTGGGGAGTCGTAGAACTTCAGGTCTTCAGAAGTATAGAGCTTGTGAAGCAACGTATTTAGATGAAAATGACAAATATTGTTCTTTCTTATAGTAAAATTAAATTTTGAACAGAATCCATGTCACCTTTTTTATTTACATCCAAAACCTGAGACTCAGTCTCTGTATATAAGGAAAAAATGCTACTTATCTAAAATATATTTCTCAGTTTGTTTGTTCTGTTTTGTTTTGTTTTGTTTTGTTTTGTTTTTTGTTTTGTTTCTAATTTTTAGATGATGCATTCAGTCATTATTTTTATTAATTTTCAATAGTATTTTCTTTTAACTTTTAGAATTTTTATTTGTTCTTTCACTTTTATAGCAACTCATTTGTACTGGCATTTTCTCGACAGCAAATAATAGTATATATTAGAGACAATAATGAAGGAAAAGCTCCCGGTGAGACTCAATTTCAAATCTAATTTTGCCTTTTTAACCGTATGAACTAAACTAGGAAAGTCCCAAATCTATGAACTTATCCTTTATTTTATCTCTCGTCTTCTCGCTGCTATGTTTTCTGTTATTGCTTTCCATATTTGAAGTATCCGTTACTTATTTTATTTTTCAGTAGAGCATTTTGAATTATTATAAATTTTGATTAGTACTTCCATTTATCATTTTAATATTTCTAGTTTTTAGTTTTATCATAAATCACTTGGGTCGTCACTTCAAGTTTTATCTCTTCGGTACCACCACTCTGTTTCGCTAAAAGTAAAAGGTGTATTTTACCGATGCTTATGTAATACTTGTCAGGAAGATGGGGCATTTGTGTTAAATTAATTGGCACACCTGAATAGCGTCTGACCATAAAAATATCTTGAAAAAATTGTACGGAAAATCTTTTTTATTCCTTAGTATACTAATATCTCAACTCCTGCGATTTTCAGAAACAACAAATATTGATTTATATCGATTTTTTAACCGGGACACTGTTTACTATGTCGAAACGATCTCAAACTGTCCGACACGCATATATACCAGATATCTTCCCCTTGGTTTTCTTTTTATTATTCCCTGAGAAAATAAGGTGGAAAATCCATAATAATAGAAATGTGAGAAAACTATTAAGACCCAAGTTTCATTTCATTGTTGACATTTTAAAATAAAACCAAGGGGAAAATAAGTGATACACATGTGAGTCGGTAAGACAGAGATCATTTCGACGTAGTAATTATACTGTAAACAGGACACCTCATCTAAAATTACAAATTTTTTTCAAAACTGACAAATCGCCGCAGTAGAGATAAGTCTTTTGTAAACTAAACAATAAAATCATTTTAAAAAAATGTTTTTTCTCGGTTATTTGTGGCCTGATGTTCTTCGTTCAAATATGCCAATTGATTATGCATCTAAACTGTCCCAGCGGAAGTTACTTAATATCAACAATCTTTACATATATATATATATATATATATATATATATATATATATATAGAGAGAGAGAGAGAGAGAGAGAGAGAGAGAGAGAGAGTGAGAGACAGAGAGAGAGAGAGAGAGAGAAATTGATAAACAAGGTAATATGAGAAGAATAAAAAGTTTAATGAGAAGGAAAGTCGATGCTATAAAGCTGGTACAATCTCACTTTGGCCCTCCTCGACAATCGTTCTGTCTTTACATTTCCTCGTACTTGAGGAAACTTATTTTAAGTATCTATTACTGTATTCCATCTTTAATTAATCAATTTCCACACATAACACAATTTCCCTATTATCTCCTACAAACTTATTTTTCAGTTCATTGCATGTTCTCACTGATATCTCAGATCCCCCCACTTTCAATTCTCTATTCCCTCTCCCTTTCTCCAGTAAATATTTTATCCCTTTACTTTTCCTACTTTCATTTACTACTTCACTTACTTTTCTCTCACAGCGACGACCTTTTTTCTATTTTTCAATATTATATTTTATTTATGAAATATCAATTTACAAAGGTTTATTTTGTGATTTACAATATTTAATTATTTAGCGATTCATGTT
Source organism: Sepioteuthis lessoniana (assembly GCA_963585895.1). Taxonomy (NCBI): domain Eukaryota; kingdom Metazoa; phylum Mollusca; class Cephalopoda; order Myopsida; family Loliginidae; genus Sepioteuthis; species Sepioteuthis lessoniana. The sequence continues at coordinate 51,517,272 of OY757917.1, forward strand.
TGTCTTGTTTGCTTGTTTTCTTTTCTTCCCCTCCCTCCCCCCTCTCTCTCTCTCTCTCTCTCTCTCTCTCTCTCTCTCTCTCTTATATTCCCCCGCCTCTCTTCTATCTCCTTATCTCTTATTCTTCCATTTCTTTCATTTCTCTTCATTTCTTTTTCCTCCATTTTTCTCCTTTTTCCTTCTGATTCAAAATCTTTCTTAGTGAACAAATAAGTTCTACAGAATATTTCTAAACTGTTATAGTTATAACATATTTTAAACACTAACGCTGGTTTATTAATTAAACGATTAATCCCTTTTCCTGTATATATAGTATTTCCTACTTGTTTTTGCATTTCATTAAACATCTATCGGTGATTTAACATCACTAGATATCATTCTTCCTGGTCTTGATGATGGTTCGTTAGAACCGAAACGTTATCTTATTTATCAATTTTTCTCGATATTGTCGAATTTACTTCCATTATTTACTTCCATATATATATATATATATATATATATATATATATATATTCTATCGAAGACCGCGGAGAATTTCTTTTTAGGATTTTTAAGTTAAGACTTTCGAGTTTTATTATTTTCTTTATATCTGGGTCGAGGTAGTGAAGAAAGTGCTTCATACTAGCTCAAGCGATTTCGACCAATTCGCTAGTAGTCCTCTGGGGTTATGTTTGCTTGTTTGTTGCTGTGAGTTTTTATATCTATTTGGGATGTTTTTTGTTTTGTTTTTTTATACTATAGGGTTAGCTCATTCTGTATATAATCACCCATCCATTCCTCCTCCGGTCACAAAATCAAACATTCTCGAAAAACTCCTTCATGCTTGTAAGACACAAGTTCCGTTTTATGATCCCTACGCAAAATATACATACACACCAACGACATCTCGATGGGCTTTCCCCTTGAACCCACTATATCTGAATTCCATATATCCCACATAGAAAACAAAATATTTAACACAATAATAAGATAGCCCAAAATATATGTCCGCTATGTAGATGATTAATGCCACACAATCCTATGATGAAATTAACAAACTAAAACAAACCCCGGAAAAGAACTCTGTACTAAACTTTACAACTGAACTCAACAAAAAATCCCCTTCCTAGACGTTCTTACTGTCTCTAGTAATAATAACGAACTCATTACAATCCCATACAAAAAATCAACCTGTCACAATTCCACTTTATTCAACTACCATAGTGAATGCCCTTCAAAATATAAAATAGCCCTTCATCTAAGACAATATTTTACGAAGAACTCGATAACATAAAACAAACCCTAGTTAATAATAACTTCCCTAATATCCCTAATCGACCAACAAATAAACTCATTATCTATCACACTAAATTTAAAGCATCCAACGTTATAAATAACATTAACTTTCAAAAAAATCTCCTCAACTAAACCAATGTAGTTTATAAATTTACATGCCCATTTCAAGAGTGTCTCTCGCAAAATAACACAAAAGTTAATACCTATATTGACCATACTACCACAAAACTCTCTCGTCGCCTTACATACCACTGTTCAGACATAAGTGCCATAAAACGACATCTAATGATAAAGAATAACAAAGACACAGACAAACTCAAATCCTAAGATATAAGAAAGATTCTTATAAATAATATAAAAATCATATATAAAAATAACAACAAAAAATCGCCTACAAATGCTCGAATCCATAAGCATAAAAAATAAAAAATAACTACTATCAATAAAATAGCATTCAACTCAGGTATTGATATATTAAACATATTCAATAACTAACCCAAGCTCTCCTCTTAAAAGAACAAATACATATAAAACTCACGGCAACAATAAAACATAATCCCTGAGGATGACCAGCGAAATGGTCGAAAGCGCTCAGGCTAGTAAGGAGTACTTTCTTCGCCACCTTGACCCAAACATAAGGAAAATAATAAGACGTAAACATCTTCACTTAAAAATCCTAAAAGGAAAATACTCCGCAGTCTTTAACAGAACATGCTTAAATAATAATTAGCTGTCTAAGTACACAATATATATATATATATGTGTGTGTGTGTGTGTGTGTGTGTGTGTGTGTGTGTGTGTGTGTGTGTGTGTGTGTGTGTTACCTTCAAAAGAAATCGAGATTGAAGCTGTATTTAATAAGACAAAAAGGAAAAATGAATGAAGGGATGAAGCATTTATTTTCTTCAAAAGAGTCCCCTTGGCACTCAGCTAGTTTTCAATTGGCGAAGCGCCCCTGAAACTCATATTGTCAAATGACAATTTTTTTTTTTTTTCACATTTTCAAAACTCTTCTCGGGATGAATTTTCAGTTTACATAAAAGAAAGTTATATCTGGTAAGAATGAAGGGCACTGCACTGTACTTCCCCAAAAACATTTCGTTCATGACTATCGATCCTGGCATCACAATCTTTTTTTTCTTTTTTTTTTTTTTTTTTTGCTTTTGACTCATGTAGTTATCATACCGTGCACACGTCTTTTTATGTCTTTTTTTCTTTTATTTGCCACTTCAATCTCGTTACTTTCTGATTACACCTCGTATATAGGGATTAAGCTATTTTCTCATTTACTACTCAAATTTAAGTAAAGTTGGTGACCTTAGTCGAGGATGACCCAAAGACTCCCTTAAGGCTACTACAACGAGGTGTAGGGGAGGGTGCTACTCCATTCCCTGGATTGCTCCCCTTTACCCTTGATCCTTACCTTATAATGCTGAGTGTTAAGCAAGGCGGCATCAAGTACCATTTTTGAGTCTTTGATATAACTAGACCTGGGATTGAACCCCGGTCTCCCGAACCATTGGCGAACACTTTACTCATGAGGCCAATGATTTACTACCATAGAGGCATGTAATGTATATGTATTATATCTCATGCTGTACGTATACGGTATTCCTTTAGACCTCTCTCCCGTTCGTGCAAAGTCACAAATATCAAGCACCCTGTGAGGAACTTACTTACTGGCAATGAATCTGTGACTCTAAACATTACCCCAAGGCGGGATGCTATGTGTTAGTCTCTATTGATAGTATTAATAAATTCATAAAACGTACTTTTGCAACACAATCTATTGTTTTACATGCGTGGCTTGCGTGGTGTAGTGGTTGGGCTTGCTGACCATTGTTAGCGAGTTCGATCATCTCTGGGTACTCTATATTTCTGACTTTATGTAAACTAAGTTAAAATTAGTCAATTAGATGACTTACTGTAAAGACAAATCACACTGAAAGCACTGGTTCCCGTCAGATCACCAAAGTCAGGCAGCAATGGGTGCGTTCACTATTCAAATAAGACCACGTAGTAACAGCAGGTACATAAAGCAAATTGATGTTTAAAGAAAGATTAGTAAATAACAATAACAAATACTGTAAATAACCTAGGGCACCTCGCATAATAGTGAGCTCGGTTAGCTGATAATTGTTTCTTAATTCGATTTGCACAGAGTATTCCATATATCTGGCTTTGTTCCAATTTAAGCTAAGCATAGTAAACGGCAGCTGTGTGCTTGATTAATAACTAGTGATAACAGTTAAATGTTTTTGAGAGGGTGGGTATCTTGCTTAGCTAGTGAGCTTTTTTAGTTAGTGGACTGACCATTATTGGTGAGTTCAATTCTCACTGGGGGTCCTATACTTAAGAAATAACAGCAGTGAAGTTTTGGAAGAGGGTGGACTAGTTATTTGCAGCTTTTTCCCTTTCTCGGTGGCGAGGGGGAGTCTTGCGCTGACCCCCGTGAAAGAGGAAAACTGATGCAATTTCAATATGATTTTCTTTTATCTGCAAATGTCCTTACAGTTGCTCAGACAACTAATTTGCCGTATCTGATTGTCTTTGTCAACCCTGTAGGGCTGATTTCGTAGGCGTTTTATCAAATCTTTTTGTTTTCAATTTCATGTGAATTTGCTGGTTTTATTCTCTTGTTTTAGTGGTCGTCTGAAGTTTCTCCGGTTTTCATTCCCGTTGTGGATGGCTATTACCTTCCGGATATTCCGGAAAAACTGATGCGGAATCATCCTGTAAACGCCCACCAGTTTATGACGGGAACCACCAGAGACGAAGGTGCAAGTGCGGGTAGGTATTGTCAGGGTGAGGCTGAACTGACCTTCGATTCCATACACACCACTTCCCGTGTCTCGTCGTGATGTTCCGGGGACCAGACCATGGTCGAGAAGAGATAACGCACGACAGAGGGAGGGTTGGATTCATGCCTTTCTCAAGGCCATTGACGCGAAAGTGACACCACCAACTGCAATTAAAACTCATACTCAGTTTGCTGAATTTCAACAACTTCAATTCGCGTCTCCTTGACGGAAAAAAAATTACTTAACTCCCAACAAGTTGTTTACTGACTTATGAGATATTAACTCTCTTTAAGAGCAGTAAAGATGCTGCTAAAATTTTTGTTTAAATGTTAGCATCTTTCATCTTCTTTTTAATTGATCTCTCAGAAGATATCTGACATTATCAAAGATGAGTGTGTTTTAAAGAGGCTCTCATCAACCTCAACCATCATTTCAATTTTAGCTAACACTGAAATGAACTGAAGTGCCAAAACATTAGATACAACTACCTAATGATGTACATCTGCTCCCTTCACTAAAATAATGGCGGCTACAAAACTCTAGAGTCGTTGTGTGGGAATAGTTATCTATCTATCCAGACACGTTCCAGAGCCGTACATTGTTAGATCTGTCCGCAAAGAATTTAGTGAAATCTGAAACATGTCTCTTACATGTTCAATTTAGTTTAAATCTGATAAGCGCAGGGTCAATGAAGTATTTGGAAGTTGGTCCCGTGTTCCTGCAACCAATTTCGTGTCATCTTCCCTCGATGAGGACGCGTGGCTTAATCTTACTGGAATAAACCATCCTCAACAGAAAAACTGGAAAACATAATGGCCTGTAACAAGGTCGCATTTGTTAGACTTACCTAATACTCTCCTGACAACCTGGATCGATTGTTGCATAAAGTCTCCGCTAGACATGAGACCGACTGTCTAGCATACAATACCTCGACTGCATCCTCCACAGAAAGTTAAGGCCCTCTACCTCCAAACATGTGTCCTCCGTATGATACTAAACGGCATCCGGTAGGAAGGCTCCAGTTCTGAAGCTCTGGGGAATGTGGGATACCCCTTCCTTACTCCAAGGTCTACTCTGATCCAGAGTGGTTGTTAGGGTGCCATTTATTGATCAAATAGATCTGTTTAAAAATTAGGTATGAATTCTCGGATAGGAATTCTTGAAACCATATAACTGTTCGCAAATTATTTATATAACGAATAGTTAATTAAAGTATTTTTTTTCAAATTATTATTATTAAATAGGAATAGTTACTTGAAAACATTCAATTGCTAGCAAAAATGACTGATTTGGAAATTAAATAACTCAACATGTCGAAAAAACAACAAGCTGACGTTCATTGTGGGTAAACTTCAGGAAATTTCAAGCCGAATCCAGGACAAGGCCTGAGGGTACATCTGCCGAAACGTTGTAACGATGAATTCATAGATGAAGAAAATACTCTGATCAATAAATGAAGCCGAGTGTTTTTGACTTTTAAATTTCTGATTTCGGCTATGGAAAAATGCTAAAAATGTATTCTAGCTTGCAAACAAATCATCAAATTGGAATTGTATCTTTAAACGATATAACTGTGTAAATTATGTCTGAAACTGTGCAAACAAATTATTATTATATTCAACTAAAAAATAAGATAAAAAAAGATTATCGCAAAAGAACGTTATATAGTTATAATTATAATCAAATATCACTCATCTGACGAAATGATACGACACCAATCTTCCACAACCCAATGGCCAGATTCTCTGGGCAAGGTGAAGCACAGTAATCGTTACAATGGTGTAAGATATTGTTGAACTCTTATTTCCAAACGACTAAGAAAATCTATGAAATGCAGTGTACACTTCACGACGCGTTAGCAGTTGTTATGATTGCATCATGCACTAGCCTCATCCATTCCTTCATGTTATATCAGCAATTTCGTATTTTAAAGACGAAAATATTTCACGTATAAATTTTACAAACGTGTAAGAAGCGATTTTATGGCAAAATTTCCCTAATCTATACTTACCAACAAGTCAACAATATTGCATTTGATCATTATATTTCGTGAGACTGGAACAACCGAAGTTCACAATGAATGAGTCCATGTATTTAAATCGTTTACCCCCAAAAAATGTCAAAGAAAGCTATTTTCGCAGATCAGGCAACTACAGTTAGTTTTTAATGCTATGAAGAGGATGAAATAATTTAAATACAAATCGTCAAAAAGACGGTTCGATCCTGTATGAATATTCATTATTGTGTTATATATTAGATGTGTGGAAAAAGGAAATTAGCACTCATTGGTACAGAGAATGTTAACAGCCTCTGACAATGAATGTTGACCCACCTTGAACCTGAAGCGGAGGAATAGAAAATAAAACACAAACAACATATCAACCGTCGACCGGAAAGTGGATGCGAACAGACTTTGAGAACGTTGAACTCATTATGGCATGATACCAGTTCGGATGACACATAAGCGGAGAGTGAAGTTGCGTGGGTGATTCAAAAATGAGCGGTAGACTTAAGAACCTGAGTGAGAAAGAGTGAGTAGAATCACTTTCAGACTGTCAACCCGATAGTCTTCTCTGTCTGTCTCTCTATCTATCTATCTATCTATCTATCTTAATAACTTTTGTATGAATTCAAGAATTGAAATAATGTTTCTATATGTGAGAATATTTCATTTAGAAATGTAATTGGTCAAATTATGGAAGATGATTTCACGCTTATTGATGAGCAAGTGCGCGCGTTTTCCAGTTTTACCGTAACCTTTGAGCTGGGGTAACCCAGTAAAATGTTCCAATAGAAATAACAAGTAAATCCTGATATCTTTGGTTAAGAAGAAAAATAGCTTTTTATTTAAAGGAAAAAATTGTAAGGGCGTACTTATTGAGCGATACTATAGCACATACGTCTTTCGGTTGTATCCATTTCCACATGTGGAAGAGGGCGAAAGCTGTCTCTAATCTATTGGCACTTCAGTTTATATTGGAAAAAGGAAAATATTTGCTTCTTGGCCGACATCAATTTCTGATACTTGACTTTTTTAAAAGCACAGACACACACACACAAACAAAACAAAACAAAACAAAACCAGTCACTTCCTTTGAATCTGTAAGGGAAGTCTTTAAATATGTAAATCAGTTTCTTATTAACACATTTGTAAATTAGTTTTAAAAAACCTTCATTCACAATCTTTTTTTGCTCGCAACATCATTTCTTAACCTCTATCATGCTATATCTGTTTTGATTTTATAGATTTTGTGCAATCATTATGCAAGGGAGGTAAGCGAAAAGGGAAGAAACGCCGCATTAACTGGCTTACAAAGAGGTTAGATGGCTGTTATCGATGGCCGGGTAGGTGTTGGCTAATGTTAAGGCGAGGTCTTTGGAACTGGCCGTAACAACTTTAAACCCAAGCAGGTAATACCTTCTCTGATGACCCCTTCTGACACGCATTCACCAAAGAAAAATCAAACGACATTTTGGTTACTATCTTCTTTTTTATTTTATTCTATTTTATTCTATTTTGCCAGCTACTAACAGACATTCCTTAGACAGACAATTAGTACTGTAACATGATCCTAGTTCAACTAAAACATCAATAATCTCTTCGTAGAATATATATATATATATATATATATATATATATATATATATATATATCGTTTGTTATATTCATAAATCAATATCGGAAGTAAAATATTTGTCGATCATTATACCATGATCGCACAGGCAAGTTATTTTTATCTAGTATATATATATATATATATATATATATATATATATATATATATATATATATATACTAAATAAAAATCAAACAAGTAATTTTGATGGCTATCTTTCTTGCCATCAACAAAGAGAGGCAACTCAAACGGACATTTAATCCTGTAACATAGTTTCAGCTCCGATCGAACAGGTCTCACTCTGTCAACAGCTTACATCCATATGCTGTGTAAAAAGAATCTACAGAAGGAATGATGGCGGAGCTGGTTTAAAGTTCATGTAGTTGAGATGGTCAAATCCCAACGCAAAGTCACCAATAATGTTATTTACTAAGCATTGCTTACTCTGGTACACAAACCTCAGTTGGCTTCTATTAAGTGGTCATTACTTAAATTACACAACATGCTCAGCCCAGTCTAACTTCTATTTGACAGAATCTGTTGCTTTTAGCCTGGTTTGAACGTAAGTAAAATGCACAGATAACGCTATAAAACTCAAGAATAGAAAGGATGCTTAGTTGAAAGTTTAAGAAAAGTAAAATTTGTTTTACACTGAAGTCTGAATAATAACTAACTGCTTCAGATCTCCTGGACTCTTCTACGTATTTTAGCTGATCTTATCAGTAATGTGGCCTGGATGGTCACATTTCTTCCTCGGATTTCCATTTATCCCAATCTCTTTTCCAGGCCTTTGAGGATCGTTGGAAGCGCACTACAAGTGGTATCACCGTCACCATTTTGTTCCACAATTTTTTCGCTTTCTTTTTTACTTGGTAGTCCACTGAAACGGCTAAATCGACTAAATTATTATATTACTTTTTATTATTATTATTATTATTATTATTATTATTATTATTATACTATTTATGAGATTTTAAGCCAGTACGAACTGGTGGCCTTCACAGGAGTTCAAGTGACAATAAGTCTCCACAGTTCTTGATTTTGCTCATTATTATTATAGTTATGAGCTGTGTTACAATCAATGTTGTAAGCTGTGTCTTGATTCTGATTTTTCGAACAACCGAGTGTTCTGTTAACCCTTTTCTGATTCCTCACAGCCACCCAACCCCCACTAATGTCTTTTTGGATAAAATCTTTTTCGTCAGCCACTAAACAGGGGCTGCTTGGGTTTGAATTTGGTACTGTCCACTTCCAAATCCCTGTTTTAGCTTCGTGGGCCTTCACTGAGCCGGCCTGTTGCTATAGAAACGATTTCCTTACTTATATTGATCGGATGTGAGTTGAGATTTCAAGTTGTTACATGTTTTATCTGTTCTGTAAGTCGAAGTTGATTTCATGTTTATAACCAGAAAAACCTCCATTCGACCGATGTTTGGCATCATTTTTTTTTTTTTGCCTGGACAAGAGTATTGAACGTTCCACATATTTTGATGACTTTTCTTCACAACTTTTGCAGCTGAAGTTTGATACTATAGGTCACCACGCCGTAAGGTAATTCTTAGCAAGTTTCATTCACAAGCCATCCTCTACTGAGTGGTGATCCCTACTAAGTGCTCCATACCAGTGCATTTTTGCCTCTTGCTTCTCTTGGTTTGAGTGCCCCGCGTGTTGTAAAGGTTAGTGAGCTGAGTAAGCATACCATTTTTAGTGAGTTCAATTTTCACTTGGTACTACAACTTTTACATAACTCACTTTGAGCGCCAATAAGTTAACAAGCTTGTCTAGGCTATCATTGTAAGCGAGTTCGATTCTCACCAGGAGTCACATATTTGTGCCTAATGAAACTAACCATAGGAAATGAATACCATATTTGATGGCACATGAATGAATATATGTATTTACGGTCAAACGATTGAGACCACAGAGAATAAAATCTGCGAAACGCACTCAAGCTGAAAAAGTTTGCGTCCGCTTCACATTAATGCCCTTAGGAAAGGTATGAATTCACTTCTAAATGAGAGCAGTTTGACCCATTTAGCATTGTCAAAGAAATCCATCCCGGGCTTTTGATTATAGGTCAGGTCGGGGATCATTTTTTGTGGCTGATACCATGTGATACAGTATAATTTGTTACATGTTACGAGGTGCCTTCAATAAGTTTCCAGACTTTTTTGTACAGGCATTTAAAATTGTCTTAGACTCTTGAAAATTCAGTATGTTATTGCAATACATCTTATGAGATTAAAATGAACAGCTTCAGTAGCAATTGGAATACACCCTACTAAAGCCTGATTGTCACAGCTGGTGAATTTCAAAAATGCAATCTGGACGTGAGAACACTTTAGAAGAACGATATGCAATAAAATTCTATTTTAAACTTGGAAAAAATGCCACAGAAACGTATGGAATGCTTCAGATTGCTTTTGGAGCATCTTACATGAATCGAGCATCAGTTTTTGAGTGGCATAAAATATTCAAGGAAGACAGGGAGTCTGTGAGGGATGATGAGAGGTGTGGGAGGAGTAAGGAAGTCAGAACACCAGAGTTGATTGGCCAAATAAAGAATTTCATGGATAAGGACCGTCGTGTGTCTATAGAGACAATAAGTGCACAGTTTGATATCAGTGTGGGAACTGTACACACAATTATTCGCGAGGAACTGTAGATGCGGAAGATTTACGCGAAGTTTGTCCCAAGGGTGCTCAGAGAAGATTAGAAAGAAAGACGTTGTCATGACAGTAGGAAGATGATCGAGCTGATCAATTCAGATCCCGCAGTTCTTGATGCTCTGCTGACCTGCGATGAAAGCTGGATCTACTGCTATAACCCAGAGACCAAGAGACAGAGTTCCCAGTGGAAGCATGCAGGCTCTCCCAGACCCAAGAAGGCCAGACGGAGCAAATCCACCCACAAACTTTTGATGATCCCTTTTTTTGACAGCACTGGTATGATCCCACTGGACAGACAGTCAACAAGGAATACTATGTTGAGGTTTTAAGGGAGTTCAGGAAGAGATTCCTTGGGAAGAGACAAGCACTCTTCAAATCGGGTCAGTGTCATTTCCACCAGGACAATGCACCAGTCCACAACTCCATCCTTGTCACAGACTATTTGATCAACATCGGCACCAAGTCAGTTCCTCAGCCTCCCTATAGTCCAGACCTTGCTCCCTGTAACTTTTGGTTATTTCCTAAGCACAAGGAAAACCTTAGAGGCTGTCGTTATGAGACAATTGAGGAGATGAAAGAGGCTGTGACGAAGGTCATTGACACGCTCACACAAGAGGACTTCCATGGGGCCTTACAGAAGTTGTTGGAACGGCACAACAAGTGCATTGCCTGCCGGAGGGGACAAAAGTCTCATATGTGTACTATCAATAAAATTGTCCATTAGAAAAAAGTCTGGAAACTTATTTAATGAGCCTTGTACTTTGAGAGAAGGGCACTGCTAAAGAACCTTTGTTGTCTTAAGAAAGGCTATGAAGAGGAATTATTCAGCATGGAACCCCAATACCCATTCGAAATGGGCAAATGCACGCTCAAAATTCCTTCTTTATATTTAATATTATCATTATAATGATATAAGGTTAGATGCAAGCACTAGTCGTCTATATCAGTTTTTGAGTAAACATTAGCCTACCAGATGCATCAAACTTACATTTAAGACCTGAGAAATATAAGGGGAGCCACTTGTTGAGGGTAGAGAGTACCTGTTTTACGGTACTTCATTTTCTGAAAGTGTTCGAATAAGCATTAAGAACGAAAATACTCATCCTAAAATGTGTGGAATTATGTAAATATTTCCTCTCGGGCAATTTATGGAAGTATTTATTTTTTCAAGTATTTTTATATTGATTTTAATAACTTTTTAATAATAATCCTTTCTACATTTGTATTAGACAAACTGAATCTGGATTACGGTGGTAAGTATGAGGGATGAATAAGTCTTCATGTCACAAAAAATATTTTAAGGTAAATTTTAAAAAATTGGGTATTTAATCTGAAACAACTAAATCACACGAACTGAATGCGATTCAATGTTTCTCTGCAACAAACATTACATGACAAGTTTTCAGAAAAGAGAAATGACGACGAAGGATTTGATTATAAGCAAACCTATTTTCTTTTCTTTTTAAAGTTGTGATTTATATTGTTTTTACTGTTATATATTTCATGGTATATTCTTGTTAAAATGTGCATTATTGGAAATGAATCTGTACTCAATTTTCTAAAGCTACAGTCAAATTCTTATAATTTTTATATTACTTAAAAGAAAACAATGACAATTTGTTTCTCTTGAAAATAAGTTAAATTTATATTTCAGCAATAATAAAGATACATATATTTTTATGAGTAGATCATATAACGTGGTTCAGGCTTTGCACGCACGCACACAAGCACTCACTTTCTTATATTGAACAAACCACGGCTACTTTATCTAGATGACTCCCATGTCACCTTTCCAATCAGAAAACGATAAGAGATCATCTCAACAAACACACACCTCTTTCAACCACTATCGGAATGCCTTGTATTAAGGAAGATATTTAGTCGATTCCCCACTTACCAAGAACCAATACTGTTATTGGCATATCCGTTATATACAAACAGTAAACACAACAGAATGAAAGACAAGATAAACGTATCAATACAAAGATTAGAATTTAACCTTTTATATATATAACTTAAATACCAATGATATTAACAAGAAAAAATACACAAACGTCTCCAAACAGTAAAAAAAATAAATAAAAACATACACATTTTTTCATGCATAAGCAGTAAGTAGTAGTAGTACTTAAAGTTAGCGACAGTAGCCTAGTGCGACCCGAAGGCTCCCTTTTCAATATCGACAACTCCGAAGTGAAATGAGGAGACAGGGCGCTATTCCTTTCGCTGAATTGCTCCACTTCAATCTTGATACGTACCTTATAATGCTGAGTGTTAAGCAAGGAGGTATCAAGTAGCATTTTTTATGACTCGTCCAAGGATTGAAATTCGGTTTCTCGGCCCATTTTGAAGCAGCCCATATCGATGCAGCAGCAGAAAACTTAAGTAGTTAAGAAAAAACGAGAAAACGTAAAAACAGCATTCCTATGTAATAAAAATGAAACCCAAGTAATGAAAACGCCCAGAAACTGAAGAAGGCACAAAATGAACTAATTAATGCATACCAAAAAGAACAAATAGAATTCATTCAAGGCCAGATCAATGAAATTAGAAATTCCGTAGAAGATAGACAATTTCAGATGATTTTGACATTCATTCGATCCAGATTTTCGTTCCTCAACAAGAAAAGCATTTTTTCTTTTTTTCTTTATTGTCTTTTTTAACCGAACATTCATACGCACACGCATGCAAGCGCCCATACACGCACACACACACATGCACATACACATATATATATATAAATTTTTGGTACAAGCATGTGATTTTGGTACTGCAAGTGCTTATGTTAAATAGGAGAACCATACTCTAATTATAAAAAACGCGACGAGAAAAAAACGACCTTTCGATTGCGCCTTATCAATAGAAAACAACTGGTAAAAAATTCCCTTAGATTATTTAAAAAATAATAAAGCCGTAGAGAGGAGGGACACGGAAAAACTTACGATTCTCCAGACTCACCAAATAGCTGCAAGGGGTAGTTAAGTTGCGTCTGCTTACACAGGCTATTGCGATGTTCAACTATCGCTAAAGCAACCAATATGGTTGGATGTTTATTGTTCTTAACCTTGTGCAAGACTGAGAAACATTCATGAGAGTTTGTCCAGCATAAATATAGGTCGCACAAGTGTTCATCACTCGTGTGACTGTGAAAGCCCGGATATTTTGGCTGTGACCGCCTACGTTTTTTTCATGGCACGTGTTGTCCAACACCTACTTCCAACTTCTGGATTTCCCTACCTATATAGTCAGCATCACACTGACACTGAAACCTATAAAACATCATACTTTATTGCAGTATAAGTAGGACATCTTTTTGGGGAGATAAAAATGCAGATCTAGTGGTAAAGATGATCCTAATCTTAACAGAGTAAAAACAACGTATAACCGACGAGGAAATTTTGTAAGCAAATACCTGAATGTCTGGTCTAATCCAAGGGAACTTCACTTATACCGGGCATTTAGGAGAACCAAACATTTTACTCTTGACAACCCTGTTTTTAAATAATTTTAGTCAAGTTTACCGGTTGTTTTCTATTGATAAAGCGCCGGTCGAAAGAGTCGTTTTCTTTTTGTTTTTGCTTTTTTTAGCCACGTTTTTTATCATTAAAATAATTACTTATATATATATATATATATATATATATATATATATATATATATATATATATATATATAATGCTCTTGCGCGGAAACCAGAAAAAGCCTTCATCAGATAATAACCTTAGAGGTTAAGACTATTATCTGATGAAGGCTTTTTCAGCAGTAGTAGATGTATGAATTTATTATATACTAATATCCCTTCGTACTTCTTCACGCGCAAACCAGTTGCATTTCACAGCTTCGTTGGGAACTCTTTTTGCCTAGATCTCTAACTACAAAACCCTTGGAATGTTCAAGAACTATGAAGACCTTATTCAAATAATGAAGTCATTGTTTTTCACGCCTATCAATCCGAGAAGCATTGGTGAATGTCGTCTGTTTGTTGAATTGACGCTAACATTGTATTGTGAGCCAGGGTCAGCGAATGTAGGTAGCTAGGGCCTCTTAGAAATCATAATCTAGCATGACTTCTCCCCATTCCCTCCCCCACAAAGACCTTTTAGGCTTTATACTCCCCAGAGTTTTGTATTTTTTTTTAATTCTAGAAATAAAGCCTTGTATGATCAACAGTCAAATTTTTAAAATGATTTCGCTGGTTGAATCATTTCTATGCCTAGATAAACAAGAGACACCTGAAGAAGACGAGAGGATACACCGGCTGAAACGCTAAATTTCAACTTGTCATGATAAAGATGAGGACAATAGTCCGAAAAATCACAAGCAAAATAATTCCTCGAATTTGTTTCGGATCATGTGACTTTCACACATTTAATGTAACATTGCTGTTTTATTTTTATTTTCTTTGGGTAGATTCTCAAGTCCTGTATTAATAACACACACACACACTATCCCTCATATCCACTTTCACCATCATATATATATATATATAAAGTACGGATCAAGGGTAAAGAAGAGCAATCCAGAGAATGGATTACACCTCTCCTCGGTGTAATAGCTATTGAAAAGGGAGCCTTCGAGTCACTCTCGACTAACGTAGCCAGCTTTACTTACTTAACTTTACTATATATATATATATATACATATATTCTTTAACGAACTTAAAAATATTAAACAGACCCTTATCAATAATGGGTTTCCCTGCGACATTGTTGATACCGAAATTAAACAATTCATTAATAAACCAGAACAACCTAACATAGACTATAACCTAAATCATAAACAATCAATAAACCTATATTACAAAAATCAATTTCATAGTAACAGTAAAATAGATGAATATGTATTAAAAAACCTTATCCAAAAAAATGTTCTTCCGACCGACCCAACCAAAAAAGTTAGACCTATCATATAGTAGAACAAATTTAAAACCTCCTACCTAATTATTTCTAATAACACTCCCTCTTCTACTGAATTTCTTGATAGGACCAACGTCGTATATATATTCAAATGTGCCTTGGGAGACTGTGTCTCCAAAGAAAATAGTTCGTATGTTGGTCTTACCACTACAACTCTTTCTAGACGACTATGCGCCTTAATGATTCTAGCTCCACAGCCTTACATCTTAAAACCGATTCTATTCCCAATTCGAAAAATTCTAGTTGAAAACACCACTATAATTGCACACGAAATTGATAAGCTACGACGACAAAACCTAGAAGTCCTACATATAAAAACAAAAAAAAAACTAAAATCAATAGAATTAATTTTGAAAATAGCGACAATGTTTTGAAATGTCTTTTTAATGTACAGTATTTCTTGATAATATTCTATTCCATTGATAGCGTTCTGTTTTTTAGATTCATCTGCAACCCAGTTTTACCCAACTCTGCGTTTGCATAGTTTTGTTATGTTATAAAAACCAAAACACTTTCAAAACTCCTTTTGAAAAAACACTCTTTACACATGCAAGCAACCTCTGATGATGGCCAATGAAGTGTTTGAAAGCGCTTGGGATAATTTTGGTAAATTCATCCACTAATTCCAACCTGAAACCAAAACACTTATCAGGAAACTCGAAAGGATATTAATTAAATTATACAGACAAAATGTGTCTTTACTATTTAATCAAACATGCTTAAATGAACGACAGCTGCCTAACCACACACACTAACACACACACGCATATATATATATATATATATATATTGGCGAACATTCTAACCGCTAGGCCAATGACTAGTGTATATATATATATATATATATATATATATATATATATATATATATATATATATATATATATATATATATATATATATATATATATATAAAAGAAAGTCTGTGTTTTTTTTTTGTTATAACCTTTCCAAATTACACATAAGAAAAATAAAATGGCAAAGCCCTAAATATGCGTTTCAATTTGCTCAAGATTAAAAATATTGGCAATACAGCTGGTGGTATTTATGTGGGGTTTTGTTTGTTTGTTTGTTTGTTTAGTTTGTATGTAATGTTGCTCCGGAAGACCTGTATTTAATATAATAGATAAAATTTGCTTAAAAAATTTGCTCAAGATTAAACATATTGCTTAATTTGTTTCATTAGAAATAACACTTTTTGTATAAGAAATAAAAATTTTTGATGATGGTCAAATACTTTTGACTGATAGATAAATAGATAGATTTACTGAACCATAAAGAACGATTTTCACCTGGGTGCAGTATCACATTAAGCAGAGATATTCCTGCGTACGAAAGCCAAAAATACCTACGCTCCATCAGCATTCCCAGACTGAATCGTTCTACTCCTTGTAGACGAAGAGGTAGGTGTTGCTTTGGGTGATGGAATCCTGAATCTAAAGAGGTTTATTTTGTATTACCCAAAATGAATACCACAAGCTGTATTGCCAATATGTTTAATCTTGAGCAAATTGAAACGCATATTTAGAGTGTTGCCATTTTATTTTTCTTCAGTGTAAGACTTTCTTTCCAATCTTATACACAACTAGTTAAAATAAGAGAATTATTGGTGTAATAGCAATTGCCACGGGATCTTAAAATTTATAAAAATCGCATTTCTGAGTATATACCTCCAGTATGAAAAATAATCACTTTAAAATGGTTATTCTGGAAGAATCTTTGAAAATATATAATAAACAAAATAAAAGAAAGTATTTACAATATCATTTTGTGATCTACTCGTAGTACCCGCGTAAATTCCACTTTTTGTAAATTTTCTTTTTATTAGTTTAAATTTACAAAAAAACATATTTTTAAAGTATACTCCTTTTTAATTACATATACTTGAACCATAATTTTTGTGTAAATTATTTTATTGATTATTATTATTATTTACTTATAACTCATTACTCACTTCGTTACAAATGAATAAAGAAGATTAATTAGACCAGTTCAGATTTAATGTTCAGTTTATTTTCCTCGGTTAAAGAACTGCAGAAAATTCTATTAGAATTAAAGGATTTCTTGACTTTCGGAAGATTTTATTCTTATATATCAAATATTACATAATTCTTTCCTTTTCTTTTCTTTTCTTTTCTTTATTCATTTCTGGGTTTTTTCCTAAAAAATAAACTTCCAAAATGATTTTATTAAATAAGCGTTCTTCATATCTTTTTCTCTCATTTCATCATTATCATTTCTCTCTCTATCTCTCTCTCTATATATATATATATATATGTATATATATATATATATATATATATATATATATATATATATATATATATATATATATCTTTTCCTTTATTTCCTATTTCTTTCTGCCTTCCTTCGTTTCTTTCATTCCATTTCATTAAAGCAGGCGATATGCTTATCATGTAAAACTGTATTACTTTCTTTATCTCTATCTTTTTCTTTTATTCCCCCATCTCATCTCTCTCTCTCTCTCTCTCCCTCCCTCTCTCTCTCTCTCTCTCTCTCTCTCTCTCTCTTCATTACTTTCAGGTCCTCTCTGACCCGGGATTACAGTACCTATTTGGATCAATAAGATATATCAGACAATTATTAGTATTAAACACAAATGCTTGAAACCATTATAACTGTCTGCAAATTATTAGCATACGTAAAACTATAAACTCTGTGCAAATTATTAATATGTATAAGACCATTATGACTGTATACAAATTATTAGCTTATCTAAAACCATGTACAAGTTATTTTTATCAAAAATAGTTACTTGGAACTGATTATTATTAGTTTGTTGAAACCATGCAATTGCCTACAAAAAAGACTAACTTCGGTACTAAAAAACCCAAAGACATGCAATAGAATCAACTAACAAACAAAACCTTGTTTAATGGGCTGATTTTTTTTGTTTTCTTTTTCTGGTATTTTTTTGGGGGGGGGGGAACAAAATATTTTGTTTAAAAACTCTCAGACTGAACCTACTCTCTGGCAACTGTAGAGAGTGATATGACATTATTCTTAATGCTAGTTTGTTGTAGGGGAACAAACCTTGGATGAGTTCCAATTTGCATGGTAGATGATGTAACACTGAAAACATTGCTATATGACCAAAAACAAAGTTGTTCTCTTATTTTGTCCACTGTTTCTTCCTTAAACCCCTTTTTTCCATAACCTATTCTGATAAAAGCTTTGTTGTGTATGAAGTGCTAATTGACTTAATTACTGATTGATTTTAACAGCAAAATCAATCGTCGAAAGATTTTTATGCCAACGTTAAGGAATTGCTTTCATAGTATATATTCTATGTATTTTTTGTAGTTGTTTCTTAAGATTTTTTTGCTGTACACAATTATATTATTCCTATTATTATTATTATCTGGAAGATCAGATAAGGATTTATAAGACCAAAAAAACCATCCTTGATCGCCCTTCGGGGCCCGTGGCGCAGCGGATAGAGGTGTTGAGTCTCTACGGTTCCAGGTGAGCATTGTCAGAAGATAGCGGTTTCAAATCCTCCCCCAAGCCGGCCAGAGGTTTACTTGGTCAAAAACGTGATGCGATAGACAACAACTAAGGAAGGCAGTAATTACTGGGGATACGGTTACAAGACTCATCATTCCTATCCGAGGTCGCGGTAAAATCACCTGAAGAAGGCCAGAGGTGAAATTTGGCCGAAACGTAGTGAAAGAAGAAACAACACAAAAAACTACCAAGATGAGGACAAAAAGTCCGCAATAAATAAAAATTAATTCTTATATTATTCCTATCTATTGCAGTAAGTTGTACGGTTTTAAGTATTTCTTTCTAATATTATCATATGGTTTCAAATAATTATTCCTATTTAGTAATAGTCGTTTGTTTGCACAAATATGGTTTCAAATAACTAATAATAATCCTTAGTAAGCAATTATAGCTTCAAGAAATTATTCTTAATACATATAATTTACAGTTATATGGTATCAAGTATTCCTATCGAGTACGGATAATTTTTAAATAGATATATTTGACCCATAGATTGTATTCTAGCCGGTATTACCACTCAAGGTCATTACCACAGGAGTAATGGCAATGAAGAGGTACTCCACTCTCCCCAGATCTCCAGAACAGAAGCCTCACGATTAGATGCAGTTTAGTGTCATACCTAAAACACCTCTTTTGGTAGGGTGGAGGTCTTAACCTTCGGAAGTATTTTCTAAGCACCACCGACTGGATGGTCCAAGAGCTAAGAATTTTATAATCCTGAAGAACCTGTATCAATTACTGTTTCCTAATTTTAATCGGTGATTTTCTACTTTTAAAAAGACTGTTTCACACCTTCACATAAATATCATGCCATGAACCTTGTTTTTCTTTTCCAGAAAAGGTGATTTTTTTCACTTGTAAATCCAAAGTTGACGTGACGGATTCAATGGAGAGTCACTCGGAGATTTTCTGTTTTCTGTTCATCATTCCCTCCAACTGAGACAAAAAAAATTATCCTCTGTTTAATTTTTGATTCGCTTTGTTCTTTGTTGTTGCTTCTTTTTCCTTTACAGCTTATTATGTTTATTTGATGCAAAATAATAAAAAGAAAATTGCCTGCTAGCTACTAACTGGTTCCAGGTAGAAACGATGGAGAAAAAACACTTTGATCTTAAACAGAGCGCACAGATTCTTGGCCAAAGTGCTGATCCTTATGTAAATAATACCATCATTTTTAAAGATATAACTAATTTGTTTCCATAGCGCCAATAGTAAGTTAGTGCTTTCTACCAATCGAAGGTTCAATTGAGTGAGTTTAACAGTATGTTAACCGGTCTAGGATCATTTTCTACATGAATATGACGAAATAATGATTGTTGTACGTTCAGATTTGCATTTTTCTTTTCTTTTTTTTTTTTTTGGCCAATAGTCATATGATACCAAGTATTCCTACCCAATGCAAATAATTTTCAAACGGATCGACTCCAATCAGCGTGGGTGGACCTGAAAGTAATGGTAATGAAGGTGGTACTCCACACTTCCCAGATATCCCAAACTGGAGCCTCACAATCAGATACAGTTTAATGTCAGGCCCACGGCACCTAATTTTGGCGGGGTTGTCTTACCTCTTTGCAGAGTAAACCGTCTGCGTATTCTAAGCCTCGCCGACAGAGTGGATTCAAATATTACCTTTACAAAATTCCTTAAAGATTCAGACTAAAATAAAACATTTGATTTAAGATATTGTATGACCTGATTTTTTTCTATTTGATTAGAAATATGGATATTTCGATGAAAGAGTTTCAGATAGGGAACTTAATACTGGTAAAAATTTCCTTTTCAAATCAATGGTTACTAAACAATGCGCCAGTTCATTAACAATAGGTCTAGCACTTTCTGAGGAGAGTATAATAATGTTATAAAGTTTTTCCCTGCAGATTTAACTGAGATTTTTGACACATTTTCGCTAAAGGACTTGTATGATGTCAAACAAGGTGTCTTTCCTCATTTTCAAGTAAACTGAATTAGCTTAAAAGGATCTATAAAAGATAGTTTTTTAATACAATTCTCAATTTATGTAGCAAAACATTTTTCTAATATTTTTCTTATCTCCTTCTATCGAAATATCGTTCCCTAAGAATTGACATTTTTGCACATGTATATAGTTTTTATTATCAATCAGGTAGAGACAGATAGAAAAATAAAAATGCGTAAATAGATAGATAGATAGATAGATAGATAGATAGATAGATAGATAGATTTTTTGGATAAGATCTTATCCATTTTGGGAATCACAAAAAATAGTAGCTATGTGCACCACAACGAAAGAAATGACTCCAAAGAATATTTGAAAAATTCGAAGCAGAGATTAAACTTTTATTTTCGATCATTACATACATATTGGGAGTGTGTTTGAAACCCTTTCATAAAAAAATTCTTCTGATATTCGTTTGAAATAAAGTGAAACTTCTATGTCAGTGATTTGGGTCAAGAAACTCTACCTATTGCTACGTGTTGAATTTTTATAAAAGAAAAATATTCAAAACAAAAAAAAAATAGATATTTTGATCTCACTGCATATTTAACTGAAATTTTCTTCTCTTGCTCACAAGAAAAGAAAAGGATTTGTGCGCATTAAAAAGGAAACAAGTCTCCATTTATCTCATAACAGAAAATATCACAAAGAAACATAAAGCCTGTGTTTCATATTGATAACCATTCTTAATTCATTGGATAAGAAAGTAATTACTAAATTATTTTTACGAGCTAAAATGTATACATTTTAGATAAAATTTTGTGGGGCAAAATATTTTGTTGCTACCCAAGTGCATCCGTCGCAAGAAATGTTCGGAGATAACTAATCTAATTAGATAAATTGGGCTCCTTAACCTTTGACAACCAGTCAAAGAAAATTTCTGGATTTAAACCAGCATAATTCCGCTTAGAAATTGACCATGTGTAGCATCCTTTCCGTAGCAGAGATGTTGCGTAAATCTATTCATCCGTCCTTGTGTTGCAACTAAGCAAATGTAGTAGATAATAAAAATATTCCACATACTCATAAGGACTGGCCTGTTTGGACACCGCTTGCTCTGGTACAAAGCTGAATTCAATGTGCACTCAATGAAGAATGAAGTTACTTGCTATAGTTTACTTATCAACTTCAAGTAAGTTTGGGTAAAGAAATACATGAATAGATTTCTTGCCATTAGTATTCTATAAGTAAATTGATTTATAACTTTATTTCTTTTAGTGTTAAATCTTAAAGACCGAAAAATAGATTTTATCTGTGTATCATAGAAAAAACATTTTTATGAAACTGCTTCTCCAGACTTTATTGCTGGTTTTATCACTTTTTGATCGGTCTTCTCTCCGACCTTCACCAGGTGTTTATCCTGATTTTGTGATGAAAGCCTTAATCATCAAGATTAGATTTTCTAATCTGTTTGGTATTAAAACCACTGACGTAATCAGACCCCCTCTCTCTTTTTTATATTTCTAAAAGTCTCCCTCAATCTGTATTATTTGCTACTTGTATGTCACTTAATATTTTTCTTACCCTACGTAGAGTCCGTCCTAATCTGGAGACGGTCCGACAAAGCAAAGAAATATTAACAAAATCAGTTCTTCTTTCTTTATTAATCAAGCCTTAATGATCAACAAATCAAATTTTTTGCGATACTTTCCTATCATTAGATTTATTTTTATTTATTTATTTTTTATTCTTCTTACTTGCAGCTGTAAGATTGTTTGGGCCACTGAAACACAATCATGGATCGACTGAGAAAATTCTCTCCCTAATGAATTGCTTCCGGGGATTCCTGCCAAGCGTTGGAGGAATAGTGGGTAAGTCTATGCCATTTATTTTGAAATAACAACCCGCTCAGTGTCTGAGAGTGTTGCATATTTGCCACCAGGACCAGTATAGTAAATTGAGTAAATCTGTTGTCACTAGCATACAAATGTTCCTCGAAAATATTGATGTCAGCTTCTGTGAAAAAGAAAAGAAAACAAAAGCCGAATTATGTTTTTTTGAAAGCATAACAGTCTTACACAGGCAGAAAGTTAGAAAAGAAATAATTATTTTTTTCTTGTGGCGCACTAAAGATTGTTCTTCTTTGGAAAAATATTTGGTTACATCTGTGGCAGGAGCACAGATAATAATCAACCTATGGGTCAGGTACTGCCACGATATACCATCAATGAAAAATGTCAAATCAAAATCCACATCAGCGTAAAATTCGGATGACAGCTCTGATCGATCCTGCAAATTTGCAACGAAAATATAATCCACTCTTTTTTTTAAAGTAATCCAACACAAAGAGGTTATAGGAAAATGAATGAACGAAATTTGGGCAGAATTAACTAGATTTAACACAACAAGCCAAAAACTTGCTGACCAAGCGAAGATGATTTTTTGCATCTGATAAAAAACATACCCAAATACATGGTAAAAGAGAAAATACCCTGATCCAAAGAGACCCCCTCCCACCTTAAAGGAATCATCCCCAGCAACTACAGACTGATAACGTGCTTACTTATGATAGGGAAAATCCAAACCACACAGCGGCCAGTAACAGCACTGAAAACACAAGAACAAATAAAACAACAAAAACTAGGAAACAGAAATGGGAAGAAAAGCAACTGTATGAATATTTTAAATTTCAAATTCTTGAAACGAGCAAAGAAATAACTTAGACAAATGGACAAGAGGACAAGAAAGCTAATGACAATGCACTAGACCTTACATCCGAGAGACCACATAGATGGACTACATGTAAGAAAATAAGAAGGACAATGACTTGCCAACATTGAAGATAGCGTAGATACATCAATACAAGGACTCAAAGACTACATTAAAGAGAACAAAGAAGCGGCCATTAACAACACTGACAACATAAATGTAAACAGAACAACAATTACTAGGAAATATAAATGGGAAGGAAAACAACTGTATGGATAGTTCAAGCGACAAGCTGACAAAATCTCACACAAGATGACGTGGACTCAACTAAGAAAGATAAATCTAAAGATATAAACTGAATCTCTTCTAGTAGCAGCACAAAACAACGCCATAAGGACCAATTATGTTAAAGCCAACATAAAGATAAGCAGGACAACAATTACTAGGAAACATAAATGGGAAGAAAAACAAAAGTATGGATATTTCAAGCGACAAGCTGACAAAATCTCACATGAGATGTCCTGGACTCGGCTAAGAAAGGGAGGTCTTAAGAGAGAAATTGAATCTTTTCTAATTGCAGCACAAAACAACGCAATAAGGGTCAATTACGTTGAAGCCAAAATCGATTAAGCGCAACAGAATTGCAAGTATAGATTATCAGGTGACAAAAATTAACCACATATTAAGCGAATGTAGCAAACGGAAACAAAACGAAAAACAACTGGGTAAGGAAGGGGATCCACTGAGAATTGTGCAAGAAATGGAAACTTGACCATGCTACTAAATGGTGTATGCACAAACTAGAATCAGTCTTACAGTACGTGATGCATAAAATCCTCTGGGATTTTGTGATACAAACAGATCACCTGATCTCAGGCAGGAGACCAGATCTAGAGAGAACTAACAAAAAGACTTGTCGTTCCAGTGAACCACTGAATGAAAAAAAGAAGGCGAAAAGAGAGACGAGTACTTTGACCTTGCCAGAGAACTGAGAAAGCTGATGAACAGGAGAGTGACAGTTATACCAATTGTAAGAGGCGCACTTAGAACGGTCCACAAAGGCTTGAAAAGGGGACTGAAAGAGTTGGAAATCATAGGACGGATTAAGACTATTCAGACTACAGCATCGTTAAGATCATCTAGAATCCTGAGAAGAATCCCTACAAGGGCGCTCTGTACAGTCACCAAAGGTTTGGTACAGGAACTGGAGGACTTAGAAATAAAATTACAAATGGAGACCATCAAAATTATTCCATTGTTGAGATCGACTAAAATACTAAGAGTCCTAGATACTTGTTACTCAGACTCCATTGGAAAACCATCAGATACCTCTGATGTGAAAAACTCCCAAATGAGTAAAATATCAATAATAATAATAATAATAATGAAACCTGGATGGGAAATAAGACAGAAACACAGATAAGAAATCTACGATGACAAGCAAAAATGCTCAAAAGTAGAAAAAAAAACAAGGGCATATGTTGAAACAACAAGACACAAAAAGCAAAACAAACAATACAGTCTGAGGATAAATCAAAAGGTACTGATGAAATGCGGAACACTAAAAAGATACCGAAACAGGATCAAACAATACAGTCAAAACAGGATATTCCAAAATAACAAAAGAAAATTCTACCAGCAAGTAGAGGGTGAATGCCGAAGACATACCCACAACCAGATGTAAAAAAAGCGAAACAATCAGGAGTAAACTATGGAAACAGAATGAACATAATAGAAAAGTCAACGGAACGACTCACATGGAAAAAGAATTACAAGGTCTCGAAGAAGGCCCTCATCATCATCATGTCGCGCTATCAGCACGGATATTTCTGACCCTCGCTCGCCACCCCTCCCTATCGACCATTGCTTTTTGGCAGGTCTTCCGGGCTACATCCAGTATCGGCACAGAGCTGCTGTATGTATATTCGAGCTGGGCGTCCTTGCCTTTGCTCGTCCCTGTGAAGGGATCCACAGGAGTACATCACTTACGAGCTCGTCCCTACTTCTCCAACAGTGTCCCGCATGTCTGGTTGTCTAATTTTGATAGTTTTCGTGACGGGTGGTAGGTGGCCGTACTGTTGTTCTTTTGTGGGCTACTCTCTCCAGGACTTGTTCAATATTGCTCGCAGCATTCTCGTGTAATTGCCGTCAAGTTTTTTCTCCATACGTTTGGTTAGCGAAGGCCCTAATGTCGAATGAACACCTCGATTCACTCAGCAACACTCAAAAATGTACCAAATTGGAAAACGCCAGGCTACGATGGCATTCATGGATTATGGTTTTAAAATTTCACTTCCATCCACGACAAACTAGCAACTGAAATGAATAAATGCTTAGAAGAATTTATAGCGTTTCGGGAAATTGTTAATTTCTCTAACACTATATTTTTAGGCAACACAAATGAATGACGAAACTTTTCTTTAACAACACAACAAAGAAAGTTTTTAATTTGCAGCATTGAATATGGTTTGCTTTTGGTGCTGCAAGACTCGTGGAGTTTAGGCTTGTTAGTGTTGGAGAGGAAATGGCGTAGCGAGATGTTGAGATGGCAGCGTGTGTTGCGGGACGTGTGAGGGATTGTGTTTAGAGTCACCGTGTAGTTTTGTATCTGGTATTTGGGGGAGAGTCTGCGTTGTCTCCATGTGGTCGAGAGCGGAGTTACGCTCAGATCGACATAGTCAATTTTTGGGGTGACATAAAGTGGTGCCTGTGGAAGGCATGTTGAATGCGTCTAATCTATATTCAACTGGGATTCCTTGTAATAAATCCATAAATTAGATGGTTTCCCTCGTGAGTGTCCATGTTGCTACTACTAGTGTTGCTATGTTAAAGCCGCAGTGAGATGTCCACACTGGGCGGCTTGTCTAGCTAAAAAGCATCGCTGAGTAGGGACGGCCAGAGGAACGTCTTTTCTGGTCACCGTCTCAAGCCAAAGAGAGTGGGTTTGGCCGCTCACCCGTTTTGCAAGCCGGAAATGAAGGTCCGGGCTGAATAGGATAAGTCATCCTGATTGGGTGAAATTAAGTGTTGAAATAAATTGAGCGCCAAACCAAAATACGAGATTTTCCTCTTCTCTACAAATTATCTGAATGGATAACCAAAGAAAAGGCCACTCTGATAAAAAAAAAAGACCACAAAAAAATCAACCACCCCCAACAAATGTCATAACGTGCCTACCGATGATGTGGAATATACAAGCAGCACAAATTATGCTTGTCACCCAGTCGACTGCCTAGATCACTGATGGGTCACTCTCAGCAATCGCAAAACAAATCAGAAAGTGTTGATCATTCAAAGAAAAATAAATTGAAGTCGAAGGCCAGAAATAAAACAACACTGGGTGTTCAATGATTAAAACAACAGTTTAGTTGACAAACAAAATAATGAAGTCCGTTTTAAAAAATAATTAAGTTCTCCTTTTAAAACTGAATAAGTCCGATCATACAAATCCCTTCCCCTTTGCGTGAAGTAATGCGATTAGAGATCTGGCTCCTTTTATCCCAGTGGTTGGTCTAGTTGCAGCAGCAAACACAGCCTTTTAGAAAAAATTAAGTCGTTTAGTAATTTCCAATTCAGTTAAGTTTTCTATTTCGTCAGGTTTCCGTCACTAGCTCGTGATTCTCGCTTCTCGGTCTCAAAAGGCTTCACATTCGAAGTGATGGGAGTTTTACTGCTGACTGTCACTTCGGGTCTCTATCTCCGGTCTCTGTAGCTTTTCAGCAGAGTTTATATAATTGTTTCTCTAATTTCCAAGTGGGTGTATCTCATCAACAGTTTTCTCCTTAATTAGATTTCAGTAATTCATTCCATTCAAAATTGCTTTATGCTTCTCCAACGGTAAATTTCTGTGTCTGTTGCACAAGGGGGCGGGGTTTCCTCCCACTTCTATGTGTCAGCTGCTGTGCCCCTCTCTCTGCAGTGGATGATCCTTTCCTCACATGACCAACACATCACGTCCAACAAATTACTCAGTTTTCAAAAAAAAACAATTTCAATTTCTCGGGGCCAGCTATTTCCCGTATAATCACATCTGCACCTGGTTGCGATTGACCCCTCCTTGACCCCAGCTCCAGCTCTGCCATTGTTTTGGCCAGCTGTTTTTTCGATGACAAAATAGGTATTTTAGCTTTCATTATTTCCTTCTTCTTCTGCTTAAAAACAATTTCATATATTGTTGTATTTTTCTGCTTAGCCAAAAAGTAAACAATATTTCTCGCTTCTTTTCAATTTGACAATATATTGTATAATTCTTCAAAAAAATATTGTGCGGATTTTATTCTACTAAAATCCTCACTGATCATTTTTTTTCTATTTCTAAAATCATTCTCAGATTTCTCTTGCTCAGGTCTCTGACGCATCCATTAACTAATAAGCCGAGGAATGTTCCCCGAAAAAGAGAAAAGATGCCACAAGAGTAACAGGTAATCTACTATACATTGATCAACACATCCCCATGGAGAGCAAAACGAGATGAAAATGTAACTATGGAATGGATTTACAACAAAAAGCATTGGATATAATCCCGCAAATATGGATAGAAAGACTCTCTCAAAATGTACTTGATATCAGGCAAAGTCATAAAGTTTATCGAGAAAGCCATGAAGAACTGGAAAGTGGAATTGACATCACGAAAAAAATGTTTAGCTGAAGTGAAAATTTCCATGGCTTGACTTGGTTTTATGGCATTTCGACAAATGCAGGTTATTTAGTGCCAGATCAGGTCTATTCATATATATTTGATATATATGATTTGTAAACATAAGTCATCTAAGTTAAACAGTTCCAAGTATTATGTATCACTAAGAATTCAATTAAACATCAGTTATTTGTTTACACACAGTTAAATGATTTAACAGGGGTTTTTTTCTTGCAATTCACTTTAGTCATTTGTTTGCACACAGATGAAATTTAAAACAGTTCTATTTGGCCCATAGATAGGACCCTCTCAATTACAGCCACTCCTGGTCAGAGTGGACCTGGAAGCAATAGCAATGAAGGAGTACTCCATATTCCTCAAATCTCAAAAGCTAGAGCCTTGCTATCAAATGGTTTAATGTCATATCCAGGACACTTGTTGGTGGGGTTATACCTCTCTACAGAGATGCAGTCGGTATATTCTACAGCCCCAGCCGACTAGGCTGACATTCGAAGGAGATGCGCTATCACAATTACAATTTGTGATAATGACGATGCGACTGAATCACATACTTAGGAAATGCACGAGCGGATTCAAACTTCATAAATTGCAATAAAAGATCAATCACCTCATGTACATGGACGCTCATCAAGCTGTTTGTCAAAAAATGAAAAATAATATACAGTCAGGATATAGGGACGAAATTTGCTATAGAAATTGTGCCATGCTAATAATAAAAAGAGGAAAAAGACAAAGCACGAAAGGAATAGAACCAACAAATCAAGACAAAATCAGAATGCTTGGAGAATAGGAAACCTAAAAATACTTGGACTATAATTGAAAGGAACTTGGGGAAAATCCAACAAATGGACCAGAGAATAAGAAGAATGAGAAGAATAAGATGCATCCGAGAGATGACATAGACAGACTATACGTGTTAAGGAAAAAGAGGAAGAGGATCCGCCAGCATTGAAGATAGTCTTGATATATCAATATGACGACTCGAAGTCTACATAAAAAGGAGCAAAGAAGTCTAATTACAGCGACCAGAAACAAGACAACACAATGATCAACAGAGCAACACAAACTAGGAAACAGAAATGGGAAGAAAAAAAACTATATGGATATTTCAATCGACGAACAAGCCAAATCTCACACGAGACAACTTGGACATGGCTAAGAAAGAGTAATCTTAAAATAGAGGCTGAATCTCTTCTAATAGTAGCATAAAACAACACCATGAAAACAAACTATACTAAGCAAGAATAGATAAGACGCAACAAAATAGCAAATGTAGATTATATGGTGATAAAGACAAAACGATTAATCACATAATAAGCAAACTAGCGCAAAAAGAATATAAGACTAGACACGACTGGATGGGGAAAGTAACCCACTGGGAGTTGTGCAAGAAAATAAAATTTGACCATACTACAAACCACAATTCGTCTCAACACCTAAAATCCTCTGAGATTTTGAGATACAAATTGATCGCCTAATCTTAAACTGGTGAACAGTCAACAAAAAAACGAGAGCCTGTCCAATAGTGGACTTTGCCGTCCAGATGGAGCAGAAAGTGAAAATTAAAAAAGCGATAAGAAAGATAAGTACATAGATTTTGCTAGAGAACTAAAAAAAAAAATATGGAACATGAAGGTGACGGTGATACCAATTTTAATTGGTACTCTCGGAATAATTCCCAAAGGATTGGTAAAGGGACTGGAAGACTTAGAAATTGGAGGACAAGTGGAGACCATCCAGACTACAGCATAATTAAGATAGACTATAATACTGAGACGAGTGTTGCAGACTAAAGGAGACTTCCTGTCACTCAAAATCAAGCGGAAGACCATCAGCTAAAGCTGGTGTGAAAATTTCTCAAAGGAGCAAAATCATAATAATAATAATAATAAACATCATAGAATTAAACTAACTAATCAATGCAGGAACTAAATTAGTCAGTGATAAAATCGGTGTTTCCCTAAAGAACATGAATAGAAACTCAAAATCCTTGATGGAAAATTTGACTAGGAATGCAAAAAAGAAATCTACGACAACAAGCAAACATGATAAAAGAAAGAAAAAAACGCTGGAACATGTTGAGACGAAAAGAAAAAAGCAATTCAACAAGTAAAACAAACAATACAACTCGAGGAAATAAACCAGAAAGTACTGACGAAAGAAGGAAGACTAAAAAGATATCGAGACAGGATCAAACAATACAGGTAAAACAGGATATTCCAAAACAACGAAAATAATTCAACCAAAAAGTAAGGGGCTGATTGCACAAAGGCATACCATCAACTGGATGACAAAGAAACAAAACAGTTTTGGAGAAAAATATAGGAACGAAGAGAACATAACAGAAAAGCCGAATGGATAAGCAACGTGGGAAAAGAATTAGGACTCAAAGGAGGCCCTATGGTGAAAATACACCTTGATTCACTCAGCAACACTCAAAAAGAAACAAATTGGAAAACGCCAGGCCCTGATGGCATACATAGATAATGGTTTAAAAGATTTATGCATATTCATGACAGACTGGCTATCGAAAGGAATAGATGCCTACAAGAATCAGACATACCCGAACGGACGACAAAAGGAAAAACCACACTGATCAAAAAATTTCCCCAAAAAGAAACGGATCCAAAAACTACGAACCCTATCGATGATGCGGAAAATACTATCGGCACAAATTAAGAAGATACACAATTCATTAATAAGCAGCAGACGGTTCCCCAAGAAACAAAAAGAATGCTGCAAGTGGACAGATCTACTATACTTTGATCAACACACCCTCTAGCAAGACGAAATAGAAAAACCTAGCTATGGCGTGGCTTCACTACAAAGGCATATGATATAATCCCGCAAAGCTGGATAATGGTCTGTCGCAAAATGTACCAAATATCCGGCAAAGTTATAAAGTTTATCGAAAATACCATGGAAAACTGGGAAGTCGAACTGACAGCTGGAGGGAAAACTTTTACTGAGATTAAAATCCAGAGAGGGATCTTCCAGGGAGATGGGCTATTACCATTACTATTTTTTATAGCGATGATGCCACTGAAATGCACAGGCGTATACAAACTTTATAAATCACTAGAAAAAATCAATCACTTAATGTACCTAGACGCTATCAAACAGTTTGCAAAAAATGAGAAAGAATTGGAAACCCTAATACAGGCTGTGAGGATACACAGTGAAGATGTAGGGCTGGAATTTGTCAAAGAAAAATGTGTCATGTTAATAATGAAAAGTGGAAAACGACATATGACGGAAGGAAAGAACTACCGAATCAAGATAAAATCATAACATTTGGAGAAAAGTACAAGTACTTGGGAATATTGGAAGCAGACACTAACAAAGATACGGAGATGAAAGAAAAAAAGAAAAGAGTGCCTCAAGAGAAGAAGAAAACTACTCGAAACTACAAATGTAGAATATGTGGTGATAATAATAAACAAATGCAGCCAATTTGTGCAAAAACAATTTAAGATTAGAGACGAATGGATGAGGAAGGTGATCGACAGGAAATTGTTCAAGAAATTGAAATTTAACCATACGAACCAGTGGTATATGCACAACCCTGAATCCGTCCTGGAGAACGACACGCATAAAATTCTCTGGGATTTTGAGATACAAACAGATAACCTAATCTCGGCCAAAAGACCAGACCTTGTGGTAGTTAACAAAAAAAGAGAACCTGCCGGCTCACCACAGAGTAAAATTGAAAGAAAACGAAAAATGAGATAACTTCTTGGACCTTGATTAACCAAAAATGAAAAATAATTGGAAACCCTTACACAGGCATTAAGGATATACAACGACGATGTAGGGATGGAATTTGGCAGAGAAAAATGTGCTATGCTAATAATGAAAAATGGAAAACGGCAAATGACGGAAGAAATAGAACTGATAAATCAAGACAAAATCAGAACGCTCGGAGAAAAGGAAACCTACAAATACTTCGTAATATTGGAAGCGGATACGATCCGGATATGAAAGAAAAAATTAAGATATGCTATCTCAGAAGAACGAGAAAACTTCTCGAAACCAAACTATATAGCAGAAATCTCGTTAAAGGGATAAACCCCTGGGCTGTCCCTTTTGTAAGATACTCGGGGCCATTCTTGAAATGAACGAGGGAAGAACTTCAACAAATGGAGCAGAGAACAAGAAAGCTGATGACAATATATAATGCCTTACATACCAGAGATGACATAGACAGGCTGTATGTGTCAAGGAAAGTAGGTGGAAGAAGACTCACCAAAATTGAAGATAGCCTCGATGCATGAACACGAGGACTACATAAAAGAAGACCAAAGAAAGACAGATTGCAGCGAACAGAAACGGCACAGGAAAGATAAAGATCAAAGGAACAATAATAACTAGAAAACAGAAATGGGAAGAAAAACAAGAGACAGACAAGCGAAATCTCACACGAGAAGACCTGGACATGGCGAAGAAAGGAAAACTTTTGGAGAGACTGAATCTCTTCTGATGGCAGCACAAAACAACGACATAAGGACCAACTATATTTAGGCAAAAATACATAAGACACAAAAGAATAGCAAGTGTAGTTTATGTAGTGATAGTGACAAAACGATCAATGATATAATAAGCGAATGCAGTAAATTAGTGCAAAAAGTGTATAAGACTAGACATGACTAGGTGGGGAAGGTGATCCATTAGAATTTGTGCAAGAAATTTAAATTTAACTATACGACCAAGTGGTATAATCACAACCCAGAGTCCGTCCCCGAGAATAAGACGCACGAAGTCCTCTGGGATCTTGAGATACAAATGGATCACCTAATCTCGGCCAGACGACCAGACCTAGTGAAAGTCAACAAAAAAATGAGAACCCGCTGAATAGGGAATTTTGCCGTTGTAGCGGACCACAGAGTAAAAATAAAAGAAAGTGAAAAGAGAGACCTTGCTAAAGAACTAAAAAAATGTGAAACATGAAGGTGACGTAAATGCTAATTGTGGTTTGTGCGTTTGGAAAAAAACCCATAAGATTGGTAAAGGAACTGGAGGACTTGGAAATAAGAGGACAGGTAGAGACTATCCAGACTTCAGTATAATTAAGATCGGCCAGAATACAGAGAGGAAATAAATAAAAGCAAAAAGATTGACAAACTCTTGGACTTTGCCTGAGAATTAAAAAATCCATTGAACATAAGGGTGTCGGTATACCAATTGTTGTTGGTGCTCTTTGAACGGCCTCTAAAGGCTGGGAAAGGATGCTGAGAGAATTGAAAATCTGAGGAAGAATCGAGACCATCCAGACTACCACATGGTCGAGATCGGACAGAATATAGAGAAATGTTCAGGGGGCTGTCACC
The DNA here is from genome assembly GCA_963585895.1 of Sepioteuthis lessoniana. NCBI lineage: Eukaryota > Metazoa > Mollusca > Cephalopoda > Myopsida > Loliginidae > Sepioteuthis > Sepioteuthis lessoniana. Next base: position 51,550,686 of record OY757917.1, read on the forward strand.
CAGACTCCAGTAAAAGATCACCCCGAAAGGTGGTATGAGAAACTCTCAAGGAGTAAGATGATAATCAAATTGGCATAAAACGAATACTACAGTAAGCATGATTGGACAAGAAAATGATCATCAGGGAATTGTATTAGAGACTAAATTTTGGCTATCCGAACAAATGCTATATGTACAAACCAGAACTTGTCCCAGAAAATGAGATGCATAACATTCCCTGGGACTTTGAGATACAAGCGGATCCTCACATCCCGGACAGTAGATCAACCCAAGAAATGAACTCGTCATCTTGGCGTTTTAGCGGAAATAGGGTAAAACTAAAAGAAAATGAAAAGGTAAACAAGTCCTAGGTTCAATTCAACAAGTCAAAGACTTGCCGACAAAGCTAGACTTACTTTTGAGAAATATATGGACGGATAAGAAGAATATGCACAAGAAGAGCCACCAACACAAATTTATATACAAAACACAGCAAACCAAAACACCATATAACCCAGGACCACCAGATCAATGTTAACGTAAAAAGAGAGGAAAACACTAGAGTTGACGAAGAAAATCATGACCGAAAAAAAGATTGCATTACCATCTCTCAGGAACCAAGCACTGTGAAAAGATTTAGTGACGACATAGAGATTTCAATTTGATCTGTGCGAAAACCATAATTGAAAAAGGCTAGCTTGTAAAGCCTAGAAACATCACTCTAGATATAAACACGGAAATTACAGAGTTATAACATAGTAAAACTTAGAGATATTAAGGAATTAATGAAACGAATGGTATCAATTATCAATATAGAAGAAAATAAGAAAAGAATTCTTTACAGACGAAAAGCAAAAGAAGAAAGGTGAAACCTGAAAAATGAATTGTATGGCCTCTTTCATAAGTAGTATGCAAAAGTTATCAATGACTATTTTTTTAATTAAAGAACCGGTTCTCCACTAGTTGCCTTTAGTTTGCACTTTATTTTTTAACATCTGCTTTTGTGCAAATAAATACAAAGGCAAGCAGATATTTTGCAGATTTTACAATGTTGTCAGTGAAAGTGCCGATTTCTCGAAGTAATTATTGCATACGTGTACGGTTCGTATATCTAATCAGACTGAGATAGATAGATAGATAGATCAACACATTTTCTGTCGTCATATTGAGTGTAGTTTTCATTAGTTTTCATTTGAAATTTTTTGGGATTTTATTCTTTGCTTTATAATGCCGAGTTAAATCAAATGATTATAATAAACGAAAAATAAAGAAGAAAAACATTCATTCCGTGTCAAATCCATGATAACTCACCTTTTTCAGTCAGTAATGTAATGTTGAGGAATTCATTTTCTTCCCTCTTTTAATAAGTCATTGGGATAGTTAGAAACGTTCTGTTTGAAAAATAAATCTAGACGTTCTTTGATTTACAACAGTCATACTCCACGCAGTTTAGCAATGGTGTCATTTTTTTCTTTTTTCTTTTCTTTTTGCTGTAAAAACATTCCGATATGACTACAATTCAATACAATGCGAATGAAGATTTGCAAACTGAGCACCTAACAAATGACCGCAAGAGAAAAAGAGTCGACAGCTCTCATTCATCCTGAACTTCACGAAATGTCAGCAACTGAAGCCGATCTCTCATCAGAAGTGAAAAGAATAAATAAGGGCTCAACTGACTTGTTTGATTTGTCAAACAAATAACATAACAATCAAAACAAATGATTCTGTTGTAACCTCCAAAATTCCTGCCTTTCCGTTCACTCATGTGGCCCGTGTGAAAAAAACACTATTCAGTACTCAGTGAGACTTACACAGCCGAAATAGTAGATTCCGATACATAATCCCACCAAACTGCAAACTTTTGGCTGTTGTAGTTAATTCATATAAGTCAAATTGGAAATACAAAAAAAAAAAAAAAACCCACAGATTATGAGGCCTAAATCTGTTCGTCGATTGTTGTAGCTGGAAGTCGACATCCGCGCATTGGGTAAGAAATTTATATTTACTAAATTGCTCCACAGGCAAGATGCAATATGAAGAAAATTAAAGAGTGAGAACAGGAGAACACAGGTTTCACCACTTCAAAGTTGACATTGGAAAATAAAATGAAAGGAAAAATTAATTGGTATAAGTCTGTGTCTGAAAGGCAAAGAACGTTTCCACATAATATTCATACTGTAAACAGTAAAATATTGATTTTATATACTTTTCAAAAACCGTATAAAATCAATATTTTTAAAATCTGACAAATTGCCTGCGTAAAGACACGTTTCCTATTTGCAGGTAAAAAAAAAATTTAAGAGATCATTTAAGAAAAAATTATTTTTCGTTTTTTCTAACGGGACCCAGATATTTCAGATGTGCCGATGGTTCTAAGACCACCTGGCGAGTAAAGTCAGAGGGGGATTTGTTCAGCCGTGACTTTGTTTTAATCTTTCGCATTCTCTGGAAAATTCAGGTGAAAGCAAATGATTTTAATCTATTGCTGTACCCATTTGACTGCATCGTTTATTGGTCTGAAAAGGAGAAAAATTTATTGCCTCAACTATGACATTAATAATTGATGGCAATTGGAACACCCTCCTGCCTCACTGATTTCATAGATAACTCAGTGGGGAATATTAATCACATAGATCGAATATTATACAGTGAAAATGTCAAAACGAAGGTTAGGTTGCACACACACTCATACACACACACACACTCAAACATATAAAGGAGTCGTGTCTGTTTTGGTATGTACATGTTGACTTCAACCCAGAAAAGAGATGTTAGTGAGCATCCAAATCGAGTATACGCTTTAATATGTTTATAATAAGGAAAAGTACAAAATTTAGTTTTTGATTTTTACTGATTAAATGATATCATTCAATAATTAAAAACCAATTGATTAGTGAAACTCTTTATTGTCCGTCATAAATAATTACAACATGCGCAACTCTTCAGACCCGCTCGTAAGAGTATATCACAAAGTATATCATAGGCGAAATCAGGATTTAATACTTTATTGAAAATTGTTGTTTTATAATTTTACTAAATCTTAATTTTTTGGAGAACTAAACAAAATCATAAAGACGTTTTAAACCAAGAAGTACGTTTTTTGAAATACTATTTTAAGTGTAAACCAAAAAAAATTTCAATACTAAAAATTTTATGTTCTTTATTCTCAGCTTCTTTTTGTTGTAAGGATGCCATTTCATTTCTTAGATTTTTTTTAATGTACCAACCAATAATATTACATTTTCAGAGGGTAAAAAAGAAAAAATAACAAAAATTAAGTGAAAGCGTTTTTTATTAATAATACAAAAACTAATTTCTAAAACAAACACTTTTCATATTTGAACAAAATATATTAAGTTGTAATCAGTGTAATTTAAAAACTATTTTTAAAGAAACAAATAATCGATAGAATAAAAGAATACTTTTTATATGAATTATTACGCAAAATTTTCTACCAAAAGATGAGGACACATATTTTATTCTTAGTTTCTTTTTATTCCTACATTTTTATTTGGTAAAAAAGAAAAATTAATCGAATATATTTTTTATCAGTGTAATTCAACAGGCATTTGAAAACTGATTTGAAACTTTGTCATATTTTAAAGTATTTAGAAAAATGAAATTATTACAAGGTTTCAAACCACTTCTTTAAATCAATATTTCAAATGTAAACAAAATCCCGACAAGTCATCTGAGGTTGTTTATTTCAATAGCGTTTGCATTTTAAGACTTATAAGCGTCAGGGGATTATCGTTCACCCTTTTGTTAACGATTTAACCATTGGATTCATAGGTGTTTAAAAATATTTTCAAGGTTCGAAGTATATATATATATATATATATATATATATATATATATATATATATATATATATATAAGTGTTTGCTCTTCAGGAGAGAGTATTTATGCGCTCATATAATATGTATATGAGAGGGGGATTTGGAGTGGGTTAAGTGTGTATATCGAACCTGTGTATGTATTTTACAAACGCATCCGCCATGAGCCAAATGCAACAAAAGGTCAGTAGGACTAGTTTGAAATTAGACTTTTCCTTCTCCTAAACCGATTGACAGACAGAGCCCAGTCCACCCTGCAATTTATCAATAGCTGGGAGAGAAGAAATGCATTACTGTGTTTTCCAAGGGCATTAGTGTAAAGGGAAAGCCTATTTTTCCTTGAATCCATTTTCTTCGAAGATAACAAAGTTGGCAAATAATTCAACTATATATAGGATATTCCTCAGTTTTTTTCACATTTGTATGTATTTACCAACCTCTCTGTATGGGCAGGATGTGACACAGTCAATTTTTAAGCGGAGTTTAACAGGTTTGAATTTAGTTTTCTGCTTGACTGGTTGCCTAACTAAGGCTTAAGAACTCAGTCTGCCCAACTATTTACCCATAGCTGGAGGAAGAATAGGAGGATTCATACCTTTCCTAAGGGTATAAGTGCTTTGTGAAATGCAATCAAATTTATCCAGGATTTGAACTAGTGTCATCTCGGGCACCTCCTGTTTTTCATATTTGTATATTACATACTGTAGTGTTCATTTCCATTCCTTTGATATATATATATATATATATATATATATATATATATATATATATATATTAGTCTTTCCATATCTATTTATCTATGTCTATACGCTTATGTGTATCCCCTCCTCAATCTCTAACAGCTTGTTTTTTTTTTTCTTTCTGTCGATCATTCTCAATCTGTTCATTTCTATCTAATGATCAATCTTCAAGCAAAGTTATCTAAGAACGAAACTCTTAATCAACTGGCCTAATTTTCGGACAGAGAAATATACAAACTCACAAAATTCAATGCACAGTACATACGTGTGTGTGTGTGTATAATCAGGTTTGATTAAATAAAATAAAATTTTGGAGTTTTTCATTTTTTCTTTCAAGAGTACTTATCCTATTTTTTTATGTTACAATCTTGAAATTTGTTTATAATTTCTCTAAAGGTGTTATTTGTGTTATACCGAGTACTTTCGGTTCTCGTCAGAACCGTTATCAAGGTAATTTATATGGTATTTGTAAATTAGACCTGTTTAGTATTTAAAGTAAATTATTATTTCATTTTTATCTTTATTACTTAAGTTAGGCTTGTTTTTATCCCCCAGATGATGCTTAGCGGTAGTGGCAGTTTATCTTTAAACATTTTTATTACGTGAAGTAGAATAAAATTTGTTCAATCATTTGTAATATGGATTGTTCTATTTTAAACATTTCAGAATATCATCACTTGTTTCAAAGTTAATTCTGTTGATAGTCGGTTGTCAAAATTTTATATATAAGGCTTCTAGGATTTAAATTTTTTTTACATTATTGTCTGTATGGATTATTTTTATATTAGAATATTTCTATATATTGCATTAAGACAATTATGTTTTTTTAAATGTTGACATATGGAGCGAGAATCTAAAAGGTGTAGAGTGAACTACCTTGATAATTTTGTCGTAGTAGCTTAGTGTAGCTTATAGATTTTTTATTGTCAGAGATGCATTCTCCCAATGGACATTTGAATTGATAAAAAAAACATAAGGTTTTTTTCTATTATCTTATTAAAACACTTCGTCTTATCATTTTCCCTAAGCATCGCTGGTTACCCCCGCTAATACATATATACATTTTAATTAGATACACTAAAAATTTAAAAGCGTACTATGTATTATGGATGTGTATGGGAGTGTGTTGATTTATCTTTTTTCTGCAAAGTCATAATGAAATAAATCTCAGAGGCTGTCATGTCTTAATGATTGATAGCGATGATTACTTTTCGCACCGGAAAATCTCCCCCACCCCATTTCACATACGCGCGCGTACGCGCCAAAGAAAAATGGAGGCCGAACTGAGGATCGGTATAATTGCAAAGGCCAACTAAATGTTGTCAACAGAACAAAAGTCATACGAATATGCACATTTCTCTTTCTCGGGTTTAGGATTAGGGGTTTCTTTATTATGTATTGATCACATAACCTTTGTAGAAGATAGATTGCTAGATAGATAGATTCTGGGTAATGTTTATGAAAAAATAGCAAAGTGCTATCCCACTTGGCATAAATGTAAAAACAGGAGCTGCTAGAAAGTTTTTGAACTCATCGTCCAACTGCGTCTGGTTTTTCTTTCTCCTAATAAACGGCCGTGGAAGTTTAAAAAGAGCCCTGTTAGTAGAATGAATACAAAATTAAAAGAGTTATCTAAAAACTTATCTCTACTCGGATTTCATATTACTGAGTAAAGAAAAATTTGTTGTGGATTCTTTACATATATGTATATGTATATATATGTATGTGTATAATAGTGTTGTATAGCTACCATCATGACCAACTATACAAACACATAATACATAATCATAACAACAAGACAACGACACAGTTCTTAGAAAAATATACCTCTCACTTTATTTGAAAGGGTTGTGTGTGAGAGGGAGTTTGAGACCGAACAGAACTGCAACATATTGACCCCCACTCTATTGGCCATAACCGCGTTTCTTTCCCGTTCTTCTGTACTGCTCAACCGGAGGCCCGGGGACCCACTCTGCTGGGTGCTGGCTTCCTCTACCGCATTTTGTCTCTAACTCATCTGATCTCCAACTAACTCAAACTTCTTGTACCGAGTTATATTATTGTTTTACGCCCACTCAATCAATTCTCATGGCTAGCCAGGCCGGAATATGCCACTTCCAGCGTTTTTGGACTGGCATGTTTGATCATCATCAAGCGAAAAAAATAACTGTCATGCAGTTCAGAGGTCACCCTCTTCCGGTGCATCAGTTTTTGACTGTACTGTGGGATTTTAACCCTGTCCCATATTATCAGCCAAGCTCGCCAAGCTCTGGTTCGGGTCGGAGGTTAATATACAACAATAGTCTCTCTCTCTCTCTCTCTCTCTCTCTCTCTCTCTCTCTCTCTCTCTCTCTCTCTCTCTCGTTGATGTCGACATAACAGGGTTTAACAGTTTTCATCAGTTCTAACGCTCGTGTTTCATATGAGATTTCAAAGCAACCATATATTTTATATATAACGCTATTTTAGGTTATCTTTAAATATTTTATTTATCTCGACATTCAGCTATCTAAGTGGGCATGATGAGAATTGAAGTATTTTCTTAATTTTCATTCTGAATTAATCCCTTTCATTTCTCTTCGATTTTGTCATTTTCAGGATCAGTCCTTGAACACTACATGCCACTACCATATGATTCCATTAGTGACAATGTTATCAAGCAAAAACTCTCAGAGGTAAGAAACATCTCTTTCAATATCACAATAATTAGAAGGATTTTTTCACAAATTTTTCACTTTCACTAACTACCCCATCCATATTTTACTGATTTGATTTTTCTGTTTACATATTAGTGTAACACAGCAAAAATACAAAAATGGCCCAATCAGATGCATGCTAAAATATGCATCTTAATAGCAATTCTGTTACACGACAAGCATTTTATCCTAAAATGTACTGTTTGTAATGATCATTTAACCCCCAGTTATACGGAAATCTGTTGTGTTGCACGCAATCTGTGGTATGGAGATGCATCATGCTGAAAAATATCTTCTTCATCCAAATATTGTATCAAATTGTTATTCAGCAACTGGTTGTCAAACCCAATTCAAATTAGCGTCAATTCTGGCCAACTTTCTTCTACCATCAATTTTCATTATATTCCCAAAGCATCAGACTCTTTTCCGAAAACGTCACGGTCATCATCGTGTAACGTGGGTCGTTTTGCTTTCATAGAGGCTTTCTGAGAAATTCTTGCTAATTAGACTGCAGCTCCATCCTAGTTTCATCGCTGAATAGGATCTGATTCCAAGCATCCGTATCCCATAGTTCGTATTTCTCAATAACGTCTTCATAAGGTAAATGCTGCAATGTACTCTTTAGTACAATTTACTCTTTCAGTTTATATTCTCGAAGGATGCATTAGAAGTATCTACTGATACCAAATTGAACAAGTCGCACTCATTCATCACTGATCTGAATTTTTGCGGGTCCTGATAAGTTTCCGTTCCATCTTTGCGTAGCTTTCCAGGGCGATTACATCATGGTCGATACGAAACACTTCCAGTGCTTCACTTCTTGAAATTCCAAGTTCCGAACTGTTACTTGCTAAATCATATTCTTGACCCTCTCCCTATCTTCATCTTCATTTCTTTCAAAATTTTCGCCATGATTTTTGATGCATAAAATTTTCGGAAAAATATTAGTATATTACGGTTGGAACATTTTTCTGTTTTAAATCTCTGTACTTTGAATGATTTATGTAAGTTGACCGAAAATCTTTGCTTGGCCATTTTTGAGTGGTTTCACATATTCCCCTTTTCATTCGGATTCCCTAGAACAAAATGTAATAATTAGGTATAGAAATGACTCTAACAGGACCAATGTTTCATGTATAAAAACACAGTTCGAAACATCCAATTATAAATAGGAAATTAGGACGAATTTTCAATAGTTCAAAGTGATCGAAGACTTTTGCACCATATTGTGTAAACATCTTTACAGGGAGTTTTCATAATATGCATAAAAAACGAAAAGCGGATATACTTCTTTATTAAAATAATCAAATCTTCGATATTCTAAATCTTTGATATCTTAGACCTTTGGCTCTCGATAATCTATACACGAGCTCACTAAATTCCCCCCAAAAAAATCAAGTAAAAAACATTCCAACTGGAATTTTAGTTGGCAAAGCATAGATAGAAGAATTAGAACAAACTACCCTGTATATTGAATGAAAGATTCAGTTCAAAATCCATGAGGATTACCGGCTACGACAAAATGTTCCTAAAGAGAACCTTAGGTACAGCAATCGAATGATGACAATATTGATTATTGTCAGACGTTTAAATAGTATAAATATTTGTTAATACCAGTTCATTTTGAAAGGGCATCTTTAATCCTTATAACGCAAGAACCGAATATACTCCATCTACCTATGTGCACTTGAGACACAGGAAACGATTTAAATTGTTTTCGATAGTGGAGTTGTTTCCGGAATTTTCCACATTTCATATGATCCAGTAAGCACTTTTTATTTTTACTGATCAATAGAAAGAGGCTACTTTATCTATGATTAGCACCTAGTATATATTTCTAAATTTAAAATGATTGTGAAAGTTCAATTTCAACTACAAAGCAAGGTAGGGGAAAATCATTTCTTCGAGTTATTCTTCAGTAATCCTGATGCTGACCACGAATTTGAAGGATTTGACCTAGAAAACTTACTTCTATTACGATGTTGAATTTAGTGATTATTTAAGCAATGACATGAAAATGCTTAATTATATGTGAATTAAAATATATCTTAATATGAGAGTGGAGATATATCTTAATATCAGTCTACAACTGATTTGAATTCAGAATTTTCCTTCTCTGAAATCGGTTGACATACCAACTATTTACCCCTAGCTGGAGGAAGAATATTTGGATGTATACCTTTCCCAAAGAGTATTAGGGCCATGTGAAATGCTAACAGCTTCCTTTAGGATTTGAACTCTGCTAGCAAAGTTTACGCGCTATAACGATAACCGTTTTAGTTTTAAAGTACGTAAGTTAGGGATGTCAATTTCTGTCTAGATGCTTGTGTTCAAAAATTCAATCAGCGCAATACGGGTCAATACCCCATCCTCCCAATTATATCCCACTGATCTACTTGTATTCATTAACTCTTGCTTTTGATATTCTAATAGGCTGTATTTTTTGCCAAACTTTATCACTATGCTATAAGATAATATGTCTGTGCAAATGTTTCAAACGAAAAACCGGTGTTTAATTGTGTCTCTAGTTTAAAAAATATGCTGGGAACTTTAACACACGTCTAATATTTTGCTACACAACTTTTTTGTTTGTTTCAACTGTGCGAAAAACTAGATCGGTTTTCATTCCATCCTCAGTGAACGATGTAAATTTAATCAAAGTCAGTTATTAACGAAACTCTTTCTTTGTCTTTTTCTTTTATTGAAAGAAATGGCGTCATTTTATTCGATTTTAGCTGATTAAACATAATTTTTCTTTTCTTTTTTTACATCAGAAAATGCTATTTTCAGTCCCTTAAAAAAGTATATTTTATGACAGACTTAAAACACGAAAACAGTAAAAATGTTTTTATTACTTTTCTAAAACTTTTTCTAAAAGATTTCTCAATAGAAAACAAAAGATATAATTAAGGACTCAATCTAAAATCAATTTAACGGCGGTTAAATCTTACTATAATATATCCAATGCCTTTCTTTTTATTTTTATTTTGTGTTTTTTCTGTCTCTCTCCCTCGGCACCACACAAGGACAGCTAAAACTATGACCACCAAATTTTCTATGGTAACTAATGAGACTTTGGATCATATGCATAGCATATTGGTTTTTGAAAATTTCAAAACTTTTTAAAGTTTTTAACGAAAGTCTAAATTTACAGTATTTGTAAAGTACTAAACTGGAATCTCACTTAGTATCAATCAAATCAGAAAAACTGAATGTTTGTTTGTTTGCTTTTTTTGTTTTGTTTTGGGTTTGTTTTTTTTTTGGGGGGGGGTTCGTTTTGTTTTTTGTTATTGTTGTTGTTTTACCATATAAAAGGATAGAAGAAAATTTTCTAATTAGAAATCAAACTAATCACCTTGGTTCCAAGATTTTCTTGATACGTTTATATTTATTGCAATAAGCACCAGGACGCCATAAACGTTGAACACTCGATAACGTTTAAGCAATATGACATCATGGAAATATAGATCAGTGTTATTAGCAAAAAATGTTCCGGTCCATAGGGTGGTTTTTAGCAACATAATACAAAATATACATAATTTCGATGCAATACTAAATCATTTTTGCACCCACATTCACCTTTATGCCTACAATGTCCTCTTCTTTTCCTGGGTCTTTTCCGGCTGCCAGATAGTATCTTTAATTATATACATTTCTTTGTTTTATTTATTTAAATCATTTAATCATCTTTGCAGGGTATATTCCTCCGGTTTAAAAATCGCAGTTGTGTATTTTTATTGCGAGGAAAGAGAGCTAATATATTTAGAGCACCCTAGTAGTTAACAGCGTCCATATATATATATATATATATATTATTACTATTATCATTCCCATTATTTATTCCTTTTAGAGTTTTTTATACCAGCGTTAAGTTTCACATTGGAATTTGAGTCCCTTCAAGTCTCCAGGACTCTTCTCGGTATTCTGGCCGATCTTAATAAAGTTGTATTATGGATAGTCTCTACTTGTCCTCCTATTTCCAAGTCTGCCAGTCCCTTTACCAATCCTGTTCCAAGTGCACCAACCACAATTGGTATCACAGTCATCTTCATGTTCCATAGATTTTTTAGTCCTCTTACAAGGTTTAGGCTCTTATCTCTCTTTTTGTTTTCTTTTATTTCCACTCTGTGGTCCGCCGGGACGGCAAAGTCCCCTATCTGGCGGGTTACCTTTATTCTTTTCCTTTTTCTTTTTTCTTTTTTTCTTCTTTGTGACTATCTCTAGGTTTGGTCGTCTAACTGAGATTAGGTGATCCGTTTGTTACTCAAAATCCCAGGTGGGTTTTATGTGCCTCATTCTCGAATATGGACTCTGGGTTGTGCATATACCACTTGTTCGTGTGGTCAAATTTCAATTTCTTGCATAACTCCCAATGGAGTACCTTTTCCATCCAGTCGTGTCTAGTCTTATACACTTTTTTGCGCTAATTTACTTCATTCGCTAATTATATGATTCATCATTTCATCTCTATCTCCACGTAACCTACATTAACTATTTTGTTGAGTCGTGTCTATTTTTGCTTTAATAAAATCCTTATGGTGGTATGTGCTGCTATTAGAAGAGATTGTTTCTCTTTTTAGGTTTCCCTTTCTTAGCCATGTCCAAGTATTCTCATACAAGATTTCGCTTGTTTGTCACTTGAAATGTCAATACAATTGCTTTTCTTCCCATTTTTTGTTTTCTAGTTATTGTTGTTCTGTTCATCCTTTGTGCTGTTTGTGTTCGCTGTAATTAGTCCCTCTTTGCTCTTTTTTATGTAGTCTTCGAATAGTCTTATCATGTATCAAAGCTATCTTCAATGCTAGCGAATCTTCTTCCACCTTCTTTTCTTGACACATATAGTCGACCTATGTCATCTCTCGGATGTAAGACCTTATACGTTGTCTTAGCTTTCTTGTTCCCTGGTTCATTTATTGAAGTTCTTTTCTCGTTCATTTCAAGAATGGCCCCGAGTATCTTACAAAAGGGACAGCCCAGGTGTTTATCCCTTTAACGAGATTTCTGCTATATAGTTTGGTTTCGAGAGGTTTTCTCGTTCCTTTTTAATTTTTTTTTATATTCACGTGTTTGATTGTGTCTGCTTCCAATATTCCCAAGTATTTGTAAATTTCCTGTTCTTCGAGCGTTCTGATTTTATTTTGTTTGTTAGTTCTATTCCTTGCATCATTTGCCGTTTTTCATTTTTCTTTATCAGCATGGTACATTCCATCCCTATATTGTCGTTGTGCATCCCCAGTGCTTGTATTACGCTTTCCAATTCGTTTTCCCTTTTGGCAAACAGTTTGATGTCGTCCATGTACATTAGGTGATTGATTTTTTTCTTCCGATTTATGAAGTGTTTATCTCTCTATGCATTTCCTAAGTAGTATCATCGATATTACAAATAGTAATTGTGATAGCGCATCTCCCTGGAAGATTCGTTTCTGGATTTACACCACAGCTAATATTTAATTCCACTTTCAAGTTTTTCATGGTTTCCTCGATAAACTTTATGACTTTGCCGGATACCTTGTACATTTTGAGACAGTCTATTATACAGCTTTGCGGGAATATATCCAATGCCTTTTTGTTATCAATCCACGCCATAGCTACATTTTCTGCTCGTTTTGTTCTTCATGGAAATGTATTGATCAAAGTATAGTAGATCTGTTCCTCTCGTTCTCTTGTTACATTCTGTTTTTTTTTTCTTAGGGGAACAGTCCACAGCTTATTAGCGAATAGTGAATCTAGTCCCTGATTTGTGCCGTTAGTATTTTTCACATCATCGGTTGGCACGTTATAGGTCGGTATTTCTTTGGGGCGGTTCCTTTGGATCAGGATGGTCTTTCGTTTGGTCATCCATTCCGGTATGTCTGTTTCTTTTAAGCATCTGTTCATTTCGGTAGCCAGTCTGTCGTGGATGGGAGGGAATTTTTTAAACCAGTATCCATGTATGCCATAATGGAATGGGGTTTTCCAATTGGGTACTTTTTTGAGTGTTGCTCTGAATGAATCGGTCCTTCTTCGACTACATCTAACTATTTTTCCGTGTTGTTTATCGATTCAGCTTTTCTGTTATGTTCTCTTCTTCTCCATATTTTGTTCCAAAATTGTTGTCATCCGGTTGTTGGTACGTCTTTGTGCATTCTCCCCTTCTTAATGGTAGAATTTTCTTTCGTTGTTTTGGAATGTGAGGTTTTATCTGTATTGTTTGATCCTGTCTCGATATCTTTGTGGCCTTCCTACTTTTGCTATTTCTGGTTTATTTCCTCGAGTTGTATTGTTTATTTTAATTGTTATGTTGCTTTCCCTTTTAGCCCAACGCATTCCAGTGTTTTTTCTCTGTCTTAACATTTTTGAATGTTGTCATAATTTTCTTATCTCTGGTTCCAATCTAAGTTCCCATCCAGGTTTCGAGTTTCTATTCGTGTTCTTTCGGAGAACACCGATTTTTTTTCTCAGACTAATTTTGCTCATGCAGAGATTAGTTTATTTAATTCTGTCATGTTGTTCGTAGAGATATGTGTTAATAATTCGTTTATTTTTCCAGTTTCTGCTTCGACTGTTTTCCAGTCTATGTTTCTTAGAGATCGTAATGTAGTCTTCTTTTCTGACATAATTCTCTTTATAATCTCTGTATTCATTTTTCTTGTGTTAGTCTATGTTCTGTGTGGATTAGGTGTACGGTGTTTCGATTACTATTACTTTGTGGTACAGTTTGTTTAGAGAGTTCTTGTTTTCAGTATTTAGTGTATGTTACGCCGCCACGTGCCCAGCGGGATTGCAGGGTGCTGTTCGTTCCTGCTAAGTCCACCAGTTCACATAGGAAACAGACGTTGGCTGTGGCCTGCCGAACGATATTTAGCGTTACAGATATCACCAACTCCCTAACGAAACCACATTTTAAAGCCACTAGGCGAGTTATAGGTGAATTATTAAAAGTCAACACAGCTAAGTGGCTAGCTTTCCCCCTCAAATACAAGGTCTTCGACAAATACAATTCTTCCACATCAAAAAAAGGACTCTGAACTGCCGTGTTTCGGTTAACAAGATTAATAACCATATTCTTTTATTGAATAAAAGAAAGAAACAAAGAAAAAAACAATTCGGGTAAAAGTCAGGAGCGAGGAAGTTTTTCTGTATCTCGGAGGAGCCTCCAATAAAATATCCGTATCCTGGACGAGGTGCGCTTTAAATATCTGTTAATGGCAGGAGGTGAGAATGTAGTTCGTCAGTGATAGACATGTCCCGCCTTCCTTTGGACTCTGGGATTTAACGGAAGAGCTCGTGCTCTAAATTTCAAGTTCATCATTGGGGAAATATTCCCTCTTTTCTCCTCTATCTTATGGGAGCTATTCTTTCCTCCTATAATTTGTCTTTTGTTCACGTCAGTGTGAATGCAGCAAGATAAGTTTGAATATACTTAAATTGTATGTTCAATTACTTGGGATTTTGTGGAATTTATTCTCTTCTCTTTTTCTCCTCGTTATTGGGTTTCCATAACGCGTTGGTAGAAGGATATACGTCTTATTTCAGATAAGACCAAGATTAATAATTGTCTCTTTCGGCGTGGACAAGTCTTTTCTTTGGGTATTCGTTTAACCTCGGAGTACTAGTTCATTCAAAGGATAAGTTTTTTTCTTTCCTCTCAGCGTTCTCTGCGCGGCATGACTTTGGAATTCGGGTTTCTTCCATATCCCAAATTCTGTTCTTAGTTTTTTTCTCAACGAACAAAAGGCGACTCCTTATGTGTCTTCATCCTTCGACAAATAAATGGCAACTCATTATGTGTCTTCACCCTTTGATGAATAAACGGCAACTAACTAGTCTCCGTAGTTTGAAAATTCACCAAGTGTTGGCTTTTTTTTTTTAGGCGGTTTCTTCCTTCGTACCAATCATTGTCGCAGGTCTGCCTCTCCGCCGACGCATATATAGCTAATAGAGAGTGAGGTTCTCCCATGCTCATGTCACCTTGTAATAACAGAGAGAGTGGGAGAGTGAGACAGAATCTCTTTCCATTATTCTGCTTACTACTATAGTCCGCTGACTCTTGCTTGCTACCATAGTCGACCGGCAAGCTGCACCTCCTTCCCCCATAATCCGGAGAATGTATTAGGGTGTCATATTTCCTTGTCACATGTATTATTATATATAATTATATAGTGTCTTGTTGATTTGATCCCCTATTTATTAGTTGGTGTATTTCTAATATTTCAAGGTCAAAAAACCAACCTTTTTTTATTATCGTCCGAACTTAGTCGGTGAGTTTTTGGTTTGTTCTCAGAAATTTAGCGCATTCTATCATTCTTTTTCTATACCCTCTTTGTGTAGGGTTGCTCCTAATATAACAGCGAAGTGCAAGTTTGTTGCTTCGCTAGTCCATTTTCTATGTTAGTGTCTTTGATTTATGTGGTTACTTAGGTCGCCGTTTGTGTACCTGAAAAAGAACAGCCAACATTCGCAGGATGACGTTCAACTTCCCTATGTTGATCATCAAGGGAGCACCTGCCGATCATAACCCTCAGAACTCTTGTGTGGGTCCTACGTAGAGTTATGTTTTAATTTGTCATTTTTATCATGAGTTGTGTACTGTGGCTATAACAGACCCAGGGGTTGTTTATTATTTGCGTACATGTCACGGATGTGACAAACTACTCTTTATGTAAGAGAACTCTAAAGTGGGTCGCAAAAATTTCCTTCGTAAATATATCAAGTTTGAACTTAGTTAAAAATCTACTGCGGACTTTTTTCTTTACCGTATTACTAATATTTTGTTCTTTAAACCTTGAGCGATATGTCATACAGTCATTGTGAGTTTCCCTCTGACTTACACGTTTAGGGTCTTTTTTTTCATAATTTTGGTCACCCTACTACACTTAGATAATTTTGATTAAAAAAGTTCGTCACTTGACCACCAACACTATTCCGACTACTTCCTTTGTTTACTTTTTATTCTTCCCTTCTACTCAGTCACCTACGAGCCAGTATTGCGTCAACTCCCACTTCAGTATCTAGTCTTAATTTCTATGTTATTTCTTGTCAGACACAAATATTACCACAAGTCAAACAGAAAATATAAACATATACAATACATTTCGATAATTTAGTCAGAGACATTAAAAAATTCATTTCCGTTAGCATTTTTCTTTTTTTGCAGGGGGGTGGATGCGTGTGTTCTCGTTGCTAATAGGGCGATGTTTGTTTTTCTGCTTTGTTATTTTGTGCTGGGCACAATTTTTATTTGTATTACTATTGTTGTCATATTTGTAAAATCTGTAATAAATATTCATATATATATATATATGTAGGGGTGCATTTGTATGTGTGATTATAACCCAGCAAAAACTGTACATCTTCCGTTAGGTTAGGGTTTATAATAATAAGTAGAAGAAGAAGAAGATAAAACTGATGTGAAAAATATTCAAGGAGTAAGAGGATAAAATTATAAACAACTTCGACGATTTCATTGATTTGATTAAATTATGTGAAAATATTTTTTTCTTTCATCTCTTGAACAGATTGTGGGTGATTATTTCATCACAGCTCCAACTCATTTAAGTGCTGACATCTTGCAATCGAAGAATGTTACAGTTTATATTTACCATTTTTCCTACTTGTCAGCCCTGGACCAAGATCGCAGTACGTTCATCTTTTTTTAACTATAACGAATCTAATTCTTTGACTGCGCTTCATTATGAGATGTTTCAGGGTCTTTTAACACAGATTTGCATACACTTTACTCTTACTTAATATGACGACTTAATTCCTTTGTCTACTCTTTTGTTAAGATATTTGCATTTAATTGTAAGTCCAATTTAAAGGCGAAGAAGAAATAGTTAGTGAAGTCGACTAAAAAGGAATCGTCTTAAGAATGCTTTATGTGAAGTTTTGTGGCCACAATTCTAAACTGCTACTAGTATCCAAGTTCAAACCATCTGGAGCTCTTGAAAGTGTGGAGTCACATCTTCATTGATATTACACCTAGGTCCACTCTGACCCCGAGCAGTAGTACTTGTTTAGATTCCATTTGTGGGCCAAATACGAGTTTGGTTGGTTGATTGGTTGGTTGGTTGTTTTGTTTTTCCGCGTATCTACCCTTTTCCGGTCATTTTACGCCGAATTAAATTTCAAACTTCAGTTTAGTATAAGTATAGTTTTGGTTTACAAACAGTTAAATATCAAACAGTTCAATTAAATGTCAAAACAGCTCTATTTCAAACAATTCAGTTTAGCATAAGTACACAGTTTAGTTTTATTTGACCCATAGATAGGACCCTATCAGGTGCTACCACTCCGAGACTGAGTGGGCCTGGGAGCGATGGCAATGAAGGAGTACTCCCCATTCCCCAAAGCTCCAGCATTACTGGAAACTCACCATCAGATTTTTTAGTGTCATATCAGGACAATCATTGGGGGGTCTTACCCCACAGAAGAGAAGCAGTCGATGTATTCTACAGCCACGGCCGACAGAACAAGGGCCAAATACGAGGGTCAGTTGAAAAGTTCATAGGCTAACCAAAATACTCTCATAAAATGTGACAAAATTGGGTTTATTTTTCAAAATAGTCCACATATTTCTTCCATTGATGTTTCAGTGCTTGGATCCTATTGGTCAAAAAAATGACTTGCTTCAACATTTTAAATGTTTATTCGCCAAGATTTACGCATAATTCGATGTTTACTCACGGCTCAAGTTTGCGGTCAGTCGTGAAATTGCAAATGAAGACGTGAACGTGTTAATTAAAAGGAGTATAAAACAATTCCACATGATCATGGTTATGACTCACTATCGTTACTGCTCACTTCCTACAGCATGTGCATGACTGCCCAGCACATAGTTTATTCCAAAACAGAGACAGTTTTTGAACCTTTGTTTATTGCATTAAGTTTTTACAATTGGAGTTCCACCATGCTCTCGGTGGGTCTTAGAATATGCTGACTATATCACCTTTTGAGGTGTAACCAAAAAACAGGTGTCTTGTGCAGAATGGTGAATATATGCACTCCACAAAGTTCACTGGCTCTCAACAAGTTGGGTGGAAATGCATGTCCGGGATGATCCCATAAAGAAAGAAACAATAAATGTTTTTGGAAAGAACCATTCACAACCAAATCCCTAAACTAAAAAAAATTCTCGGTCAATATACATGTCTATCACCGCACACCTATCTCTACTGACTCTGTTCGCTCAGTTAATCTTTGTATCTCTGTGTAGTAGCTGACTGACTTCTTTGTCTTCTAACAGGCAGGCCCTTTCCAACTGATTCTGTTCAAGTCCCTTCTCTGCCTCTCTCCTCCTGTGTCACTCTTTCCCCAACTTCCAGTGGCAGATTCCCTCCTTTTTCATTATCCTCTGGTTAACCTCTACGTTATCTCCTAGTTGACTTGAAAATATGGACACTTACACACTCACATATATGCATACCCAAGGCCAACCCACAACCACACACACGCGCACACCCGCACGCGCGTGCGTGCACTTTCACATAGAACTAACCCGGTTTATAGTGTCGCACAGGAAACTAAACTCCATTCAGGTTATTGAGATCTGGTGAGTATGGAGAATCTTCCATTGCCATTACTCCCAGGTCCACTCCGACTCAGAGTGGTAGTATCTGCTAGAGTCCCATCTATGGGTCAAATAGATTTGTTTAGATTTTGGTATTTGATTGGAATACTTGATGACATATTACAGTAAATTGCGTATACTTGAAGTTATAAATGAATAATTACAAGGATTATTATTATCAATCACTTGAAACCATATAACTTTGTGCAAACAAATGACCATTATTAAATAGAAATGATAACTTGAAACCATAAAATTATTAGTATTAGAGGGGGATACTTGAAAGCATATAATTTTGAGAAAATTATTTGTATTAAATATGAATACTTTGTATTATATGTGCGCAAAAAACTATCGGGAGTTAACTACATTAAAAATGTGACTATAAACATACCTTGAACGAAGTTCCCCGACTGCTAAGTTGTCAACTCAGATGGACTGATAAAATCAATCGGAAATTGTCAAAGAAAAAGCAAACTTAGCCAATCAAATCCACAGAAATATCCAAAGGGATTTTTCTCATTTCTGTATATCTGCCACATTTTTTTATTTGGCCTTTTTCTTTTTTACTTTTGCAGTTGTCTCTCATGGATCGGAACTTTTCTACTTAGCCGGTGCACCTCTCGTTGGACACAAGAATATCAGATTTGACAACAAGGATAGAACAATGTCCAAATATATGCTGCGATTGTGGGCCACATTTGTCAAGCTTGGGTAATTTTTTTTTTCTTGTTAACCTTTTGAAAATTCTGAAAAAAATCAATTCTTGAGTGATTCAAAATACGAGAAGGGACAAAAATAATTTTTCTCTTAAGAATATATTTAGATGATAACAGCCAAAAACTTTTCCAGACTTTATGGAATGTAACTTGAAAAGAAATTGGCTTCCTCTGTCTTCAGTTTTATTTTGGAGAAAAGCGTGAAGAAATAAGAGTCGTATAAATTAGTAAGAAATTGAAGAAAACAAATCGAACACAAATTGTGAGTCGATTGGAAATTCCTCTAATTTTCATTATTCAATGAATAATTTGTACAGCCATTCGATATTCGCTTTCCCTTTCCAAACTGTTTGTCCTTTTATTGTTTATTCATTCCCAAACTCCTTATTTTTTAATCAAAATCGGAGATGGACACTAAGAAATTGTTTGAATTAGAGAAAGAAAATTCTTTCCCGCAGCCAAGATTTCTTTTTTATATTCTCTCTCTCTCTCTCTCTCTCTCTCTCTCTCTCTCTCTCTATCTATCTATCTATCTATCTATCTCAATTTTTTTTTTACATTTTGTCATTTATTCTTTGATAACACTGGTTTACAAAGAAATTGAGGCAAGCACAAAAATACCCGTTTTTACCTAATTTGAGGGTGCTGAATTCAAATTTAAAATCCATTTTTACTCATCACCTCTAGTTTTTTAGATATGCATAGTGTGCATTTTGTACATATACGGTACATAAAGGCGTATATGAATTCAGGGTTAATTCTAATATTGTGAGACTTATGGCTTCATTTTTAGTTATTATGCACTAAATGTAAGTGATAGCATTACATTATATATATATAGTTATATATATATCAAGACGGATTTTAACAGTTAAGGCAGCAGGTCTCAATCCACACTCTGGCAGTCATTGGAAAAGGTTGTCTCAAAGGCGGCACAGGAGGTTGGTGCCCCTCAACTATCGTGTTACACATCTTTGGGGTTACTAAATATTAGTATTACATTTTCAAATTCACATTTAGTTTTACTTTGTTATATTTTCAGATTCTTCAATGGCTTCAAGCACGTCAAAATGTCTACTACGTGTGTAGGGACTTCATAACAGTTGCACAGCGTCAAACCATCACTTCCCTCCTCAGAACCGCCTACTTTCACTATTTTGACTGTAAAATTGGTGATCAGGACAAGTCTTGGGCTCCACACATCTGTTGTAAACCCTACTACAATGGACTAACTGCATGGTTTAATGGCAAGAAAGCGGCTTTCAACTTTGTATTCCCGATGGTTTGGAGAGAGCCGCAAAACCACGCAGATAATTGTTATTTTTGTCAAACTAATATAACTGGTTTCAATGCATCTTCTATGAAAATGATCAAATATCCCAACCTTCGATCTGCTATGAGACCCGTTACCCATTCAGATGATCTTCCTGTACCCACACCTCCAGTAAATAAGGATCTTCTTTCCTCATCAGATGAAGAAATGCCTTCAAGGGTGGATTCTGCCGAGTCAATATCTTTGGAAGATATTGAGTCTACATATTCAGGAACAAGTGGCAATGAGCCACACTGGATCACGCAAGAAGACCTGAATGATCTTGCTCGTGATTTGTATCTGTCAAAACAGCAGTCAGAGCTCTTGGCTTCTCGGCTTAAACAGTGGAATCTAGTCCTGGAAGATGTAAGGATCACCAGTTTCAGGAATGGGAACAAATAAGGTCATTGGTCTTCTTATGGGTATGCAAGCAGGCTTCATAAAGTACTGTTGTTTTCTCTGTCTCTGGGATAGTCGAGCTGTATCCCAGCATTACAAGCAGAAAGACTGGGGGTCTGGAAGCACTTTTGTTCCTGGCGAATACAGCTTCAAGGAGAATCCTCTGGTGGACATGAATAAGGTGCTTCTTCCTCCGCTTCATATCAAGCTTGGTTTGATGAAGAATTTCGTCAAGGCGTTGCACAAAAATGGCGCTGCCTTCCAACACTTGTCCACTGTGTTCCCAGGTCTTAGTGCTGCTAAGCTCAAAGAGGGCATCTTTGTCGGACCTCAGATCCGAGAAGTGCTGAAGGATACTGATTTTGAGGAGATTCTTAACTTAAAGGAACTGAGAGCATGGGAAGCATTCAAGTCAGTCTGT
Organism: Sepioteuthis lessoniana; assembly: GCA_963585895.1. Taxonomy (NCBI): domain Eukaryota; kingdom Metazoa; phylum Mollusca; class Cephalopoda; order Myopsida; family Loliginidae; genus Sepioteuthis; species Sepioteuthis lessoniana. The sequence continues at coordinate 51,572,339 of OY757917.1, forward strand.
AGTGGCTTCCTTGGTAACACACTCGTACCAGATTACCAAGCCTGTATTGAGAAGTTGCTAAAGTCTTACGAGGATATCGGGTGCCGAATGTCACTCAAAATTCATTTTCTCCATTCCCATCTCAACTTCTTCCCGCAGTGAGTGATGAGCATGGAGAAAGATTCCACTAAGACATTACGAAGATGGAGAACAACTATCAAGACAAATGGAACCCCGGCATGATGGGAGACTTCTGCTGGATGCTCTTGCGTGACATCCCGGAGGCAAAATACACCAGATCTTCTAAGAAAACACACCTTTGACTGTCTGTGGTACTATGAATTGTGTAATTGTGTCATCCAAGTATATTGATTCAATCAGTGTTCTTTATCTATCCTGTTTTATCTGTTATAAACTGCTGCAACTCTTGAAATATGTACATATATTCTCTGTTTATACTAAAATGAGACTATTTAAAAGCCAGAAAACTAGAGGTGATAGAGCAAAACTATTTATAAATTTGAATTCAGCACACCCAAATTAACAAAAACACCTATCCCCATTCTTGCCTCAGACCAAAAATTTATTTTTGTAAACCAGTGTAATCAGTATCTCTTTTGCCGTCATTCTTTGTCAATCTATTTCTGATAGCTCATTCGATTCTGCTCCCTGTGAAGGGAAATCTATCTCAATTCTCCCCCCCTCTCTCTCTCTATATATATATATATATATATATATATAGCGCAGTTTTTTAAGTGATAATACCTCTACGAGAGTACCTTTATGATAATAAGATTTTAAATAGTTCTCACCAGTTTACCATTCTTACCAACACATTCTTGGAATTTCCTCCTGGTGGTCTCCACAATATCATGTTTGTTTTTATAATCAAAGTATTCCCATGGAAGCGTTAACTCTTTTTGAATCATCTCTTAAAGATTCCAAGACTGTGATGAGACAGGAATGGTAAACAGATGGAGACTGTTTAAAAACACGTCATGAAAATATTTTCATGCTTTTGAATTTATAGAGAGAGACAGAGAAAGAGGGAGAGAAAGTGATTTCGCGCTATCTACCTCTGTGTATTTCGATTGATTGCAGCCTGTTCAATGTCGTTTTGTCGATCTATCAATATATTGTCAACCTAACTGGCTATATAACTAGATATCTATTTCAGTTCGTCCATATCTACTTTCAGTCTGTATATATATATATATATATATATGTGTGTGTGTGTGTGTGTGTGTGTGTGTGTGTGTGTGTGTGTGTGTGTGTTTTATGCATATGTATTTAATATTCGAAATGTTTATATGAGCTATTAGTGTCTTTCTTACGTTTATTCAGCGCAAGTTTATCATTGGGTATAATAATAATGCTAATATTGGATCTTTGTAAATGGGGAAGAGTCTAACACCAAATGTCCGTAGCACCAAATGTTACTAATAAATGGTAACCACTCCAATATAGGGATGGATAGCAATAGTATAACAAATAATTTTTACGTAGAATCCTTTTACGATTCTGTGTTCCTTTGTTTTTCTTTTTGTTTTTATGTTGTTGTTTTGGGTTGTTTTTTGTTTTTTTTGCTTTTTTTTTTTGCTTTTTGTTGTTTTGTTTTTACTTGTTTGTTTGTTCGTTTTTCTGTATTGTTTTTTTTTTTTTTTGTGTGTGTGTTTTTTTACTTGTTATTCTTTTTTCTTTTTTCTGGTCAGGTTACCCTCTCTACTGTCGTTGAAGAATTTCTACATCGACCGCTACACATCTGAGAAGCCAGTCTACGCCCAAATCTCGAATAATGAGTGGGGTGAATCACACATTGAAATGACAACAAACTTCAAACCAGAGAAAATGGACTTCTGGAACCGAAAGGTTCCCGAAATGTACCGGCGCCAATACCGGCGAGATTCCCTCTACATGGACAGCACGGCGACTACTCCGTATGATACCCGTCGGCAACCGTACAGTGGTCGGGGTGGGAACGACCTCCGACCTTTCCCGGCTTGGGGTCTTATGACAGCTTGCATTGTTTTGTCCGTCCTGCTTCTCATAGTAACTGTCTTATACTGCCGCACTCGACGTTTGGTTAGGAGACTCATTCGTCAGAATAGTGTCTCCAGTGGAACCCGGATGATCAATCACGTGACTTAGTGGTCACTACGTCGAAATGTCAGGAAAAGGCGAGCAAAGCTGAGTGCCTGACATGACAATAGAAAGAAAGAAAGAAAAAAAGAAAGAAAGAAAGAAAGAAAGAAAGAATAAAAAAGGAAAGTAAGCACGGGAGATATGTGAAGAGAGAGAGAGAGAGAGAGAGATTGAGTGTGAGAGAGGGAGAAAAAAAAAGAGAGGGAGAAAAGAAGAGTTAGTGGTGTCGGACTATGGAGTAAAGCATTTAACTTTACTAGCAAACCAGACTGAAAACATTTTTTTTTCCATAGGACTAACTTTTTCGGATTCAGTAAGACCTCAACCTCCACAAGCTAGTTAAGATTCAAGGAGGGACAGAAGAAATAGGGCAGTTAATTAAGAAAACAATAGTAAGTTGTCAAATAATGTAACATCCCCTAATACTTCTACCCCAGAATATATATATATATATATATATATATATATTAACAAGTTGTTTTTGAAAAGCAAGTTAAAAAGTGCTCAATTCTTTTAGAGCAGAGCTGGTTTAAAACCCAGAATTTCAAAATTACAGCCCTATGGCACGCTTCCAATTACCCTGAGTTTTATACTTGACCACAACTCCACCTAAACGAGGCTATAATTGTATAAGTACACGCACACACATACAAACACACACACACGCTTGCACACACACACACATACACACACACACACACACACACACACACACACACACATATATATATATATAGAGTGGTGCAAAAGTCATTTAGCATTCTCAAAACCACTTACTAATAAACGGTAACAATAAAAAAAGGCAAAATAATTTTCTTATAATTATATTTATTGTGACTCTGAGAAATTACTTTGAACCAATTATGGAATATAATATCCCTGAAATGCTTTCTGTTTTCCATTTCATATTTTTTTAATAAAAGATGTTAGGTAACTTTTGCCCTACTCAATATTGACGCGGTAAGCACTCTGAAAGAAATTTATGAGACAAAAACATTTTAGTTTTCAATGAACAAAACACCTTTTTTGATTTATTTGATATTTCCTCTCAAAATTTGACGCTTAAAATAGCGGTTGAGGCAAATCACCAAAGTTAAGAAGCGATGGGCCAATTCAGTACTTAGCAGTGTCACCTTACAGTAGGTATTTCCAGCTAAACTTATCAAATAATAACAGCTGGTGATGTAAGAAATTTGAGGCTTGTGTACCAAAAAAGCAAAGCTTAGTAAATAACATTTCACTCTGAAAGATCGGTTCCCGCTAGATCTTTAAAGTTAAGCTGCTCAGTGCATAAATGGGTGACCAATTAATAATAGATGGCACTGTAAGCAAGCCTCTGTGTCAGACTGAGGAAAGGTTAATAAATAACAAAAGGTGTTGTAAGCAAAGTGTGACCTGTTTGTCAGACTAAGCAAAGGTTGATTTGTAAAAGTCACTCTAAAAGCAGTGGTTCCTGCTATATCACAGAAGTTAAGCAGCGATGAGTCTACACAGTAGTTCAATGGGTGGAAATAGTACAATAGCAGGTTGTATAAGCAACTCAAAGCTACTGTGTGCCCAACAAAACTTAGTAAATTTGTGGTTCGTGATTCTGCCATTGGTGAGGTTATATATATATATATATATATATATATATATATATATATATATATATATATATATATATATATATATATATATACAGTTGGCCGACCGTTGTCGAGGGTGATCCGAAGACTCCCTTTTCAATAGTTACTACACCAAGGAGCTGGGTAGTACGCTACTCCTTCCCTGGATTGCTCTGCTTACCTTTGTTCCGTACCTTATAATGTTGAGTATTAAGCAAGTATGATTTTTTGAGTCTTTGGTATAACTCGACCTGAGATTGAACCTTGGTTACCCGGCACCATTGGCGAACACTCTAACCATTATGCCAACAAGCCGTTTTTACACACACACACAGAGAGAGAGAGAGAGAGAGAGAGAGAGAGAGAGAGAGAAAATGAACCAATCATTAAAAAAATAAGTTTTTCCTAAACCAGAAAAGTGCTTAAATGCCGGTCCCACAGAAAAAATGCTGACGGGAAGTTTGGACTGGCCAGTATTTGACCACTTTTCTCATTTTAGAAAAATGTTATTTATCGTTAAAGGTTTCAAATAATTATCATTTATTTGTTTGAGCCCTATTTTTTATTAGTTCCAAATATTAACCTCATTAGGATGAACGAAATGCACTTTAATTACTTTCTCGAAAATTTTCCAACACTCAAAAAAAGGTGGACATGTTTGATCTGAAGATTGAATTTTTTTTTCTAAATACATGATGTTTTTAGTTATGAAACTGACTTGAGGATGGGAGAAAACAATATATACATATATAATGTAGTTTGCTATATTTATAAATATAAAGAGCTCAATATTGGTGACAGAGCATATATATAAGTTGTTCTAAAGTGTACTTAGCCTGACGATCGCATAGGCGATAAGCTAACAGTCACCAAGCGCCATTGACAGTGTATATGCGCTATCATATATATATATATATATATATATATATATATGGAGGGGGTTACTGCTTTCTTTTACTGGGGAAAATCTTAATTTATTTTATTTATCGTTTATTTTGTGCTCACCAAAGAAAAAGGTGCATCACTTTTACTCTAGACAAAAATTAAGATGACACAATTGCCCAAGGCATTTCATAGAGTTATCTGTCCTTTAAATATAAACATTAATAAATTGAAAGTGTATCATCTCGTACACCATGGTTCAGAAAAATCACGGAACTGGATGCTATATTAATGTCAGAATATATAATATTGGAAGGGTATAGCCTCTTCAGTTAAAACACTACAGTTTGAAAGAATTGCAGAACTAGGTGAGAAGTTTTTATGTCCGAACATAAAAAACTGGAAATTTTGAGGTGCCATCTCTAGCATACCAATAAATGAGCTATCTTGGCTGAATATCACCAATACTCTTGAAGTCAATCGCAAGACGTTCTTAGTCGAATGGTTCGGATATGTTTTAATGTTTAGAAGACTAAAAAGCGAAACTAAACGGTTATCAGTTTCGAAATACTAACGTTTTATTTCATTGTTTTTTACAGAAAAAATCAGGTTGAGATTTAAAATTTGATAAAATGTATCTCATGATCTCTTACGTTGTTGTGGGGAGGAAGATTGCAATCTGCATTAGCTATATAGACAGGAGAAAATTTTGGTAGGTTCCACCAAGCGAGACAGGTCAAAATACCGTGGGGATTTATTGAAAACAATAAAAATGAACTAGTCCCTATATACGAAGTGTAGTAAAAAAAAGTATCGAGACTGAAGCTTAACTTTTTTTTTATTAAATGAAGACGTATTCACAATGGAACGACTTATACAATGATGATATTCAGATATCTTTGATTGTTTGATTGATTGATTGATTTTAACAACGAATCAATTTACACTTTTGAGTAGTTGTTTCTTAAGAGTCTGTATGCTTTTTTGTTTTCGTTTGGGGGGTTTTTGTATGTTTGTTTGTTTTAGGTTTGTTCGGTTTTTTTTTTGTTTGTTTTTTTTTTTGTTGTTTTTTTTTTTTGCGCACAGTCAAATGATATCAAGTATTCCAGTCGAATACTCATAATTTGCACACTGTTGTATGCTTTCAAGTAAATAATAATACAATAACTTAATAATAATTAACAGTTATTTGGTATCAATAATTCAATCTTGGAAAGGAATAAATCCATCTCTTCTCTCTTGACTATGCATAAATTGTTGAGCAGGCTGGGTTCTTTAACCTTGGTCAGGCAACTAGTCTAAGAGAGGGAAAACTCTAAATTTAAACCAGTTGTACTCCGTTTGAAATTCAACCTGTGGCATACAAGGGTGGAAGGTACAACCACTCCTTTACATTGATTAAATTATCAAGTTTAATCGATCCTAACAGGGGACCTAACTCCTACCAGTACAATTCATCGAATCAGCAAAACACAAAAGCTTCTTCAGCAAATGATCAGAAAGACCAAAGATTATGTTGAGACAAAACATTGTGTTCAAAATACAACATGAAGAAATAATATGGGCAATAATGATATTAGTTCGTTTTAGAATTTCGCTAATTAATTGCAGTTTGTTATACACTCTATTTTTGTAAACAGAGTGATTTTACAAGACTCTATTTTCTCTGGTATTATGTGATAAAGGAATGATGAGGTGATCAGCAGGAATTTCAATTGCATTTTGATAGTACAGCAATGTCTTGAACAGTACTATTTTGATTTGTGTAAGTTTTTATATAATACAGTAAACTGTATATATGTAAAATAAAAACAAACTGTGTATGCAATCGGCCTATCTGACACGGCATCTTAAGAAGAAAGAAAAGAACTATAAAATTTGGCATGCTCACTTCACGTGACCAAAAAGAATAGTGATCCTAAGTAGATGATGAATACACCAACGCATTATTCAGGAATTCTTGTAGTACAACGCTTAGCGAGCAAAGGTTAGCAGACTATTGCGAGCGAGTTCGATCTCACTGGGTGCCTCACACTTCTTGCCTTGTGTGAAAGCTAAGCTTAGTATATTCTGCCGAGTAAGAATGTTTTCCCTCCATTTCGTCGCTTGAAACTACTATCAATTCCCCACCTAAATAATTTTTTCCATAGAACGTATTTCATTCAAAAAGACACGTCAAGATGTTTTCATTATATAAGGAATTGTTTTTAGCAATTTCTTGTCCGTGAATAAAATTATAGTTTGAAAAGAGGAAGGACACTTGGGTTAGTATAAATAAAAACAGGACTCTATAAAGAAAAAACGAAATATTACTTTCTTTGGTTTGATGAGTCAGAAAAACAGAACTAGTCAATACTGAAGATTCGTGGACTGTCATAATCATCCCTGAAAAACAAATATTTGAGGTAACTGCTTGCAGCACAAAAATGAACGTCTCCAGTGATGTAGAGGTTAACTAGCTAGGCTAGTAGACTATTATTAATAAGTTCGATTCTCACAGGTTACCCACTACCAAACTTACTTATGACTATCACTGTCAATTTAAAAATACCGGTAAACAGGATAGATATTTCTGAGTGGTCAATAAGAAAAGAAGAGTCATATTTCTAAGGAAAAAGCTTCTAATAAAACCTAAACGTGAGTGATCATTTATTATACTACGAAAGATACAAGAAAATCATAATCCTTCTTTATCGATTTGATCGAATTCCATTAAAACTTATTACTTTGAAGAGTACAGACAAAATTTTTAGACAGAGGTGTTGGGGCAAATGTTATATAGAGTGTCGTATGAAACAAAGAGTCAAGACTTAAAGCTAGATAACATCTCAGTCAATTTTTTTCAAAAATATATCTGGAGATTTCGTTTACACAATTTTCATGAATGTTCGTTGTCAATAGACGACTCATTTGATTCATTAGTAAACTTTTATATCAGAGTGAGATGGATAATAACTATTTAAAAGTTCTGGGATGAATTAAAAAGCAGTAACAAATCTTTTTTTAACTTTGATTTTTGTTTATTGCATTCTTGATATGCCGTGTAAGACCCAATTTTCAAAAAACTATACTAGAGGAATAATTTTGTAAAGTTGAAATTCAATCCAAAGTGAGAAGAGCAAGAAACCAATCTTGAATTCGAAATAGTAATTCCACAAATTAGTGATTTTGTGAGTATCGGTCAGGGTTTGATTATAACGCGAGGTCGATTTATACACGACTCTATACGGTAAGAACTTCTGTCTTATACAAATTCGACCCCGTCCTGCTCGAAACTCACTTTACTAATACCCCTACCGATTTCTTAGTCTTTCCGAATAACTCCACATCTCTGTCTTTCTCTCTCTCTCTCTCTCTCTCTCTATATATATATATATATATATATATATATATATATATATCACCCTCTTTCTCTTCCTCTCCGAAATTATCTATATATATATATATATATGTATATTCTCCTCCTGATGGATACTTGGGATGCATTAATGTATGTTAGCAGTGTTGATGGTGATGAAAAATTGATGTTAAAAAGTATATAAATTAATTAATTTCAAAACTAAAGCCATTGTACATTTTTATCAGTCAACAGTAAAACTATGTATTCTTAAATTTCTAAAAATTCCAACTGCACCGTTTTAGAGATGCGTTTTTTCGTTTTTTTTTTTTTTCTCAGGTCACTCTCTCATCCCCCTTTCCCAAAAACCACCACTCAAATTCCTAACTACCTTTCATCACTATCTCTTCAACCAACTCCACAATTTTTGCTTTTGTTTCTTTTTTATCTTTTGTCCACCTCCTGTCCCCTCCTTCTTACGCAATCTTTCTTTTCTTCTTTTTTCTTTTTATTCTCCTTTTTCCTCCCCCTCTCTTTCTCTAGTCAGATTTGTTTGTTACTTCTTTCTTCTTCTCTCGTCTTTTCTTCTTCTTCTTCTTCTTCTTCTTCTTCTTCTTCTTCTTCTTCATTTAATTGACCAATTCTACAGTGTTAGCAAGTCTCCTTAGAGTCCAGTCATTTTTTTTAGTCAATTTGTATTTAGCTGTGTGACGGTTCTTTTTTTTTATCTTGTAATTTCTATTTGTACGACACTTTCCAGAAAAGATCATTAGCACTGGTTCCAGTGCTCCACTAGCTATAGGGACGATCGTTATTCTGCTAGTCTAGTGTTATCAGTATTGACCAGTTCTGGTACTTCTCCCTCTCATACAAGTTCACCTTTATTTCCAATCATCATTAAATCCTTTCGCACCATATATTTTGGTGCCTGTTATTAGAGATCAAGAGGCAACAATTCTCTCTAGGTCTCATATATTTCTCACCAATGTTTTTATTTGTAACATCCCTACCTTTATCTCTTTATTTTACTCCTTACAAATTTTTCACATGTGTTTTTTTTTCTTCTAAAATTTAATAGAACAAATCTCCTCAGGTCTTCAGGATTCTTCTAAGTATCCTAGCTGATTTTAACAGTGCTTTGGTCTTGCTAATCTCGTTTCTTTTTCTGATCACCCAGTCGTTTTTGTTTTTTTTCTAGGTTCTTGGAAATTGTTCCTATGATGGTATTGATGGGTATTACCGTCACCTTCATGTTCAGCATTTTTCAGCTCTCTGGCAAGGTCCAAATATTTATCTAATATCTCACTTTCTTTTATTTTAACGCTATAGACTTCTGGAACAACAAAACCCACTAGATGAAAAGTTCTCTACTCAAAACTAATTATATTATTTTACTACCAGAGATTTTTTTATAGAAGTTTAAACTGATGGTTTTTTACTAACGTCCATGTGACAGTAAATCTTCTCCGGGACTCTAGTAAGAACCCTAGCTGATCTTAATAGTGTTGTAGTCTGGGTGGGTTCGATTCTTCCTCTGAGCTCCAGTTCTCCTAGTCTCTTTTCCTTGGGCTTGGGGACCATTCCAAGGACCCCAACTATGATGTGTACCACAGTCTCTGTCATGTTCCACAGCTTGTTCCACTCTCTTGCAAGATCTAAGTATTTATCTTTTTTCTTTTATTTATTTATTTATTTATTTTCGTTTTCACTTTGGTCCGCTGGAACAGTAAAACCCACTTGATAAAGTTCTTTAATTATTATTATTATTATTATTATTATTATTATTATTATTATTATTATTATTATAGATAATACTTCTCCTACTATGATCTACAAAATCTTTCTTTCTATATACACAAGTACCGTCATATTCAAATCTTTCTACGTTTAACTTCTCTGTAGATATTGATCTCCATTTTCAAATGAAGACCTAAAGGATCCACTCACATCAAAACTTAACCTTTGTGTACAAAGTTAGAAAGTTAAAGAATTCCGTAATGTCTGCGGTAACTACGAAGTCTTCATTTACCGTTTTGGAAGATAACGCAGTGATACTAGCTTTGTTTCTATGGCCGTTTTAACCTCAGACCCCCTTCACTGATCCTGGCTATAACAACCGATTCATACTATTGTTTTGATCTACCTACATATCCACTACATGTCCATTTTTTTTTTTTTTTTTGAGAATCGTCAAAAATGTGAGACTGAAAGAAAGAAAGAACAAAGAATGGGAGCCTTTTTCTCCGTTCACTTCCATCCCGTTTCTACCCAACCTATACACCCCCAGCTTCCAGCGACGCTTGCTTCTGTATCTTAAAAGTCGGGTATTCTGTGAATTGCTAGGCTTTCAAATCAAGCCAAGTAAAAAAAATTGACTGTCTGCCTGCCTGCTTGTCCTTCGGTTGGCCCCTACCAAACATCGTCGACCAGAATGAGTCACCCGGAACAGACGGAAAGATTCGCTGAGAGGAAAAAAAGACTAAATTTTAAAAAATTCAAATTAATTTTAAAAGTTTAAGGTTGGAAGTTCAAGCTGGAACCAAAATGTCTGACCTACCAAATGCTTATTTTGACTGTTGATATGAAATTAATGGTAAGAAAAATTCAGATAGAACAAAAAAGCATAAAATACGCACTGAGAAGAGAAGATGAAAAGAGAATTTCAATTTATCAAAGAGCAACACCTAAAAATTAAAAAAAATGACAATAAAAAGCAATGACTTTACACAATAGACACATACAAGATTATCCAAGCAAAAATAATCAACAAACACAAAGCTGACTGAAAGTTTATTTCAGAGCAAACATTGAAAATACATATTAATTGGACGTTAGAAAATAATTGTTATTTAATCGAACTTTTTGAACACCTTAGAACGCAAAACAGCGATATTGCAATTGGACATCAGAAGAAAGCATATTCTTAACTTTTCCCTCCGGACACAACACGCTGAACGAGTCAAAAGGATAACAACAACAGCAATAATAATAAAAGCCTGGTTTACGATTGAATATTTCGAGAAAAAATATATTTTCAAGACATTGGACACTAAATATAGCAAGAAGTTCAAAAGGACGTGTCGTTCTAAAATAAAAGCAAAAGGGAAGAAATTTTAAAAAGAATTAGCTACCACCTTATTTCTTCACACACGATAAAACAAACAGCTACTGAAAGACCGTGTGGATAAAACACACACATACAGAGACACTCACACACACAGATAGATAGGTAGTAAATAGATAGAATCTACAGAACGGTACAATGTTTGAAATACATACAGTAACTCATACACACACACACACACTATATATATATATATATGGGGGGGGCGGGGTGTCATAAACTTATGACTGTTTATGTGGATAAAGACACACGTACAATTAACTCCTGATCGGCAATGCCTACCTATACATAAAGTCTAATAATTTAGAACATTCTAGCAGATTCAAAAGAAATTCTCAAAACCTATATATATATATGTGTGTGTGTGTGTGTGTGTGTGTGTGTGTGTGTGTGTGTGTGTGTGTGTGTGCAAAGTGTTTAAATTCTGTTCATATAATAAAAGAAATTAGTAAATGAAATGACAACGGCAGACTGTTACCAAAAATATGATTGTTATAAAAGTTTTATATGTTTACTTTGTACATTATATATATTCATATATGTATATGTATATATATATATATATATACATATATTATACATATATATGTGTATGTGTGTGTGTGTGTGTGTGTTTGTGCGCGCGTGTGGTTATATATATATATATATATATATATATATATATATATATATATATATAACTACATTATATCAAAAACACATTCATATTGACAAACAATAACGGTCAGAATTCCTGGAAAGGCATATTAGAATCCGAAAGGCAAACATTCCAAAATGGCTGTGCACTTTTCGTGTTATATGTAAAAAAAAAGTGACACAACTTGTAAAGAATATAAAACATCTGTTGTTGTCCCCCTTAAACTAAAACTCTATTTCTACCGATAGTCATACTGACCCTGACCTTGAATTTGTCTTGTTTAGATAATCAATAAAAAATATTTTCTGCTTTGTGCAACCTTCCTTAACTAAACGCTAATGCACGTGTACACAGAAAAATACATATACGCATATATCCACAGGCACACAGTCTTGAGCTTAAGATGAACTTTAATTCGAAAGCAAGCAGTTATTCACCCTTCTGTCTCATTTAATAGCAATGGACAGTAGAATATCTGACAATATGACACACATGATCCAGAAATTTTAATCAAATTATTGATTATCTTTCCCAAATGCAGCTGACTCCTACTCAGTATAATCTTTCGCCGAACACGCCTCACTGAAGTGTGTTCCAGAAAAAAAGACAATGTGAATAAGAAAGAAGGGAAAAAAAAAATAAAAGGCTGAATTCATAATTCGTTTCATTCTGACGATAACAGAGCTCTAACCGGAAATACCGATTTGCAGGTTTCCGGAAGACACAACAATTTATTTTGCTAGTTTTTCAGTCAGTTTCATTTGTAGTCAACAGACACTGACTTTGTGGAAGTCTGCTGATGTTGAAGTAGCAAAAAAAAATCAAATAAAAAAACATTTATCTAGATACAAAGATGCATCTGCATTTCTAAAGACATTTATGACTCAGATACAGACATATTTATAGAAAAAATTTGACACACATATGTGTATAATATATTCAAACACTCACAAATAAATAAAGTTAAAAAAAAAAACATTTCTTCTTATGGTTTGTTTTAATTGATTTATTTTCATTTTATTTTATTTTGTACCATTCGTCATCTTATTTTACCTTTTCCCTTAAAAGGCATTTTGATGCGGAATTTCCAAATACAGGCGTGAACTGACAGTCATCCAGGTCTTCGAATAAAAAGGATCATTGGCCCCCATCTTACCACATTCCATTTGACTATTGATTTCAAACTGATATGTACAACCTGATCTTTATTTCTACACCTTCATGCCTAAAAAAATATAACAATGTCTGCTGGGACATTTACGCCCAGTGCTAAGAAAGTCATGGACATATCTAGTGAACTATATTTATAGAACGATTGGTTTTATGGTTTGTTGGTCACTCTTTTTTCAAGCAATTATGTTTTTTCAAGAAACAATTGATATTTAATAACTTGTTTACACAGTTATGTGGCTTCAAATCTTTCTATCAAGCTCTAATAATGTTCACATAATTGTATGGTTTCAAATATTTCAAACAATTAAATGGTTTCAAAAAACTAATCTTTTGTAAACAATTATAGCTTCAAGTTCTTTATACAAATAATAAGCATATTCCTATCTAATACTAATAATTTTCAAACAGATCTACTTGATATATAGATGAGACCGTAATTCCGACTTACAGAGAAACTAGGAGTAACAGCAACGAAGGGGAAACTGCACATTCCCAAGAGCTGTAGAACGACTTATTCATCATACCTTAGGACACTCGTTTCTTTTTATGCGAGGAAGCTTTACCTGTGCGAAAGGGATACAATAAATGTTTTCTAAGGTCCCCACCGACAGAACGGTAATAAAAGAACACTCGTGAATTACTTTATTTCCCAGCTGCTTAGTCTGCCTCAGGGCTTGAATTATTTGAATCTTATGACTGTTTTCTTGTGCTGTGGCATAAAGTCAGTGTGCCAGTCGTAAAATCCAAAACATCACATAAATGCGAATGAGCCCTTGAAATTTACTGCTGAAGTTATTTTTGCGTCAATCTGAAAACAATACTGTAGACCTCTCGAAGTAGGCTTCCCTCTGAATTGGTCTCAAAAACAGGAAAACGTGAAGAGGTATTTTCAAGTCACTCAAGGAAAAATCAATTCCTTGACAAATCGGTGCCCAATCCCAAATTTAAGTCATTACTTGCCACTCTTATGGTATTCAACCAACTGACCGAACCTTTTCTAAAATTGCCAACTCTCACGTTTGACCGTCACTCGCACCTACCGTGAGAGTCCTTGCACCAGTGTCACTGATGACGGAGGGTGTCCTATACATAACAATACTTTGCAATAACAAGGATAAGTTGGGAACTTTGTTCCAACGTAATGTCAACAAGGTATTATCGCAAGTCATGACTGAGTAGTAAGATCAAACTTCATTAAGTGTGTCATATTTCTAGCTTTTCCCCCGATCTACACTGTTTTTATCGCCTACGGTTAAATCATGTTTAAAACAGCTGTTGCCGCTGACTCATCAAAGTTAAGTAACGATGTGACTGTTGAAAACTTTGATAGGTGACCACTTAGGAACAGCGGGTACAGTAAGCAATATGAGGCCTTTATGATAGTTATTACCTAATAATCAACACGAAATTTATAAACTTGAACTTCGCACATGAGTCAAATCATAGGTGGCTGAAAAAGGGGGTAAATTTAACTTGATGAATTGAATAGCAACAATAAATAAAGAGTTACTGGTGATTTCCGAAAGCTAGTGAGCTAAGGCTTCTCAAAGTAGTCTATATAGAAACACTGAAGGTGAATAAAATTTTGACAGGGTGAATAAAAGCATAGAGTTCCACAAAGGGTGAACTTACGAGATTGCATATATAAATTACTTTCTAACACCATAACAAAAATCGCTGAGTCAAGTAGACTAGTTGCTAGATATCTTACACTTAGCAGATTCGCTAATTTGGTGTGATAGCCACTAATATTGTTATTCACGTAAGACCCGTTCAAAATACGCTGGTCATTTAAATGAACGAACGATGTTGAAGGGGAAAAATTACATTTTCTGTAAAATTCTCCTTAAAAAAGAATCATTCGGAATGTCTTTTGGTCTTGAAGTAAAGTCTGTGTAAACATTTGAAGGAATTAGATAGTACTGGATGGACGAAAAAATTGGAGCAAAATATCCCAAACTTTGCGCAACTGTTGAGTCAATTTTCTGTGAATTTTATTAAGCACTGGAAAATTAGTTGTATCTAATATTCAATTAATTTATTTTGGGGTAAAAATTAAGTTTGTTTATAAGGGTGCACCAAGTAAAAAAGTTCTAGAAATTCTGAGCTTAATTATTATTATTGGTTCAAAGGAAAACTCTGAATTCAAACCTGTTAAACTCCGCTTAAAAATTGACCGTGTGTCATATCCTGCCCGAGCGGAGGGGTTGGTAAATATGATTATTATTGGTTCAATGAAAACTAGGTCTGTTCATCTTGCCAGAATCATTATTATTATTTGAATCCTGGAGAGTTTTTCACACCGGCTGACACTGGTGGTCTTTCACAAGAGTTTGAGTGACAGCAAGTCTCTTGAAGTCTCCAAGACTCTTCTCAGTATTCTAACCGATCTTAATATTGCTGGGATCTAGATGATCTCGACTTTCCCTTTGATCTCCAATTCCTCCAGTCTTTTTTCATGCCTTTGGAACCCATTCCAAAAGTATCAACTACTGTTGGTATCACCGATACCTTCATGTTCCACAGCTTTTTTAGTACTCCCGCAAGGTCCAAGTGTTTGTTTATCTTTTTGATTTCTTTTATTTTCACTCTGTGGTCTGCTGGAATAGTAAAATTCACTAGATGATAAGTTCTTTATTTCTTGTTAATTAACTCTAGCTCTGATCTTCTGGCCAGGATTAGGTAATCAGTTTGTATCTCAAAATCTCAGGCAATTTTATGCGTCTCATTCTCTAGGAAAGATTCTGATTTGTGCATATACCCTTAGGTATTATGATCAAATTTTAATCGCACGCACCATTCCTTGTGGATCACCTTTCCCACGCAGTCGTACCTAGTCTTGTACTCTTTTGTGCAATTTTGCTGCGTTCGCTTATAAAGCGATTAACCATTTCATCTCTCTGCACTTTCGCTAGTTATTCTGTTGCGTATTATCAATTTTCGCTCTTAATGGCGTTGTTTTGTGCTGCTATTAGGAGAGATTCATTTTCTCTCTGGAGATTTCCTCTTTTTTGCCATGGTCAGGTCTTTTCGTGTGTAATCTCATTAGTTTGTCGCTTGAAGTATCTGTACAGTTTTTCATCCCATTTCTGTTTTCTCTTTTTTGTTATTTTTCTATTTGTCTTCATTGTTGCCATTCCTGTTACTAGCTACGGGAATTAATCTTTCTTTGCTCTTTTTATGTATTCTTTAAGTCCGAGTATTAATGAATTTCCACGATCCTCAGAGCCGACGAGACCTCTTCCTCTTTTTTCTTGACACATTGAGTCTGTCTATTTCACCTCTCGGGAGTAAGAGTTGTCCATAGTCATCAATTTCCTTGTCTTTTGATCCAATTGTTTGACTTTCTCCCTTGTCAATTTTAAGAATTGTCCAGAGTTGTAAACACCTGGGCTGCAAGAAGGACAGCCCAGGTGTTTATTTCTTTAATGAGATTTCCACCACTGAGCTTGGTTTCGAGAGGTTTTCTCGTTCTTCAAAGTACCCTTTTTGTATTTATTTATCTCTGTTTATTTGATGGTGTCCGCTTCCGATATTCCCAAAACACATGTCATTTTTTCGTTCTCCCCAAGTGTTCTGATGCTTTCCTAATATGGCTGTTCAGTTGGTTCTGTGTTATTTCTCTTTTCTCAATTTTCATTATCAGTACATTGCCCAGTCGGCTGGGGCAGTAGAATACACCGACTGCATTTCTGCAGAGGAGTAAGACCCCGACACCAACGAATGTCCTGTATATGATACTAAATAATCTGATTGTGAGGTTCCAGTAATGTTGGAGCTTATTTATGCTAAACTGAATTGTTTAAAATAGAACTGTTTTGACATTTAAACTGTGTACCTATGCTAAACTGAATTGTTTGAAATAGAACTGTTTATTTGAATAATCATGGATTTGGCATTAAATTACCCACAAAGGTTGATACGCTATAAAACACAAACAAACAGCATAGTACATTTTTCAATGCTAAATTCCATTCCTATATTCTGGCTGTATATTCTTATTGCTTGAATCAGAATCTCCGATTATTTTTCATTTTTGACAGATATCTTGTTATCAATCATGAACATAAACTGCTTTGTTTTCCTACCGATTTTGTTGATTTGTAGCCTCCATGTGTGCATTTCCTAAATATATGATTGAATGGCATCATTGTTATGACTAATAGCTGTGGCGAGAGTGAGTCTTCCTGACAGATACCTCTTTGGATTTTCGCCTCTGCTAATGCTGATTATTTTACTTTCTACTTTTTATGATTTTCATGGTGAAATTTATGACTTTTTGTATATTTTAAGACATTTGCAGGATATATCAAGGTCTCTTTGCAGTCATAATCATAGGCATTGTAGTAGTCATTAATATTATTATTATCATTATTATATAATCAACACGAAATTGTGAGTTTCTGGTGGCTGTAATCAGTCTTCCTCCGCACTTTTCTATGTAGTTTTCAAATCGTTATTATTATTATTATTATTATTATATACACATGCTGAAAACAACCAAGTGGCTAACAAAACTTTCATCAGATGAAGTTCATATATATATGTGTGTGCGCGCATGTGTGTGTATGTATTATAAATATAAAAATAGATTCATGAAATTTCGTAAAAAATAATTTGTGGACCTATTTCTGTAATATTTTGTCTACTTGTGCTAAAGAGCTTTTCATGAAGTTAGATAGCAGCCATCAGTGAAAGGGAAGAAAACGAAGACATTGAAAGCGACATTTTTAACACACAAAATCATGTGAAATAATAGAGACGAAAATCTGTTACCAAACCGGATGTATTGTCTTCATTCATTCTAGCACAAATTATCCATAAAAACTTACCACTTTTAAGAAATACTATCTTGACTGAGTCTCACAAATTAGTGTAATAAAAAAAGAAAAAAATGATTCTTGCTGGTTTCGCGTTAAGTTGACCTGAGAGGCGTAGATTAGTAGCAGAAGCAATGTTTCTGTTATCTTTCAATGAGAATCTCTCTGAAATATGGTGAATTAACATGACATCTACATACAGAGAGCAGGCGGTGTAGTTTAAGCAAGAAACAGATGTGATGACTTTAATTTTGGACTCAGCACAGAAATAAGAGAAATTTAAGATATTAAAATTCAATTCCTAACCAAGCAGAAGTATTCCTGCTTCTTTTTAACAACGTTAAATTTGTTTTTGTGATCCACCTTATGCTTTTGTAAGTCTAAGATTTATAAATGAATCACCACTTGACCAGAAAAAATAAACTAAATTAAAATTTTAAAAATATAAATTCTCCTAAACCATCCAAACCATCCAGTTGGTCTGCTGAAAATTTAATAATTTTTACACTTTTTCGGAAGAAATGCGTAGAAATATTCTTTATAGTAATCATTTTTTAGAATCTATTTGCATCATACCCATTTATAATCTGCCTAAATTATAGATTTCGAACGTTGATAGATTATGAACAGGTTGTCGACCAATGAAAATCTTATCTCTCCGATAAAATAAAATGAGAATTCTTCCAAACCTTAGCTGTGAAGGTATACCTGGACTCTAACGAAACGCTTGGAGAAAAAGCTAGATGGGAATTATTCAAGAATTCTACATACTGCTTTGAACAAATCCTGGAAGCAACACTCTAAAAAAGAACAAGTGAACGGGCATTTGCCCTCTATTCCACAAACCATCCAAGTAAGACGAACAAGACATACAGGGGAAGTAAGATCGAACTCATAAGTGACGTTCTCCAATAGACTCCTACTCCAGTTCTACCCGACCGACAAAGAATTACATACATCAGTTCTGTGCAGACGCCGCATGCAGTCTAGAGGATCTGCCAGGAGCGATGGACGGTAGAGATAGACGAAGAGAGAGAGAAAGACATAAATGAAAGAGAGAGAGAGAGAGAGAGAGAGAGAGTCAAAGGACTCTGTGTTATCAGCACAACTTGATGATAATGATTATGATGATGACATATACAAATGAAATAACACATATTCCTGAATTTGGTTGTAGTAAAAAGTCAAATCTATATCAAATTTATTTCTAGTGAATAAATAATGAATTTCATTTCGAGTTCTAATACAGTTACACAAATTTTATAATCTTTTTATTTTAAGCATTAAAGTAAAACTGTCGATCAACGTACTATTATTTATATTAGGAATCCTTTTTCTTTTTTGTTTATGTCACTTTATTCTTTTTGGAACTTTTTTGAGGAAGATTTGATGAAATTTCATTGCACTGATTCATACGTTAAAAGGGCAAGTTTTTGACTAGTTTCTTGTCTCTGGGAGTTAACTGACGAAGCTCATTTTCATTTGTTAATTGGTAGAATTTTTGGTATTGAGCCGAGAAAATCCACGAGTGACCTCGCCATATATATATATATATATATATATATATATATATATATATAAAAGTTGTGTCCAAATAGCAGTTCTCAGTTCGGAAATACTCTCATACGTTAATTGAAAGCAAAATAAACAGTGTTGTGAAATTTTGAAAGTATACCTAAACTTAAAAGCTCTTTTTCAAAAAACAGGCATAATGATAAGTGTCGATCTAATAACTTCCGAGAAATGATAGGGACCAACAAGACACTAGATAATTAAGTAATCAATAAGAAGCGTACAATAAAATTCGCTAAATTTGGCCAATCATGTATTATTAAAAGTAGCCTGTGCTGCAAACACTATAAGTTAACCAGCCCAATCACCAGTTTTACAACTAAAAATGTTTTAGATTTACTACAAATATAATTGAAGAAGCAAAAATGCAATTTATTTTCTGGAATGCACACGCTGCCAAAAATAATACACTGGAAATTTAGAATGGCCATCCTACTTTCCTCTAGATAACTATAAACACTGAATCAAATCTATGAATTATATTAAACGAATACTTGTAAAAGAACATTTCCATTCAAACAGTCACAATTTTAACAGAGATGCATGGTCCAACAATATAGAAAGAATCGAAGTGTGTAATATTACGGCGATAATTGAAACATAGGAAGATATATGGATAAAACATCTTCAAAAATTGAACCCAAATAGTATGGGATTTAGTTATTAAATGGGTGATACATCAAGCCTAATTGGAAGAATCAAGGGCAGGAGGTAAGTGGACACACGCAAATCGGTTCGATAGATTTTGAAGAAAGGAAATCATTACAACCATTTGCAACGGAATAGTTTAATTCAAGGAAAGAAAAGAGCTGAAAAGGAATAGATTATGCAGACAATATGTATCACTGAACTCGTTTAAATATTCGTCCTCATAATTGGGGAAATGGTCAGTCTTTAGTGGACTTCAGTCCTTGCTTGCCCTTCACGGTTGTTGGCTCCTCTATGTTTCTGTTAGGGTCAGGTATCGCACCTGTTATTGGTTGTGGCGGCTACTTCACGCCGACCGTCTAGGGTTTGAGCGAGAAAGCAATCAGTCAGGGTGCTATGTCAACCACTGACTGATGGATCGTGGCTGAAGAAACAGCTGCAAAGGAAAACAAGCAGAAAAAAGAGCAGAATTCTTGGAGTCGGTGTTTTATAGGGATTTGTCGAGGGACTCACATGACTTCTACCGGAGCAGATTGGAACCTTATTTTGACCCAATACATTTAAAACCGTTACATTCTAATAATGAATTTAACATCGAATTGAATGGCGCTACTTTGGAATAGGATTGGGGGAGGGTACATATAAACACCTGAAAAGCAAATAAACAAAGCAAACAGTCACGACTGATTTGAAAAAAAACCTCCCATGTTTAACATATACCTCTCAAATGAAAATCTTAGTGTCAGGTGTCCTAATAATAGATATTTAAAGGTCAATTAAAGACACTTAGTTGCTAGAAAATAATTTTTATTCCATGGATGGATACTCTTCGTCACCAGTTAATTTTTCGTCGCTTCTTTTAAGTAATATCAACTCTTTTAAAAACTATTTTAAAAACTTTCTAAAAATTTTTTTTCACCAAAATAATCAAAAAATAAATAACAACAAAGAAACATTCGCCTTTTACTAATCACTTTTATACATCTATATATATATGTGTGTGTGTGTGTGTGTGTGTGTGTGTGTGTGACACAACTTGTAGTTTGCCGTTGACAACATTATTTCAAAGAATTAAGAAATACAAAGTCGTGTGGCAAGAATTGCTAATGACTAAATTTGCTTTCGATCTGTTTAAAAACAATTTTCTACATTAAGAAACTGCCAAACAGAACTGGCCAGACCAAAATCACCAATTCAGGCAATAAAAAAAACTTTTTCATCAAATTTCTCATTTGTAATTATTCATTTTATTCTTTGTATTTTAACTTCTTGGCGACAATTGGACACAATGTCATTTTTATGGAAAACCTTAAGTTATTTTTTTTTTACATCAATCTGATATTACGTCTATGTATAACGGAAATCGGCTACCATAGTTTCAAATACTTTTCGTCGCCCCAAAATATGTTCGGGTCCACGTTATCATATTACTTACCGTGAATACACTTTGCGTAACGGTTATCATTGTAGGAAATTGAATCGGCGACTCGAGTTCAAATCCTTTAAGAAATTGTTTATGTTTCAATCACATTAATCTCCTTGAGAAAAGCTAGAATCTATATCTTTTTACCCTCCAACTATGGATAAATCGTAGAAGGAAAACTCTGGTTTTAAAATTTACCTTATGTAACATCCTTTAGCTGGTCAGGTGAGTTTTCTTACCTCAAATCTGTCTCCTTAAATTATAAGATTTGTCTAATTCCATTACGAGTACTTTCAGCTCATTTTGGAATGATATTTCTGTGAATGCCACTAATATCTACCACGTGACTATACCTCCGACTATATGTATATGATTGATGAGCAATGTTTCTCTCATTTCTGTCTGATGATTTTTGCACTTAACATTAGACTTCAAGTAACGGATTTCTAGAGTGTTCGTAATTATAATATTTTTAGATTTTGTACCTGCTCAGTGATAATGGCATCGAACATTTTTCTTTTCTTATTTGCTTTACTTTTATTATACAAATTCACAAAAACACACATGCGTACACACATATATACACGTATATTCAATGAATATATATATACATACATATATATATATATATATTTGTGTGTGTGTGTGTGTGTATTGTCATCCACAGACAGACTGTTTCGTTGTATCACAACTCTTCAGTGTGGCTAGACCCACGAGATGGTTCAGGGATCGAAACCCAGCTTACTTTACGCCAGTCGGACATCTTAACTCAGACCATCGTTATTCTCAGCGTAAGTGATGGAATTTCTTACGTAAATTTTTCTACGTACATACACGTTATCGGCTACCTAGAGTATGCATGTGTCAGCCGGCAAATTTCCCCGCTAGAGTGCCCGACCCACGTGGGGAGCATATGCCATCCACAGACAGACTGTTTCGTTTAGGTTGAGTCATAAATAAGTTCCATTCGTTAAAAGCAAGTTATAACTATGCATTTCAAACTTCCATTTCTTTAAACGCAACCGAAAATTACCTAATTTAAGTGTACCTTCATCAGCCATTCTTATTTCGTAGAGAAAGAGTGTACATCGTAAATCAATCTATGATCTCAGATTCCTTAAATAGAGTGCATATTCGACATATAATGTTGTGGCAGTTTACGAATAACAAAAACTCTACTGAAAATACTGAGCAAATTTCTACTGTTTATAGCCAAATTGTCATAACCGATTGAAAGTCTAATGTTTTTAAATCAGAAACTAAATGCAGATTTATACTCTCAACAGCTGCAACTCACACTTGAAAATATTTTGAGAAAACGCACCGCACTCATCAATATAAAAACGTCGTTCTCCGCGATGATAACAAAAGGCGAGAATCACGCAGAAAAAATTTTGAATTTAGGCTGGCCTGTTCTACCCCATCCACTATATTCACCAGACCTTGCACAAAGTGATTTCCATCTTTTTTGTTCTCTACAAAATGCATTGAATAGCAAGAAATCTCAAGAAAATCAGATGAAAACGTTTGTGAAAAACTTCTTAAAGCTCGAAACCAGCTGAACTTTTCTTGAGATAAATTAACAAGTTTGCTGATGATTCAAAATAATCACGAATATACTATTGATAGAAATTCATATTAAACTATGCATGAATAAATTATATTTTACCAAACCAAAACTATTTAACCCAATATATAAGAGTTGCCAAAGGTGAACTGCATTTATGGGTTGTTTAGCTTTAACTTTTTGGTCAATCTCATTCCCCACCAGTTCAATAGGATTTAAGTCCACTGATTGCACCACCCAAGACATCAGTTGAAGAACGAGCTATTCTTCTTTGCTTTTAATTGGCAGAGTTTACAAGTTGGTTTGGGGTTTTTTATTTTGTACAAATCCTTGACCCACAGGCCGCGTTGCAGATGGGATCGAGTAATGCTGCAGTATGCTGTGATAGCCGGTCTGATAAAATTTGCTCGTCACCTTGGCCCACTGAAGCCTTTTGACATTATTTTGCTTCCTTGACAATAATTCTACAATATAGACCAGCTTCACAGAGTCTTCTTTTCACAGTGGATGTTGACACATTTCTTATCGTGGCATTGGTTCAGTTGAGCAGTGATGTTTGGAGCAGTCAGCCTTCTATCATGCAAACTGGTAACTATGATGAAATTATCCTCTGCTTAGTTAAAATAGGTAGTATCTAGTAAGCAGTAATTCAACACAATATAATCTAATGTGAGTTCAAGTGGTGGTATTATGTAACTTTTGAGAAGCGTCTTATTCTAAAGAAGAAAAACGCTTTCAAATCAATTTTTCAAAAGATATCTGGTTAAACTAAGGTCAAAGTTACTGAGGAAGACTTGTTAGTATAATAAATAAAAACGTTGTGGTGCTTAACTTGTTTCGTTAGAAATAGCGGTTTAAGGAAATAAAACAAATTTTTTTAGGGTAGTCAAATACTTTCGTCTGGTAGTATATATATATATATATGTGTGTGTGCGTGTGTGTGTGTGTGTGTGTTTAAAAAACAAGAAATTTAGAAATAATATTCCATTTCCATAATAAATTTATTTCGCTCATTAAAGCTCGTCAGATATATACTGCGGGTATATTTTGTATTAAATAGCCGTGCATTGAGAACTCATTCCTTGGATATTCACAGTCCTAATTTACTTATATATATATATATATATATATATGGGGAGGACATATAAAAGTTTTTTTTTTCATTTTCAATACTGATAGATTTAAGAACACTAGGAGATTAACGTTCACGTGTGTATAAAAATGTATGTTTTTAATGACACCATAGTATTATCTCCGTGCTTAGAATCGCATAAAGATAAATAAATATTGTCTTGAATCCCCTTATCCCCGCCAGTTTTGGAGATCTGGGTTGTGTGAAGTCCTTCCTTTCATTGCTATTACTCCCACTCTTATCCGGAGTATTTAAACTTGTTTAGGTCCCATCTTCTGGTGAAATAGATGTTTCAAAATTATCTGTATTAGATAGGAATACTTGATACTTCATAACTTCAAGCAACTTATCTATTTAAAGTATACTTACTTGAAGCTATAATTGTTTACTAAGGTTGGTTACTTACTTGAAACCATATCTATTGGCAAACAAATGACTATTATGAAATAAGAATAGTTATTTGATATGATTGTGCACGAATTATAAATATTAGTTTGGAATACTTGAAACCATAAAACTGAGTACAAACTATTTATATTAGATTGAAATACTTGATATCACATAACTGTACACAAAAAAATGATAATAGATAAATTGCGATTTTTAAAAATATAATGAACATGAAAAATATAGTTATGATTACATTTACAAATGAATCAATTTTGGCATAAAATAACTCATGAGGAGTTAATATGCCGTTAATAAACAAAACTAATCTGCGTCTATCATTAAATGGTTAGTGAAATTTTATCATTTTCATCGAAAATTTTGTTACTTCATATATCTTTCAGATTTTCAGGCCTACAGATTTTATCTTAAAGATTTCTTTGCATTTATTGATGTATTGTGATAATGGAGATGACTATTGAATGTTGTTAAAAGAATTATCAAAACTGCATTTACCAAGACAAAATAAACAATTGATAAAACATTAATTTTCTTTAAAATAGTCCCCATGGCATTCAACACACTCCAGCGAATTTTCCATTGGTCAAAGCACATCTGAAATTCTTTAATACGGTATGAAGTTCCGCCATCGCCGCTCTTTTTATGTTCTTCATGTCCTCAAATCTCCTATCGTTGAGATAAATTTT
Source organism: Sepioteuthis lessoniana (assembly GCA_963585895.1). Taxonomy (NCBI): domain Eukaryota; kingdom Metazoa; phylum Mollusca; class Cephalopoda; order Myopsida; family Loliginidae; genus Sepioteuthis; species Sepioteuthis lessoniana. The sequence continues at coordinate 51,597,476 of OY757917.1, forward strand.
AAGTTTAGTAAACTAAAAAACTGCAAGGAGCTGAAAGATTCTTAAGAATGGATAGTGATGCACTTGCATGATCCTGTGTTTCACCGAAAACTTTTCGTGTAAAAACTATCGGTAATTATTTGTTTTATTATTTATTTATTCATTGGTACTGACTTGCTTTGACAGTTGTCTAGACATCTAGATATCTAGACATCATGAGTTTATGATATAAGTTGCTCAGCTGTGCACGCGTCTTCATTTGAATTTTGTATTTTGGATTAAAAAATTTAAAGCCTCAGTTTCGTACTCGTAAATTTACCTGGGGTAACACGGGAAAAATTAGAGCAAATTTTGATGTATAGATCAATTTTTTTCAGCAAATTATTCAGTAATTTAATCAAACAAATCTCTATTTAATATTAGAATTTACAATACTTCTTTATATACAACTTTGCATGTTTTTCGAAAATGATAATATTATCATAATATATTTTCAAATGCGTTTTTATGCTCCCCGATAAATAAACTATTTTCCCTCCAATTAAAGACATCATCCCCCACGGTAATTGACCACACCCTGAAAATATTATTATAATAAGTTACTTGAAACCATACACTGTGAGAAAATTATTTTTATTCGATAGGAATACTCCGTATCATATAACAAAATGTGCAAACAAATGATGACAGACAAATGAAAAAAAGCAATTTAAAAACAAATTCAATGGAAAATTGAAAAAATACTTGTAATTACTCACATTTACAAATTAATCAAATTTCGGCATTAAATCACACATGTGAATTTGATATGCTGTTAGACAAATAAACTAAGCCAAACTATTATCAATTATTGGAATAATTATCATTTGTGATCGTTCGTTGTAAGTTTTTAATTGACAACAAAGCATATAAATAAACATTGTTTACAAAAAAGAGAGCAAGTCAAAGGGATTTTGATATTTGTTTTACAATTCCAACAGATTATTATCATGTGCTGTTTTCGAGTTTTTAGTTTGTTTGGTTTGGTTTTATGGCATAGCAGGTTTATGCATATATATTGAATATATATGATTTGTAAACACATTTTTTGGTAATATTTTTAAACGAGCCCAAGCTCTTTTGGTCGCACACAATTAAATGGTTTCGAGTACTGCTGTCTAATACGAATAATTCCATTTACTATTAATCATTTGTTTGAACACAGTTAAATGGATTCAAGTATTGCTATGTATCACTAACAATTCAATTAAACATAAGTCATTTGTTGACAGTTAATTGTCCAAACAGTTCTATTTCAAATCATTCAATTCATCATTAATCATTTGTTTACATTCAGTTTAAAAGTCAAACAGTCCTATTTGACCCATAGATGGGACCCTTTTAGGTGCTGCCTCTCCGGGCCAGAGTGGACCTGGGAAAAGATGGCAATGAAGGGGTACTCCACTTTCCCCCAAAGCTCCAGCATTACTGGAGCTTCATCATCAGATGTCATGTCCAGGACGCTCGTTGGATGGAGGTATTACCGCTCGGACTAAGAAAACTTTTTAAGGCGAGTATACAAAAAAGCTGGAACTTATGCTGAATCTAAATTTGAATCAGAAATTTGAATCAGAAAAATAGTTTTATTTATAATTTTTAAATAAGTCTCTTTTGAATTGAATTGAATCAACTTTTGCAACACATTTAACGTTTTTGGTCGTTTTGTTTCGTTTCGTATTTTAAGAATTGGACAAATGTTCTTTTGTGCAGTATAAAATGTTCATTGAACAGTTTTTTCCTTATTAACAACTTCTTTTTAATTAAACTAAAAACATTTCAATGAAACTTGACTTGGTACTTTGAAGTGGACAAGTTGAAAGTTGAGTCGAAGATAAAAAAAAAAAGGTTTAGTTGAAACCGCGGGTTTCTGAAAGTTGAAAATTTGAAGAAGTCTTTCAATCCAGTAGGTAGTAGTCAATTTAGAAGATTTTGTGGGGATTTTAGAAGATTTCAATAAAGTGGAGATTTCCACTGTTTCTTCTTCGCTAGCTCTGTTGTTATGCTGGTGAAGAGAACAAACTTTCTCGTCTGAAGCCACTTGTTCGACTGCTGATGGTGTCAAACCTCTGTGTATATATAGCTATTTCAACACACAAGCAATGTCCAAAGATACACCTTTTCTACACCTACATAATTCAGAATAGATAACCTTGATTCAAATTTCAAATTCCACAGCCTTTTTTCTAAACTTCAGGCGTCTTAACTTTGAGACTTTAGCCATGACACCACGAAATCTCCGTTCATAACATACAGCACCAAATACAAAATATCTGTGATGTAAAATAATATATAGATTTTTGAAAGTTTAAAAAATCTAAAATAAATCCAGTATTGTATAATAACACTGGTTTACAAAAATAAATTTTTGGTCTGAGGCAAGAATGGGGATAGGTGTTTTTGTTAATTTGGGTGTGCTGAATTCAAATTTATAAATAGTTTTGCTCTATCACCTCTAGTTTTCTGGCTTTTAAATAGTCTCATTTTAGTATAAACAGAGAATATATGTACATATTTCAAGAGTTGCAGCAGTTTATAACAGATAAAACAGGATAGATAAAGAACACTGATTGAATCAATATACTTGGATGACACAATTACACAATTCATAGTACCACAGACAGTCAAAAGTGTGTTTTCTTAGAAGATCTGGTGTATTTTACCTCCGGGATGTCACGCAAGAGCATCCAGCAGAAGTCTCCCATCATGCCGGGGTTCCATTTGTCTTGATAGTTGTTCTCCATCTTCGTAATGTCTTGGTGGAATCTTTCTCCATGCTCATCACTCACTGCGGGAAGAAGTTGAGAGGGGAATGGAGAAAATGAATCTTGAGTGACATTCGGCACCCGATATCCTCGTAAGACTTTAGCAACTTCTCAATACAGGCTTGGTAATCTGGTACGAGTGTGTTACCAAGGAAGCCACTACAGACTGACTTGAATGCTTTCCATGCTCTCAGTTCCTTTAAGTTAAGAATCTCCTCAAAATCAGTATCTTTCAGCACTTCTCGGATCTGAGGTCCGACAAAGATGCCCTCTTTGAGCTTAGCAGCACTAAGACCTGGGAACACAGTGGACAAGTGTTGGAAGGCAGCACCATTTTTTGCAACGCCTTGACGAAATTCTTCATCAAACCAAGCTTTATGTGAAGCGGAGGAAGAAGCACCTTATTCATGTCCACCAGAGGATTCTCCTTGAGGCTGTATTCGCCAGGAACAAAAGTGCTTCCAGACCCCAAGTCTTTCTGCTTGTAATGCTGGGATACAGCTCGACTATCCCAGAGACAGAGAAAACAACAGTACTTTATGAAGCCTGCTTGCATACCCATAAGAAGACCAATGACCTTATTTGTTCCCATTCCTGAAACTGGTGATCCTTACATCTTCCAGGACGAGGTTCCACTGTTTAAGCCGAGAAGCCAAGAGCTCTGACTGCTGTTTTGACAGATACAAATCACGAGCAAGATCATTCAGGTCTTCTTGCGTGATCCAGTGTGGCTCATTGCCACTTGTTCCTGAATATGTAGACTCAATATCTTCCAAAGATATTGACTCGGCAGAATCCACCCTTGAAGGCATTTCTTCATCTAATGTGGAAAGAAGATCCTTATTTACTGGAGGTGTGGGTACAGGAAGATCATCTGAATGGGTAACGGGTCTCATAGCAGATCGAAGGTTGGGATATTTGATCATTTTCATAGAAGATGCATTGAAACCAGTTATATTAGTTTGACAAAAATAACAATCATCTGCGTGGTTTTGCGGCTCTCTCCAAACCATCGGGACTACAAAGTTGAAAGCCGCTTTCTTGCCATTAAACCATACAGTTAGTCCATTGTAGCAGGGTTTACAACAGATGTGTGGAGCCCAAGACTTGTCCTGATCACCAATTTTACAGTCAAAATAGTGAAAGTAGGCGGTTCTGGGGAGGGAAGTGATGGTTCGATGCTGTGCAACTGTTGTGAAGTCCCCATACACGTAGCAGAAAGAATTGGCCTTGTTGAGGCATCCTCGACATTTTGACGTGCTTGAAGCTATTGGAGAATCTGAAAATACAACAAAGTAAAACTAAATGTGCATTTGAAAATGTAATACTAATATTTAGTAACCCAAAATATGTGTAACACGATAGATGAGGGACACCAACCTCCAGCACCGCCTGTGAAACAACCTCTTCCAATGACTGCCAGAGTGTGGATTGAGACCTGCTGCCTTAACTGTCAAAATCCGTCTTGATATATATATATATATATATATATAATGTAATGCTATCACTTACATTTAGTGCATAATAACTAAAAAATAAGCCATTAGTTTCACAATATTAGAATTAACCCTGAATTCATATACGCCTTTATGTACCGTATATGTACAAAATGCACACTATGCATATCTAAAAAAAACTAGAGGTGATGAGTAAAAATGGATTTCAAATTTGAATTCAGCACCCTCCAATTAGGTAAAAACGGGTATTTTTGTGCTTGCCTCAATTTTTTTGTAAACCAGTGTAATTGCACTTGTATGCAGTTCACTAAGTGCGCAATATTCGAGTACCGCTATTTGTCAAATACAATAGAAATAATCTCAAGTAGTAGTGTTCAAAAGTCATAATTGTAGGAGTAGGGGAAAAGTATTAGGTTTCGTCATTTCAATGTTGACAATTGGGAAGATAATTGGTATATATGTTTGTCGGAAAGTCAATTTTATTCATGTCTTAGATAAGGTGAAACAAATGAAATGCATAAAGTATGTTAAGTATTATCTTAAAAATACTGAAAATTTTATCTAAAAACTCAGTATAATGTATTACTGTCTTGAGCAATACTATAAAATATTAAAGATGAATAAGGGTGTCTACAAAAATTATCATCATCATCATCATGTCACGCTATCAGCACGGATATTACTGACCCTCTCACGCCACACTTCCCTATCGTCCATTACTTTCGGCAGATCCTCAAGGCTACATCCCGTATCGGCACAGAGCTGCTGTATGCAGGTTCGAGCTGGACGTCCTGCCTTTGCTCGTCCATGTGAAGAGGTCCACAGGATTATATCACTTATGAGCTCGTCCCTACTTCTCCAGCAGTATCCCGCGTGTTTGGTTCGTTTAATTTTGATAGTTTTCGTGAAGGGTGGTAGGTGGCCGTACAACTGCTGCTTTGTGGGGTGCTGCCTCCAGGACTTGTTCAATATTGCTCGCAGACTTCTTGTGTAATTGCCGTCAAGCTTTTTCTCCATCCGTTTAGTTAGCGTCCATGCGGTGCATCCATATAGCAGTATCGACACGATCGCTGCTTGGAAGAAACTGCGCTTCATTTTATCGGTCAGGTCCGACTTCCATATGACCGGAAGCCTATCGTTAGCTATCCATGCCTTTCCTCGTAGCGTGTTGATGTCTGTCTTGATTGATGAGACATTGCTCCCTAGGTAGGTGAACTTGTCAACTAGTTTCAGAGTATTACTGTTTAGTGCGGAGAAGTCGTCTGTCTGATTAAAGCACATATATTCCGTCTTGTGTGTATTGACATGGTGGCCGATGCCTGTAACGGCTCGTTCCAGACTATGTAGCATGGTTTCGGCTTGTGCAGGTGCATTTGACAGAAGCGCTATATCATCGACGTTGTCGGTGTCGGTAATTGTTTTTGTGGGGTACCTTCTGCTTCTTTTTTTTTTGTTAGCTTGAAACTGTTCTCTTTGATTTTATCGATAGATGTTCTAAGTACGTAGTCTAGACAGATGATAAATAGTTATTAGGCTAGTGTGTCTCCTTGTAGTACTCCTACAACAATGTCGAAGTAGTCTGTGTCTCCATCCGGAGAACGGACTTTTACTTTTGTGTTTCTATAGAGCGACGGTTTCTTTTGGTTGGCTGACGGGGGGGGGGGTTCGCAGCATCTTACCTCTGTGAATGGAGTCAACGGCCTTAGTAAAGTCAACAAGTAATATTGTGGCCTGTCGGTTTTTTGAGCGTACACCTTCAACAATTCTACAGATAGTCAATATTTGTGAGATCGTGGATCTATTTCTCCGGAAGCTATTTTGGTTCTCCCTAAATATGTTGTCAATTTTGGGTTCTATGCGGTTGCGTAGTAGGACATTGTATATCTTGGCCGCTATGGACGTAAGTTCGGTAGTTCTTGGCTAATCCGAAGTCGCACTTTTTAGGGAAGAGAAGGATGCATCCCTTCATCCATCTGTCTATAGGATTTTGATTATATACATCATTGTTAGAGCAGTATGTCGTCGAATTTTCTGGTCTTCTACACTTCTGGGGGTATTTCATCGAGCCCTGCTGCCTTTCCATTTTTAATTTTTTTAGTACCGTTTCGACTTCTTCTTGAGTAAACGGTCCTAGTTTGATGTCTAATTGCTTACTTATAATCCTCGTGATTGGTTCATGAGTGGCTTCCGGAGGGTTCCCGAGTAAATTCTCGAAATGCTGTTTCCAGAGGTGTATTCGATCTTGTTGGCTGGTAGCTTTCAGTTTAGCTTTGGCAGTGCTCTTCCTTCTGCTCACTTCGTTTATCGTTTACCATGCTATCCTAGGGTGTCCTCGTGGTGTAATGGTTAAAGCGATGAACTGCGGAACCGTAGTACGCGAGTTCGTACTCCAGTCGCGCTATTATGTTCACTTTCGGGCAAATACCCTTGGGAAAGGTATGAACCCCCTTATTCTCCCTCCAGCTATGGGTAAATAGTAGGACGGACTAGGTTCTTCAGCCTTGTTGAGGCAACTAGTCTAGGAGAAGGAAAACTCTGAATTAAAACCTGTTAAACTCCGCTTAAAAAATTGACCTTGTGTCATATCCTGCCCGAGCGGAGGGGTTGGTAAATAGTACCATGCTATCCTAGATTGTCTATCTTCAACCGAGTCTCTAATCTTATCGATTTGATTTTGTATGTATTCTGTATACTTTTAAGTATATGTTAGCTAATTCATTTTGTGCCTTTTTAAGTTTCAGAGCATTGGTATAGATTGGGTTCTTCCTGTTGCATTTGGAGGCAGTTTTCATATATGCACACTTTTCTCTAACCGCTAATATCTCCCATGGGACTCTATATTTTGTTCTTTGTTTAGTTGGAATGAATTCCGCAGCTGCTTCTAAGTGGGCATTGACGAAATTATCGTATTCTTCATTCGGAGTGTGTTTTTGTCTGTTCTTGTAGAGCATCGTATTTGTTTCTTAGTGCTAACGAATATTTATCTCTGATATCCCTGTTATTAAGCCGGGCCCAGTCATAGTGTACGGTTGTCGTTGTTCGGGTGACATTCAGTCGTATTTTTACCGCGACGATTCGAATTATTCACAAAAAATGTTATCAGACTTTTCAGAATTATATATATATATATATATATATATATATATTTTATTAGTTCAATAAGAGAAAAGTAAATATTTTAAAATTAATAAGTCCACAAATAAATTTCTATGTGGTATTTTAGGGTTTCCTTTTCTCGACACTTGTTTCGGACATAGTGGTCCTTTTAAGAAACAAAAGTTAATCTAACAAGTGTCGTATATAACTCAACAAAAATTGTGTTGCCCAGTGTTATTAAGAAAGAAATTAAACATGTTAGATTTGTTAGACTACTAAAAATCTATATATTACTAAAACTATAATCTTCGTTTATGTAACTGAGACCATATATTTGTACTATTTCTTTACAAAGTAACCTATTCATGAATAAATCCAGTATTTTATAGATACAGTAAACTCTTAAGTTTCATTAATGAGTTGATTTTTAAAAGATTTTAAAAAGGTTCGTGCATTGGTTTAGAGTGACAATAAATAATTATTTCCCTTAGAGAATCAACAAGTAGGATGTCACATGACAGTTTCAGAAATCCCTTATCGACTATTTTTCGCCCTTTTTCTTTGAACAGTAGAAACGTTTTCTCTGACCGCTGCCAGGGACGATAAAACTACATAGCTATATTACCTTATCTAGTCATTTTTTCCATTTTGTATCCCATCCATATACCGCTTGTTCATGAAACAATATGTGTATAATTCTAACATGGGACATTTTTGTGTATTCTTGCCTTGTAATGCTTCCGGCATGTATTTTATGCATATAAAAGGTTGATTGTCTTGTGTAATCGAGTATATTATATCTTTCCTTCTGTTTTATTCTGTGTTGGTGTATCTAAAGTTAATACTAGTGCTTGGAAAGTGAGGACTCCATGAATAGCTTCTCCAATACTAGCATTAAACTCTTTAATTGATTATTTTAACTTTTTTGTTTAAAATCCAAACACGAATTTCAAAACCTGTATTTGAGAAGGCTATGGTATTGAAGTTCATCTTAGTATATTAGTTATATGAGTACCACAACTCACTATTACAATTACTTGAGTGTAAAGAAAACAGCTCGGACATTTGCGGCTGAGGAAATGTATCATGGCTTAATATTTCCTCGGTTATAATATTACAAGAAACAATTCTTGACAAATTAACAACATATTTAGTGTCTGAGCAAACTTAATAGGATTATCGTAGTTGAAAAAAACGCCGAGTAATCTATAACACCAACTAACGGAAAAAGACGAACTCCGATATCAACAATAACGTCCCCTGTTCATAGGCAAGAGGAATTTTCCCTTACCAACACGAGGGCTATTTTTGAGAAAAATTAATCAGGCAAATCATCTCGAGGATAGCTTCTAAATGCAAAACATATCAGCCTGCATTTGTAAACTCCTCCCCGCAGCATAATGAGATATTTCATTATTACACATATTTAAAAGAGAGACTTTCTATTTCGACAGTACAGAATTTTCGCCACTCACGTACGTGGAAGACCATCAGATATACTACCCTTATCTGTTGAAAAAAAGCAGTCACTGACTATAAACTTCAATCCACAACAGGCCTTCGGGCTGGCCACCTATCATTCATACCGTGTGGTTGTTTGCCTCAAGGGGCGCCCTCCTAGATTTTTGCCTGCTTGCGGGACTAAGTTAATTGCTTGGTGCTTAAGGCGTCCCAAAAGGGGAATGGCGACGGGGTCAAGAATTTTTGCACCTACGACTTATGAGTCTCGAATTGTGCGCGGCCCCCATCATAAAATGGCTTTGTGCCATATTCTGACACATTGAGATGTCAGATGAATCGCTTCCGCGGCGGGTTTCATGCCTGGGGCAGCTCAAAAACAAGCTTTATTTAAAACATTGCACAGATGTCTTAGGGCTTAGATTCACAGTACTCTAGACCTTACGGTTTAGTGAACCTGTGACCAGCATTGACACCTCCCCGTTCCCCTCTTTAACCCCTACTATAAAAAGACCTTGTGTCAAAACCTGCCAGGTGGGAGGCATGGATAAATAAAGAGCATTCGTTCCCGGAGAGGAGGGAGTTAGACGAACTTCCACTGGTAATAGCACACCCTTTATCAGTGCCTCTCCTACCAACCAGCAGCCGACGCAGTATCCAACCAAGCATAGCCAATACCAGGATTCGACCAATCACAACTGTATTTTCAAACAGTTATAATCAAAACTGAAATACGGAAAGTCAAAAATACAGTCATTATCAAGACTGCCATACTGAAAGTCAACCAAACAGTATTTCTCAGGATTAATAGTTTTGCTTCCCGACCTCGATCCTTTCTTTAGGATCTTTGTAGGTACCACAAGACGATGGTGCAGCCTCGGCCTATCATCAGCTCTCCGAGACCACATTGACATACATTCCAGGTTAACCAGTGACTGAATAAACTGGAACATCGATCGTCCGGCTTCTGCAACTTATATGTCCACCTCTTCGGCCGTCTCAAGGTTCCTGCCCACGCAGCTACACCTATGACCTGCACGTAGCATCAAAATTCTATCCTGATCTTCTACACTCGGTGACCCCAAGAACTTTTAAAAAGCCGAGTCTACACTTTTCAACTGCACCAACTTTCAACACCCGTAGCAATCCTACATACACGCAAACTTTTCGTGTACGACTCGCCTAATAAAAGCCTAGCATCCTGATTTACTAGTGCATTTCAAACCTCACTCGTGCTACCAAAAATGAATAAGTAAAAGAGCAAAAAAAACCAAAAAAAAACACGAGTATAATAGGGTAACATTAAACGGATGTTGTCTGGACGATGACTGATAACAAAATGAATAAAACACGTTGCGGTACAGGTAGGCTCCGCGCATCCATCCAGTTGAAATGTAAAAATAATTTACAATTAAAAAAGTCCTTCTTTTCAACCTATCATAAAAATCCCCCCGCAAAAAAAAAAAAAAAAAAAGTTTTTCGGAACTGATTCAATCCCATACATAGCTATAAAACGTCAACAAAAGTTCACAAAAGTCAGTCGACTTCGGGGACTTCAAGCGGAGAAACCCGTCACGCGTCACATTTCGGACAAGATCAAAGACTACTGACGCCCTACGAATTCACATCACAGACAACCAAATCCCTCATCTCCAACACTAGACCAAGACCGTTCATACCTTATCGACCCACGCCATACCACAGTGCTGCGAGCAAACCAGCCACCCAAAAACAAAATCTTCTCTGGTAGAAGAAGAGAGTCTGTATCTTTTCTAAATGACATGATTTTATAAAGAGTTGTATGATGGAATGTTACAAAGGTTTTTTGATATAAGTTAAAAGTCCTTAATTATATACGTATGAGACAAAAGTTGTCGTGTGAAGACTTACATCAAGGCATGCTATCGTTTGTCGTGCGACACGAGGTTTTTAGCGAGGCGATTCCCCCTTTTTCGTGTGGTACTTCTGCAGTGGATAGAAAAAAAAAGAAAAAGAAAATAAATAAAATAAAATGTGTTCAAAAAGGTGCAGAAATTCCCGGAGGCCCTTGACAGAAAGTGGATGCGACGCATAGCGAGAAAAAGAATCGTCCCTGCGAAAAGGAGAAATTCAATCTCACTTCAGCGGGACCCCCTCAAACTGAAAAGACCCCCTTTTACGTGGCCGCTATCAGCGAACACATGAATGATTAGGTTTAGTACCCTTACACCATGACTACTACTAGCAAGCCGACACGCCGAAACGAGCATCCTAAAAACACCACAGGACATGATAACATCAAACTTGGACTTATCGATAACCAAAAACGACTAGTGAACTTCAACGCCTGATTTAGAGGAAAGGGCTGTTCTTAAATTGTCCAGGAAAACATTTCCCCGCTACTAAGTAGCCGTGCGAGAACCCAAAATGAATAAAGTTAAAATTTAAAAGGTATCGTCATTTTCATTTCTTCTCGTAACCCCCACACTCCTGCAAGTCATACGTACTTCTAATTATCGAGGTAGGACCGAAGACATTTGACTTTGGTGCGCCCTTCTTTTTTATATCTTGCTTTGCTCACGCCACCTAACGGCCATTAGAAGTACTATTTTAGCAAACAAAGGGATGTAATCTCTACAAACTAAATAAATCAATTTCTCTGTCCATATTTCGAAGATGAAGCGTTGTTATTATTCTCTATACATCGCAGGTTGCTATTCTCACGTTTCGGTCGCTGTACACTTCAGCCTAGTCCAGGCTTTTGTCGTACTCTGTAACCTTCCGGTAACCTTCAATTAAAGGGTTAAGACTGGAATTCCTGGAAGGTTACCGAGTACAAAAGGAACGTGAAGAAAGACTCAGAGTAAAATTTGAACAATGTACATTTATAAAATTTCAACTTTTTTAAGTAACTGTAGTTTGCCATTGTCATAATGAGTAGAGTGTTCACCAATGGTCCGGGAGACCGGGGTTCAATCCAAAGTCGAGTCATACCAAAGACTCAAAAAATGGTACTTGATGCAGTCTTGCTTAGTACTCAGCACTATAAGGTAAGGATCAAGGGTAAAGCAGAACAATCCAGGAAATGGAATAGCGCCGTCCCCTACACTTCGATGTGGTAGCTATTGAAAAAGGAGCCTTCGGGTCACCCTTGACTAAGGTCGCCAACTTAATTTACTTAGTTTGTCATATAAACAGGTTTCATGCCTATAGAACAAATGTGGATATTCCATGATAAAATCAAATACTAAATAATGAGATTCACGTCTTTTTCAATCAAATAAAAGTCGATACGCTGTACGGGACAAGCATAGTTTTAAAACTTTTGATATTACAGAGAAATTTAATGAAATTAATTTCTTATTTTAAATAATCACCTTTAACCTAAAACGACGAATTAGCTAAGGGAGAGAACTCAAAATGAATTAAAGAGTTATTTTCCTTAGATTAATTCACAAGGAATCTCTCTCTCTCTCTCTCTATCACGAGAAAGTTTTTAGAGCATTTATCGAGAAAACAAGAGCTTGTTACAATTATATTAAAAATAAAAATTAAATATTAACCACTAATACTTTCGTCGTAGGTGACTTTAAAAATGGTACTTGATACCTCCTTGCTTAACACTCAGCAATATAAGGTACGTATAAAGAGTAAAGTAGAGCAATCCAGGGAAAGGAGTAGCACTCTCTCCTACACTTAGATGTAGTAGCTTTTGAAAAGGGAGCCTTCCGGTGGCCCTCGACTACAGTCGCCAACTTTACTTACTTACTAACAAGACTTATTGTATCTATTCAATTTAGAATGGTATTAGATAGTATACAATTGGAGGTGTGCTGGCATAATATCAGAAATGGGATCTGTCACCAAAATTCAAAATCCTGGACAAGGCTGTTTATATTTCACTAATGTTTTGAAAGAAGTATGAATCTATCTCTCCTCCTCATATCTGAAATAGCAGGACAGACTTTAGTTAGGCAACCAGTTTAGGAGAAGAAAAACGAGCTGTACTCTGATTAAAAATTGACTTTGTATCATATCTTGTCAATGGCAGAGGGATTGGGTAAATTTTATAATACAATGGGACATGTTTGGGTCATACAACCTGTTCTTACGACAGAATAATGAAAAATTATGACATTACTTGATGCTATTTGAAGTGAGAGATTAACTGGGTAGATATTACATAAAGTCTTTTTTTTCTCCCCACTATAATTGATCAACAGCATAGATGGCAAGGAAGAACACTATGATACTAGAAAGTATGCAAATACTACACTCTGATCAAGGCAGGTATGTCAATCTATATATAAGGCCATATTTGGATTGATTCTATGCAATTATAACATTCTCCTAAAAATATATTAAGCTGCATTTTAAGATAGAATTTCTAAATGTGATTTTTTTTTATCTTACTGCCCATAAGGTATGAACCCTCTTATTACCATACCCAGCTAAGGATTAAATAGCACCACTACTGTCCTTCAACAAGGATGGCTTTGACATTAAATAACTCATGAAGGTTGATATGCCATTAAACAAAAGAAACCGAACTGTTACTTCCCATATAGTAGCACTTCTAACAGACTGCCAAGTTCACTTGCTTTAGTGTGATGGTTAGCAAGCTTACATTAAACCTTAAAACCAGAGAGGCAGGTATTAATGCTGCAACTGATAAGTGTATATATATATGTTATTTAACAAACTGTAAAATAAAAGATAACACTTGACATTTTCAGTTATCTATCAGTCAGAAGGTATGTGACAATATTTGTCTGTGGCGGTATATGAAGGGTTAACCAAAAAGTTGAACAGCCAAATATAATTGCCAAGAAATGTAAAGTTGAAATTTCTGTGGAGAAGAATTGAAAATTCTGAGAAAGAACTTTTGACAATAGTCAAAACAGGAACTGGAAAGATGTTAACAGGTACAGAAGATTTGGTTGTTTACAGAGCTCAGGCAGAGATTGAGGAAGAAAAATATTATTAAAAATGAAAAGAGTACTAATACTAAGATAATTTTCGAGCCTGGAAAAAGTTAAAGTTGAGGATTTGACAGCACAAAGGATCAGGGTGTGACGTGCACTCCAGTTAAAAGATGGGACTCAGAAACGAACAAAGAAGTCTTTGTTGATGAGAGGAAGGCCATCTGGCCTTTAGGGAAATGCTTTAGCTAAGGGATGAAAAAATTATCCGAAATTACTTATCAGTGCTGAAAGGGAATTATCAATTAGCCTGGACGAAGGCCAGCCCTTTCGCCTACGTAGGTTTGAAACCAGTTCCATCAAAAGTGACAGTCCAGCATATTTGGAAAAAAGGAGTTGGACCCTTTCTGACGTCATGAGCCGTAAAATGAGAGAAACTATGTTGGTAGGAGGAAAGCTATCCTCCCGTAGTCCTCACTACGAGGGTAGTGAGAGGGACGACTCTGTGAAAGTAGTGAAAAGGGAGTTGGACCCTTTCTGATGACGAAAGCTGAAACAAAGGCATGACGGATGTCTAATGAGTTGAAAATGACGTTATAGAGATCACCCCTGCCGCAGTCAGAACCTACCCCAGAATATTTGCAATTATTATATAAACGAGCTGATTTTTTAACTCAGCAGTTGGTGGCAGAGAGCGAAGCAGTTGGGAGCAGACGAAGACCAGACAGGGACCAACAAATTGGAATTGTGCTTTGCGCTGCCAACTCATATATCGCCAGTCCACCGCTGGGACAAATTGTTGCTAAGAAAACTTAACCCTCGTCAAACCGCCGCCTTAGAACATTATAAGTCACACCCGCGGATTTTTTTTCGCCATCTGTAACTTCGAAGATTATAAAACCTTTTTATTATTCCCTACAGCAGAAATCGGAGTTGTAATTTTTTTTGTTTTACAACATATACCCTTCGGATTTCAGTCTTCAGCTGCCAGTACACCCTCTTTCTTTCAGACATGGTCATCGGCCCTTCTTTTAAAGAATCACAACGTGGGGCAGGGCAGTGTATGGTCACTTTCCTGGAGGGAACTTTCGATCTGTTTTTCCACGTTGAAGCAGAGAGACTGAAGGGAGGCGGACAAGGTTGTAGCAGAAAGGGGTACCATAATTGGTATCGTTTAAACCAGGTTGTGACCCTGAGGGGTTATATTTGGTGCCGTAATCGAGGGCCGGGCCCGGAAGTGGTATAGGTATATAGATAGGGTTTTAATGGTTAAAGACTATTATTATTGTATTGTATAAGTAAATTATACTTATTATAATAAGCAGAAAAAAAACCATGTTTACATCTCTAACAAAAATGTAGAAAAATCAATAAAAAAGTTTTCAATAACAAAACACCAGCCTTTTAAAAATCAACAAACAATGATCTGCTAAGATGGCTCACAAACCATTGTACTCCCCAAGGTCTGCTATATATATCATTAACCTGTATTTCTAAGATGCAAGATTTGCACTATTTACTCCATAAAAATTATTCCATACAAAATTTTAAATATCTTTAACAGATTATTTCAATTGTATCATATAGCACTTAAGGGAGACCAGTGAGTTTATGCCTATTATAATGAATACATGAAACTTGTAAGCAGGCAATCACCTTTGAAAATATATACCTTGAACGTGCAAAATTCAATTTGCAGTAATTTCTTTCCATGATAAAATGATATGACACTTCCCACTGAGATATGGAGTAAATTTTGGGTAAAGACTACAGTATGAAAATACACAAATCATTTAGTTCTTGCTGCTTTGGTGAAAGAGAAATAAGGTTGAAAATAGTTTAGCTTCTGCACTTTTAATTTAAACTATCATAGCTTTTATAAATGTAAAATTTTGTTTTGAAAGTTCCACTCAGTGGTTAATGATTATAAAACACCAACACTTCTTATTCATGGTAAACTGATAAAAATCATTAATTTCCGTCTAAGATAAGTGTTTTTGCTTATCCTAACAGGACATTGCCACTCACTATAAATGGATTCAATTAAAGTTATAAAAAAGATTTTCTCATAAAATTCAGTTCAGTTTTTATTAGTTTTTGTGATTATTAGAATTGGTCTTATTGGTTTGATATTTCTCTATAATTCATTAGGTTATTGAAGTAACATTCTATTTCACTTCATGGGATCTTTTAATGCAATGGAGGTTTTATTTGGTGATGCTCATCTCCTAAGTAACATGAAACAAGTTGTACTGGGTTACATGGTACCAACAAAAAACAGTCTCAGATCTGACCTGACTTTCTTTTAGCAAGTGAATCCTGTAGACAACTTGTGAGGGATTGAACTGAAGCCACACCATGTCAGTACTGATACTGTAGTTTTAATAACAAGTTTCGTTGTTTTTTCTTAAAGAAATTATTGCTCTGTATAATTGGTACATTGAGCTCTTTACCAGGAAGATTTAAATATTCATTCACGAATAATTTCTTGTCCTGATGGAATTACTCCCAACTCCGGTTTAACTGGACTAAGTATTCTCTCTCTCTATATATATATATATACGAGGTGCATACAATAAGTTTCCAGACTTTTTTCGTATGGGCACTTTTATTGACAGTACACACATGAAACTCTAGTCCCCTTTGAAGTAATCTCCTCCAGCTGCAATGCACTTGTTGCACCATTCCAACAACTTCTGGAAAGCCCAATGGAAGTCCTCTTGTGTGAGCGTGTCAATGACCTTCATTACAGCCTCTTTCATCTCCTCAATTGTCTCATAATGACAGCCTCTGAGCTTAGGGAATAACCAAAAGTCACAGGGAGCAAGGTCTGGACAATAGGGAGCATGAGGAACTGTCTTGATGCCCATCTTGCTCAAATAGTCTGTGATAAGGATGGAGTTGTGGACTGGAGTATTGTCCTAGTGGAAATGCCACTGACCCAATTTGAAGAGTGCTGGCCTCTTCCGACGGAATCTCTTCCTGAACTCCCTTAAAACCTTAACATAGTAACCCTAACCCTTTGGCCCATCAACTCTGGTGTATTGATTTCCTTACTCCTCCCACACCTCTCATCATCCCTCACAGACTCCCTGCCTTCCTTGAATCTCTTATACCACTCAAAAACTGATGCTCGATTCTTGCAAGATGCTCCAAAAGCAGTCTGAAGCATTCTATACGATTTTGTGGCACCTTTTTCAAGTTTAAAACAGAATTTTATTGCATATCGTTCTTCTAAAGTGTCAGATCGCACTTTTGAAATTCACCAGCTGTGACGAGGCTTTAGTAGGGTGTATTCCAATTAGTGCTGTATCTGTTCATTTGAACCTGAAATCATAAAAATTAGCCAGTCATCTCATAAGATGTATAACAATAACATACTGAATTTTCAAGAGTCTACGAGAATTTTAAATGCCCATACGAAAAAAAGTCTGGAAACTTTTCGTATGCCCCTCGTGTGTATATATATATATATATATATATATATATATATATATATATATATATATAGAGAGAGAGAGAGAGAGAGAGATAGACAGATAGATAGATATCTTCTCCCCCAGATATGAGTAAACAGTAGGATAGACTGGGTTCTTTAGTCTTAAGAAGACATTCTAGATGATAAATTCAGAATTCATACCAGCTAACTGACCTTGTATCACATCCTGTCCATGATGGAAGGGTTGAGTAAATATATACAAGGGTCAGCTGAACAAGATACCCTCATGGAATATGACCAAATGAGGTTTATTTTTCAACAAGGTCCACACACTTCTTCCATCAGTGTTCCAGTGGTTGGATCCCATTGGTAAAAAATGTCTTCAATAGCAGATATGAAGTCTCATGTGAATTTTTCACCCTACTCTCATATATATATATATATATATCAGTGGACTGTCTGGTTTTAAGTTTTTTCTTCTAGACTAGTTTACCAAACTAGAAAGCTAGAGACCATTCAGCGCTACAATTGACCATAGTTAAAATAAATATCTATGCCTTTCCCCTTCAAGAGTTTTAATGTAAAGTGAAATATAAATAAACTTATCTTTCTATCAAATTTTCAGTTGCATTTTTATCATTAATAGTACTTACCCATATGTAATATGAGTATTAAGATGGTCACTGACAATTCATAACCCAGATAGTATGACTTCATATGACTTCAGATTAACAATCTCTTAGCAACAAAAATGTAAACATACCTTAAGTTGCACTCATTTCTTTTCCATTTTGTGAGTAAAAAAATCAAATAGTCTTAGCCAAACCAGACAGAGAGTCCAACCCTTTTCAGCAATGATCATAACAATTCCTAAAAGTTTAGTTGAAATTCAGCCTTGGTGTATAGACAGATGTACATTAAAAGAATTTTAAGATTAGCACAACTCAGGCCATCATTTCTATGACAGTGAGATATTATATGCATTGAAGACAACAATAAAAGATAATCTCTCAGTGAGACTAACTTACATCCTCTTTTGGCTCAGGAAAACCTGATTATCGATATCAATTGCTTTACAAACACTTTTTTATCATTCTGCATAAATAAAATTTGGTACTCAAAAACATAAATACTGAGCTTAACTTCAGGAGTCTGTACCCCAGGAAGCAAGTTTTTTTTTCCCATGAAATAGGGAATGCCATTGCATTTAGCTGTTCTTGACACTGCATACAGATCTATGCTAAAAAATGACTGTGTCAAAAACCTGCCTATAGTCGGATAGCAATGAACAGAGCCAGCTCCCCTTTGGGCATGGTAAAACAGGTGAACCTTTCTCATGTAACAAAATTTTTACTTTTTCTTGGGCCAAAAGTGTTATTTCCTGTTTTTATATAGGTCAATTTGTACCCGTTAGGATCCCTTCTATGAATCAAATAAAACTGTTTAATCATTTACTGTACATGAAACCATTTAACTATGTGCAAACAAATGATTGATATCAAATTGAATTATTAGTGTTAGATAGCAATACTTGAAATCATTTAACTGGATGCAAACAAATTACCTCTGGCTCATTTAAAAAATGTTACCAACTAACTATTCACAAAAAATCATATGTATGAACAGGATTCGACATTAAAAAAACAAAGGGTGAAATGCCATTAAATCAAATACCCTAACCTAAATTAGATAGGACTACCTGATAAATAGAATTACTTATGATAAAGAATAATAATTCAAACCATTTAAATGTGTGCAAACAAATGAGCTCTGGTTTATGTGAAAAATATTACCTACAAACTGTTTACAAATCATATGTATATAAATAAACAGGATTTGACATTAAATAGCTTACCAAGGTGGAGATGCCATAAAATTCAACCAACCAACCTAAAAGTAAGTTTTAAGAGAATAATGACTATTTTTGATATTTTTACAATATAAACAATTAAGAAATAACACTAACTATCCAGGAACAAAATGAGTGTTACATAGTTAAGTATGCAAAAGCCACACACAGACAAAAGCTATGTGATTTAACATCAATCTGCTTGAGAAAATCACTTAGTACTATATGACTTTTGCTGATATCTATATCATCAAACTATCTTATTTCACAGCAAATACACACTCCTCAAAAGCAATCAGCAAGGTCCACATCCCAGACCAAAGCAACCTAAAAGAATGTAGAGCAAGTTATACCCATAACTGGTGAAGCAAGCTGAAAACCAAGAAGTGGCTCTTTGGAATGAGTTTGAAATTCAAACCTACCACTGATGACCTTGCACATCCCACAGAACAAAACTATCCAATGATCTTCAATATATATGGATGTAATTCTTCAGGCAAAGCCAGAAAAAACCCAATCCATGCAACTTCCTTGAAAGGAGATTAGGACAGTCAATATTTTCATACACTTGTAAAATCATGTCTACTTAAAACTACTCACCACCAATGTCTTATATGATAGGCAACAAAAACATTTTGTCTGCTACTCAAACAACTGTAATGAACTAAATAAATTTCCTAGAACATCAGGATTTTTTTAGAGATATATTATGTATGCTAAATTATGAACATATGTTCAAGATAAATATCAATAGTCTATTAATATGTACTTACCTAACCCTCCTGCCAGAAGCAAGAAGTGACATAAGGTCAATATTTTTAAACACAGTACAACTGGTTTGAATTTAGTTTTCCTTCTCTTAGATTGGTTGCCATACTCATGTTAAAGAGCTCAGTAACTCACCCATAGCTAATAACTAATGAATAGATGAATTCATATCTTTCTGAAGGGTGTTAATACTATGTAAAATGCAAACATCATCATCCAGGATTTGAACTCAGGTTACTGTCAATTTCCTACAATAATAATCATTACAAACACTTCCAATATTAAGACTGTATATAGAATATTTATGTTCAAAGAAAATTGCATATTAGATAAATATATTTAAGGGAAATTTAGATGACAATAACAAATAACCAAATAAATAGGAAATACTTTATTCCTGATATCTTCAGAAATGTTTGAGACATGTGCTCTTGTTTGTGCATTGAACTGGTCTCTTAGTGTAGAAATTAGCCTTCATATGTTGCATTTTGACCTTCGACCTGGCCAAACTTACCATTCCAAGGTGATGCACCGGAAGGAAATGACACATTCCAATGGCAGTTATGAGAGGAAATCACGTAGGCGTGCTTGGCTGACAAAATGGGACAAGGTAAAAAATCCCATGGTACACTCATAGACTGATACACCAGAAGAGAGTGACCTCTGAACTGCATGAGAGTTATTTCCAATTGATGACGATCAAACATGCCATTCCAAAGATTGAGTGGGCGTTGAACTATTATATAACTCAGTCAAGACAAGAAGTCAGAGTGTTGGAGTTAGAGATGAGATGTGGTAGGGAAAGCCACACTAGGCCGAAGGGGCCCTTGGGGCTCTGATGAGTTGGGGTCCAGAGAAGTTGCTGATAAGATGTGGTAGAGAAAACCCGGCCAAAGGAGCCCTCAGGACCCCCGATGGAGTTTTGGAGACCAATTGGTGATAGGATGCAGTAAAGAAAGCCATCATTCAGCAGAGAGCTGGGCCCCTGGGCCTCTGGTTGAGCAACCCCAGAGAACGAGAACGAGAAAGACACAACGCTGACGGCCATAAGAGTGGGGGTCAATATATTGCAGTTCTGTTTGGTCTCCAACTCCCTCTCACCATAAAACCTTGAATAACCTTTTTGAACCCTTACAATAAAGTGAGAGGTACATATTTTCTAAAGAAGTCTTTGCTCGTCCTTTATCGTTGGTGTTATGATTCTGCATGTATACGTAGATGCATATTTATTATATGACTATATAACACATACCTATTTCAGATGTGTCCTGGTGGAACCTCTCACCATGCTTATTTGTTAAAGCACCAAATGTACTGAAACATAGGATACACTTTTTACATTCTGGTAATGCAAAAATAATATCTGGTATGCTATTCTTTGGTACACTTGTTTGTATGTTTATTAAGTCAACAGTTTTCAGTTCTCTGTGACCAAATAGATTCTGTACAACTCACATTGATTAGTTCCATTGAGGAGGCACTTGTGCCATAATGGTTATAGTTGTAAGAAATGAATTAGAGAATTGGAGTTCAACTCCTAAACAAGGCTGTTTGTATTCCACTTCATGCTTATGCTCTTGGGAAAGGCATGAATCCATCTGTTCTCCTATAGCTATAAGTAAATAGTAGGGTAGACTTGACTTTTTAGCCTTGGTACAGCAACCAGTCTAGGAAAAGGAAAACGATTCAAACCAGCTAGTGTTACACCCTGCTTGTAGCAGAGGGTTTGGGTAATACACACACTGACAAGTCCAATGCTACAAACATAAGGATTCAAAGCAACTTGCATGGTTTAATAGTTGGCTAGCAGATTACAGTTAGTGAGTTCAGGTCTAAATGAATGGTCCCATACTTCTGGCCTTATACTAAACTAGGCTCAGTTTAAGAGGATTCACTTTACTTCTGAACTTTCTATCAAACATCAATTCTCTGATCTCAAGTCCAATGAAAGCACTTTCAGTTTTGTATTACTTTTCTGAGACAAATTTAACTTAAAGTAAATAGAAACAATTAGATGCCATTCTTTTTATGAATTTCTTTATGGAGGTCAAGTTTGATGTGAATAGGTTTGAAGACATTTTGTGGTCTACCAATGACATGTACAGCACATTCTAAAAATTTTTGACATTCTAGAACAATTCTTAGTATGGAATCAGAATCTATAGACTTGATTCAATCTAAATGTGCTTTCACCCCAAATTTTAGTTGCCTTCTGTAATTAATGATCAACACTTCAAACACTTTTCAAATCATAACAGAAACAAATATCAAACATGGCAGAAAGACTTTATTTTTCATTCATTTTTCAAAATGTTTCAATTTATTATCATTTATTATTTTTGGATTTTTTTTTTTAAATTTTTGAACACGAATTGAAGTATGCAATAGAAATGAAATACATTTAGTCTTCTGTTTAAAGATTTTTTTCCCCTTCCCCAGACTGACCAATGGTCAACCAGCCCAGCTACTTCAAATCGTGCAGTTGGAAAAGCAGTGCTACCAACACTGCAATATATGATCAAGACACAAATTGACAGTCAATAAAGAATATTTACAAAACTGTTGTGTAAGAGGGTCAATGTCTGTGACCAGACTGGAATGATGGCAAGCTCACTGGCCCCATAACCAGCCTCAGTTTTTACAGACAGAAAGCAAAGAGCAAGTTGGAGAAGAAGGGACCTTTCCCTTCACCCTTTCATTTTTTTTTCAGTTGGGTGTGTCTCGCTTGTCCTTTCCCTAATCTCCTTAGCTCATTTCTCAAATTGGTCACTTCTCTCTCAATTTTTGTCCAAATTCAATCAGACCATGTTCACAATTGCCCAGAAGAGCAGAACTTTTTTTTTTAAGATAATGTGTAAATGGCAATAAAATCAAATAAATAAAATGAAATGAAAAGAGAAAATTAAGTTGTGAAGCAAATATTCAACAATTTAGAAAAGAAAAATTTGTTAGTGTTAAATCTATATAAAAAACTTTCAATGTAAACTTTTTTTTTTTAAATACAAATAGAAATGAACCAAGTCTGAAATGTGTTAGACAAGAATGCACACATTGTATAAAATAATCAGTATCAGTCATAAATAAGTATGCTCCCTAACAATTTTTAAATAAAAAGTTAGTTTTCAAAATCAAAAGATGCCAGGATTTTATTATTTCTAGTTGAATATTATATCAAAACAGATATTATTAGGTATTATTTACTATCAGATTTTGCAGCATTGAAAATCTGTAACCAAAAATACAAATATGTCACAGTCCAAAAATAAATATACACCTGTGGAAAACTAACAAAGTTTTTAGATGAAACTTGATTTCTTTCTTTTTCTGGGGATTACAGAATGTCAATGCTTTTGTTATAATACTTAATAATATCTGCTTTGATTGTATAAGATTCCACCAGAAATAAAATTCTGGCATCTGTTTTGCAAGTAAATTTTTCAGAAAAATTATTTGAGGTGTAACACACTCACATGTGCGTTTGTTGTACACATAAATGCAACATTCCCACACACATTCTAGAAGTCTATTACACTCGGTGGCTTATCAGGAACATGAGGAAGTGAAAGAAATCAGATATCTTGTAAATATGAAATTATCATGTTTAGGTCTTTTCAAATAGTTGACCAATGTACACAATAGAAATTTACAGTTAAAATCATTACAACTTGAAAATATCAATACAATTTTGTTTGCCATTTTTCTTTTAATGAGTCTAAATTACAAGAACTGCCTAAGAGCAGAAGTTGGTCCAATAAGAGTTGCCTTTGGAGAAATGGGGGTTGGTATTTTCACCCTAACCCACCAAAATGGACAACTGGGTCAAGAGAAATAGAATCCAGCCTTAAAAAGGTTAGAGATCAGACAGAAAGTGGCCATTTTTTTGCAGAAATTTCAATAAGCACAAAAACTACTCAGAAATTAGATTCTTTTTCTTTCATTGATGACAACAGAGACATTTTGGGGGGTGTAGTCATGAGGGGATTAGGAATTTTATTTATTTTTTTATTCATTAAAAAGAAAAATTGTTAGCATTTTTCCTCTTTTCTTTTTGTAAATTGTGAAATATGACATCAGCAGTTGTTTGTCAAGAAAATGTGCACTGCATTTGACAATAGATCAATTTTCAAAAATTAAAAAAAAATTTTTCAACAGTTGTATATATCCGAAATAAGTAGAAGAAAACATTTCTAGTCACAGGAGGGACATCCAACCATGAGAGGAGTGGACATTGACTTTGTGAAATCTCAACGTGGGAAGTTACTGCATTTGGCAGGAAAAAAAAAGCATGTTTGTTAAGAAAAACTACCAAACACATTGTAAGTGTACCAAATACAAAAAAAAAGGTGGGGGAGAGAACAAGATAGAAGAAAGAGAGGGAGGAAGGGTTTCAGCTATTATTAATACCTCTACCTCCACTCACCGGCAACAAGAGGACAAGAATGAGGATCAGATACAGACAATTAACTTCTGTCTTCAGTCACAACTCAACACAACTGGCAGTTTTGCTTTTTGCTTTTTCATATAAAAAATTTTAAATAAAAAAAAAAAATTTTTTTTTAAAAATGGTCAAGAGAGAACATTTTCAGTGGTCTTTTTTATTGAGTTTCATCATTTTATTCAAATTTATTAAATGTAGGGAAAAGAGGGCTCCAATACGGAAAATCATTTGAGCTTCACTTTTTTCTTTTTTATTTCCTTTTCTATTAAATATTTCTTTAAAAATCTAACAGCAAGAAATTTAAACAAAAGGGTTTCACTAAATCTTGGCCATGAGGAAAAGAACAACATGGGTCCAAATGAAAACCGACACACACACACACACACATTATAAAGATGTATTTATCAACAATCAGAAATATTTGCTTTTATGAGATGCAAAAAGTCAGAAAAAAATGGTTTATTTGGGGTTGAGGTTTTCATTAGCTCTTTCATCAAATCATTTAAACAATATCAAGAAAAAAAAACTACTTTTTGGTTTCTTAGTTATAGCTGTTTGGATTCCAAGTATAGGAACATGACAGCCAAAAAGGCAGGATTTCAAGTAAGATACCTATTTCTTTCAAATACACATACACACAAATTATTGAGAGATTTAAAGTCATAAATTATTTCTCCAAGAGAGACTTCTTGCAATCTAACTGCCAGTTTTATTTCCTGGCCTTCAAATTTTTTTTTCTCATGTATTTTATATGATTTGATTAAGTTGATAATTTTGAGAAAGACTATATCAATATTATTGAGGGGGGAAAAGAGAGAGGAAAAGAAAAAGGAGAGTAGGAAATAATGGAGAAGATGCAAAGAAAAAAAGGATAAAAAAAGAAATGAAAAAAAAAGACAGGAATGCTTAAATTGCCCATGTAAATAACAAAAAAATAAATGAAATCCTGACTAAAACAAGCACAACACTCCTAATCAGAATTAGAATTTTTTAAAAATAATCTTAATTTAAGGCATATATATATATATATATATATATATATTTACTAGTCTAATATCTACCAGCATTCATGGTTACCAGAAAAAAAGAAAAAAAAAACCCGCCAGGAACAAGAGATAAAAATATCTTGAATCACCGCCCGGGGGAAAAAAGAAAAAATATCATAGGACAAAAAGAAAGAAAAGGCCAACCCCGTCACACCAGTTGAAAAAAAATCAAGAGATATGCAGTCAGTTGGTCAAAAGAAAACTAAAACCTTCCGTAAACGCTGCAATGCTACAATTAAAGTTTCACCTTAACGGATCATCAGGAAGTCTCATACTGGTATGAGACTTCCTGATGATCCGGTAAGGTGAAACTTTAGTAGGAGATTTCCGACTGGCAATTTAAGTTAATTTTTTATATATATATATATATATGCTTGCTAGATTTATAAAACATCAGTGATAGAGAAAATATATCTAAGTTAGGATAGTGCAGATACAGTTATGAAATGACACAGACTGCGGTTATGCTATCCTAACTAAAACATATAAAGCAAAAAAAAAAAAAATTCCTAAGTAATAATTTTTTCTTTATTTTGGAGATAAAATTTATTAAACTGAGAAGCAGAGGAGTGCTGCTGTTTGCTTTGCTGAAAAGACCAGTTGAGAAAAGTTGGTTGTAAAATGAGTTGCAATAAAAGATTAAAAAAATGTTTCTTTAAATCCTCCATTAAAAACAATTGGACAGAAGTGAAATCAAGTAAAACATCGTGGGGCTGCAATAACCTCTGATTGTCCCAAAGAGGCTTTTTGGTCATTTTCTAAAGCAGCAGTCCCCAAGTCAATATTCTTACCTTAACAAATAAGGAAGCAACACAGACAAGAATAAAATATTCAGAAGAACAACAGGCAAAAAATATCAAAGCTGAAAATTGGACCACAAAAAAGAAATGTAAAGAAAAAATATAAAATTCAAAACATTTAGCAATAGCAGAGTTTGTAATCAATATGACATCAGTGTAAACAAAATTTGGAGTAAAATGGTTAAAAAAAATGCAAAAATAGAACAGGTAGTGTTCCCATTTTTATATATCCTAAATGAAATCCTATAAGTAAAATAAATAAATAAAAAAGACAGGGTTGTAAATAAAGGCATCAGCTTGCTTACAATGATGGGAGATAATGTGGAGGGAAGGGTCAGAGTCAGTTACACTTTAGTCACAGTCAAACAAACATCCTTCTGTTTCACACATTTATTTATTCTTTTTTGCATTACTCAAGATTCTTTGGTCACTTTCAGCAGAAAGCCAGTCAGTCACTTTAAAATTAGGGGGAGGAGACAAACGTTTATCTTACCACCACCACCATCACCAAAGAAGCAAATCTGAAAGTTAAAAGCTTTTTGCTTTGGTTTTTTGTTTTTGTTTTTTTGAGGAGGGGATATCTATTAAATAATTTTATTCAAATTGTAAAAAGAGGTATGTTAATATTAGACAGTACCTTATTGTAATGATTACAATATGACGCATCTCCCTTCAAACCAGTAGCTTTCCCCCCCATACCCCACTTCCTCTTTCTAAAAGGCAGACAATTTGCACACCATCTGAGGCCTTTAATAATCAGACCCTTTTTTCTCACTCTCTCTCTCTGAGAGAAAAAAATTCCAAATTAATTATTTTTTTTGTAATATCTATTTCCCTCTTTCTCTGATTCATGAAGATGATGTAACATTTGATCTGTGAATTAAAAAAAATTACTTCCCAGACTTTTAAAAGATAGAATCGAAAAAAATAGTCATCAGGAAGGGAGATAACTCTAAAATTCGATATTTCTCTCTCACACAGACACACACAAATACATTGAAGGAGGAAGGCAGGGAAGGAAGAAAAGAGATGCAATGAAAGAGCAAAAATGAGAAAAAAGAGAATTTGATTGTGGGTAGGGTGAGAGTGGGGGTTGAAAGTAAAGCTGTTTTTTTTTGTTGTTTTTTTTTGTTTCTTTAAATATAAAAAATGGAGAGAGAGAAAGAGAGAGAGAGAGATTATTTATTTAGAACAGTTGAATATTCTTGAATGTTGCATTATTTTTTTAAGTTTTGCATTCCTTGACCAAATGTTCCCATTGCAATGAGTTTTGATATCTGCCACCCGGACTGCCAACACAAAGGGTGAGTGCACAGCTGCAAATCCCCCCCCCAAAAAAAGAATTACTGGCCAACTGACCTCTTGTTGATGGCCAGAGAGAGAAAGAGAGAGAAAAAAAAATATTGGATGGCAGTGTGCAACATGTCAGACTCCAGCAGGTAAAAACACTTGCTGCTCATAGAAATTCTTTATGTCTGAATTTCAATATCACTTTCAACCATCAATGGTTCTTTTTCATATTTCTTGGTACCTGAAAAGAAAAAAAAGAAAATTAGAAAAAAAATTTGAGACCCAAAAAAAGTTTTTTTTTTCCTTTTTTTAAATGAAGAGAAAAATGAATGGAACAATGACTAAATTAAAAATGTTGGGGGAGAAAGTTTTAATTTTTTTTTTTAAATAAAACCCTAATACAAAATAATGATAAAAAATGACTTATAAAATCTTAAAGCCTTCCTATTCTCTACTTATTTTTGGTGCCAATTAACCCTTTTAATTCCAGGGTTCCTTCACATGTAAGCTAGTCTAACATACTATTGTTAGTGGGTTTTAATTTAACAAAGTACCCACAATTTCTAGTCTTATGCCAAACTAAGTTTCTTTTTGTTTGCTTTAATATGTAAATAAAATGACTGGAATAAAATGTCTGAGAAAAGATTTTTTAAATTATAAAAGCAAAACAAAAAAACTTAACACAAAATTATGGTAAACAATGGCTTGGATGAAAAAAATAAACTTATAAAATTTTGAAGCCTTTCTATTCTCTTCCAATATTTTTGTGTAAATTGAGCTTTTTACTGCCAGAGACAGGAGCACATGTAATGCAACAGATAGCAAGCTAGTCTGATGGACAATAGATTGCGAGTTTGATTCTTACTGGTTACTCACTACTTCTGGCTTTGTACCAAACTAAGTTATCCTTTCTGTGCCATGTTCAACTTAAGTCAAATTCCTAGCACTGAACTATATGTAAACATAGTTGAATCTAATCCTATGTTCCATTTACAGGTCAGTATTTCTAACCATCAGGGAATTTTATAGAGTACTATCTTCTTGTTATTTTGACACTAAATTCAACTTTTAGGCATATTTTTCATTCAGACTGTTGCCATGGCAATATATAGAGGTAAACAAAATCTCTGTTCTGAAATGAAGTTTGAATATGCTTTGTGAGCTCAAGAACAAGGTATGAGCGCCAAGTTAAGGATTCAAAAGGTTTAAGAAAGCCATGCAACCATTTTATCAAGGAAAAGGATAAGAGTATTTAAGACTGAGTACTATTTTACTATAAACTGTTAGCCCAATATTTCAACTATAGAACATAAGGATAATATATTGAACTCAGAGAGTTTGTTTAATTAGTTTTAATGGCATGTCAACCTGCTTAGAGTCATTTTATACCTGGAGGGTCAAATACTCATGTTAAGTCCCTATCAAATAGTGTAGGTGTTTTTTTGTTATATACTAATGATTGCATGTGTGCAGGTTTTGGTGTTTGTTTTTCATGGTTGGCATGTTTACTTCAAAATATTTTTTGGTATAAATGTATTTCTTTCAGAAAGGCTTTAATGTCTATTTTCACTTTCTCAAATAGCTCATTCATACTTTTTATATTGTGGTAATATTGCTGTCTGGTGAAGACAAAGTCACCACATTCTATCAAGATGTTTCACTGTATATTTTATCTGGCAAGGTGAGCATTCAGGTGGTTGTTAATGATTCAGGTTAGTCTTGAGCGACCAATACACAACCCAGACACTATCATTTGCTCTGTACGTTTTCTAGGTTCTAGCTTCCATTTTCATAGGGAGGATTTAATAGAATTTAGTTTATTGTTTTGTCAAAGGTCCTAAATCTCTTGCTATTTTTAAAAGTGTATTTGTTAATGGCTTGTTTTATATCAGTATAAGGTATTTTGTATAGAGACTATACGGTTAAATGCTATTCTCATGTTGGTTAAATAGAGCAGTATGTGGTGGGTGAAATGTGCATTTGCATGTCGGGTTTGAAGGGCAGGATGAAAGTTTGAGACAGTATTGCAAAGCAAACTTTTTCCATCTTATTTCTTGAGGAGGTTCAGTAACCTCTGAATAGAGACTTTCCACTGGGGAGGTCTTGAAGATTCCAATGGCTAGTCTCAGTCCTTGGTGATGAATGGTATTTAAATCTTTTGAATACAATGGTTTTGCTGCTCCACAATCAAGTTTAGATCTAACTAAGGTCCAATATAGTTTTAGCAGGGTATCTTTTTCTGCACCCCAGTCAGTATGCACTAGAACTGTGAGAAGTTTCATGGCTTTGTAGCATTTTGATTTGATGTATTTTACACAGAGTATGAATGAGAGTATTTTTACCAAGTATTTATATTTGTTGTCTAGTTTTAAAGTTGGGTCAAGATGCATTTTTCATAATCAGCAAAAATGCATACATTTTGTTTTTTCTTCAGAAAATTTGGAGCCATTTTCCGTGTTAGACACTTGGAGATGTTCAATTGCATGAATGCGTTTTGATCTGTAGTAGATTAAGAAGTCATTCACATAGAGGATGCAGTTTATTATTGTGTTTATTTGTTTTGCAATATTGTTCATTTTAATGTTGAATAGTGTGACATAAGATACTTCCTTTTGTATTTCTTTTTAATTGATAAAGTGTCTCCAAGTCGGATTTTGGAGTTTCTATATTTTATGATTTTTTAATGAAGTTTGGCATTCTAACTTTTACTCCCAGCTCCTTGAGATCTCCTACCACTCCATTTCCACAATGTATCATAAGTTTTTTAGATATCATAGAAGACTGTCCAAAAGGTGTTCCTTTTTAATAAAGGCTTCTCAGATGGATGAATCTAGTTGGACCAGGTGGTCCATGGGGCTTCTTTGGTTCCTAAAGCCAGATTGATATTGGAAGATTAGATTGTTTTGAGGTACCATTTTAGTTAGTCATTGACCATCATTTCCATGATTTTGCAAACCCATCTAGTGAGTGAGATAGGGAGGTAACTGGTTGGATTGGATGCATCTTTTGATAGTTTTGGTATAGGGATCACACTGGCATGTTTCGAAAGTAACAGGATGTCACCAATTTTCCATATATTATTGTAAATTTGTAGGAGATAATTTGTCGTTATTTTGGGGCGTTGTCTTATGAACAGATAATGGATTTGATCAGGGTCAGCAGCTGTATCATGGGTTTTACTCAGTGATATCTTTAGTTCATTTTTTAAGAACAGTTGGTTTTTAGTGTTATTTGTTTGGAATTGAAGTTTTTCTTTGTCCTTATTTTATTAGATAATTTGGAATTTTCTGTCTAAGTTCTTTAAGGATGAGTTTTTGCAAATCCTAGCCCTTTTTTGCTTTTGTATTAATCTTAGCTATGTAGTTTTTCCATGAGGCTCACTTTGATTCTTTTATGATTCAGTTAATGTTGGTTCTA
This sequence comes from Sepioteuthis lessoniana, assembly GCA_963585895.1. Lineage (NCBI taxonomy): Eukaryota > Metazoa > Mollusca > Cephalopoda > Myopsida > Loliginidae > Sepioteuthis > Sepioteuthis lessoniana. The sequence goes on from OY757917.1 coordinate 51,628,215, forward strand.
CTGTTTTTGTACCTATTAAGGTTTTCCTTGGATAGATATTTTTGAAATTTCCTTAATGCTGCTCTTTGGATTGCTTTTTTGCAATTTTCATCAAACCAAGGTTTATAGTGTTTTGGAGAAGCAGGGCTTTTTGGGATACACTCCCCAGTAATACTGAGTAGTGTATAGGAGAAAAAAATGATGTCACTTTCATGCTTTACATTGTTTTTTGGTGTCAATTTGGATTTATATGAATTCGGGAATTTCTCCCAAATGGTTTTCTAGAGGTTCCATCGAGGAGTTTTATTTTCAGAGGAACATGATGTGGAAATGGTCACTTCCACATAGCTCTTTGTGAACTATCCAGCTGTAGCCTAGGTAGGTGGTTGGGTCACATATAGGTTTATTGCAGAATAAGAGCCCATTGCTGGATGGACATTTGGTTTAGTAAACATAATTGTTTTCTTGTTTATCAGAGTTTCAACAGTTTTGCCTTTTCTGTTTGTTTCTCAGCTGCCCCATATTACATTGATTAAAATCCCCATCCGGAGAAATGGTTGTGGTAGTTGTCCTATAATGTAGTATACTTTTATGATGATTTCATTGAGCGGTAGGTACAATGAACACATAGTGATTGTTTTGTGTAGGGTTACTAATACTGCAACTGCTTGCATTTCCATTTTTAAACTGATTAGGTAATGTGGGATATTTAATAATAATTGATGAGCCACCTGAGGCTCTTACCGCTTGACCGTTTGTGTGGTTAAGTATGTTATGGTTTTTGATTGGGTTATTTCTTTTAGGTTTCTTGTAAACATACTATAGATGGGTTGATGTCTGCAATGAGGAAATGCAATTCGCAAAGGTTAGCCTTCATACCTCTTATGTTCCACTGTACGATTTGGTGGGCCATGATTTTTTTTTTGATTTTTTTTTATGTGTGGTTATCTTAGACTTCCATTTCATTTAGGTTTTGTTGATGAGAGAGTTTTTATTGAGTGTGAGGTTTGTTTTCCTGGAGGTTTTTTTCAGTTGTGGTTTTAGTTTCTATTTCCATATCTTCAAGTTCTTTGGGTTGGTTTGTTTTATTATTTGTGTTTGATTTGTCTCTAGTTCTGGATGTTGATCTTGATCTGGATTGTAGTTTGGTTTTGTTTCATGTATTTTCCTGTTTGGGGGTTTATTTGGTTGATTTTTTGTTTGTTGTGATGTAGGATTTGTTATTTCCTTTTCTGTTGAGTCTCTTTTGGGGTTTTATGGTGTCTGTTTTAATGTGGATTGTTTCATCAGGATCTTTTATGTCCATTGGGCTGAATCTGTTAAATAGTAGGATTTGTTCATTTATTAGTGTTTTTGGTTTAGTTCGGATTTTTTTACTTTTTGCTTAGGGGATTTTTATTGATTTGGTGTGTGTGTGTGTGTGTGTGTGTGACTCACGTTAATCTGGGACTGTTGATTGTCTCTTTTGTGATTGTTTTTAGTATTTCTATTTGAGTTTCATTATTCAGTTTGTTCAGTTTTCTTGTTTTAGTTCTGTATCTTCCTTTTCCTTGTTTTCTTTTTTTTGTGGATTGTTCTTTTTCTTGTGTTTGTTTGAGTATTTTTCTGGCTTCAGGAAAGGAGATGTTCTTTGTATATTTTATTTCTGTGATTCTTTTTTCTATTTTTCACATTCCCATGTGTTCTCCTTTACAGTCGATGCAGTTGAAAGGATTTTGACATTACAATTCAATATGATTTGGTTTTCCACATATTAGTGATCTCAGGCATTTATCACTAAGATATCCATAATTTTGGCATCTTAAAGGGTTAGGAATGTAATTTTTTATTTTTGCACTGATGTAGTCTATTTTAATGCTAGATGGAATTGTAGGTTTATTAAAAGTTAGTATGCATGTGTTTGTGTCTATGATTCTTGGTTCTTTACATATGGAGATTCTCCTCAATCATGTTACACCTTGTTTAAGATGAAGTTTTATCTCTTCTAGATAACAGGATGCAAGGTTTGAGGATTTCATTACTTCTTTCAAGAAGTTTAGGGTGGGTGAGGTTATTTTTTATTTTCCAAATTGTTTCCATTTTAGTATTCTTTCTGTTTTTGAGTGAGTTTTGTTTAATGGCATATCAACTTCTGTGGGTCAATTAAATGCCAGAAGGATTAGATTGATTTTGTCTATTGTGCATGTTTTAGGATGTAAGTTTTTGTTATGTTTTATTATATTTGGTGAGATTTTGATGAAGACATTGGTTTCTTTTAGAAAGCTCAAGATTTCCTCTGGTTTGGAGTTTTCAAATTGTTTGTCTGGTAATGTTTTGGGCAAATTTGTCTAAACCTGTCACAGTTTATGAGAATGTGTTTGACTGTGAGAGGTACTTTGCATGTTTAGCATATTGGTGGAGTTCTTCCCTTTTTAGGAGGTGTGAGTGAGTAATGTGTGTGTGGCCAATATAAAGTCTGGAGAGTATCAATTCTTTTTTATTTCTTCAGTAGCCTGCTGAACACTCACCTATGGTATCTTGTATATGATAGAGCTTGTTCTGTGTTTGATCATCCCAAGATTTTTGCCATTTCTTGAGTTTAAATTTGTTAATGAGTGGTTTTAGGTTGGCGCATGGAATATTTATATTGGACATATCTGCCTGGAGTACTTTTTTGTTGGTTTGGCTTGGTATTCAATTGAGAATGATGCTATTATTTTTAGAATGAGTGTTCATTTTATCTAGTAGCCTTGTGAATTTTTGCTTTGTAGAGCTTGGAGAACTGATTTGGAGTCTGAATGGATGATAAATTTAGAGGATTTGTGATTAGCTACAATGTTCATGGCTAGGTCAATAGCTGTGACTATAGATTGATGATTCATTTGAGAGACATTTTAACAGTTCTTGGTTTTGGAAGATAGCAGCACAACCAACTTTCAATTCCCTGATTAGATCCATCAATATAGATGTGGTGGTGATCTGGGAAGTTGTTTTAGATGTTGAAGAATTCCTCTTAAAAAGTGATGGGTTGTGTTTTGGTTTTGGAAAGTCCTAGCATTATTATTGGTTGGTTTATGGTCCATAGTGTAGTTCTGGTGAGGATTGTATTATTCTGGGATTGATTTTGATTTCATTTAGGAGGGTTTGAATTTTTAGATTAAAAGGTTTGATGGCCTTTACTTTATTTTTAAAAAGGTTTTTATATCTTATTTCCCTGATGCAGTTATAAGTAGGGTTTTGGAGGCATGAAATGAGTTTAGTAGAGTATTGGAGAGCAAGTTTATATCTTCTCAAGGAAAGTGGGGGTTCACTGACTTCTATGAATAATCTTTAAATTAAGTGAGGTAGTGAAGGCTCCTAGGACAATACAGAGTCCCAGGTGATGGATGGTTTCAAGTTTTCTAAGATAGGATTTTCTGGCTGCTCCACATATGAAGCAACTGTAATCAAGTTTTGATCGTATTAGACATCAGTATAGTTTGGTTAGGTTTTTTTTTTTTTTTTTTTAATCAGCACCCCAGTCTGTGTGGCCTATGGTTCTCAGAAGATAGATAGTTTAGTTGCATTTGATCCTCAGTTAATGTGGGGAATGAAGGATAGTTTTGGGTCGAGAGTAATGCCTAAGAATTTATATTGCAGGGTTATGGGCATTTCAGAGACATTTTAGTTTTAGGGTGGGTTGATTATGCATTTTGTAGATTTGGCAGACATGCATACATTTGGTTTTATTGCTAGAGATTTTAAAACCATTTTTCCAAGTCCATTTTAATATCTTGATGCATTTTTCTTACTATGGCAGCCATATTTTTAGGACTGTAACAAATGAGGAAGTCATCTGTTGATTTCTGGTGAGAGGAAGGTCATTATTTTATTTATCTTAATCATGAATAGGGTCATAGACAGGATACTACCCTGAGGTACATCTATTTCTTGTAGTTTTGGATCAGAGAGTGTATTGTTTATTCGTGTCTGGAAGTTTCAGTCTTCTAGGAAGTGTTTTATGAAGATGGAAGTCTCACTTGTAAACCAAGATCTTTGAGGATGCCATATGGCCATTATGTGTCGTAAGGTTTTTCTGGGTCAAAAAGGACTGCAACCAGGTGTTCTTTTTTTGTATGAATGCTTCTCGGATTAAGGTTTTTATATGGACTATTTGGTCTATGGTTCTTTAAGTTTGAAAGGAAGTTGTTGGATTCAAGGAACTATGTCAGTCTTAGATTGATCATCCTTTCAAGGGTTTTGCAGATACAGCTGGTTAAAGTTATAGGTCTATAACTTGTAGGGTTTGTGGGATCTTTTTGTTTTTTGAGGTTAGGGATGGTTGTGGCTTACTTCCATAAGGTAGGGATGTCACCAGAGATCCAAATATTGTTGTATATCTAGAAGATAATTTAGAGAAATAGTTGGGAATACTTTGAAGAGGATGTAGTGGATTTCATCTGGACCAGGGGCTGAGTTGTTAGATTTGGATATTGAGTTTGGGGGTTCGGTTAGGATGAAGGGTTGGTTATAACTCTCATAATTTTATTATGTTCTTTTCTTCTTTGATTCTGATTGAGTTGAATTGATTGGAGTAATTTTTTGTGGATGGCACTTGAGCAAAATTTTCTGCAATCAGGTTGGCCATATGCCTTTTATTTGTGGCATTTATGTTTCCTTGGGAGAGGTGATTAATTGGGTATTATGGTTTTATTTGTTATTTTCTTGATTATGTCCCAATTTTTTTTTTAATTGGTATTGGAGTTTATTTTTGAAGTGAAGGTTCTCCGGCAGGTTCTTATGGCTTCTTTGATGGTATGTTGAGTTTTTGGGACATGGTAAAATCCCGCGGTACAGTCACAGAGTGATGCACTGGAAGAGAGTGACCTGTGAACTGCATGACAGTTATTTCCGCTTGATGACAATCAAACATGCCATTCCAGAGACGGCGGAAGTGACACATTCCAATGGCCAGTTATGGGGAGATATTGAGTGGGCGATTGAACTATTATATAACTCGGTGAAGACAGGAAGTCAGTTAGTTTTTTGGAGACCAGACCCATTGGTGACAAGATGCAGTAGAGGAAGCCAGCACCCAGCAGAGTGGGCCCCCAGGCATCCGGTTGAGCATCAGGAGAATGGGAAAGAAACCCTGATGGTCATAAGAGTGGGGGTCAATATGTTCTGTTCGGTCTCCAATTCCCTCTCACACACAACCCTTTCAAATAAAGTGAGAGGTATATTTTTTTAGAAAGACTGTGTCGCTCGTCGTTATTGTGTCATTATGATTTCATATGCATATGTGTTTGTAGAGTTGGTTGTGACTATCCAACACAGTATCATGTATGTAGTCATATTATTTGTTTTTTTGGTGGGGGATTGTTGGGTTTTGTAGTGATAGGAGGGATGCCTGGAGTTTGTTGTTGTTTGGGTTGAGTTTTTGTTTATTTTCTTTTATTTATTTTTTTTACTTAAGCTTTATTGGTATGTGGGTGGAGGTTTTACTTTGGATCTGGTTCAGCACGGGGCTTGGTTGTCAAGTTAGTCAAGCTTTCTCTGAGTAATTCAAGTAGTGTGTTCAATTCTTTTATTAGATTTGTTGTCTTAACAAGTCATTCCTTGGTTTTGGGTTGAGTTGTTTGTAGGTTTGGCTATGATTGTATAAGTTGTTGTAGCTAGAGAATTTTCAATGAACTTCCTTGCCTCCGGGCATGAGGTATTTTTGTGTGTTTAACTTCAAATATTCTTTTTTCCATAACTTGCATTTTTGAAGTCTGCTACATAATTTTTTTGTGCAGTTTGTGCACTTTTGGGATGGTTGACAGTCTATATGGCTTCCAATTTCTCTGCAGTTTTTACATGCTGAGGGTCTGGTACATTTTTCTTTGTGATGCCCAAATTTTTGGCAATTGTGGCATCTCAGTGGGTTTGGATTATAAGTTTCAACTTTTATTATAATGTATCCTATTTTTATTTCAATAGGAGGTTTTGAGGAGTTAAAATTTAGAATAGAGGTGATTGTTGGGACTATTTGATTATTTTTCTAAGAAAAATGATTGTTTAGCATCAGTGACACTTTGTTTGCATAGATTATTTTTTTGTCTTGAGTGAACAGAGAGAGATGTGGACTTGTCACTGCACCTTTTGATGAGTTCAGGGAGTTGTGGAGGTAAGTTTTTATTTTTAGGTTGTGAAAGTATTTCTGTTCTAATAGTGGTTCTAAGAAAGTTTTCTTCCGTACTTCTACCAGTAGGGTATTGTTGATTAATTTTTTTAAAGAGGGGAAAACCATTCCCCTAGGCAAATCAGGGTCACACATTCAGTATACTCCCACTGGGGAAAGGGACGAACAATTTGGGATTTCTGGGTTTTGTTGTTTTTGCTTAGGTTTTATTTTAAAGGGCCACAAAGAGAGTCTATGAGTTTCATTGACTATGCTCCCTACCCACAATGGAGCCCCACACGGACATGTGCCTAAGGGAAAACCCATTCACCTAGTAACATCAGGGCTACATTATCAGTATACTCATGCTGATGGTAGTTTTATTTTGTGCCTGGGTTTTCATTCCCAAGATAATTATTTACCCAAGGGCAGTCCTTACACAGCATGAGTGACCCAACAGTTATAGCCCTCATATTCAAATTTTTACAAAAATCTGAAAGAGGGCTGACATTACCAGTCAATTGATTGGATCAGGCCACTCCAACCATTTGTCTAGCCTAGTAAAGGATAAAAGGCAGTGTTGAAGGCTACATAACTACTTTGAATCCTGGATCAATCCTCACCCTCCAGGATCCAGTCCTGAGACCTTACAGATTGCCACCCATGGCTAACAGGTAACCCCATTAGGAGGTCCTACTCCTCTGCAGAGGTGCAGTTGGCATATTCTAAGGCTCCAACTGACAGGGTGGTGAACTTCGAGAGGTCAAATCATTAGATACTAATAAGTTAAAGGCTTAATATCTAATTAATAGTCACAGCCTTTCTTTTAATGGAATTATGGGATAACTTTAAACAAAGATGATTGGGCTTTAGAAGAAAACTTGAATGAGTCTTATACTCAATTTTAGGGGGATTTTGTGAAATACAGGGACAGAAAGTTAAGGGTTCAAAAGCTTATATCAGGTAATATTTTCAGGAATTAAATTAAACTTTAATAGAGTATGGGTTTGAATTCAAATATGTTTTTTTAAAATCCTAATCCCTTGTCTTTTATAGATGATGTTTATAAATCATTATTCTTTAGGGGATTCTGAAACTAACAAAGGATATTTCTAATTCAGTTAGGTATTTATGCTTAGTGACAACCACAGAATTTATGAGAAATATAAGGTTGGTCAATTAACCTTAATAGTAGGACTGTGTAAAAAAAACTATCTCAACTTAATGACAAATCTACTTTATCTCTTTGAAAATAGTTTTCCTGGGAAACCATACACTAACAAAATTGTTGTTTCCATTCCTGGAAATAAGGATGAAAGTCTTCAACTGACAGGTTCATCACAATCTGTTACTACATCTTCTCATTTCCAAAATGGTGACTATTAAGTTGGTTCTGATTTTTAAAAAAGGAAATCGTCACAAGAACTCAGATAGGAGAGTAAAGGTGGATTTTTTACAGAGTGTGGTTAGATATCTTATTAAATAAAAATAAATTAAAGTGCATTTTTTCCTTTTTACAAAAATAGGGTTCTTTGGAAATATATTAGCATATCTAAGTCATTAAGGGAAGGAGTAGCACCCTCCCCTACACCTTGGTGTAGTAGCTTTTGAAAAGGGAGCCTTCAGATCACTCTCGACTAAGGTCACCAACTTTACTTACTTAAGTCATTTACTTCATTGGCTGAGACAAAAATAAATATCATCAGCTTTTATCTTTTACTTTTTATGAAACTATAATGATCACAATGATATATGATCACTATAAATGATAAATAACACTTTTAATTCATTTACATTTCACTTGTGCACATTAAAAGGATGATTTGTAATTACTTAAAAAATACATATTTTAACCCTTAAAACTGAGCTGTCTGTGCTCCTGGTCAGAATATAGCAAAAAATATAAAATACTGCAATCTGTGATTTAACAGCCAGATTGGTAGTAATCTTATTAGGCAGTATTGGTCAAGAAATGGGGATTCTCCATATAGAAATCAAGCTGCTCAGGTATATGTACTTCTAGGTAATGGCAAAAATACTGGACACTTAGGTTTTAAAGGTTAAACATAACTAACTGGTGTACATATTTGAATATCACAGGAAGTATATTCATAATGTGACAAATGAGTTCACTTTCAATAAGTGAAATCAACAAGTACAGGTTTTCAGGTCATAGAAAGTCAAGGACAAGTAACCTAGATTCGTCAGAGTGGATAATAGTCATTTATCAAATATATGCTAAGAATATTTAAAGAAATGAGCATAATCCCAATTTCACCAAGTTTAAAATATATGTGCTAAGTGTAAGGTTAACTCCTCCAGTAGTTTTACAGTCTGTAAGGTCTGAACAGTCAGTTTTTAAACAGATTTAGACTAACTAAGCAATCAAAGATGTAAATAAATGAAAAAACATTACATTCAGTGAAATATTTTTTCATTTTAGGTTTTTAACCATAAAATTGATTTAGCTCAACAATTCCTCAACATTTTAAGTAGGCATGTTAGTAAAAGCTCTAGTTTCATTAACACTCACAAAAATTTTAAAAAAAGAAGAATTAAAAAAAAAAATAAAAAAAAAACAAATAGAATGTAAAAAAAATAATATGAAAACCATATTAATATTGTTCAATTAACACTAGAATTGGAACAATGAAAGGTAATACTGATAAAAATCAAAAATTATTAATAGTAATACTGTGAGTGTGTACATATTTTTTTTGTTGTTGTTGTAGGTCCAAGTAGAGAAAAAATATTTTAAAATGAGTAGGTTCATGAAGAGATTTGTATTTTTTAAAGATTTATTTATTTATTTTGTTCTTACACATGTGTATGTTTCCAGCTTGATGCTTTCATCAGAACATGTATGGCTGTGCCTTGTTATGGGATATTCAATGAAATTGTGTGTGTTGGAGTGGTTTCAAATTTCACTTAGTTATTTTTTCTCTGTGTATGTGTGAATATGCGTTTTGAGATCCCTACCCCAATATGTGTGTGTGTATGTAACCCAACAACACTGATAAACAAGGGATTCAAATTAGCAGAAAAACTACCACAAAGAGAAATTAGGAACCTGAAAAAACACAAGAAACTCCTAGCATACTTCACAACCTACAACAAAAACAACCCAAAAGTATTCACAGAAATAATAAAAAATCTAGAAGAGCTTAAAAACAATGACAAAATCAAAGAAATACGTGACACAACAAATATCATTAAAAGCCAGAGACAACCCAAAAATCTTAAAAGAATAATCACCTCTTCTACATTCGGAGAAAGCACAACACAAGGGGTTACCAAATGTAATAATAAACAATGCAAAATATGTGATATAATTATAGAAGAAAAATCCTATACCTTTAAAAACCCAGAAACCAAATTCAAAATAAATAAAGACTTAAGCTGCAACTCAAAAAAACATAGTATACATAATTGAATGTAACAAACGCAAAGAAATATACATATGGTTAACACAGGCCCTTAATACAAAAACATCACTTCACAGCAATATCAAAATAACAGAAAATAGAAAATTAAATGTATCGAAACACCAATACAAATGTAGTCAAGGTAAACTTAAAATAATGCCCATATATCAAACTAACAACTACATGCTACTTCAAATAAAGGAAAAGAAATTTATAGATAAATCTAAGCCAAAGTTGAATAAAATATGATTCATACACACACACACAAATGGAAACATATATATATATATATATATATACACACACACATTATTAGTAAAAAAATGATTACCAGTATATTTCAGACCACACTACCACACACACACGGGGGTGGGAAATCTCAAGACACACATTCACACATACAGAGAAAAAAATAACTGAATAAGTGAAATCTGAAACCACTACAAAACATACACACACATACAACCTATCAAATATCAAAAACCAATGAGGGATAAAGCAGAATAAGGTAAACACACTGGGAAAAAGAGAAGAGTGTCATAAAAACGCATAACCAACTGAAAACCATTCAAACTGCAAAGACTAGCGAGTACAAGTCTCATTGAATACCCTATTAACAAGGCCTTGTGCCATACATGTTCTCTGACGAAAGCATCGAGCTGGTGACCTATACCAGCCACTGTTAATGTACTAAATTAAGTCACTCTTGAGTGTGTGTGTGTTATAATGCCAGAAGACAATTTGTAGATGAACTTCAACAGAGAAAAGCAAAGTGGACCCACCTGTCTCCTTTTGGAAAGGTTCCAGAGACATAAGAACTCTTTTGGTTGGTGAATTGATCCCTTTTGAGTGAGGGTTGTCTGGTATGAAAACTGTAACCAGCAGTGCCAGGATGACCAGAATAGCACCAAAGGCAAACGGGGGACCTGGCACAACATCCTACAAAATTTTTTAAAATTTTATATTTATGAAATAAAATAAAAATGCATATATAGATATATAATGAGAATCTGTTAGGCAAATCTAATTATTAGAAAAAAAAAGCACTCAATCCAAAACCAAAACAGAGCTGGTATAAAACAAAAAATCTCAAATTAAAAAAATTCAAATGTAACTGCAGTCTGAAGATTGTAGCGTTCTCATTAATCTTAGTAATGGGATTTCATTTCATTTATGGAAGTTGATATATATATATATATATATATATATATATATATATATATATAACATTAATGATAGATATTAGGAACAGATAAATTTTGGAGATGCAGATGGATTTTCTTTTTCAATTCTCAAACCATTCAACTCACTTTTTTCTTTAAATCAAAAAGTCAAACCATAACAGTCCAGCAATTAAACTTCAAAGCAAATTTTTAAAAGATATTTTAGAATTTTTAAGTCTACATAAAATATGAACAGATTTTTGCTTTTACTAAAATTGGAAAAGAAATATATCAACTACATGATGAATGGAGGAGGTGGTGCTGGTAACCAACATAGGAAATGGACACAGAGACCCAAATTTAAATTCTAAACAAGGCTGTTTGCATTTCACATAGCACTAATACCTTTCCGGAAGGTATGAATCCAACTATTCTCTGGTCAGCTTACGATGAATAGTAGGGTTGTAGAATGGCTAAACACCCTTTCAGCAACATACTAGGTGGACTGGCTCATAGCCATAAATAGCCTAAAATTAAAGACTTTGAGGGTTGATTTGATAAGCTGATTAATATTCAGATTGATCTTACTCATTTGGCTATACAGCATTTGACCCTCAATATTTTGTGAATTCTCTTGTTAATTGTTTGTAACTTATTGTACTGTGTCTTTTTTGTATGTATCCGGTAGCACTGGATACTGGAGCTAAATAAATATATTAAGCACAAATTTTTCTTTGTGTATCATTCACTTTGACAAGACAACACTTTAGTATGGCAACTAGTCTAGAGAGAAAGAAAACTGAATTCAAACCTATTAAACTGCTTAAAAATTGACCTTATGTTAGATCCTGCTTGTATGAAAAGGTTGTGTAAATACATACGTAATAAATGTACACTTCAAGTGGTGTAATGATTAGTGAGTTAGACTAGCAGACGATTGTTAAAAAGTTTGATTTTCACTGAATGCCCCATACTTCTGGCCTTGTGCCAGACTAAGTTTATATTTGCAAACAATTATAATTTCAAGTAATTATTCTTAATACTAATGATTTATAGATCTTATATAGTTTCAAATCACTATTCCTATTAAATAATAATTTGTTTGTACTTAGTTATATAGTTTCAAGTATATCAAGCAATTATTCGATTTCAAGTAACTTATTATAATCCTTTATAAACAATTACAGCTACAAAGTAATTATTCTTTATACAAATAATTTGCATAAAGTTATATGGTTTCAATAGTTGGTTGGTTGATTGGGTTTTATGGCATATCAACTTTTGTAGGTTATTTAAGGCCAAATCCATTTTTATACAAATAATCAGTTCTATTTCAAACAATTCGGTTTAGCATGAGTACACAGTTTAATTGTCAAAAACATTTCTTTTTCAAGCTATTCAATTTATTCAAACAGTTCTAATTCAGCTAATTCAGTTTAGTATAAGCACAGAAGTTCTATATTAAACAATTCAGTTTAGTGTAAGTACAGTTTCAATGTCAAAAACAGTTCCATTTCAAACAATTCAGTTTAGCCTAAGCATACAGTTTAAATGTAAGTACACACTTTAATTGTCAAAAACATTTCTATTTCAAGCTATTCAGTTTAGTCAAACAGTTCTAATTCAAACAATTCAGTTTAGCATAAGTATGCAGTTAGTTCTATTTAACCCATAGATAGGGCCCTATCAGGTTCTACCATTCCAGGCCAGAGTGGACCTAGAAGCAATGGCAATGAAGGGGTGTGCTCTGCATTTCCCAAAGCTCCAGCATTGCTGGAACCTCACCATCAGATTGTTTAGTGTCATATCCAGGACTCTCATTAAGGGTGTCTTACTCCTCTGCAGAGGTGCAGTCTGGGTATTCTACAGCCCCAGCCAACTGGGCAATACACAGAAGTAATATCAAAACAGTTTTATTTCAAATAATTCAGTTTAGCATAAGTACACAGTTTAGTTGTCAAAACAGTTCTATTTTAAAGAATTTAGTTTAGCATGAATACGCAGTTTAAATGCCAAAAACAGTAAAGTCAAGAAACCATGGTTTAGTTTGATTCAACCAATAGATTCAACCAATAGATAAAACCCTTATCAGGTGTTACCACTCGGGGTCAAAATGGACCTGGGAGCAATGGCAATGTAGGGGTACCCTGCATTCCTCAAAGCTCCAGCATTACTATTAGATTGTTTAGTGTCATATCCAGGACACACGAGGGTGGGGCGCTTACCTTACTCTTCTGCAGAGAAGCAGTTGGTGTATTCTACAGCCCCGCCAAGCGGGCAATATATGGTTTCAAGTATTCCTATCTAATTTGCTAATAGTTAAATGTAGTTCACAATCATTTAAGAACCAACGTATTAATGTAGTTTAAAATCATTCTAAATCTCTCAAACAGATCTATCGGATATATAAGTGGAACCTTAACAGATGGGTCTTCGTAAAAATGTGACCTTATAGGTAGAATTTATGCACATATAAATTTTATAATAAAATATTAGTCATGATAAAACTGTGTTCAGAAACTACATTACTGAGCAGTTGAAATGAATGTCATGTGCTAGCCTCATTCAAGCATCCAATTTTCTGTATTTTTCCAAGGATGAACCTATCAAATCTTACAAATGTGTGAGAGGGAAATTTAATATGAAAATTTCCCAACCTGCACAAGTCAATAATATTGTACTGAATTGATTTTATAAGAGGGAATTACAAAATCTTAAGTGCACAGGGAGGCCATCATTCTTTAACTGCCAAAATTATCAATGATATGTTTGAACTCACTTATTCAAAGAATATTGTCTTTGCAGATCAAGTTGATACAACCATTTTCAGGGTTACATAGAATCTTAAATAGTTTAAATAGGAGTTGTTGAAAAGATGGTTGCATTCTTTTTTATTTTTCCTCTTTTAAAAAAGAATGCTGTAGCCTGCACATACTCTAGTTTGCGAACATACACAAATATAGAGCATAGTGTTAGACTTAAAACAACTTTTTTTTAAAGGACAACTGAACTGTTATGCTCTGAATGGTTTTGCATAGAATTATAGTCATAGTAATAGATTACCTGACCCCCCCCCATGGTCCTCAGCGTGTAAAAGAACTTGTATATTGACAAAATGCAACAATTCTACAATAAATACAATGTTTATATAGGATAAAGAAAGAAAGAGGCAAGAAAAAGGATGAATTGCTTAATAATTATTCATACTTACTAAAAGTGTATTTGTTGAGGTGGGGTGAGAAGAGTTTGAAGGTGTATCTGGCCTCCTCTTGTTTGTGTCTGCTGGATCATTAAGATCCACATGGAACAAATAGAAAATGAAACCATACAAGGCAGGCCCAAGCCCATTGCACAAACCACGGATGCCAGTCACCATACCTTGAGCAACACCTGCAGAAATAAAGCATAAAATTGATCATATCAGAGTAAGATAATGCTATCAAATAATCATTATCATCAAACATTCATTTTCTCTCTCTCACTTACATTATATATATTATATAAATAAAATCATAGTAATGCGGTATAAATAAAAAGATAAGATCAATAAGATTGAGCACTTTTATCATTATAAAATCATCTAAGCAGCTGAAATGGTGCCTTTTATTTTTATAAATATTACACTAAACAATGATGTCGGCTGCAATCATAGTTTTAAGGCAAGACTGCATCCTGTATAAAACTAAAGTTGCAGTATATATATATATATATATATATATATATATATATATATATATATATATATATATATATATATTAATATTAAAATTTAATGGCAAAAGTACTTAATTCTTGAAATCTTTATATGAACATGCAGAGTAATATCATGATATATTTTAACTGTGTGTGTGTGTGGGTATATATATATATATATAATCCAAGAAGAAAACCCAGGAGTTACGAGTATCCAATTTGAGTGCTTAATGCCAATGGCTATGGACATTTCATTAATTTGAGATTAAGAATACATCAAAACTCAACATGCAGAGCCAAAAATAATTTTTTTTATATAAGAATAAAAAGAAAAAATTCACTTCTTTGGTGTCATTATAAATTTATTTCAGGTCTATGATGACCCTCGTCAGAGGTTAAAACAAAAAAAAAAAAAATTTTTGGAGGTGTTCCTATATTACTTCTGGCGAAAATAGAATTTGAAAAAAAATTTTAATTAAAATAATTTTATTATATATATTTTTTTTAATCAAGAAAATTTCTTATGGAGGAGATATCATACCTATTATTTGATACAATGTTTATACATTACTAATAAAAAATTACAACCCCCCCCCAAAAAAAACAAACAGTTACCCGATTTATCAAAAATTAAAAAAACAAATCCAGGAAAATTAAATAGTGGCTTGCGAATCGTTTAAAATCATAGATAAAATATGCAGTCATACTCCTACTGAAACTATTATGTATTATAGATATTAAACAAAATAATTTGTGTTATCAAGAAATAATAATTCAATGATAACATTAATTTACAAAATTCTATATCTAATTATGAAAATTATCATAAAAAATCCATGTCAATTATATTAGAATGAAATTAACATATTGCTTGTTAAGCTAATCGTAATAAACAAAGAATTAATATGTAATAGATATTTTATTAATGTAACTAATAATTCCTAACTTATGAATAAACTAAATATTACTTTCTTAAATTTCTGTTTATACATAGAAAAACAGTGTAATCAAAACAGTCTAGCACATGGAAAAGTTCCTTCTAGTTATAAAGTTATATCAATGAGTTTGAAAATTTTTTTAACAGTTATATATTATTTTTTATTTTATGATCTTTTTATAAAAAAAGGAAGTATATCTATACTTTGTCCTTTAAATTTAAATGAATTCTTTACTGGAAAAATATATTTTAAGTTATTTTAGTATTTAATCCATTTTTTAAAATTTATGCATCAATATTTCAATATATAGGATTAAAAAATATAAATCACCTAATTATTAGTAGTTAAATATTTTTGATATAATTAATAAATGAAGTTAAATTATACAAAGAATTTATTTCTATGTCTGCATGCAGTTATTTCATTCCTGGTATTTAGTAAATTTCCATTCAAATATTTCAGTATAGATATTTCAGAGGTCCTTGCACTCTGTGAAATGCACGGCCTGGGTAGCCATCTCAAAACATGTTATAATTGGACTATTTCTTTTTGAAAATGCAGACAAGGAGGCAGTCTCTATCACAAATGAGTGTTACATTGATGTGCTGAAGAATTTCTGGAGGGCACTTGGAACACATCATGGTGTGAATCGAGATATGCAATAGTTCCAACAAGATAGGGCAACTCCACATAAAGCCAACATCATGGAGTAACTCAACCATTGATTACCTAAGTGGCTGATTAGCAGGCACCACGAACCCTAGTGCTCTTTGTATTCACTCGATTTGAAACCCCAGATTTTTATCTCTAGGGATTCTTGAAGGATGACGTGTATGAAAACAATCCAAAATCTACTGCTGAACTCAAAGTGGTCATAAATCAAAAGATTCATGCCATACCATAAAAAGAGTGCATCAGGGTGATTGATAAGTTTGCTTAATGAATTCAAGTAAGCTACCATCGCAATGGCAATCATTTGGGGCATATTCTGTAAAAAATGCATCCTTTGAGCTAGAGACATCAAATTAATGATATTTTTTTTTAAATTGTTATAATATCAGCTTCCACAACATGCAATCTTTTTTGACTTTCTTGTTTCAGAAATAAATCATTATCATATAAATGGATTGCATCAATTTTGAAACATCCAGTATTTACCTATAGCTGAAGGGAGAACAGATGTATTCAGGCAATTCCCATGGGCATTAACACAAAGTAAAATGCAACAGGTTTCATCAAGGATTTGAAATTAGGCCAATTCCAACTCTCACAATGATAAACATTATAGTAAGTGTGCTTCCACAATAAATATGCACACAATTTTTTATTACAGTATTGAATGATAAAACTGATTAACAGCACATATATTTTACAATAATGGTTACCATTATCACCAAGTAGTACTGCTAGCAGAGATTCCCTTGACTCTCTCTTAGCATGTATTTCTATTGTCAATTACTCCTCTGATGAATATAAGTCTTTGCTGGTCAGCCAACATTGATGTGTCCACAGCACAACTTTGCTTAAGAGTTCATCGCTACTTCTGCAACAGTGCCCAGCATGTCTTGTCCGTCTTACTTGGATGGTTTGTGAGACGAGCAGTAAGTGACCGTACAGCTGCTGTTTTGTGGGGGTGCTGCTTCTAGGATTTGTTCAAAACAGCATGCAGCATCATTGTGTAGTACCCATCTAGCTTTTCTCCTATGCATTTTGTTAAAGTCCAAATGGTACAGCCATACTAAGACAGCTACTGTTTGGAAGAATTCCTATTTTATTTCATCAGAGAGATTTAATTTTCAATAGCAGTCCATGCCTTTCCAATGTGTAAGTTGACATTGGTTTCAGTATATGTGATATTACTACAGAGGAATGTGAAATGGTCTACTAATTTTAGAGGTTAGTCATTCAACGAAGTGAGGGCACCATCTTGAATTGTATTGGACAGAATATCCAATAAAATATAAATAAATAGGATTTGAAAATATAGAAATAATTTTAACACAGACATCTGGTTTTCAAGTCTTATTTCTTACCATATATTTTATGCATTTGAATTATTTTCTTAAACTTTTTCAAGTCTATATACATCGTCTTTAACTTTCTACAGAAGCTGTAAAAATTTCACCATTATTTGTAGTAAACTCACAAATAATTAAATCAAAGTAAGACGATTTTTGATCATTCAGTGGATGAGAAATATATTTCAAAATTACTCATTCAAAAGAGACAAGTTACCTCCCTTTAACTGGACTGGATAAAAACCTTGGAATATCAAATAAAAAATGGTACATTCTAGGATAAAACTTGAAGGCTGCATCTAAGCAATGGTCAGGAGTGAATAATCATGCCCTAATAAATGCCAGGAAATACTTTAGTTTCATAACAGAATCACAAAATTTTGTTTTTCATGGTTATCAAAAAACAAATAAATTAAATTAAATTAAAAAAGCTCTTAATTCAAAAAAAGAATAAGTTATTTCTCTTAAAATTTTCAACGATTTAATATTTTTTTTATTCCTCAAAAGTAACACATGCTTGAGTTACTTTTTGATGGATAAAACCTTTCAAAAGATAAAATTGGTTCAAGTTGTAAGCAGATTACAAATTAAAAATTTCTGTGAAAATTTGGCTTCAATTATTTCAAGAAAGAAAAAAAAAACAGATTGTAAGGCAGAGTTTGGCTGAAATTCTGACTGGAATAACACTGAATCTGCTGCTGCAGATTTATTGAAATATAAGTACATATTTTATTCTTATCTAGTAAGTAATTATGAAATATTGATAAAAAATGAGATCATATTAAGAAAATGTAAATCTTAGTAAAACCATAAAGAGTGAATTAAAGAAGATGCACAAATTAAATGCAAGAGATATTTTTAACAGACAACAGAATCACAATTTTTTTTATTTATATTTTTTTTTACATTTTTAATTTTCATTATTTATTTTTTCAAAATAAAATTTTTTTTAAAAAAGTTAAGAAAAATTGACTACTAAAATCCTTCAATTATTTCCACTTTTATAATCAAACTTGAAAAATTCTGAATATAAATGAATAAAATCTTTGGAAAATCCTGAGTAACTAATAAAAAATTAATAAATAGAATCAAAATTTTAGATACAGAAGAGGATCTTTTTTTAGTATACTGTAAAGGTTATTTAGTCATATATAGAGATTTATCTATTTATTATAATATCAAATCTCTGCATCTGTTTTGTAACTGAATTATTAGGAAATTCCAGCACAAATTTTTCTATCATAAGGTGCCCCTATATTTGCCTGGTAATGAAAAGGATACTGATTTGATTTAATTCAGCGACTAGAAGATAAGTTATTGGTACCCTCTGGTTATCCCAACTTGGAGAATTTTTCAATCTTAGTCAAACGACTAAAATTATCTCCCTTGTCTTTCACTTTTTCAAAATCAAATCACAACACTAGTACATTAATGTTGTTTGCTAAAAGGATGACAAATCAGGCAAAAGAAAGAATTATATAATGTTCATATTTTTCCCCTCCAGATAAATGTTAAATTGTGAAAAAAAAAAAAAAATTACCATAGAATAATAGCAATCATCAATATTCCTGTTTTTATTTTTTATCTTCCATGTAAAAAAAATATTGATGGGAAATTAGATGAATCTTTATATTTTTGTTTTCTGAAAACTGCCAATAATTTTTTTTTTAAATGTATTTTATTTTCTTAATAATCACATATTTTTCCTAATAATGTTTCTCCATAATAGGTGTTTGTATTTTTTTAATAACTGCATCAATCATTAATTTCACTTTGAGAATTTATTCAGATACAAGACAAAATCATTTTGATACATTCACCAAGATCTTCTTTAAAGAAAAAATAAACTAAGAAAATAAATTAATCTAGAAGAAAGATATTATAGAAGACATTTCTTAACATGTGATGTTATTCCTTCCACTCAAGCAAGGACAGGTAACCCTTCTAGTTTCTGGATAAAATCATTTTTAATATTTTTTTCTTTTTAGAGAACTATAATGAATCCAAAGACAAAGGCTGAAAAATTTGTCATCTCTTCAGAAACACAAAGGAAATCCAAAGAAAGTAAAAACTAAAGATTTGTAAATTAAATTTGTAGAAAAGTAAATTTACAGATTATGTTATAAAAATTACTTTTAGTTCTGAAGGCACATCAGATCCATGGGGAGGAGTATTAAATTGAAACACTTACCCTGTTGGTCAGCATAGACATGGGCTGAGACAAATGAACTGATAGCAGGATATGTGATACTGGACATAGCAGCAATGGCACCTGATGACCACACAATCCTGAAATAAATACAATTACAGATCAACCAAAATCAGTATGTTTGGAGGAAGAGAGAGATGATTAAGTTTAAGTTGGAAGGTTTTAAACTTTAAGATTTTGTTTTGCTTTTTTGGAAAAGTTGAAGAAATACATTTGTTAGTAAGAACCAGAAAAATAAAAAAAATTGCTTATTATTTGTCCATGAAAACAAAAGCCAAAAATAATAATGACAAAAAAGGAAAAAACAAAGCTTTTGATAAACACTTTAAATGTGTGATACTCAAAATTTCATTCATTTCAATGCATTTTTGTTCTTTATCTTTAGACACTTTCCAATCCTTACTGTTTGAAGTAAGTTGCAATGAATAAAGCAGCAAAATTTGAGAGGAAAAAAAAATTAGGCGAAATTACTTTTATTCCCCCCCCCCCTTTACTCATGAGAGTCTTTCACATCAGCATTAGCTGATGGTCTTCCCCTGGAGTTTGAGTGACAGTAAGTCTCCAGGACTCTTCTCAGTATTCTGGCCATTCTCAATAATGCTGTAGTTTGGGTGGTCTCCATTCATCCGCCAACTTCCAAGTCTTCTAGTCCCTTTAATAATCCTTTAGTTACTGTACCAAAAGCGCCTATCACAATTGGTATAAATGTCACCTTCATGTTCCATAGTTTTTCCAATTCCCTAGTAAGGTCGAGATACTTATCCTTCTTTTCACATTCTTTCAGTTTTATTCTGTGGTCAACCGAGACAGCAAAGTCGACAATTTTGCAAGTTCTTTTTCTTTGTTGATTAGTATTAGGTCTGGTCTTCTGGCCAAGATTAGGTGATCTGTCTGTATCTCCAAGTCCCAAAGGAGTTTATTTGTGTCATTTTTTAGGACAGCTGCTTGGTTGTGCATATACCATTTGTTCGTATGGTCAAATTTAAATTTCTTGCACATCTCCCAGTGGATCATCTTGCCGACCCAGTCATATCTAGTCTTATACTCCTTCTGTGCTAATTTGCTGCATTCACTTATTATGTAACTGATGGTTTCATCTCTGTAACCACATAGCCTACATTTGCTATTTTTTTGCATCTTACCTATTCTCGCTTTGATATAATTGATTCTTACGGCATTGTTTTGTGCTGCTATTAGAAGAGATTCTGTTTCTCTCTTAAAGTTTCCTTTTCTTAGCCAGGTCTAGGTTTTCTCATGTGAGATTTTGTTGTATTATCATCATTATTATTATTATTATTGACTGATTTTCAACACGTCAACACGTATAGGTTTATGCCTAAAAGGTTAGGGAATCACATACATTGTATGTTTATATCATATTTTTTGCACAGTTATATCTGTTACATATAATTTGCACACAGTTGTATGGCTTCAAGTATTCCTACCAAATACTTATGTGATTTTAAGTAACGAATATTAATAATCTTTAGTAAACAATTATGAGCTGGCAGCTGTAGCCAAGAGTAACCCGAAGGCTCCTTTTTCAATAGCTACTATACCAAGGTGTAGGGGAGGGCGCTACTCCTTTCCCTGGATTGCTCCACTTTACCTTTGATCCTTACCTTATAATGCTGAGTGTTAAGCAAGGCAGCATCAAGTACCATTTTTTGAGTCTTTGGTATGACTCAGGACTCTACACATACTACCACACCAAGGAAGAACAAAAAATGCAGTTATCGAGGATACAGTGAAAATTGCAGGATTAAAGGAAGAAAATAGAAATTTCTCTTGCAGCTCAGCAGCAATTTTTCAAAAAGTACAGCAAATTATTAATATAGCTCCCATTATAAATAAGGGGCTTACTTAAACATGGAACAGCACTTTTGCTGGTTTATTGGTTCTAGATGGCATTAGTTGTGTTGATAAGTTGAGCTTGCAAGAGAAATCTTTTTTAATTCACTTGAAGAAACAGGGGGGAAAAATGCATAGGAAAAAAAGAGAGAATAAACTGAAAATAGAAAAGCAGAGAAAAAAGTGATGTAGAAAATGGAAAAGTATAGAAAGTTACAGTAAAAAGAGAGAAAGAGATAGAGACTGAGTTGAGTAGTCTACTTAATAAGTACAAGTGAAAAAAATCAGATATTTCAATTTCTACAAGATGATTTTGTTTAGAAAAGCATATATATATATATATATATATATATATATATATACACACACATAGCATTTAGCATAAAAGAATATTTCATCACTTAGTAGTGGGACCAGACTAAAGGATTGATAAATAAAAAAATCACATATTTTTGTACTTTATAAGTATTATATTAAGTACATAGCAAAATAGTATGAAGGATCAGCACAAGAAAGAAAAACTATTCAGTTTCATGAGCACTTTTTTCAGAGAGTTAATTACTTACCAAGTCTGTGATCCAAATCCATAGCAAGCCAGCTGGATCATTTCAAAGACCAATCCAAACATGATGGCCTGTTTGTAGCCAAGGTACTTCATCAATAATGTCAGTACCAGAGTCTGCAAGATAAAAACATTTTTTCTTCACACTCTATTAAATAATCATCACATTACAAGATCACTGAAAAAAATGAAAAAAATCAAGCATCAACCTTTAGAACCAATAAGTCCAATACTTTCAGCACATTATTATTATACTAGCTGCAGTTTAATATCATACTTTAAAACATGGAGGAAAAATAATAAGCTATGCTCAAATACTTGTGGCTCTTGGAGTTATGAATGTAAAGTATTGTATCACCAGCATAAATGAATGGGAAAAGAGTAGAACCTAGAATAAAGCTTTGGATACTCCTCCAGTAATATCATAAACCTCTGAAGATGGATCATTACTGATAACTTTCAGAGCTTTTTCATTCAAAAAGAACTGAATTAGTTAATTATAATAACTACTATGTGAAGCAATCTTGTGTGTGTGTGTGAAATGTCTTGGAAATGTCTAAAGTAAAAACGCAGGCATCACAGCTGCTATCAAGTGCTTGACTAAAACCTATGAGTAATGACTAAACATCTCAGTAGTAAATCACCAAGAAAAATTGGCTTTGTCAAGATTGTGAATAATATGATTGACTCAAACATGTTTTATGCTTATTTGGAGTTTTGTGAGCTCAGGTATAGTGTATCTGAAGGCCTAAATTTCAAAAGGTTAAGAAAGCCATGCAACTACTCTGTAGGCTAAAACAATGAAGAAAAAATATAGCATAATAGAACCTAAATCCAAAGTCAAAAGATAGACATTATTTAAGAATAATCATTCACCACTTTACCAAGAAGCTACTTTCTTAGAAGTACCAAAAGAGCAAAGAGTGCAGCAAGGGAGTTTTTTTTCTATTTTTTTTACATCACAACTCTAGAAAACAAAAGAGAAAGTGAATGACCAGAGACAGACTCTTACACATCCTATGCTTGAATTGGAAACATTTTGAGATGAGGCTTCTTAATCTGAGAATTAATTTTTTATTTATTGTGGACTTTTTGTCCTCATCTTGGTAGTTTTTGTGTTATTTCTTCTTCACTACGTTGCGGCTAAATTTCACCTCTGGCTTTCTTCAGGTGGTTAACCACGACCTCGGATAGGAATACTGAGTCTTGTAACCGTATCCCCAGTAATTACTGCCTTCCATAATTGTTGTCTATCGCACCACGTTTTTGACCAAGTAAACCTCTGGCCAGCTTGGGTAGGAAGTGAAACCGCTATCTTCTGACAATGCTCACCTGGAACCGTAGAGACTCAACGCCTCTATCTGCTGCACTACAATTGGATTTATAAGATCAAAAAATCCAACCTTGATTGCCCTTCAGGGCCCGTGGTGCAGCGGATAGAGGCACTGAGTCTCTACAGTTCTAGGTGAGCATTCAATTTCAACAGTTTCTGTGATTTCTTAAATATCAGTGACTGATTGATTGTGCCTTTTAAATAATGTAAGACGTGTTTTGCCATGGAAAGAATTCGATTTTGTAAGTTCTTGAGAAACCTAGTACTGTATAACAAATATCAGGTCTTGTTGCAACCATTATATATATAAGACTGCCAATAATTTCAATAATCCAACCTTGATCGCCCTTCGGAGCCTGTGGTTTGCAATCATCCATGCCAAACTTTGATCATATCTTCTCAATGTATCTAGATTGATTCATTCTAATAGTATTATTTTCACATTCAAATTGTATTCTTAAGAACCAGGTTAATTGCCCAAGATCAGTCATTTTGAATCTTAAGATCAGTCTTGTCTTAACTTGCACAAGGTGTGCCTCAGTTTTTGAAGCTATTAATATATCATCAATCCACAATAAAATGATGGATATTTGGTCATGGACATTTTGAATGTACATGCAGGGGTCAACAGGTGATTGGACGAAATTTTGTGTAGTTAAATGATTATGGAATGTTTTATTCCAAGTTCGACTGCTCTGTTTTAACCCATAAAAGGATTTTTTAAATTCCCAAACATAATTCCCATTCTTACCTTAAAAGCCTTCCGACAGCTCAACATATATTTCATATTCTAAGCCTGTTTCTCTATAATTTTTACCATATATTTGTGAATAGCCTTTGGCAATAAAACAAGCTTTTAACTCATAACCTCTGTTAATTTTACTTTTTATAGTAAAAAACCACCCACCACTGATGATATTTTTATTTTTGGGGTCCTTTTGCCATTCTACCAAAGAATCAAATTCTTTCCACATTGCTAAAATCCATCTTTTCAAATTTGGAGAGTTTATAACTTCAGAGTAATTAGTAGGAATAATACACAGAGTACAGAAATAATTGATTCTAGATTTTTGGTATAATTATCTGGTTTTGAAAGTGTGTATTATCATAAGAGATGGTAAATTTCACAGATGTAACTTTTATAATATCTTTTGTTTCCAGAAAGTAAATCAAGTAAGCTGGACTTTGTTTATCATAGTCAACAAGGATACCTTTTTCACAAGGTTCTAATTTCATTTTATTTTGTACATAACAAAAACAAGTTGAGCTAAAAATATGTATCTTATATAAATTTCGTTTTGAACAAGTAAAACTTTCACGTGGGTTTTTTCTCGTGTTTTAATTGTAACAGCAATTTCTAATATACGCTGAAGCCATCAATGCATAAACCCACAAGTTTTTAGGCAATTTTGACTCAATAAGGAGACACTTTGCCATAGAAAATAAAGTTCGCCATGACCATTCAGCAGTCCCATTTTACATGGCCATAAGGAGTGATGTCAGCAAGATATTTCGTTGCAGTGAGCAAAGTGTTGGATTTGTGTTTTAAGAAATATAATACTGTAAGGCCAAAATAGTCATCAATAAAATTAAGTATATATTTATAACCATCTTTTGCTAAGGGTTGTATGGGGCCAGCTAAATCACAGTGTACAAGTGTGAGGATTTTTGCTGCCTTGCTATCCAAAGTCTTATTTCTGTCATTAGACATCTTCCCTCAAATATATATATGACAGTTAAGAGCTTAATTTGGTGTCAATTTTATCTTCATTCTTTTAACTAATTTGGGTAACTTTTTAATATCAGATTCGTTACAGTGGCCTAAGATTTTATGCCAAGTTTGTAAGTTGTAAGTGGCATTTCTGGCAGAGATGATATTTTTCAAGTAATACAAATGTCCTCTCTGTGTTATGTTGAAAACTGCTCCATTAGGGTAAATTAATTGGTAGTTGTCACACTCAAAACTTATGTGCACACCATTTTTTGTAACCGCTTATACTGAAAATATATTTTGTTTAAAAGTTGGAATATATAAAGCATTTTTTTAAAGATACATCCACACGTGTCCTTTGCTATTGCATAGATTAATGCAGGTGTCACCCCTTTTCGGTTCTCTGGTTCAAAATTTTGATTAAAATTGATAAATTTTGACTTATCAATTATTACATGATTGGTAGCCCCACAATCAACTGATAAATTAGTCTTGTCTGAAACAATATCATATCCTGAAGCAAAGAAATAGGTTTGGCCTTTAGAATAGGTTCTCATATTATGACAAAAATCACTTTGCCTTCTATTTCTACAATCACTTCTTATATTACAACAAAATTCACTTTGCCTTCTATTTCTACAGTCAAATGCTTTGTGTCCCTTCCTCCCACAAACTTAAATAATAATTGTCTTCCCTGGAGAGGAAATTTTATAGTCCTCTCTACAATGGTAACTGTTATAATTATAATTTGTTGATTTATATTCATAGTGAGAATGACTACTTACCCTGGGTTTATTTCTTGGGTTAATCTTCCCAAATGTGGTCTTAATTTGTAATATATTGTTAGATTCATCTGGGAGGTCACTCATATGCTCTGTTTCTACATAACTTCTTAAACATGCTTTAAATTCAGAAAAAGTTAAGGATTTTCTTCTTCTGGGTTATAACTGTTGTAAAAGGTTTAAAATTCGGAGGTAACCCCTTGATTGTCATCATGATCAGAAGTCTTATAATTCCCCAGCTTCCCTCAGAGTGTTAGAAATATTCTCAGTAATCATTATACAGTCTGTAATAGACTGATTCCAATCTTCTTAAAGATGTTTGCTCTATACATTTCTTTGAGAAGAAATGGCTTTTGGTTTTCCTTTTGACAAATAATGTTCCCTTAATATTGTTAAGGCTTTTTTTCCATTGTCTCGTGGCATCTCTTATCACTAATGACAAACTTATCATTCAAATATTGAATACAGTTGCGTTCTTTTTTACGAAGTCATTATCATCACTGGCCTGTTGGTGACAGTACAATTTGATGTAAACGTTGAATTCAAAGATATACAAGGAACTTCACTTCTCACAACTGATACTTGGATTCATTACCATAAAAAAAATGTTTTGCTACTCTTGGCTCATAACCTGTTGGAATTCAGGTAGCCATCTTGTTTGGTTAGTTTGAGTTTTATGGCATATCAACCACTATGGGTTATTTAATGCCAAATCCAGTTCACATATATTAGATATGCATGATTCGTAAACGTATATATTGTAGAGAACATACCCTAAAAAGAAAACAGCAAATATAGCTCATTTACTCACACACAAGTAAATGGTTTTAAGTATTTCTATCAAAGATGAGGTGATCTATTTGATATAATTTGTTTGCACAGCCAAGTAGTTGTAATTATTTTTCACAACAGTTTTACACACAGAGATTTATTGGTTTCAAGTATTGCTATCCAACAATAATTTATTTGTACTTAGTTGATTAGTAAGTTGGATGGCTAAATTTTCCAGAATTGTGAAAAATGTTATATTTTTAGGTATAACCCTGTATCTCTCAAGAAAGAGAGAACATCATCTATGTGGACATTCTCAAACATATCTCTCATATTATCTGTTTTAAAATGCTGCTCTCTTGTGATAGCTAAAGCTCCACATTCCACTAGCATATGTTTAATGGTGTAAGGTGTCTGACATGACAAACATTGTGGTGGCTATCCCTGCTTGATTACAAAAGAATGAGAGAGACTTGTGTGACCAATCCACAATCGAGATATAATGACTTGTTCCTTGATTGATTTTCTGAAGACTGGTCTCCATTCTCCCAAAGTGGACTATAGTTGGAAGAGTTTGTTGTTAACGTTGTTATTGCAGCATTGTTGCCATTTTGTAAGAAAGAATTTATTGATTTGAGGTTTCAAGTCAGTATACGGAATGGATATATTGCTGGGGTACAGATCTAAGGCCGGTTTGACTGCCGAGTCAGCTCTTTCATCTCCACTCACCCCGATGTGGCTTGGGATCCAACACATAATTATTTCTTTATGACTAGTCTACTTTAACAGCAGTTTAACAATTAATGGGTTCTCCAGCTTTTTATTTCTCAATGACGTTAATACAGAGAGCAAGTCAGAGAATATGATAAATTTGTTATGTTTGTTCTTAGAAATGAGCAAGGTCAATGGCACATACTTCTTAGAAATGAGCAAGGTCAATGGCACATACTTCTTAGAAATGAGCAAGGTCAATGGCACATACTTCTTAGAAATGAGCAAGGTCAATGGCACATACTTCTGCAGGGAAGATGGAGCTTTTCATTGGAAGGGCTTTCTTGTGAACGGTTTTATTGAAAACAGCAGCACATGCTGTTTTATTGCTATCCTGGGATAGTATGTGAAATTTTTTCAGATAAGTGTTGGGATGTGTTTTTGTTTTGGGGATTTTGTTTAATTGGAGGATTACTTGTGTTTTTTTAATGATCCGAGGTGGTATTTGTGGTAGGATGCTTTTATGTACATTTGTAACAGAAATTGCGGATTCTTGGAGAATAGGTTTCATCCAAAGGCCAAATGTTTTGATGTTTTTTTTCTTTTTGTTCAAACTATTGTTTGTATTTGGGGTTAAAGATGTAGATTGTATTGGATCATTGAATAGAGTCCAAGTCGAAGTCCAGCTGAATGATCAACTTTTCAAGAACTAGCAGTTCCCTCTCAAGAAAGAGGAGGACTATTTATGCCACACTGGCAGATTCCATTGAGCATATGGGCCAATCCATTCCTTGGGCTGCGATTGGCTGAATCGTCCGATTGGTCACGCTTGTGCATAAATACCAGCCCTCAGCTCAGTTCGAGCTGGTGTCCATATTGCTGGGATTCCACAGATTACGTCTGCATGAACCGGACCTCCGGTAAGTTGCTACTATTGTTGTTCCGTTGACTTCTACACCTCCCCTCCCCCTCCCCCGTGTGTGGGCAGGGGTTTATGATGGTCGTGGAGTTCTTTGAGGCCTGGTCTATTATGTGGGAACAACCTGGATAAAGCTTGAGGAATTTTTGATGATCGGGGGCGTGTTGACGTATAAGTGGTGTCTTTGAGTGGTTCAATTCTTGCTGGTGTGTTGTAAATAGAGGATGTTTGGGAATTGGAGTACCCACGTGGGGTATTGTTTATTAAAGCTATTGGTACAGGTGTGGCACTAGGTATTGGGGTAGCTGCAGCAGTGATATTGCATTTTCTTAGGAAGTGACGATTCCTAAGTGTGATTCTTCCTGATCCATCAACCCTGATTTTGTATTGATGCTCAGGTAGAACAGAGATTATTTTTCCTGTGGTGTTCCACCGGCGATTAAGTGGGCTTTGAATGGTCACTGTGTCACCAGCTTGTAATGGGCATAGGTTATGAGTATGTCTGTTGTATGTTTCTACCATCTTAGCATTGCGCTTATGAAGAATTTCTTCGCAGCGTTGTGCTGCTGCTATCCATTCAGGATGTGGCTTGTAGAGGAATGGTTGCGAAGGGATGGAATCCCGGAGCCGGCAGTGAAGTAGTAGTTGTGCCGGTGATAGGCCAATACCTTGAATTGGGGTATTTCTGTACTGCAGGATGGCTCGAGCAGCATTGTCATTGTCCAGGGAACCTTGGGCATCTGTGTTTCCGTTGACTATCCTCTTTGCAGTTTTTACTGCTAGCTCTGCACGGCCATTGGACTGGGGATATGCGACCGAGGATCATCTGTGCCTTACACCCCATGTGTGAAGGAATTCCTGGAATGCAGTAGAGGTGAATGGTTGGCCACCATCTGTACTGATTTAATCTGTAGTGCCATATGTTTGAAATAGTTGTCGACAGATAGACATTAGTTTTGATGTTGTGGCATGGCCTGGTTTTAAATGATATAATATGAGCCAGCCAGTTAATCTGTCTGCGGAGGCAAGGTATGTAACGTGCCCAATGTGGAATATGTCCATCACTATCTGTTGGAATGGCCATTCTGGAGATGGTGTCATGGTGATGGGTTCTTGTGGTTGGCTAGGGGTGATGGTTGTACAAATTGAGCAATTCGCTCTAAAGTTCCGTATTGATACATTCATTCCTGGCCAATAAACAGAGTCATTAGCTCAAGCTTTCATTCCATCTACGCCTTGGTAGGCTGAGTGGAGGCAGTGTAATAATTTTTTTTCTCAAGGGCTTTGGTATGACAATTCTTCTGTCCATTAATACTAGCCCTCTGTCATTGCTAAGTCGGTGTCACACCTCCCAGAAATCACGAATGTCAGGTTCTGTGAGGGTGAGTTTGGGTGAGAATCTCTGGTTAATCGCGTTTATCAGGGTTGTGTAGATCTTGCAATTTCGGCCCGATGCCCGAATGTGGTCAGGGGTTATAACAGTGGTGTTGTTATCAATGTTTACTGCTGCTTGAATGGCAGCTAATTCCATTGCAACATCTCTGCTGTTAGAGAGGTAGATATCTCTGGGAGATGGGTTTGTGGGACATATGCTAATGAGTGATTCCACTGTAGCAACTGGGTTGCGGGAAATGGCATCGGCACCCCTGTGCCACTTGCCTGGGCAATGTTGAATGGTGAAGTAATATCTTAGGCACTTCTCTTTAAGTCTGAAGAGGCGTGGGTTGTTTATTTTGCTAAGGTCTCTGTCACCAAATATCCCCATTAGTGGTTGATGGTCGGTTACTACTATCACATTTGGGCAGCCTATGATGAATAGGCAGCATTTTTCCAATGACCAGGCGATAGCAGCTGCTTCGCCCTCAATGGGTGCATATCGGCGCTCTGCATCAGTGCAGAATCTGCTGCCAGCAAATACAATGTGCCACCCATCAGGACAACACACTGGGGCTTTCTCGGTGGGGCATGTGCAATGCTTCTGTAACAGTAGAAAGCCCATTCCATCCTTGCTCCAGTCAGGTGCCAAACAGGTTGTTCTATTTACGTCAAAAGTGGTAACTCCTTTTTTTACTAACCCCACTATAACTTGTTTAGATTGCTGAAATGCTTTTTCGAGACTTTCATTCCAAACGAAGTTGGAGTTTTTTTTTTACAAGTTCTCGGAATGGTAGCATTATAGGGCTTAATGAATATGCCCATGCTACTTGGTTGACAAGGCCGAACCAGGACCTTGCATCTGTAATGTTTTTAGGGCTCGGGAAGCTGGAAATTGCATTCAGCAAGTTGTTAGAAGGGGTTATTCCTGTTGGTGTTATTTGGAGGCCTCTGAATTGGACTACGTCTTGACAGAACTGGAATTTATCTTTGTTGATGACTATTCCATTCATCTCGCATAGTGATAAGTAGTCTAGGGTATGGTAGAAGGCGTCTTTTATGGTCTTGTCATAAAGGAGGGTGTCATCAACTACTTTTATTTTGCATGGGATGTCTTTAATTATCTCATCATACCTTCGTGTATAGGCATCACCAGAAGCTACATACCCTTGAGGCATTCTGAGATACCTAAAACAACCCCACTCTGTGATGAAGGTCATGAGTGGTTGAGATTCTTTATCTAGGGGTATTGAATGATAGCCATCCACCGCGTCCAGGACAGTTTTCTTTGTATTTGGTGGTACCTTAAGTGAGAATTGGAATGGGGAGCTAGTGTGGTGTGTCTCCCGCTTACATTGGAAATTTAAATGTTGGTAGTCTACCGTCCTTCTTGGCTTCCCGTTTTTTTTAGCGGTAATACCATGGTGCAACACCAATCTGTAGGGGTACCAATAGGTACGGGACTGATGATGCCTCTTTTGACATCTTCCCAAAGGGCTTCCTTTACTTGCTCTTTGTAATGATATGGTACTGGAATCGGGTTATGTCTAGCTTTGGGGGTTGAGCCTTCCTTTAGGTGAATGTGGGCTGGAGGGCCGGACATAGCAGGAAATTTCCCACTGCTGTTCAATACCGTGTTGGCAAATCTTTCCAACAGCCATTTCTTCAGTTTATGTACGTTTTCGCTGGTTGGTGAAAATGGAGTTCTGGGGTAGTTGGAATTGGTGTTTGTTTTTTTATTTTTCTGAGAGGTCTACTTCAGGAAGACGTTGCTGAAATATAGTATCAGTACATTTCTGCATATGTATAGTGCCTGCTTTGTAGTCCTTCTCAAGAAAGAGGAGGACTATTTATGCCACACTGGCAGATTCCATTGTGTATATGGGCCAATCCATTCCTTGGGCTGCGATTGGCTGAATCATCCGATTGGTCACGCTTGTGCATAAATACCACCCCCCAGCTCAGCTCGAACTGGCGTCCATATTGCTGGGATTCCACAGATTACGTCTGCATGAACCGGACCTCCGGTAAGTTGCTACTATTATTGTTCCGTTGACTTCTACAGGAGGCTGGGTTGGATGGGCAGGATTTCAGTTTTGTGTAATACTGCAGAGCCAATTTTGCACATTTGAGTTGTAGTGGTGCTTCATGGACTTCGGTGTATAAACTGACTACTTGAGAAGTTCTGAAGGTTCCTAAGACCAGTCTTAGGCCCTTGTGGTGGATTGGGTCAAGCTTTTTAAGGTAGGACTTCCTAGCAGATCTATAGATAAATATACCATGATCTAACTGGGAATGGACTAGTGCTCTGTATAACTTAAGGAGCACTTGACAGTCAACTCTTAATTTTGTATGGGCGTCTACTCGTAGGAGTTGTTGAGCGTAGGTGGTTTTAGTTTTTTAAATATTTTATGTGAAAGATGAATGATAATTTCCTGTTGAAAATAACTCCAAGGAATTTAAACTCATTAATGACAGGTATTTCTGTGTCTTCCAGCTTTATGAGTGGGTCATTGTGCATTTTTCTCAATTGACAAAAATGCACATATCTCATTTTGCTTTTGGATATCTTGAACCCATTCGTTTGTTTTGTTGGGTTTTATGGCATATCAACCCTTGTAGGTTATTTAACACCAAATCCATTTTAATGTAAATAATCAGTTCCATTTAAAACAATTCAATTTAGCATAAGTACACAGTTTAATTGTTAAAAACATTTCTATTTCAAACTATTCAAGCAGTTATATATAACAATTCCGTTTAGTGCAAGTACAGTTTCAATGTCAAAACCAGTTCAATTTCAAATAATTCAGTTTAGCGTAAGTACAGTTTAATTACCAAAAACATTTCTATTTCAAGCTATTCAGTTTAATCTAACAATTCAGTTTAGCATAAGTATGCTATTAGTTCTATTTAACCCATAGATAGGGCCCTATCAGGTGCTACCACACCAGGCCAGAGTGCACCAGGGAGAGATGGCAATAAAGGGATATTCCGCATTCCCCAAAGCTCCAGCATCACTGGAACTTCACCATCAGATTGTTTAGTATCATATCCAGGACACTCGTGGGGTGGGGTGGTGTGGTGTGGGGGAGTTTTGTCTTACCCCTCTGCAGAGGTGCAGTCAGTGTATTCTACAGCCCCAGCCGACTGGACAATACACAGAGTTAATGTCAAAACAGTTTTATTTCAGATAATTCCCTTTAGCATAAGTACACAGTTTAGATGTCAAAACATTTTCGAACAATTCTGTGTAGCATTAGTACGCAGTTTTAATGTCAAAACAGTTCTATTTTAAACAATTCAGTTTAGCATAAATACGCATTTTAAATGTATAAAAACAGTAAACGCCAACCACCATTTAGTTCTATTTAACCCATAGATAGGACCCCCTTATCAGGTGCTACCACTCCGGGCCAGAGTAGACATGGGAGCGATGGCAATAAAGGGGTACTCCACATTCCCCAAAGCTCTATCGGTGCTGTAACCTCACCATCAGATTGTTTAGTTTTGTTTTATTCAGATTGTTTAGTTTTGTTTTATTGTTTTATCCAGGACACTCGTGGGGGGGGGGGTCCTTACCTCTCTGCAGAGAAGCAGTCGGTGTATTCTACAGCCCCAGCCGACTGGGCAGGAATCCGTTTGTGTTTGTCCAATGCGTAATTTTTTTGATGTAATGTTGCAGTTGACACTGTACAGTTCTTATATAATTTGATCTGGAAGTAATACTAAAGTTGTCAACATAAAGATAACCATCAATTCCAGTAGTATGACACCTTGTATTACTGTTAATTTTTATATTCAACAGAGTCACTGACAGAATACTCCCTAGAGGAACACCCACTTCCTGTTTGAAGAGATTAGAAAACATTGATCTAATTCAGATTCGGAACTGCCTGTCCAAGAGAAAACTCTTTATGAAGTTCAACAATCTTCCTTGCAGTCCAAGGCTATGGAGATCTTTCATTATTCCAATTTTCCAAGTGATCTTGTAAGCCTTTTCCAGATCAAAGAAGATTGCTATCAGATGTTTCTGGATATTGGCCTCTCTTATGGAGGTTTCCAATTTGACCACATGATCTATTGTTGATCAGTGTTTTCGGAAGCCATACTGAGAGTTGGTATTGAGTTTATTGGATTCAAGATATCAGACCAGTCTTTGGTTTACCATGCACTCCATTGTTTTACAGAGGCAACTAGTTAGTGCTATTAGGCAGTAGTTTGATGGGTTCGAGTTGTCTTTCCCAGGATTAGATATAGAAATGATTGTTGCTATTTTCCATGATTCTGAGAATGTTCCATTTATTCAGATATCATTATCCAGGTCTTTGCCTTTTTTGTTGGCTTTCTGGCACCCCCACACAGTGCTATGGCTGTCTAAGTCACCCAGCAATAAGTAGGGTTTTGGTATTTGCTGGAGTAATTTATTCATTTTGATGTCACTGATGGGGTCGTGTGGAGGAATGTAAATGGAGCAGATGAGTATTAGTTTATATAGTGTTGCTTTGACAACAATGGCTTGGAGGTTGGTGACTGTACGAATTTGGCTTTGAGGTATATCTTTCCTTAACTAGGATCGAGACACCTCCAGAGGCTCTGTTTCCGTCTTTGTTAAAAAGGTTATAAGGATGATATTGTCTAAATTTAATGGAGCTAGATTCTTTTAGGAAGGTTTCTTGGAAACAAGCTATTTTGGGGTTGTGGTTGGTCAAAAGTTGTCAAAGTTCCTCGTAATTGGCCTGGATTCCCCTGCAATTCCACTGTAGGATTGTATTATTTTGTGTTTCATTGATTTTCTCTAGGGGAGCTATGTTTTAATTTTTGGCAGGGTTTGTTTTGAAAGTAGATTTTTTTTTTATTGGGTTTTGCTTAGATATGGGGTCTCATCTTCCATTTCCATTGTTTCCAGGGCCTCAAATCTGTTCTTTGTAGGAGTAGTTCTAGTTCTTGAGGTTAATCTTGATTTATTTTTTCTAGTTTTGTGCTATGCCTCAGTTTATTAGGTGGTTTCTTTATAGCTTCCCCATTGGAGGAGGTCTGTGGTGGTCTAGCAATAGAGGCCACTTCAAAGGACAGGGCATTTGGGTTCTCTTTGTTTGATTTTGCTTGTGTCTCTTGGTTTGATAAATTTTTGGAATGAGTTTTCTTTAAAGAGTTATTTGATTTCAATAACTGTTCTTATTATAGTTTTCATTTCAAGGATTAGTATTCTCATCTCATTTATAAATTGGGTAATTACTTCTGGTTTTATTCCAGTTTGGCTGTTTTCATATGTTTAGTGTCCTTGTGGAGTATTTTACTGCTTCTATTATTTTCCTTGCTTCATGGGAAGTGATATTTATGGTGTATTTCATTTTGGATAAATCTTTT
Source organism: Sepioteuthis lessoniana (assembly GCA_963585895.1). NCBI lineage: Eukaryota > Metazoa > Mollusca > Cephalopoda > Myopsida > Loliginidae > Sepioteuthis > Sepioteuthis lessoniana. The sequence goes on from OY757917.1 coordinate 51,663,145, forward strand.
TCCCCTTTTCCAGACTTCACAATCTTTGGAATTTGCGAGGTGATTTTTTTGCAGTTAGGACAGAATGCCTCTTTTTCACAGTGTGTATTTTGTGTTGTTTTCCACACACTGGGGGTCTAATGCATCTGTCTTGATGGTGCCCAAACCTGACAACTAAAATATCTAAGAGGGTTTATTATATATGTTTCGGCTTATTTTTATATATCCTACCTTAATTTCATGGGGGACTTTGGGGTATCAAAATATAATATGTAAGTGTTTGTATTTATGGTTTCTCCATTTTTTTCTTTTTTTATGCTTATTCTTTTAACGCCTGGCTTTTTAAATTGGATTTTATTTCACCTAGTTTGTACAGAGATAATTTAGAACTCTTCACAACTCCTTTGAATGAATTTAAAGATTGGTGGAGGTGAGTTTTAATTTTAATGTTGTTGAAAGTTTCCCATTTTAGGATTTCTTCCACTTGTGTTTTTTTTTTTAACTTCAATTAATATTGTTTCATTTATGAATTTTTTGATTGTTGTTGGTTTCATTTGTTTGGAAAGGATTTGTTCAATCTTTAAGGGGGATATTTTGGTTATAGGTATATCTTCAGTTGATTGGATTACCATATAAGTAGGGGTGTTTTAATAAATAATTTCAGGCTCACTATCAGAGCTTTCAAAGTGTGGTCTCTTGGTGGCTTTATTCGTAATCATTTGTAGAAGGTTTATGAGTTTCATTGAGTATGCTTCCCACCCTCCACAGAGCCCTAAAGAAGGATGTGCCAAGGGGAAAACCCATTCGCCTAGTAACATCAAGACTACCTACTCAGTATACTCATGCTGATGGTAGACATAAGTTTTATCCCTGGGTTTTCATCCCAAGATAATTTCTCACCCAGAGACAGTGGGGAGTATAGGTCTTTCCACAGCATGATTGACCCTACACCCATTGCCCTCTAATGAAGATTTTTGCAAAACTCTAAAAGAGGGCGAGCATGACCAGTCAATTGATTAGATCAGGCCCCTCTGACTGCCCATCTAGTCCAGTAAGGGCCTAAGTAGAGTGTTGCAAATTAAGTGACTTCTTAAGTTGATAGGTCAAGGACTGCTCAGCCACCAGGATCCCGTCTTCAAGTATTATGGATCACCAACCACAGCCAAAACGTAGCCTTGTTGGTGGGGGTCTTACCCTTCTGCAGAGGTGCAGTCGGCACATTCTACAGCCCTAGCCGACAGGGTGGATAGCCATCTTGTTTCTGGTTGAGTGATACAAGATACTCCTAAGTAACAAGGCTGCATTAATTTCCCATAGTTTATATGTGATGTAGTCACATCTGATTGGCTAATCTACTGCTTTTACTTTAGTCGCCTTTCATTAACTAATCTACTGATGTGAAAGTCTATAGATATTTGCTGACAATTTGTAGATGGCCAACACTAATCTGATTCCCCCAACCCCATCAAACAATCCAACACCCTAATTTAAGTTTAATTTTTTATTTTTGTTTAATAGTAGAATATGACAGTACAACCAAGAAATTCCAACAATAAAATTCAGCAGAATAATAAGTAGTTATAAAAGAAAACTTTATACCTGGTGAATGAAGTTATCTATACAGTACTAAAGATTAAAAAACAAGGAATAAATACAAAGCTAAAATGGTGAAGATCTGGACATGAGATATGTGGATTTTACTTACCTGAGCTACTACAGAGAGGACACCAACTACAGCAATGAATGAAGCAACTTCTTCAGCTGAAAATCCCATCACCTGGAGAAGAAAAATGATTTTTAAAATAATAAGAGAGAGATACAGGTATACACACAGGATTATTTTTACAACTTCAATAGATTTTCCAAAAGCTATCAAGAAGCACAACTTCCAGACAAACAAAAAGCAAGAACAGGACATTCTCTTAAAGTTCTAATTTTTATAAATGAGATAGGAGAGGTGTTAATTTGATAATTAACAGTAATTTTACTTCCCAAAGACACTTTTTTAAAGTACAATATAGTTATCATTTAAAACCTATCTAATCTAGAAAAAGAGACAACAAAAAGCCATTGAATTTAAATCAAATATACCAAAGGAAAGTTTAATAAAAAATTTCACATAAATCCATGTATAAGTTTTTAGTTAGATTATATTGGTGAACATGATTTTTGGTGCCAAGAAACAAAACACAATTTTTAGCTAATTTGATGGTGCGGATTCAAAAAATGACTGTTTTTCATAGTTAGCTACCATTTTTGCTGTACTGTAATTGCTCATTTTTTGGAAAAAAGATCAATTTACCATCTTGGTTGATTGCAAAATTTAGTTAATCAAGGTCATAGAATTAAGTCATTGAGAGTTTTTGTTTTCACAGTTGGAAAGAAACTTCAACTAAAAACATCCTAATTGAATGCACTTATTCCATTTTATACGATGAACCTCATGAAAATGGTTTCACCATAACATCTGGAAACTCATTAAGGATGATGAATTTGTTAATTAAATGAATGACTTGAAATTATGAGCTTGGACATCATGTGTTGACATGGTGAAAAACTTCTTAGGTAATCACCAGGCTAAAAACTACAAGGAGGCTGTTAAAAAGTCTATAGGACATAGGTGCGAATATGCTTTTTACAAAGCATTTAGATAAATTTCTGGATAATTGCAGTGATGAGTTAGGAAAACAATTCCATCAGGATATCAAAACAATGAAAGAGTGCTACTAGGGATGGTGGGACAAACAAATGATGGCTGACTACTGCTGGAGTACCAAACAGGACTTAAATAACATTGAACATGACAATCAAGAAACAAGAAAATTTTTACCATAGCTCTTATGGTCCCAAAGGTTTTATTTCTGCTGTTAGTTTATTAAATGATTTGATGAAAATACTTGTTAGTCTTAGAATATTCAATTGTGCTATTTTTAAAGACTTAGGGTCTGATTGTTATTGCAAAAATAGCATTTCTCAATAAACAGACCAATATTTGTTGATTTAAACATGAATTGAGAAGTTTCTATGATTTTATTTGGAGAAATATTGCCATCAGTCAATATCATATATACAGAAAAAAAAAATTATTTTTTCCAAAAATGAGGGATTTCAGTATAGCAAAAATGGTAGCTGATTAAGAAAAAGAAAGATTATTTTCAGATTCAGGACCCACAAATTAACTAAAAAAGAGGTTTGGAGCCTTGATATTATCTAAAAAAATTTTTTTGATGACCAGTGTAACTGAAAAAATAGAAAAAAATGGAACTTCACTCACCTCGTAGCTGGAGAAAGAGTTGCACCCAAAAGTGACTCTTTTTTTATAAGAATGCAGACCAGAAATGAGAGGCATTGTAGGAGTGGAGTAGGTGAATAAAAAAGTCAAAGATCTAGGAGGAGGGGCAATTTTTGTGTGAAAGCAAGCAAAGAGACGACGTGAATGAGTTTGATACTACAAGCTACTTCGGTATACAAAAAGAGAGAGAGAGAGAAATGGAAAAACTAGCCAAAGAGATGATTAGGCCATTTAATGGTAAAGGAGATTTGGGGGCATGGATGAAAAAGCTAAAACTGGTAGCCAAACTTCAAAAGATCTCTGACTTGGCAAGCTTTATTCCACTTTTTCTGGAGGATGACGCGCTTGTCCTCTACTTAGAGATGAGTAGGGAAAATCAGCAGGATGAGGAAAGACTGAAGGTGGCATTCACAGAAAGACCTTTAGAGTCATACAAGAAACTCAAAAAGATTAAATGGACTGGTGAGTCAGTAGACATGTATCATAACAACATTAAGAGATTGGCAGGATACATGGGAAGAGGGCAGGACCAAACAGCAAAGTTAGCTTTTGTGACAGGCTTCCTGGATAGCTTATCAGTGAGACTACAACAATTAACCAGAGTAAACAAAATGGAAATTACGGACCTTATACTGACTGCAAGGGTGCTGACAAGAATATGAAGTCTGGATTCTGGAATGATAGGAGCAGTCACACATAGCAAAGAACCAACAGACAGATGTCAGGGGTCACACTGACTCAGAGACTGCAAAGTACCACCAAGAACTAAAATCCTGAGCTACAATTTTAAGAAGTTTGGACGCATTGCAAGGTATTGCCCTCTTGATTCAAGGAAACAAGCAAGGGAGAGTGTTTGTGCCAGCAGCTGCCCCCTTAACAGAGTGAATACGTGGTACAGATTTCTTCCGATCGTAGAGGTGCTAGTGGATGGCATGAGAGTGGTGGCCCTTATTGATACCAACTATACCACTTCTATACTCAGTCCCAAACTTGCACATGGATATGGTGAGAGTAGAACCGCTATAAAAGCAATGGATGGAACAGAGGTAAAATACAGTGAAACCAGACAGAGATAGAGTTAGGTGGAAAAAGGTTAACAACAATGATTATCGTTGAACACATAATCAACAATATAGACATAACTATTGGAATGGAGGTCACTTGAGAAATGAGAGGTTTGATGGTGAAAAATGAAGTTAAGTTCAGGAAGACACACTGTGCAGTAGATGTCCAAGTGTCAAACTATCGAGAAATTGAGGACAAAGATTTTAAAGAGTTTGACAGCAAGAAGTGGACTGTAGAATGGTGCTGGAAAGGAAAGCCTCCAGTGCTAGAAAATAACGTGGAGTGCTACAGACAGAACTTCCCTGGAGAATAGAGAAAGAATGGAATATGAGAAAGAGGTGGAAAGGTGGATTGCAGAGGATATTCTCCTATTATGGAGAGGTGAAGTGAACGCGTGTTACCTTTAATGGTAGTGGTCTAAGCAACAAAAGGAAAGGTCAGCCCAGTATTGGACTTTCGCGAGCTGAACAAACATGTCGAGAGCCTTACTGGAAGCAACATAATTGATGCATGTGATGAAAAGATGAGAAAACAGAGACAGTTGGTGGGAGGAACTACAATAGTGGACCTTAAGTCAGCTTACTTACAGTTACATGTTGCAAAGAGGCTGTGGTGATACCAGTGGGGGGACTATAAAAGGAAAACTTACTGCCTGATTCAATTAGGATTTGGATTCAATGCTGCACCATAAATTATGGTGACAGTTCTAAAAACTGTGTTAATGAAGGGTGATAAGACAAAAGAGGCCATTGATTTATATATTGATGATATTATAAAAGATATGACAAAGGTGTGTGTGTGTGTGTGTGTGTGTGTGTGTGTGTATATGTATATATATATATATATATATATATATATATACACACACACACATATGTGTATATATAATAAGTATTATTTGGTCCAGTTAAACCAGAGTTGGGAGTAATTCCATCAGGACAAGAAAACTATTCAAAAGCGAATATTTAAATTTTCCTGGTAAAGAGCTCAATGTAATAGACATTACATTAAGAAAAAAAAACACAAACCGGTCACATTAGGATTATAAATTTATTTCCATCCTGTTAGGTGTTTTTGATAAAATAAACACAGGGCTAAATTTAAACTATAGAAAAAAAACATAGGATTAAATTGAGAATTAATGTAAATGAATAAAAATAAAATAAAATAAAAGATAAAAAAACCATATCATATATACATACTAATCATTAAAAGTGTAACTGATTTAATAGGCTCAAAAATAAATCTAATTTTTTTTTTAAATTTAAATTTTAATAAATCTTGAAATTAATTTAATATAATTATTACTGTATCATTTTGTAACATTATTGAATAAAGTTAATTTTCAAATTTATTATTAAATCTGTAGTTTTAAGTCGAAAAGTAATTAGAATTTTTAAAAAATAAAAAAATAAAATTTTTTTAAAATTAATTTACTATAATTCTAACCAACAATAAAATAAAAAACAGAAGTGGGCTAAATGAGGAGATAACTCTTCACCCCTCTTCTACCCCCTCCCGCCCTTCTTTCCTGTGTCTATTCTGATTAATTTATCCATAAGATCTGAAGAAGTCCTGTTAAATTTTTTCGTGGTTTTTTGATTTTATCAAAAACACATAACAGGATGGAAATATTTATGTATATATATATGTTTTTGTAGCAAGGAAAATGATAATATTACTTGTAAGAAGTTAAGTAAAAAAGAAAACTTCAAACATTCAACTGAATTTTGAGACAAAAAGACTTTGATAAGTTTGATTTTTAAAAACAGTAACTTGAACTTATTTACTTTGAATTAATTTGATTGAATTTAATTTGTTGCATTTTTAATATTTCTAATTAATAATTTTTGCTTATTTATTGTTGCTTCTTGTTTGTTCCTAAATTCTAATGATATTATTGTTGGCAGCTTGATTGCTATATTTGAGTGATATTGAATTAAAAAATTCTTGCAATTAAAACAAAAGTGATTGTGATTTTTCATAATTGAATTAAAAATATGAAAATTTAAGCAGTGTTTGTTAAATTGTTTTTAAAATTTAGATGAATAAATGAAAAATTCTGTCTTTAAAACCATGTTTATTTACAAACACGACCGACAGTCAGTGATATTTATGTTTATATTTTCTTATTAGTTATTGTTTTTCTTAATTTTAATTAAAATTAATCAAAACCAGTATAAATCAAAACATGTCTCTTTCTTTTCTTTCTTGTTACATTTTAAAAAGTTTTAAAATCTTTATTAAAAAAAACCGACTTTGTGATTATAATTCAACATTGTCATGAAGCAAGAGATTCAAAGATCCACTGACATGACGTCACATTTGATCGAGCAGGCCTTGGTATTATAGCGACGGCCATGATGTGACTGACCTAGTAGCCACCACTTTCTGCTTCAGAGACCTTCAAAAAGTCTTTAGCAGCCAATGACCAGCCAATTGATCAGTTCGGGCCTTTCCAACCACCTGTCTAGCCCAGTAAGGGCCAAAGTGGAGGGTTGCTAATCATGTGGCCACTTAGGCAACTGGCTTACAGACAGCTGAACCACCAGGATCCCATCCTAAAGTATCATGGGTCGCCATCCACAACCAACAGGTGTCCTCTTGTGTGTGTGGGGGGGTATCTTACCCCACTACTGAGTTGCAGTCAGTGTATTCAACAGCCCCAGCCGACAGGTTGAGGCTGTTATTTTTTTGTACATAGTGGTTTTCAGTAATGCAATCTATCACCGACAATTCAATTTGACATCAGTCGCTTGTTTGCTCACAATTGAATGATCCAACAGTTCCATTTCAAACAATTCAATTTTGCATAAATCATTTGTTTGTACAGGGTTGAGAGGTCAAATCATTCTATTTGACCCATAGATAGGACCCTGAGAGGTGCTACTATGGATCTGGCAGCAATGGCAATGAAGGGGTACTCCACATTCCCTAAAGCTCCAGTATTACTGAAACCTCACCATCAGATTGTTTAGTGTCATATTCAGGTCACTCATTGTGGGGAGGGTCTTACCCCTCTGCAAAGATGCAGTGGGAGTATTCTACAGCCTCAGCCTACAGAGCAGAAAGGAGAGTAGTGACAGGGATCCAATCACCAAACAACCTAATAATTGACAGAATTCTACAACATATTTTGGATTTTAGGCGAGTGGTACATGCCAATGATGAAGGTATGAGGGATAAACACGTAAACGAGAGAAATGAGACCTTACCGGCACAAAGACTGCAAAGAGAGCCCAATGAGCCAATTTGGACACGAGACTACATCATGTAAAATGGACACAAGACTACATCATGTAAAAAGATCATGGAGGCATGTAATTTAAATAGAAAGAATAGAACTTCACTTACCTCATGGCCGGAAAAAGAGTGGCATCCGAAGAATGCAGATTGGATATGTGAGGCATTGTGGGAGTGAGATAAGTGAATAAAAAAAGTCAAAGATCCGGGAGGAGGGGTAACTTTTGTGTGAAGGTGAGCAAAGAGAAGATGTGGACAAGTTTGATACAAATGAAACAGAAAAGATTTTCTTCTTTTTTGACCACAAATCTCAACTTACCAATCTCAAATAAACAAAGAAACAAGAATATTCGCCTGCTTCTGGCAGGTATGACAAAAATACAGCTACACACAGCATTAATATAAGCTGGTCCTTGCCAAGTTTCTTCAAAGACTGAAAGAAAATGATTTTAATAAAGGATATATCATATCAACAATTTAATAAAGGATATATCATAACAACATATTTTTGGAAAAACATATCAACATATTTTTTGGAAAAATCTGCCAAAAAGTTTAGCATTTTTGTGATTACTGATTAAATAAAACTAGAGAATCAAGACATTAAATAGGACTTCAAGAATACAATGAGATTATCTATACTAATAATTAGGAATAGTTTGTCAATCTGTATCATCTATAGCTGGTCAAAAAAATTGATGTAGAGCTGCCAAATTTGGTATACTTACCTACTGAACTTAGGAGAGCTCTCATCAAGAAGAGGTCCCCAACAATAATTAGTGGAAAGCCATTTTACTGCAGCATGTAATTAATCATACAGAATTTAAATTTCCAAACTTCAAAAGAAAAAAAATTAAATTGTCAAGCTAAAATAATTTTCCATATAACATTACTAATAGGGTTTTTAGTTCTTTAAGCTGAAAATGAAAAATGATTTTATAGCATTATTGTTTAATTAGAACTAATAACTTAGACAAAAAAATGCTTAAAACTGATAAGTTTCTTAAGCATTGCTTAAATTTTAAAAAAAAGAAATGAAATTCTTCTCAAAACAATAATTCCTAATATTCATAACTGGTAAATTCCTTTTCTATTATGTTGAACAGGAGATCATCTGAACACTTGTGAAAATAACAATAGAAAAGTGACAAGACTATCAACATTAGGCTGACAGGAGAGAAGTTGAAGAGAAGAAAAAGTTCCTCACAAACTAGACTTCACATTCAGTTTTGAATCTCAGGGACAGATGTGTGCAAATAGTAATGATCACTGCTTGTCATCAGTCAGAGTAAATTTTTGATTATTGTAAAAATAACTAACTGCAATCCAAGTCTTGACTTCTTCCAGCTAGTTTTATATGATCTGATTTACTTGGAAAAGGTTTTGCTTATTTAAATTTTTAAAAAAGCAGCTTTACTTACTATAGTTTTAAATAAATATCCTTATCTATAGCAGGGTTCACAAACATGCAGCTCTCAGGACTCATTTGATCCATGAATTAATTATTCATGGTTTACAGCAATATTTTCTGATAATTTGAATATCTAATAAAAAATCAGTTTTTCCATTTTATTTTTATTCACATATAGACTTTCTGTGCTTGTTTAAATACTCCTAGGTATTTTCTGTCATATGCATACTCATTATGATAAATGATAAAAAGTTTCCTTTATAGCCTATGTGACGGCAAATTAAAATAAAAAGATCCCCGGATGAGCAATCATTTAAAAGCGTATAGGAACTGGTGCATTCAAATCCTGTTATTTTTTGCACGTGTGAAGACGGGGCGGTCTGGCACTTGATCCCTCGTAGAATAAGTCCTTGTTCAGTGTCCTTTCTCGAGCATATAGGAACTGGCATATTATGTGGGGGTTAATTTGGGGCTAGACTGACCGCCGCTGGCAAGGGGTTTCCAAATTTCACATTACACACACCAGGCCACTAGCTCTTCCTACCCCTAGATTTATGGAAGGTATGGACCTCTAGGTTTTGATATAATAATATTAATTATAGTAGTCGACAACTCCGGTTTCCCATATAATATTTTTAAAGGAAAGAATAGGACAATTTCAGCGAGAATAACATGAGGCGAAAGAAGCTGAAAAAAAGAAACATGAAATAGACGACTTGACAGCAGACAACACAATGAACAAACTTCAACACGTGGGGACATTAAAATATAACGATCTTTTTAATACTCACGCAGACACACATCTTCAACGTGTCAGCTATATTATCAACGGATAGTACATAAACACAAATGTCTTTTTTCTTTTCTTTCTTCTTTCGTTAAATTGAGAGAGAGAGTATATAATTGGGTGTAGGGAGAAACAGTCTTAATGTTTACTTATCTTTTGACGGGTTCCTTCGGAGAGTATTTTCTCTTTTACGGGCTGGCGGACTTTATATTATGTATAGCTCTGGCTTGAAGGTATCGGTTCTTCTTGTCCAAGATACTTTCCGTCTTCCCCCCGGTGATTTCGGCGGTAGTTTCAATATATTTATCACTTCAACTACTGTCCCGCAAATCGCGGTTCTAGTGCTTCACCCGGAGTTTGGCACGAGATTCGCCCCATCTGTTCACGACAACATATCTCTTCTAAACTCTTCCTCACCTGGAGTTTGGCATGAGACTCCATTTGCCGCGACTTCTGTTCCAAAACTGGTATTCTTTACCCTTATTTCCGCTGACGGAAGAAGGGGTCTATTTCCGCTTTGGGATCATTTAGCTTCTATCTTCTTCTCCCCCTGTCAGGCGATTCGTTAGGACTACTATATGTCCCTATACCCCATTCTTTATCCATCCAGTCATAGAGTGCAAACATCTGTTGGTTTCTATTCTGATCTGGATTCGTTACTTCGGCCGAAAGGGATTGACTTAAATTCCTATTCCTCTCTTAACGGTCATTCTTTGGCGGCCTGCTAATTCAAACACAGAGGAATAGTAGAAATTCCTTATTTCTCTTTTCTCAGTGGTAGACCACGTGACACCTATAAGTTAAATTGTAATTTGACATAGCTGAAATTGCAGAGCTTCTCCAGTCTTCACCTTAGTATTGTGGTTCTTCCCCCCTCCCCCCAAAATAAAGGATCTTTTGTGCACTTGACTGATTGGTTAGTTTTATGGCATATCAACCTTTGTTGGGTTATCTAATGTTAAAGTTAGTCTTTTATAAGTAATCATATGGTTTCAAGCAAATAACGATTAATTTGTAAAAAAATTAAAGTTTGAAGCAACTATTCTTAATACAAAAATTTATACAGAATATAGTTCAAGTAACTATTAGTTAATAATAATTATAATAATCATTTGTTTGCATACAAGTTTCAAGTAAATAATCCTTTGTAAACAAATGCAGCTTGAAGTAACTAATCTTAATACAAAAAATTTGCATGCAGTTATATGATTTCAAGTATTCCTATCTAATAATAATTTTAAAACTGATTTGTTAGACCGATAGATGAAACCCTAATAAGTACTACTTCTCTGGATCGGTGTAAACCTGGGATTAATGGTAATGAAAGTGACATGGTAATCCACAGTGCTCACCATCAAAAAGAGTCTTACTCATTTGTAGGAGATGCAGTCAGCATATTCTAGGTTCCACCAATAGGGCAATTGTTCACTTGATAATGATCTAAAATACACACAGCATGCCAAACAAACATTTAAAATTTTGAAAAGTGCTTCAATTTAGCTGCAAGAAGGTATTAACCTAAATCAAGGATATTTTTCCCAAATATGGTTAGCCCTTTATAACCTGCAATCTAATTTTCTCACCAATATACCAATCCTTATTATTTTGAATGAGTAAATTGCTTTTAAAACAACCTTCAGGAGACATAGAAAGAAACTGAAAGATACTTACACCAAAAGGATCTGCCTTCTCCCATGAGATCTGAGAGCCCCAGCTGGCTGGCCGCAACTTCTCCGGTAGGGATTCAGGCACTGCCACAAGTATGAAGAGAACATCAAGCACAGCAACAGCAGTCGCTAACCATATTACAAGTGTGTCACTGTACAACCTCTCCAAGTAAGCTCCAATAGCAGGACTTGTGACGAGGCTGGCAGCAAAAGTGGCAGAGACCTATAGCAGCAAAGAAACAAAATGAAGACAACAAAACCTGAGAGCAGCAAAATTCATTCCATAAATCAACATACATAGCATAAGGATTTTTATGAAAATCATTAGCCATTATTTTTTTTGCTAACCTAAATGATTTCTATATATTACTAAATTTCTCGTGTGTGTGTGTGACCATAATACAGTAAAAATGGCACATCATGCTAAGATATTCATCAGGGAAATCACTAACTTAAAATTGATTGATTTTAATGACATGTCAACTTGTCTCTAGTTATTTTATGCCAAGAGGTTAGAGACTTGCATTCATTATACAATCATATTTACATTTTTATGTTATTATTTTTTAAGAGTTTTTTTTTTGCATAGTCTTATCAGATAAAAATTTTTTTAAAACAGATCTATTGGGCCTATAGATGGGACTTTAACAGATATCCAGAATTGGAGCATCACCCTCGGATGCAGTTTAATTTTATTTGGTTTGGTTTTATGGCCTATCAACCTTTGTAGGTTATTTAACGCCAAATTCATTTTTATGTAAATAATCAGTTCTATTTCAAACAGTTCTAATTCAGCTAATTAAGTTTAGTATAAGTACAGTTTCAATGTCAAAAAACAGTTCTATTTCAAATAATTCAGTTTAGCATAAGCACGCAGTTTAAATGGAAGTACAGTTTAATTGTCAAAAACATTTCTATTTTAAGCAATTTAGTTTAGTCAAACAATTCAGTTTAGCATAAGTATGCCGTTAGTTCTATTTAATCTATAGATAGGGCCCTATCAGGTGCTACCACACCATGCCAGAGTGGACCTGGGAGCAATGGCAATGAAGGGGTGCTCCATATTTCCCAAAACCCCAGCATTACTGGAACCTCACCATCAGATTGTTTAGTATCATATCCAGGACACTCATCAGGGGAGGGGGTCTTACCCCTCAGCAGAGGTGCAGTCGGTGTATTCTACAGCCCCAGGCAACAGGGCAATACACAGAGTTAAATATCAAACAGTTTTATTTCAGATAATTCAGTTCAGCATAAGTGCACAGTTTAGACATCAAAACAGTTCTATTTCGAGCAATTCAGTTCAGCATTAGTACGCAGTTTAAATGTCAAAACAGCTCCATTTTAAACAATTCAGTTTAGCATAAATACACAGTTTAAATGAATAAAAACAGTAAACGCCAACCACCATTTACTTCTCTTTAACCCATAGATAGGATCCTTATCAGGTGCTACCACTCCGGGCCAGAGTGGACCTGGGAGCTATGGCAATAAAGGGGTACTCCGCATTCCCCAAAGCACCATCATTGCTGGAACCTCACCATCAGATTGTTTAGTGTCATATCTAGGACACTCATGGTTTTTTTTTTGGGGGGGGGGTCTTAACCCTCTGCAGAGAAGCAGTCGGTGTATTCTACAGCCCCAGCCGACTAGGCAACGCAGTTTAGTGTCTTACCCAGTACATCCCTTTTTTGGAGGGAGGGTGTCTTACACCTTTTACAGGGAAAATCCTATTCACAACTGATTGATAATTTTGTTGTATCATTTTTTAACCATCCAAATTCTTAATATAACAGAAATAACCAGGAAATACTTATCAGAATATTTCATGCTTTCCTAAATTTCTATTTAGAAAGCATGAAATATTCTGATTAAATTTTTTTACTCAAACAATATTTAAAGTAATGAGGAAAAGGAACAAGTATCAAAATTAGAAAACATAGCATCTAGCCCAATCAGGATTTATTTTTAAACAGGCAACTATTCAAGATTAACAACAGCTTATCCTTGAAGAGTAACTTTCATAATATTTAATGGTCAGACAGAAATTAGCCTCAACTGCATAAATGTCTGTGTGTGCGTGTATACAAGGAATTTGTTGCAGAGATGGTCAACAGATGAAAAAAAGGACCTACCAATCCATAAGCTGCACTACGTTCTTCCTCTGAGGTAACATCAGCAACATAGGCAAATACCACACTAAAGGTAACAGCAAAGATGCCTGATATGGATAGCATTGCAAAGTACCACCTGAAAAAAAATATGAAAATTACATTTTTTTATAGTAAAACTTAATACAAACCTTGATTCTTTTCAACTTGCAAATTTGAAGACCAATTACAATCTCCACCTTCATTCCTACTTCCGATAAGACATGAGAAAATTAACACATTTTTGTGATTTAAAATCTTGGAGCATCATTTTTTCTCTTCAAATATTTAATAAGGCATATATATATATTTTCAAGGAATGCTTGCATTATAAAAAAACAGAATTTCTTAAACTACCTCAGTCCTATTGTGACACAACCCACAAATGGTTGGTTTTATTGGCCTGGCCGTTTGTCTACAGGTGTGGACCCAATTGTTAACTCTCACACCCAGCCATGAGAGCATTTCACAGGTTGTACAAAAAGCAGAGGGTGAAAGGAAGAAACAGAAAAACACAGATTTAGAACTGCATAATTCAGGAATGTGAAGTCTGGCACTTTTAAGCATTTTGTGTGTATTTTTTATAGCTAACATGAGAACTCTGTGAAAGTCCTATACAGTTACCAAAAATGCTGACTCATCTGGCCATTGTCTTCATTGCTGTGTCTTGACTCCATGCTTCTAGAGTCTCACTCCTAATTTTGAAATGTCTGCCCCTCTGCTCCAGACTGACTGCCTTGGAGTCCAACCCCTAACTGACTAACATCCTTCATCCTTCTCCAGTCTCACAGGTTTTCACTGGCACAGCTGTTTGTGTGGTCTTCATGCCAATATAGACAAAGAAAGGTCTTCTAGACACTCCAGCACCATTTCAAAGATGCCAGAAATAAGATCCCTTCCTTGGCCACACATCCATGAACAGAGAGAGAGAGAGAGAGACACACACACACACACACATATATATATATATATATATATACACACACACACAAACATTAATGCTCATTATTGTGCCACACTCCTCCCTTCCATACCTTTGTCATTTATTCACAATAGATTACATCACAATGAAAAGATAAAACATAGACATAAGTGTTAACATGCAATGTGTTACATTATCCAAGAGGTGCACTCATTGCTCCTTCAACAAAAGCACATGCAGGGGAACTTGCTCCTCACAGTTACAAGACAAACAGCCATGTGTTGGGAAGGAGTGTCCTCCACTCCTCAAAATCAATCATAAGGAGGGCTTTTGACCACTCCCACCATCTCTCGAGTTGCCTTCCACATCTCTCCCTGCAGTTCAGGAGCATTATAGTCTCTGCAGTTAACCAAATGCTACATCAGGATTTAACACTTTCAGGGGCCACAACATATCTGACCCTCATCACCTTGTCTCTACATTTCATCCCAGGACTTTTAAACACATCTTGTAATCTATCCCCATTTCAACCTGAAAGGACTTTAAACCACCTTCCATATTTCATCCCCTTTCCCAATAATACAGACGGACTTAAAACCACCTTCCATATTTTATATAACAACCAATCCATGAGGACTTAATGGCTTCCTCTGCCAACTCCCTGCAATTGTGAGCATCAAAAAATTTTTTTTTCTTTTTGGATGAACCTTATTTCATTTCCTTTTATAATTGTTTCTCTTCCCTTTTTTTTCTTTTCTTAAATTATCTCTAACTATGACAGCCATCTTTACCCATGCACTTCATATGGATCACCTTTATTAATTCTGTTCTTAGTCACACAAAAAAATTATGATAAAGGTCCTTTCCACTATTCTTTTCTTTTTAAATCAGAAATTTATCACTTTTCTAGCATAATAAAGTATTATAAAACTTCACAGAAGGGACAATAACTTTTTTTAATATTAAATTAGCGACCAAACTTTGACAACTAAAGGGAAAATAGATAAAACTTCAGAAATAGACAGAGGAGGTTAGGGGCTTCTTCCCTTCCCTCCAAACAAAACAAAGCCAGCAGCCATGGGGGATTCCACTCAAAAGTTTGACAACACACACATACACACACACACCCAAAAATGAAATAGATTACTTATTTTGTCTACTACTTTGTTGGTTTTACATTCTAAAATTTATGATTAATGATTTTTGTAACTGGGTGCAGAGATGAGGCTAGGTGATTAAGAGTTGACTCCTCATCTTTGTAGGT
Organism: Sepioteuthis lessoniana; assembly: GCA_963585895.1. Classification (NCBI taxonomy): domain Eukaryota; kingdom Metazoa; phylum Mollusca; class Cephalopoda; order Myopsida; family Loliginidae; genus Sepioteuthis; species Sepioteuthis lessoniana. Next base: position 51,678,925 of record OY757917.1, read on the forward strand.
TTCTCTTTCTTTCTTTTTCTTTAACAAAAAAACAAAAACAAAAAACAATTGTCTTTTCATGCATGAGGGATTTTTTTTGTTTTATATGTCTCTAAATACAATCATTTTCTTCACTTTTTTCTTCTTCTTTTGATACATCAGAAGGGTCCTTGGGCGTTTTTTCAGTCTACCTTTTATCTAGTTCCTTCTATTTCCATTCATGACCTCATCTTTCCCTGGAATCATTTTCAGTCGTTGTCATTCTTTTTCTTCTTCATTTGGTTTCTTTTTTCCTTCCTTCGAAAGATGTTCCATGGTCATCCTGGTTGCAGTGCCAGTATGAAACAAATCACCATCAAAACTGAAGAAAAATTTTCAAAGATATATTGTTGTACTCCCTACATAATGGACTCGCCCTCCTCCATAAAATACACATCAACGAGAGCGTCAGACGGAGTTCACTAATCACTACTCAAATGGTATCACACAATCACACATGATATCATTTGCATAGTGGACGGATAGACACTACCCCACGGGACTCTCGGCTTCCTATCAACTAACTACTTGTATCTTATTTCTGTTACTTAAATATATATGTTTTTCTAAAATCCCTTTGTTTTTCCTGCGTCTTTCTTTTATCAGCATCACAACAATTATTATGGAAGATGAACGCAGTCTCAGTCTAGAAACTATCAACAAGACTGAACAAACTCACAATAATTTCCATTTCCAGCCCAAAACAAACAACATAGGAAGAACACAGTCTCAGTCAAACAACTAACAACAAGGCTGAACTGCCATACAACAATCTCTATTGCCATTACTCTTAAGGTCCTCGGCAAAAACTGATGACTAGAGGTGAGCTACAATTGGCGATTTAGATGAACAAAGTCCTGCCAAAAACTAAGTGGAAAAAGTTCCACCAAACTGGCAACAAAGATGAATGAGCAAAACCAAAATATCTGGCAGCAAAGCCTGAACAAAGTCCACTACAGTTTACCAAAACCTCTAATACAACTACTTTGACGACAAAGTATATACAAGGTTCATCAACAAAGGAACCCTCATATAATAAATTCGAACAAAGATTTGACCATCAAAAAATAAGATTCTACCATTTTTGTTGTTTAACAACTACAGAAAATAAAAATCTGAAAAAACACTCATTAATAGCACCAACAAATTGGATTCTTAATAATACTTAAAAATCTTTAAAAAAAAAACTATATATATACATGCATAGATACATATATTTACATATATACATACACAAACATATATATCTATATATACATGTATATGTATCTCTCTCTCTCTCTATATATATATATATATATATATATATATATATATATATTGTCACGTGTTATGCTCCTGAGAGGAGACAAGTAAGATGAATTAATCCTATACTTCAGTGTTTGAATTAACAGGCCCCAAAGATTGAACATTAAAAGAAAGATATGAATGAAGGTCAATTCTTTATGGCTGGCCTGCTGGACGAAGTAATGAATCCAGTAAGAATGTAGGTCAAGCTATTCACACTCTATAACACCAACCTGGTAGGATGAAGAAGGGAATGCAGGTCATTGAGTAGCCTGACCGGATGAGGTGGAGGAGGAGGAAGGAGCCAAATGATTGGCCGAAGCCTTAGCGCCGGAAGTAGTGCCCTTTTTGTCAGAGGAAAGAGGGAAAAGAATTTAGTTTTTAGGACAGAGGTCGCCGTGAGAGGACATGCTGACCTGATGCCAAACAAACTCCTAGGTACCTAACCGGTGAAAAGAAATGGAAGTTCTGGGACAGCAGTCATCGTGACAAGATGTGTTGATGCTGTAGCCAAAAACTCCGGGAAAAGAAGTGGAACCGAGTTGGACAGGAGATAACAGATGCCTTCAAGCCAAGCTCTACAGAATCCCACTAGCCCGTGAAAGAAAAGAAATTTCAGAAGAAACCCACCGAAAAAGCTAAGTAAACCTTAAAACCGTTTTCTCCATCCACCCTTCCTAAGTATTGTGATTAGATGCCCTTTCTCTCAATTTAAAGAAAGAAGCATATAAAGAATTATATGCATTAAGAAAAGAAGAGAAATAGAATGAAAAGATTCATTTCATAAACTGTAAACATATGAGTAGATTTTGCTACCTGTTCAAGGTTCAAGAGAAAAGAAAGAAAGAAAAGTACAAAGAAAAGAAAAAAGAAGAAAGAAAGACATTTATGTTGGAGACTGTTTGCTGGGGAAATATGGCCACCCCTATAAATATTTGTTTGGACCTCGACTATTAAAATTTTGGTTATATTTAAAACGTCCCCTCATTGAAATTTATTTGTTGTGATATTTACCCAGTGAGTTGCCTTCTTTTGCATATTTCCTTTCAAGCTTCATTTCGCTTCAATTTATTCTCGCTAAATATCCTATTCGACTTTAAAAATATTACATGGGAAATTGGAATTGCCGACTACAGTGAATAATATTTTATCTTAACCTAGAGGTCCATGTCTTCCATTATCCTCGGGTGTAGGAAGGCGAAGTGGCAATGATCAGTCTAGCCCCAAATTAACCCCCACATTATCATCCAGTTCCCATAACCCGAAAAAGGAATCTTAACTTAGACTTATTTTGCGAGGGATCAAGTGCCAGACTGCCCCGACGTCACATGTGTTTAAACTCTCGTTAGAAGATAAATATTTTATGCACTGTCACAATATGTATCTATATATATATATATATATATATATATATATATATATATATATATGCTTCTATCTCTCTCTATATATATATATATATATATATATTCTGTTACAAACCGACTTTCACTGGGACTGTGAAAACAGACACGTAACGAGAATAATAAAAAAGATATATAAAATTGCGAGAATATCCCAAGGTTCGATAAAAAAAAAGGGTGAACTATGGGAAGGGAATTTCTCCAATACAAGACTCACGGTAAATCACAGCAGAATAAGTGACAAGCACTCACAAAACCAACACAACACAATTTGAAGATTTAACAACAAAATTTAATTATAATAACAACTTATTTAGGGAAGAATAAGAATATATAAAAAAAAAAGGCTTTAAGAACAAAAGGGGAGGGGAAACTAATGTTACTATGTATGTAAAGAAGTCCGAGACGAATCTTAACTCAAACAGATTTGCATGATAGACACATAGAGGCAAAATAAATACGACACTCACTGAGGGTTTAGGACTGGTTAATAATCCCTTTTTTTTTCTTTCGTTCTTTTCTCTTTCGTTCTCTCTTTTTTTTCTTTCTTTCCTTTTTCTCGAAGAAGCTTGCCACAAGGAGTTAGTTTTCTGCTGTCTTTTTTTTTCTTAATCACATTTCGGGTGTAGTGAAACAGAACCTAGGGATGAATGTCGACGCCTTGAAGTCAAAACCGCTACTGCTATATATTCACTTTTGCCAGTCAGAAACCAAAAATCCTTCCTTGACTCTTAGGGCCGAACACGTGGATGATAAGGTCACCCAAAGTTCACACCAAGAGTTCAAGGCTAGCTAAGATGGGTAAAAAGTGGAAAGGGGTTGACTTGCAATTCCACTTCTTATCGTCATCTTTTTTTTCTCCTCCTCCTTTAGTCTCGAATCATGCATGATTAGAAAAGGTTCATTTGGCGCCTCCTTTTCCAATTTTATTCTTCGTCTCGGAATAATACGGGCGAATGAAACACACCTTGTAATGTACATAGAAAATATATTTCTTCTATTTTTCTACCCCACGTAACAATATATATATATCTACGAGCTGTACCCGGTCATGCATTGCTGTGGCTCAGTTTGTTTAAATGGGAAAAAAAAAAGAAAATTCATGTTTCTAATATGTTAATTTTCCAATACTTGTGGATACACAATATTCTTGGTAGTTCCAGTTTCCGTGTAGATAAAGAGATTATCTGAATTGCCGACTCTGTAACAGACAACATATAATTGCCCATGTGAGAGGCAATCAGTGTGTAAATATAAGCTACACAATTCTAAAGATTGTCCCTGTGCTTTGATCATGATTGCAAATGCCAATCGAATTGGGAATTGGAATCTCTTAAATTAAAATGACATGTCTGTTGGAATAATAGGAATTCACATCTTCACCTTTGAAAAATCCTGTCAAAATTTTTGCTTCTACGATGTTGGTCATTAATTTTTTTTACTGAAAGATGTGTGCCATCACAAAGCATGGGCTGGTTAATATTTCGCACCATGATAATTGGCACACCATAAAATACTTATTAAACAACAAAATAAATAGGATATCAATAGTGTAGAAAAAATTTAAGAATAAGTTTTTAGAATGAAAAGAAATTTACTTATGACTGAACCAAAGAAACATGGCTTAAAGTTTATAACCGAAAGAAAACTTTTTAAGGAATGTCTTTCGTTGAATATGAACAAAAAAAGAAAAAGAAAATAAAATGTTTAGTAAACAATTCGTTACTACTGAACTGACGAAATATCGTTTAAAGTTTAGTGTCTTATGGATAATAATAAATGAAAGAAATAAGAGAAAAAATGTCATAATGAAAAAAGAAAAGAAAATATTTACTAAACAATTTGTTACTACTGAACCAACGAAATATGGTCTAAGAAAGAAAACTTTTCAATGGATGTCTTTCGTTAATGTTGAAAAAATATAACGAAATATTTTGTAAGCATTTCGTAAAAATAAAAAAATAAAATACTTACTACTGAGCCAACGAAATATGGTTTTAAGTTTAGTGTCTCTGATTAAGTCAACCAATAAAGCAGAAAAAAAATCACGTGTAAAATTTGTGAGGTTTGAGTGGCTGAGGAATCAGGGGTTAGGGGAAAAACTGTGTTGCTGTTAGATATCTGACTCCATATTTTCATTACATTATTTTACCCCACGCTGACTAGCTGGCGAAATGCCTTGCCCAAAAAAAATCCCCAAAAAAATATACAAAAAGAAAAGATAGAAAGAGATAAGAGACAAAGATGTTTCTTTTATACTTTCCTTCGTTTACTGGGTTCAACAAACATTCTGTGGATGAGGGTTTTTTTCCTGAATACATTGAAATGGTTGAATACCACAATTAAAGATGACTAAATTCAAGGTTTTAAACTTATTATAATAAGTTTAAAACCTCGAATTTAGTCATTAGAAATAATTCCTCTCGCTCGATTGGGGTTTTGAAAAAAACCAATGTTATATATAAATTTAAATGTCCATTAGGAGATTGTATCTCTGATAATAATAATATATATGTTGGTTTAACCTCAACTACCCTGTCGAGGACACTTACAATACACCTTTCTGACACAATTTACTACCTCAGCATTTAAAAAAACATTCATGCCCAACAACACAACTACAAAAAATTCTAACCGACAACAAAACAGTATTAGAACAACAAAATAATAAACAAAAACTTCACATTCTCGAAGCAATACATATTAGAAACCTGCAACCAAGACTTAATAGAAACAATATTCCACCCAGTGCTAATGTACTTAAATACCTTCAGCTACTGGCACGAATTATAGAATTACATTTAAGAGCAAACATCATAATCTTCAACGGCAAAGACGCCCTTACACAGTAGTAATATGCTACAACAAAAGTTACATCACTTTTGTAATAGATCCTCCCCTGATGATGGCCAAAAGTCGGCAGAAATGACTACAG
>OY757917.1:51689722-51864722 GCA_963585895.1 Sepioteuthis lessoniana
CTAAAAGAACACCTTAAAAAAGTTGCGGAACATGTACGTCTTTTTCGATTACATAAAAAGCTAAGACAGCAAGAAATCATTGAGTCACTCCCTGTCAAATCAGGTAAAGGGTTCAAGACGACTCAATCATTGGAAAAAGCAATCTAAAAATTAGATAATAACTTGCCTAAGTCACCTACAAAACAAAGGCCATTGTTAATGTTTTAGCCAAGCGGGTAGGACTGGAATTGAGTCCAAAAATTACACATAACCATTGACAAAGGATAAACCAAAGATTTACTGAAGAGAACAAAAAGTTGATAACAGACTTTTATATAAATACAGATGTTGTGTGTACCATGCCTGGAATGCATGATAAAATGACAGTTTGGGAAAATGGGATCAAATCAAAATGCAGGAAATATTATTTAATCATGTTTTTAAAGGAAGTTTATGAGCTGTAGGGTTCAGTATATTTGCATCTCGGAGGCCAGCGAATGTGTTGTTGCTTAAAGATCAGCATCCAGACATGTGCAAATGTGAAATTCATGAAAATTTTCTTCTGAAAATTAAAGGTCTAGGAATTACCTATGATGAACACCTTTGGCCTAGCATTCTTTGTGATGACAGTCTTGATTTGACTTCTCCTTGTTGGAGAGGTATTTGTGTTAATTGCCAATTGAAGAATAAGTTCATAATAGAGAAAAGTGATGCTGATACAGTTTTTTGGAAAGAATGGATAAAAACTGAAACCGGACATCTGCGAATAAACCAAAAACAAGGGTGTGTAGGTGAATTAAAAGAAGATCTTTTCAGCAAATTTTCTTTTTTCAGAGAACATGTGAGAATTAAACGGATTCAGTCTACAGCATTTACGGAGGACAAAAAGAGGAATGATTGCCATGTTTTACAGTGTGACTTTGCAATGACATACAGTTGTGATTATCAAAATGAAGTCCCAAGTGCTTTGTGGTCTCGGAAATGCATTAATTTATTTACTGCTGCTCTGTATAGTAAGAGCCAAGTTTGCCAACCATTCTTAATAATCACAGATAGCCAAGAAAAAGGAAAAAAATCTGTCTTTACCTTTATAAATGCTTTGACAGACTACATTCAATTTGAAAAAGGGGACATGCTCATAATCTACACAGATGGGCCATCATTAGAGTTTAAAAACAGATACATCGTGAAACTGGTATCTATGTTATCAAAAAAAAATTCCAGTGCAAAGTTTCGTGGAAATATTTTGCTACATTACATGGAAAAGGTGTTGTTGATGGAATTGGTGGCTCAGCCAAATCTCTAGTGAGAAAAAGAGTCATGAATCAAGGTAAAAATGCTGTGATTGTACAAAACTCTGCTGATTTTTACAAAGTAGCAAAAGATGACAATTTATAATGGGAGCAACTGTTCTTCATATAAGTGAAGGACAAATTTCAGAGTTGATAAAAAAAAAGAAACCTTTGGAAAATATTAAAGATGCCTCAGTCATCAGTAAGATGCATGTTATTAGTTATTGTGATGGTTTGACTATAGAAATGTTCAAGACAAATTTAAGTAAGGATCCCTCATCAACTATTGTATATGAAGATGAGGATGTGGACAGAAGCAAGAAACTCAATGTAGGTGATTGGGCCTTAGTCTCCTAAGATGGGAAAAAATTCCCTGGTGAAGTTGTGTCAATTATAGATACTGATATAGAAGTATCAGTAATGAAGTATTCCAGAAAAGGCAAATGGTACTGGCCAGATAAAGCTGATATAATTGCATACCGACCTAAGAATGTGATCAGAAAACTGAGTCCACCAGTTCCAGTAGGAATGGTAGATACTGGAAGAAATCAGGATGCACTTTATCATTTTCAACCTGAAATTTTTCAATAAATAAGTCTATTTTATAGCATTGTATTAGTATGTTATTTATTATGTTGAAATCCATTGATTATTGAAGGTTTTGAAGTGATATTTTGGCATGTAACACATGCTATTATTTTGTTTGCAGTAATATACTAGCTTATAAACAGAAAGGATTTTTTCCTCAGAGGTTTTATTGAAGAATGAGAAAAAAAACGTTGATTAAGCATCACATGTGTTACATGGACACAGGGCTAACTTTATGAAATTTTCACGTAAAAATGATTAACAATAGAAACTCAGGATCTCAATTATTTTGAAATCTATATATGTATCAATCATGAAAAATATAATTAAACAAAATTCTATGTTATTTATTAGTAAAAATGAATGCCTGAAAAATAGGCAATTCTTTCATTTTCTGACTTAGATGGCCGATGTTTATAGCCTCAGCACAGACAACATAGAAAAGATCAGAATTGGAATTTTTTATTTTTTTGTAGTTTAGGGTGTTGTCTTTCAGAAAAAAACATAACAGTGCTAAAAATGTGTCAATCTGTAAAGTTTGCAATTAAAAATATCAAAAACAAAGTTTTCAAAAAGTATCAACTTGAATGACTTTTTTTAGCTGAATTTCTAGATTGAGTAGTGTAGTAATTAGGGGTCGCTTCAACGTCAGAAGGCTTGATCCAGGACTTTCTCTTTTTTTTCCAATATGTCGCCAACCACAACGCTAGAGTTTGCTACGAACACTTCCCAGTCTCTCTCATTAGTCTTGTAAGCATCCGAGATCTTGAGTTCTTAACACGATGTTAGAGCGGACGTTTCTCTTCTACACCCCCTCCCTGATCTCACAATCACATAAATGGCATGGAGATGGTGGTGGTCTTCGATGACTGCTTCTACATAAAATTGGATGAGATTCACATACTTCTTCCATAACTGTGTTCAGTGGGCCTCTCTCGTTCTCGGTATCATCACTGTCCGACTCTGCTTCCTCTAGTTCTGTAGAAGAATCGACTGGCTCTGTACCATACAACAGCATGCGCGAGTCACTTTCAGATAAACCATTACCGCCATTGTTTCCGAGGTGACTGATCTGTGCCGTGGGCGGAGGCCTCTGATATGCCATGGGATTCCATTAATAAGAACTGAATGCGGGCTGTAAATCCCCGTCACCATTCCCTTTTGGAATTGTGTCAAACACCGACTGTGTGGGGTCATCACCCAAACTGCATCTCCCACATTGTAGGGTCCAGAATCTACGTGCTCAAGCAGTGGTACAGTATCAATACCCTTTACCAAGACACAGTAGTTATATATGGCATTAGCTGGTGCTGTCAAAGCCATTGCATCATCTTTTGGCATCACATTATACCAATAAAATGCTTCCATGATGGAACAGCGCGTCCAAGCAGTTTAATGGTGCGATAACATCTCTCTACAATGCCATTTCCCGAAGGTACATAGGCGCACCGAAATCATAGTTGTATGCCCCAGTTCTCGGCAAACCTTCTGAAATCCTCTCCACTAAATGCTGTGCCATTATCAGTGAGTAGCTCAGCAGGTGGTCCTCTCTCGCTAAACACCGAATCCAGCTGTCGTATGATGCTAGCAGCATTCCGATGTTGCAATGGGCGTCAAATGGAAAACCTACTAGGGCCACAGTCTATCAAGGTTAAATAATGCTAGTACTCATAATGGGTTATGTCCATTCCCACCCTCCTCCAATTGTCATGCACATCCAATTTTCCGACTTTACAATGTACTGGCACTGGGTCTATGGACTGACACCTCTCACATGCTCTGACCACTGTCCGAACCGCTGCCTTTTAAACCGCCGGGCTAACTTGTCTAACAAAATATAGTGTCCACCTCACACCAGGATGTCAACTATGGCTCGTATGCGAGTGGAATCCTGCTCTTCCATGGAGGCAGCCCACACTGGTTCTGTCTCCTTCCGAAGTACGTCTAACCATCATTGAGGCACTCTGGTGAGCTGATCAGCTCGATTTGCCTGGGATCTGACGAGCTCTATGTCAATTGTTAATTCATACTCCACCACCTGTTCCTTGATAGTGCTAAGCCATCATCTCATTAGCATTTCAGACACCACTTTTGTGCGAATTCTAGCCTTTCCAGATAATACATCAGAAACCCATCGATGGGTTTTCAAGTGAAGTACAGTCACTTTCCATTGCAATACCAGGTTAATTCCCCTCAGCATTGCATCGAACTCTGCCAAGTTGATGTGTCTGTTTTCACGTGCCGGTCACAACCAACATGCATCCTCAATAAGTGATTCACCACTTTCTACAACAACGCCGGTGACCAAGGAGCTGGCGTCAATCCACACAGTGACTTCATTTCCCTCAACACACCAGTCACCTTGCGCTGGATCTTTGTGCCAATCACACAACTATATCCGATAGCATCTGAATCAAGGGCAGGTCTCCCGTTTCGTTGTCCCAGCCTGCTGTCACAGAGTTTGCACGCTGCCTCACAAATGCAGTTGCAACGCGGAGCCAACCACACACTGAAAGATGTCAATTTCCCCACACAGAGAAAAAATGCTCCGACGAGTGAGTACGTCAGGCAACATTGGAAGCTCACCCAGCGACACCATTGTAATTTTCAATGCTCCTCCATGACACATAAACCTAGTACGCGAGTACCATCCCTCAGCCGCTCCGGATCCTTACATGTCAATCTAAATTGTAGAAGATGGTCCCACACATGTGCAGCAGTGCATGCGCTCTTGTTGACAAATATATCATTAATATAGGAAGACATAGCCCCTTGAATAGTTTCATCTTGTGCCATCACCACATTTATAATGGATCGCATAATTATTGGTGCCACATTTAGCCCAACTCCCAAATGAGTGAGGCAAAATCTTTGCCCTTTATCTTGACTGTTTGAAAGGGCTACAACGACTTGTCAACATGGACATGCAAATAGGCCCAGCGTAAATCCAGCACAGCAACATTACATCCTTTCTGTCACCACTCTCTTAATTTTTGTGCACAAACATCCGCATTAGCTGTGTGTGTGCATCAACATATTTATTGAGCTCCCGAAAATCCATGACTGGACGGACTTTTTGTTTGTTTGCTTGCAAAACAGCCATTAATGGAATCAGGCCCTTGGGGCGGGGGCACATTTTTCTTCTGGGTACAGAATCATCCAGCCATTATCAATCCAAGTTCGGAGAGTTGCTTTGGTACTAAGTACTCAGTGGCCTTATTTTCCAGCTTGGAAGGCATTTGGTTCCCAGATCATTTCCATGATCTTTTTGTTCTGGTCAAATTCTGCATGGAAGTCAGGTTTGTCAATAGCAATGGCTGTGCACACAGGTCTGTCAAGTTGTGGAAAACTCACCATCCCATCTTTGGTCATGTATACTCCTCCCAGCTTCTTGATGATATCAAAACCAAGCAGCAGGTTGAACCCCAACAACTTTCCGTCTGCGACCAGTACCTCGACATCGATAGGACACCCACTGCCTATGTCAAGCTGAATACGCTCAACCCAAAAGCACCTTAGGGCTCCTTCACCAACAGTGAATACGTCCACCTTCTTCTTCTCCCAAGAATAACAAATCACTCTAGTTACGAGCGACCGTGAACAGCCCATGTCTAGTAAGGCCAATCTTTGATATCCATTAATACACACGATGACTGCAGGCAGCGCCTCATTCATATGGGGTTCGGGGAGCATGCCTATTCCCCTAGCTCGTTTTCCAGGCAGTTGCAGGATATATGACCTAGCACTTTGCCCTCGTAGCAACATATCTGGGGTGCCCGCTTTCCAGTGCCTAGTCTTTCACAATCTTTTGCCAAGTGATCAGGGTCGTAGCAGCAATGACATGATATGAGATCATTCAAGTCCCCACTGTCAGGTGACTTAGTCTCATCCCGCGCTGCTTGAATGGCTGCAACAGCCAATCCCGCCTCCATTATATTATCTTTCATGCTAGCTCATGCTCGAGCCAATAGCTGGTCGATCGATAGTCCATCCATGCAGGTTGAGGCACGAAGAAAACTTTTCATTCGGTCTGGCAACCCTCGCACAAACACGCATACCAGACCTTGGTCACTTATTCCCCCGAACAACACTGAATGCCATGAATCCATCAACAGCAAAAGCTGTATATAGAGCAGTCTTTATCCGGTCAAAATCCCTCTTATCTTCTTCCTTGAGCTCCTGGAAAACAGCAAAAGCACCGACCATCAGCCTTAAGGGGATTATAAGTTCCATATGTTTCACCTGGCACATCTTACAGACCAGCTCAGCCTTTTCCATCCATTCGACCACTGATGGTCCTGATGCAGAGCCATCGAACTCAGGGATCAGTTTGAGGTCAAATTTTCCCACGGTCATTATTGCCGAAATAGCTTGAAGTAATTAGGGGTTGCTTCAAAGTCAGAAGGCTTGATCCAGGACTTTCTCTTTTTTTTTTTCAATGTCATCGACTGCAACACTAGAGTTCACTATGAACGCTTCCCCGTCTCTCTCATTAGTCTTGTGAAAATCCGAGATCATGAGTTCTTAACACGATGTTGGAGCAGCTATTTCTCTTCTACATGTAGTACAATATACTTTGGTTCAGTGGAAGACAGACAAGTGACATCACAAGGATAAACTAAAAATAATCTATCCCTGTGAACTGAATAAAGTGTTAGTTAAAAATTCCCAGAAGTTTACCAAAAACAAGAGACATGTGAAGGTGGTCAGAGGTTACAATAGCAAAAACATTGTGACTATAACAACCAAGATGGGGACACTAGTCCAAGTATATCAGTCTACTTGAAAATTTTCAAAAAGTCACCAAATTCAACAAATGCTTGGTGAAAGATGAATAATAGACCAACCAAAATATTGGCACAAAAATAAAATAAAATCATTAAGAATAGTAAATACTTATAGGGATTAGCCTATTCTGGTCTTGTGTCAGATAAATAGGGTCCCTATTCACTAGTAATAGTTTAATAATTATATAGTAGATGCTCTTGTCTGCTGAGAAAATTTGAATCAAATTTTTTTTTTCTTTTACTTAAAGAATCATTCAAATATTTGCTCCAGACAAATCTAAATATCACCAAGTTTTGTGATAGATTAAGCAAGCAAGAAACCATATGTTGATTAATCTGACAAAAATCTCATGAAATATTAAGAGTCTGAAAATATACAATAAATTGATCTATTTGACAAGAAAACAGTTTTACAGCTTAATGCAAAACCCCTGAAACATGGAAAAAATATTAGTAGAATTATGTTTGTTATAACATTTTCCACATTTCTAATTTGTGATTTTGTATTCAGTAATAAAAGACAAATAATAATCTCTTTTGAAAAAGACTGCATTTTTCTCCAACTAAAACATGTTCCCAACCAAGTTTTGTTTTTGGAACAAAAGCTAAAATTTAAGCCTTTGTATAAACAAGTGCCCCAAATAATAGGTTATAAGAGAAATAAAATATCAGTGTTGAACAGGAATGAAAATCAAATTGCATCATCACTATCTGAAACCCAGAAGAATAATAGAGTTCTCACTACAATCTTGAAAATTTGAAAATACAACACAGTGCCACAAAGACAGAAATTGAGTCTCATGAGTTGCTATATAGCCTTAAATAAAACCATAGAATGGATGCATATACACATTAAATGCAATATACTACGTATCATAACTGGGCATTTGTAGAACCAGAAAAATGGTTTTAGAGATATACTTTCAAAGTAAGGAAGCATTCTTTCACTTACTCTAAACTTAAAAGATCAAATCAAATTTTGAATACATTTTATGAATTTAACAGAAAAAGAAATGTCTCATCTATAAACTTAATTGCTACAAAGATTCATAAAGGTTCTAACAGAATTGAAAATCTTTGGTAAACAGACAGCAATTCTTCAAGTTGTTAAAGTTATATAGCCTGAAATACAAAGCTTGAATAGCGCTCAGGAAGTACAGGTGGTGATGACCAGCAAAAACAAATTGATTACAATAGTAGATAATCAAGATAGACGAGACCCTTAGATCAAATTTTTATAAAGACTCAACAGTAACAAGAGTAATAAAAGCTGTAAGAAAAAAATGGATACAGAATGTCATTCTATAGTGATGGCTCTAAGTTGAAATGTTACAATTTGCATCGATCAAAACTTTTATTGGAAATAAGGCTGAAGTATCAAAACTTAAAAAGCTTCTAATTAGCAAAACACTCAGTCATTTCAAAACTTCAGAAGTATATCAACTTGTATTTCATGATACATCATTTTAAGTGTTCATCTACATTTCCTTGATTGCATGTTAGCCATTGAATAAAAGAACCCATGTGCATACACATGGATAAATAGCTTCTATCTGCAAGACCAGCGTCATGCAAGTATTTGAATACTCCAACAGTCAACATTCGATGCAATAAAAAAAAAAAAGGTAGTGTTACAAGGTAGGAATTCCAAAGACCAGGCTTGTCTTTTTTGCTGCATCCTACTTGAAAACTGAAGAAAATAATGAGATAATCCTCTTTTTTTTAATGTCTTTAAATAAGAATAGAGCTTACCTGCTTTTTTTTAAATTGGAAACTTTTCATTATTGCATGAAAATCTAAACAAATATGTAGCAGGCCTCAATCAATTTATCAAGAGAGAGATGGGGAATAGAGTAGGGGATAAATATTACGACAGACAATTGCAGAAGAAAAGAGAGAACCAAATTCAAAAGAAACTGAAGCTTGCATGTCAAAACATGTTGAAAAATGATTTGAAAAGTAATAGTCTGTTCAAATACAACAAATATAAAAATCAATACAAAGAAGGGAGAAAGAGAGAGAAGCTAAATACAACATGGATGAATAAGTGTTTATGGAAATTCTTACAAATAAGATATTTCCAGTATTATGGAAAACTTAGTACACAAAAAAAAGCATCAAAAGAACAAAACAAAATGGCCATAATTCATTTTGTTTTTAACATTAATTCTATTTATAAAATAGACAATGGGCTACAAATATTGTTAAAATCCTTAAAATAGCAAAGTTAAAATTTAGTTAAAACATCATAAAACTTTTTCTAAATTGATATTTAACCATTCTAAGCAACAACAACAAAAAAAAGATTTTGTTTGTTTGTTATGTTGCTTGATTGATTTTAATGACATATCAACCCATTAAAGGTAATTTTATACCTAGAGATTAGGGAATCTTGTTCATGGTACATTTATATTAACATTTTTTTGGTAGTTGTTAAAGAGATATTTTGTGATTTTTTACAATTATATGATACCAAGCATCCCTAATACAAATAATTAGCACACAATTCTATAATTGCAAGTATTCCTATCTGATACTAATAATTATATGGTATTAAGTAATTATTTCTATTCAATGATAGTTTGCACAGTTATATGGCTTTAAATAAGTAATGATAATACTATAGCTTCAAGTAACTATTCTTCATACAAATAATTTGCAGTTATATAGTATCAAGTAAAGATGGGCAGTTTAATCAAAGAACTTTTTTCAGTTTCATTTTCACACTGTGAAACCACATCAACATTTTTTATGAAAATGAAATCATTCAGTTTAGTGCTATCACTACTGAATGACCATATCCAAAGAAACCCTATTGCAGATTTTAATGAAATTAAATTTTATCAACACCTATAACATTGTAAGAGGGAAAGATTGAACAAAAATATGATAAAACACTTGACTGACCAGTTTTGGAAAATAAATAGGAAATCTATTTGTTTACAAATTAATGAAGAAGAAAAAAAGGAAATGCAATAGATATAGCATTTGGAAATCTTTCATATCAGAAAAAAAAGGGAAATATGACATGATGTCTGAAATCAGTTTTAGTTTTCAAAAAAATACATTTTATGGTAAAAATAGCAAGTACAAATAAAAAATAGTTGCCAGTTTCAACTTAATGTTAGATTTTATGAAGTTAGAGTTTTTGTAAGGGTGATTGTTTTCTGGTAAACCAGTACACCAATCACAAAATAAAGTTGTAAACAAGAAAAATAAAGATTTTCTTCTTTTAAAAATTAAAATTGTTCTTAATTTCAGTTTTAAAATGTGTATATTTCCAGATATGCGAGTCTCTAGTGTAAAATTGTTTTCTACAAATGAAATTGCTTCTATCTAGTGAATACACCTAAAATTAGATATTAAAGAATAAATTAAATCTTAGTTTCAGTTTTAAAATGTGTATGTATATTTTCAAAACTGCAAGTCATTTTTTTTTAACTCAGCCACTAGTGTTTGGTGGTGTTCTGCCTATAAAATTCTTCTAAATAAGGAAAATCAATTCATTATATTTTTACAAATATCTTTATGGTTTTATATAGCAAATACACTTAAAATTATATATTACAATGATTAAAATAGTTTTTAATTTCAGTTTTAAATGTTTATCAAAAAAGAATGTGATACTTGCAGATTTGGAAATATACACATTCTAAAAATGAAATTAAAAGCTTTTAATTATTTTTAATATTTAATTTTAGATGTATTCACTAGATAAAAATATAAATCTATTTAAAGGGGAAAAAAATAACTCATTGATTTTTTATTATTTTAAACATGAGGGGTTTCATTTTTTGGCTTTTTAAAAGCCATATCATAATCTAATTTCTGGAGAGCTATACCATTTTCTCTTTCAAATGTGTTGTCCGAAGCCACAAATAGAGATAGTTTATACAACAATTTCTTTTGTATTTTACCAATTTGTTATTACATATGATAGTTATTTATAGTTGACAAATTATTCAAAAGTTTAATCAAATTTAATCTAAGTCATGAATTCTATGATTTAATTACTTTTAAAACCTAAGAACTGACTTTAGGTGAACAATCCCAAGTCATGTAAAATCAAATCTAAAAAAAAAAAAAAAAAAAAAAAAAAAAAGATTTCACATTTTCAGCTATTCAAAACAAAATACCAATTACATATTTAGAAAGATTATTTTATTTTATTTCCAGACATACAAATATCTTAAAAATTGAACAAGAAATTGCAAGTGGAATGGACTAAGTTAAAAATTTGTCAATCTCAAACAAAATCAGATATCGACTGGAAATGCTATCATTGCACAAGAAAATGAATGGCTTCATTAGAAAGCAAAAATACTAAATTAAAAACCGTAAAACCAAATCAAAAACCCACAGTATCAAGGAAAAAAAAATGAAACCAATACCAAAACATAAATTGCCAAACCTCCCAACTCTAGCATCATGTATTCCTATCATCTATTATTAAAAATCATTCATATCAATGAATAATTTTTATATCTATTTCACTCATAGATGAGACGCTAACAAGAACTACATTAGAAAGGAACTAAGAGTAATGACAACGAAGGGGTATGTCACACAACTCCAGAAACAGAGCCTCAAAATCAGATGCAGTTTAATGACATATATAAGACAGCCCCTTTTTTAGGGTCTTACCGTCCAGTAGAGGATAGTCAGCATATCCCAAGCCCTGTTGACAGAACGGTTGTTTTTAAAATCAACCCAGCAAACAAATATTCACGGATACTTAAATGTTAAAAAGAATTTTTTAAATGTTCATATTGTGGACATGAACATGAAATAAAAAAGGAAAAATGCCCAGCATTTGGAAAAACTTTTACAAATTGCTTAAAAAAAAAAAAAAAAAAAAAAAAAAAAAACATTTTCAACCAGTATGCAAATTCAAAAATAAAAACATTCAAAGAGTTAAAGCAAAAAGTAAAAAGCAAAAACAAGAATGTAGGAAAAAATTGAACAAAAGAAAAAAATGGTTAAAATCAACAACTTTGATTTGGATACGCAAATGGATACCGACAGTAAGGTAACCCTTATATAAAAAAATTTCTGGCAACACATTGGAAAGCTAATTTTATGAAAGAGCAGTTTACAACTGCCAATTTGATGGGTCGGTCATAAAAACTTTAAGGTACTTTGAAGATTCCTTGGAGTTAGAAGATAAATTTGAAGTAATACCTATAATTGTTACAATTTGTAAAAAGAACCACAGACTTCTTGGAATAGTTGTGCTTAACACAAATTCTACCAAATTAATTAATGAGATAAAAATTTTTAAAACTGAAAAGTTAAAAAACTATAAAGTAAGTTTAAAAATTTAAGAAAATGTTACCCCCTATTATTACCAGTACATTTGTTGCCATTAGTAGTAGCAAAACTACAAAAATTAATAGAACAGGACTTGGTTGAACATGTTCCCCCTGGAGGTAGCAAGTTTTTGTAGTTTTAAGAAAGACAGATGGAGACATACGTAAATGTGGAGATTATAAAATAGGCGTAAATCACCAAGTTTGCTTAGATTCATATCCTATTCCTAATGTTGAAGTTGCATTAAAGGCACTGGCAGGAATGAGGGTTTTTACAAAAATAGATCGGAAAACAGCATACCACCAAATACCAATAGACAATAACTTCAAAGAAGTAAGTAAGAAAAGTTGGTGACCATAGTCGAGGGTGACCCGAAGGCTCCCTTTTCGATAGCTACTACACCAAGGTGTAGGGGGGCCGCAACTCCTTTCCCTGGATTGCTCCACTTTACCTTTGATACATACCTTATAATGCTGAGTGTTAAGCAAGGTAGTATCAAAAGTACCATTTTTTGAGTCTTTGGTATGACTCGACCTGGGATTGAATCCAGGTCTCCTGGGCCATTGGTGAACACTCTAACCATTATGCCAATGTCCAGTGAACAACGATGAATACACCAATAGGGTTACTAAAATGGAAAAGGATGCCATATGGAATAAAAAACAGCAAGCGCTATATTTCGAAGGGTCATCAAATAGGTTTTAGAA
Source organism: Sepioteuthis lessoniana (assembly GCA_963585895.1). NCBI lineage: Eukaryota > Metazoa > Mollusca > Cephalopoda > Myopsida > Loliginidae > Sepioteuthis > Sepioteuthis lessoniana. The sequence goes on from OY757917.1 coordinate 51,702,386, forward strand.
GTTATAAAAAATATGGTTTGTTACCAAGACAATATATGCATAGGGACTACTGATGAATATGAATTAAAAAAGAAAACCAACATCATTTTAAATAGATTAAGAAACGCTGGAATGGCCATTGTGTGGACAACCACTAGAGCCCAACAATTTTTAATAGGAAAAAAAATCCAAGAAAAGAATTACCCAAAGTCACAACATTGAGAATACTAAGATGGGCAATGTAATTAATAGCATTTGACTTTGATATAGAATGTCAAAAGAAATTCAATTTCACACTATCAAGATTGCAATTTTACAAGGAGTCAAAAGATAAAACAGAAAAAGAATTCGAAGAAACATTTTTACACTGGGTAGAGACTGATGTTTTCTGTTTAGATAGAATGGCTGCGGAAACTAGACATGATCCAATACTAAGTAGGATAACATCGAGAATAAGAAAAAACATATCGGGAAATTGTTCCAGGGCAGAAAGACCCTACAAAGAAATAGGACATAAATTAACAATAAAACATGGAGTGGTTTGTAATGGGGATCTGATAATTACCCCAGAAACACAAAGAAAATTGGTGATAAAAAGTGCACATGATAGATAGATATATATATATATATATATATATATATATATATATATATATATATATATATATACACTGTGGAGTAGCAGCCACACAAAAAAGTATAAAATTAGAAGCATGGTGGCCGGGAAATTCATGAGATGTCGATGAATATATAAAAAGATGTAAAAAATTAAAAAATTTTACATGGACTACTTTACATACATGACCCAGAAAAGTGGAGCCATGGAGTCATGTGCATATGGATCATGCATACATTACTGGAGTGGGACTCTTATTAATACTAGTAAACTCTTTTTCAGGTTAGCCTGAAATAATCTGTGTGCCAGACAAGAAAAATTCTATGATAAAACAGATTCTAAGGAACATATTTACCAGAAATGGCATCCAGAATTTTGTGACAAAGATTTTAGTTTATGGTTGGAAAAATAGGGTGTAAACCGTGTAAGACTGCCATATCACACTCAATCAAATGGGTTAGCAGAAAGAATGGTGCAGACCATAAAAACGTAACTAAAAGCATGTTCTCAGCAAAAAGAAAAAAAATACAAGTTTTTCTACCAAGGCTGCTTTTAAGCTATTGCATAATACCACATGCCAGAAGACTAGAAAGCCCATCAGCTTTAATGGGAAGGTAAATTAGAACTCCACTAACGATGTTGTATTCCACAAATAAAAAATTTGATACAAAAAGAATCAAATCTAGAAAGGGCAGAATTTATCATGCAAAAAGGCCACAATACAGCTATAATAAATAGAGAAAGGGGAGCAGTGTATTAGCCCATGCAGATCAAATAAGATACCAAAGCTAATATGAAAAGCAAAATGATGAAGAAATCTCTTAGATTGCTTCCGTTCATGATTTATTAGAACAACCTTTACAGAAGGAAACGTCAGAAGACAAAATAATGCATGATCAGGTGGGCCAGAATGAGTTTGAAAATTCAGATGAAGATCAAATAATACAAGACAACCCTGATTACACCTCAGTGTGGGACAGATCTAGATCTCCCTGAGAAAGAAATACAGGAGAGAGACAAAGATCAAAGTAATCCCAAAAATGAAATAATCACTAGAAGTACAAGACTTACTAGGGGCATAAAACCTATACATTTCAAGGGGATATAGTGATACTGGCAAATTAATCTGCCTAATTAGCATAAGTGTAAGAGAGAGCCTATATAAATCTCTCACTAAGAATAACTGGGGAAGCTTTATTAGCCACTAACCAGTGCTGACCTTTCACATCACAACAGAAGTACTTAGTGTATTTGTTAATTATCTGATAAATCAAAATCTGGACCTCATTGATAAAGTTTTCTTCACTATCAGATGATCACAAGTTTGACTGATCACAGTCAATAATAGTCACAAAATTATTCAATAACCTATTTCAGCATTTTGATGAAGGACAAAAAATTGAAATGTTTCTCACCCCTTAAAATTTGGGCTACAAAATACTGAAAAAAAAAAAAAGAAAAGTATATAATATACACTGCTTTTTTAGAATTTGTAGAAGTTAAAATTTAATATTTCTCTACTTTTTATCCTCTTTGAAGGGACTAGAAATAATTAATACAGTTTACGAATGTTTTGAAACACAATGTTTATGCAGCATTTAAAGTGAACACACAGGCATATTCACAGAAAAAAGCAACTGACTTGTGACAAAAATAAGCTCACACTAGGAAAAACAAAATTAAGAACAAACACACATATCCAATGGATATTTCTTTGTGTCTACTTTTTGAGTAAAACACATGAACTCTGTTTTGTCTGCATTCACATGGAGGCTAATGCCACCTGCTGCCAATTCAAGACTATGCCGCAGGGATTCAGCTTGAGTAGGTGTATTTGTTGCAGCCATCATGCTAAACCATAACAAAAACGGATAAGGGTTGCGCCGTGCATCATTTGTCAGAGAGAGACTCGGAATTAAATCAGAAACAAACAACTTAAGGAAGAGAGCATCCATTCTTTTCCACCCCTTCTTTTGATTGGTTTTGGCATTATTTCACTAAGTGCCCGGATGGGTAGACTTTGGCCTGAATAAATGGAAAAAACTTCGGCTGATCAAGGAAGAGGCAGTTTGTCCAAGTAGTGAGACAGAAACAAACAGACGAAGCGAAGAAAAAAAAAAGAAGTGGGAGAAAGAAGAAGAAAGGAGACGAAAGATTATTCTGCCAGTAAGCATTGGATTTAATTGCTGACCCCCCACCCTCAACAAAGTTTTTTTTTAAGCTATTTCAGCATCTAACGTGCAGCCAAGTAGTATTTCAACCTCAGTGAATCGTCTTGTGGCCATTTGCATTTTTTTATCATTATTAACGGGGGGGGGGATTGAAAAAAAAAAAAAAAACAAGAGTTACTTGAGGTCATGAAATATTAACATCGTAGGCACAAAATGGCAAATGCCAAGTTTGACCTCAAACTCATCCATGAGTTCGACGGCTCCACTTCTGTGGTGGATAAAACCAAGAGGGTGGAGCTGACTTGTCACTTATGTGGGGACAAACAGGTTGAGCTAGTCATTCCACTGCAACTAACAGGAGGCGCTCTAGACATCTACCAGCAGTTAAGTGACAATGAAAAGGCCAATTATTGGGCCGACCAAGGCTGCACAATACAAAGCCTTTGTGATGGACCCTTGCACAACGTACAAACGCCTTACTACCTAGACATAGTGGATGTCTTCTTTGTGGCACTAAAGAAGCTGGCAGTTCTTTTTGGAGAATTACCTGTATGGACTTTTGTATACACGTTTGTGGCTGGACTCCTGGCTCAGGTGAAACAACTATTGAGGGTGTCCACAAGCATCAAAGCAATGCCGACTGAGGAATTACTTAAGCACGCATGGGCCATCATCAGGGATGAAGCAGGGAGCCGGTTGTAATGGCCATGCAGACAGCCCAGAGTGGCCATACAAATCCTCTCAGGATGAACCTACGAGCCAGAGTAAATTGCTTCCATTGTGGACAGATTAGTCACATCATTAAGGATTGCACAGACAAAAGATGAGGGCACATACACTGCTTCCAGTGTGGCAGGATTGGACACATGGTCTCAAACTGTCTGGGAAACAAGCCAGGGGACAAGATGTCAGTGCCACTCTGCTCCCCAGACAAGACGTGAACAAGGCACAAACAATCATCCAAGTACACATTGACCAAACACCTTGCTTGGTGCCTCTTGATTCAGGCTGCTCTTACACCATAGTGACTGCAAGGCTGTGCTGCACCTGGAGCAAGAGGAGCATTAAAATAACAACCATAAATGGCAAGATACAGGTGTGCTGTGGGGTAGGGTCAGAAATGATCTGTACTGACTCTGGTGGATCTGCTAAAGTCAATGTGTTGGTGATGCGGAAAGACATACTGGGCTTCGACTTACAGTTCGGATACAACATTATCAAGGCACTGGGTGGTGTCCACATCAAACAAGCTGGAATTGTGCAATTCCTGAAGTCCCTGGTATGTACCGCACTTTGCGCCGATCAGCCCAACTAGAATTTGACCAACACCTGAGGATCTGGACTGCCTCTTGGAAATGGACGGACAATGAGGCGCCAACCAAGCTACGGATCAGCGTCAATGTACCCTATACATTAGGATCGCATACAAACAGGAGCTGGACACTTGGATCAAAGATGGCTGGTTGACCCCATACTAAAACCAAAAGCTTTGACCTCTCAGAGGTTTGATCCCTTTAATGGCAATTGTACAATCAAGCAAGTTGAAGGTGCAACCATTCATAGACTACCGAGAGCTCAACCAATACATTGAAGCTTACACAGCTAATGTCGATGTATGTGCAAGTAAGTTGCAGAAGTGGCACCAGAAGGGATCAAACATGTCCTTGCTGGATTTGAGGAAGGCCTATCTGCTGGTGCGGGGTCAACGAAACTTTGTGGCCATTTCAGATGGTGGTGTTACATGGCAAAAGGTAGTCTGACCAGACTGAGTTTTGGCTTGAATATCACTCTGCAAATTATGAAGACCAACGTTAGTGCTGTGCTGTCCCAAGAGGAGACAGTCGAAAAAGCAACGTTGGCATACATCGATGACATTTACATCAACAAAGATGTCAGCCCAGCATCGCACATCTGAGCAAAATTGGCTGAGTTTGGCCAGGATTGCAAGGATCCAGAGCAGCTTGAAAACAAAGCACGTGTACTCGGCCTGGACATCTGGGGGAGGAAGGCACCCTACAATGGAAACGGGTAAGTGTGGTTCCCAGCATTCTTGAAGTTCTCAGAAGGTGGACTATTTTTTCCCTGCGGGGAAAATTTGTGGGGCACCTGCCAGTGTGTGGCTGACTTTGTTGCAGCAGTGGGCGAATGCAGTAACCTCAGGATGGGACAATCAAACAAGTGATGCCCTCCTTACCTGAATGATTGCAGAAAGTGTTGAGTGAGCGACACACAAGGACCCTGCCCAAGGAGAGTGGTGCGTCAAGAGGAAAGAAATTAACGTATGGGTCGATGCCAGTTCATTGGAATTGGGAGTCCTGTTGGAGAAGGAAGGGGCCATGTTGGAAGATGTGTGTTGGTTGCAGCCAGCAAACAATGCCTGATAAGTTGGATGCTGTGGTATAAGGCATCAACCTAGCACTACAGTGGCAGGTAAAGAGGTTGCACCTGCACACCAACTCCCTTTGTGTCTACCCCTGGGTGTCCGACACACTGACTGGAAAGCAAGAATACACACCAAGACAGCAAATGAGATGTTGATAAAGCAGAGACTAAAGAGTCTAGTCTTAGAGTATGACCTAACAGTCAGCATAACACTGGTCGCATTGTACTGCAACCTTACCAACCAGTTGACACGAGTAATCCACAAATAGTATGTTGCCGTGAAGATGGGTGCCAAGCCCAGTGGTCAAACCTGCGCTGCCACATCAGTAGAAAAAAGACATCCACATGAAGAACAGACATCCAGGCATCAAGAGGACACTGTATTTTGTGAGACACGTTGGCCCAGCAGCTGCCAAGAACTCTGAGATGTGCCAGTCAATTGACCTAGCACCACCGCGATGGCGAAAAGGATGACTAGAAGCAAGTGATGCATGGCAAAGGGTTGGAATGGATATCACCCATTATGGTGGCAACCACTTTCTTACCCTCATCGCCTATGGACCCACACATTTTGCGATTTGCCACTGGCACAGCCAGACTCGGCAAGCGTTCTTCAAAAACTATTTCCGTCTTTTATGAACAAAGCACACCAGAGGAAATCTTAGCTGACAACAACACTGCCTTCTGCAGCCAGCAAGTAAAGCAGTTTCTGCATGAATGGAGGTGTCCAACTACAGCTGCAATGTGTGTATGTACCATCAGTTAACAGTATCGCAGAAAGAAGTCACAGCAGCATCAAGAGGATTACTGCTAGGAAGTAGTGCACAATTGCAGAGGCAACATACTGGTACAATTTTACATCGAAGGACAGCGTGTCCCTGGTAACCACACCCACTAATGCCATCTATATGTACTGGGTTTGAGCAAAGGGAATTGACGTTGTGCAGTCACCTGACGACAAAGAGGTTTGCAGGCCATATGCTGTGGAGGATCCTGTCTGGATGAAACCCCAGACAATGTACCACCAGATTCAAGTGTGGACAAGTGACTGGTGTGGTCAGTCAGCTATCTATTTGGGTCAATGGAATCCCACATCATGTATGCAATTTCCGCCCTGCTTTGGAGATGGGCCATTCAGCAACCGATGAAAGTGATGAGTTGTTTGGTGACAAGCTATTAATGGATTGCGTCAGTTGTTCCTCCAAAAATGTAACCACTAGCTCGTCAGAGGATTCAGATGTTTGAGACTGTGGAGCACGTTCCACTTCGAAGGAGCATGTGAACCAAAAGGGCACCTCCGCCCTGCATTATGTGTGATCAAGAGATCAGAGGTGAGTGTAGCAGCCATCATGTTAACCCACAACGAAAACAGATAAGGGTCGCATCTTTTGATTGGTTCTGGCATTATGTCACTAAGTGTCTGGATGGGTAGGCTTTAGCCTGAATAAATAGAAAAAACTTTGGCAGATCAGGGAGGAGGCAGTTTGTCCAAGTAGCGAGACAGATGGACAAAGCAAAGAAAGAAAAGAGAAGAGGGAGAAGGAAGAGGAAAGGAGAAGAAAGATTCCTCTGCTAGTAAGCATTGGATTTGATTGTTGACCCACCTCAACAAAGAATTTTTTTACTTCAGCTATGTCATCTGCGTAGTCTGCATCTGTAATAGTTTATGCGAGGTATAATAATTAATACTTTTATTATTTAACTACTTTTTTTAAATTCAAAATTAGCTGTTGTGATTCTTTTCAGAAAAAAAAATATATCAAAGAAGAAAAATTCGGCAGATTTGAGAAAAATTGTCAGAAAAAAAAAATGGATTTGCACTTCTGTTTGGTGCAATGGCAGTAAAGAGTGGTATATTAAATGAGGAAGATTGGAAAGTAGAGGTTAATCTATCATTCTTCTTTGTCCCAGTGATACTTACATTTGCAGGTATATAGGTAGATACTATGGTATTCATATATATAAATAGACAGAAGCTTTACCAAACTATCTATTGAAGAAAGGTTGAAAAGAAGATCAGCTGGTATCTTACCTAACAAGATTAGTAGAGGTAAGCTGAAAAAAATCTAGCAATCTAGGCAAGAGAGAATTAAAGCAAAGTTCTCTTTAATCATTAAGTATGGTCAGATTAAAACTAAAACCTGGATTTGATAATTAGGAAGTAAGCCAAGTGATTAAATCATGGAAACATATCAATGCATAAACATCAAATTCTCATAGGATTTGATGAAATCACAAACAGGTTTTTTCATCACTTAGTCCAAGCAGACAAATAATCTAGAAAGAGATTTAAAGTACATTCAAACTAATTATTCATTAATTTTTTTCCTATTATAAAGTATTAAAATAAAAATTCTCAAAGTGAAAAAAAAAAAATTAATAATGTATTTGTATATTAAGAATAAAATGTGTGCATGTACAGGTCATGTAATCTGACCAAATGAGCAAGTAATAAGAAATTCCATTATGCTAATAAAAGGCATGTTAGTTGCCCTTCTATGAATGAATAAATAAATAATAATCTCGCAGAAATTTAAAGTTATTTTTTCACAGGTAATAACTAAATAGACAACACTACTTACTCTTTTACCATTTCTTTTTCCTCTCACACAACTTTCTAAACTTCAGTCTCCCCTCTTCATATTTTTTATTCTTATTTTCTTCATTTCTCTTTCCTTCCAACTTGACCTCACTTTCCATGCTTTCTTTCTTTCATTTGCTCTAATGATTTAAAAGGATTTCAGTCAACTGATGCATTCCCAACTCTCCAATAAAACTGATGCTATCATCTCAAAACTATAAACAAGCAGAACTTCTGATCTATGTGTAAATACATGTCTTATGACGAGAACAAATCTAGCAAACAAATAAATTATCATCTAAAGTCAAACCTCTTTTACTGCATGAAAGGACAAATTGATGGAAACCAGACAGTTTTAAAAATAAGAAGCTACAAATTACTTGACCAACCTTCTATCTTGGAGACTTCACACTGTTATTAGCAAAATGAAAATTTAAAGACATTTAAGGAAAATATTAACACCATGAGTTTCAAACAAGATACAGTAATTACGAATTGCTAACCAACTCTACTCAAACTAATTAAATGCAATAACAACAAAAGTCTCTAAAAGTAATTTAGCTGATAACTCTAAGATCAAGTACAGATAGACCTTAACTAATCTAGCACTATTAGAGCCAAAAACATGCTGGATTGGTGAAAAAACTGAATCAAAGAAGAATGACCTATAAATACGAGGATCATTAAATAAGTTTCCAGACTTTTTCGTATGGGCACTTTTATTGATAGTACACACGTGAAACTCTAGTCCCCTTTGAAGTAATCTCCTCCAGCTGCAATGCACTTGTACCATTTTAACAACTTCTGGAAGGTCCCATAGAAGTCCTCTTGTGTGAGCGTGTCAATGACCTTCGTCACAGCCTCTTTCATCTCCTCAATTGTCTTGTAACGACAGCCTATGAGCTTAGGGAATAACCAAAAGTCACAGAGAGCAAGGTCTGGACTATAGGGAAGGTGACGAACTGTCTTGATGCCCATCTTGCTCAAATAGTCTGTGACAAGGATGGAGTTGTGGACTGGTGCATTGTCCTGGTGGAAATGCCACTGACCCGATTTGAAGAGTGCTAGCCTCTTCCGACTCAATCTCTTCCTGAACTCCCTTAAAACCTCAACATAGTAACCCTAACCCTAACTCTTTGGCCAATCAACTCTGGTGTATTGACTTCCTTACTCCTCCCACACCTGTCGTCATCCCTCACAGACTCCCTGCCTTCCTTGAATCTCTTATGCCACTCAAAAACTGATGCTCGATTCATGCAAGATGCTCCAAAAGCAGTCTGAAGCATTCCATACGTTTCTGTGGCGGCATTTTTTCCAAGTTTAAAACAGAATTTTATTGCATATCATTCTTCTTAAGTGTCCTCACGTCCAGATTGCATTTTTGAAATTCACCAGCTATGACAATCAGGCTTTAGTAGGGTGTATTCCAATTCCTGCTGTAGCTGTTCATTTGAACCTGAAATCATAAAAACTGGTCAGTCATCTATAGCAATAACATATTGAATTTTCAAGAGTCTACTGTACAAAAAAAAGTCTGGAAAATTATTGAATGCACCACATTATAGCTAAACACCTCATCATACCTTTGAAATATCATAACTCAGTACAAGTTAGATAAGAGAACAGAAATACTAAATGCAAAGCAAGAAGTAACGTACAGTTTCTGTGTATCCTAAAATGGAAAAGAACTAAATTGTAACTTTTACTTGTCTAATTTTTTGAAAAATTCAACCTATTTTTAATTGATGATGTGCAGTATTTTCACTTCAAAGTATCAAATGCACTTCCTTTTTTTCACTGAGACCATAAATGAGAGCTAAGAATATTATCAAATGCAAGAAAAAAGCAGGAATAACGTGTTCATGTTTACAAAAGTGCACCAACAAGTGAATAGATCAAATGCAATCTAAACAATGCAAAGTAGATAGGTGCAAGTGGCCTGGAGAAATTTAAATCATGGCTGAATGGTTGTGTTTTATGGCATATCAACCCCTACAAGGGTTATGTAATACCAAATCTTGTTCATATATATATATATATATATATATATATATATATTAAATATATATGATTTGTAAACAAATAGTTTGTAGATAACATTCTTAAACAAATCAGAGCTCATTTGTTTGCACACAGTTAAATGCTTTCAAGTATTACTATCTAATGCTAATATTTTTATTTGCAAACAGAGAAGTGGTTTCAAGTATTACTATTAAACACAACTAATTCGATTCAATATTATTAATTCATTTGCACACAGTTAATGGTTTCAAGTATGGCTATTTAACACTAATTATTCGATTTAAGTGGTTTCAAGTATTACTATCTAATACTAACAATTCAATTTGATATTTATCATTTGTTTGCACACAAATGGTTTGAAGCATTACTATCTAATACTAATAATTATAATAAAAGTAAAGTTAGCGACCATAGTCGAGGGTGACCCGAAGGCTCCCTTTTCGATAGCTACTACACCAAGGTGTAGGGGAGGGCGCTACTCCATTCCCAGGATTGCTCCACTTTACCCTTGAACCGTACCTTATAATGCTGAGTGTTAAGCAAGGTGGTATCAAGTTCCATTTTTAAAGTCTTTGGTATGACTTGACCTGGGATTGAACCCAGGTCTCCCGGGCCATTGGCGAACACTCTAACCGCTGGCCACCGGTTATTTTAGAATAATTATAATAATACTGGTAAACGATTAAACAGTTCTATTTCTAACAGTTCTAACAAGTACAACCACTCCACATCAATGACGGGATAGTCCACATTCCCTAGAGCTCCAGAGAATTTGAGTAATATGTAGATAATAAACATTTTTTTAATTATCTACATATTACTTAAATTCTCATTATATTAGCATATATGCATGATGTAACTAACTTAGAAAAAAAAAATTGCAGGATTTCTTTTTTAGAGCAATACACATAGTAAATGTTCTGGGTGAATAAATCAATCTTTAGTTCACTTTGTAACTGAATGATTATTTTTTTTGTGATCTGCATTCAAACTGAACTTTATTTTTTAATCATGCAAAATCTCAATATAGCTGGAATAAGTATGAAATGCTTAGAATCCTTCACTCCTCCCTAAGTAGAAGTCTCAATATCATCATGGACCGCTGTTACAATCCAATAGGTTCATAGATCATTCTGTTACTAATAAAATTAATACAATTTCTAGTGAGCAATTTCCCAATATTTTACAATGAAACCAAAGCCATTTCCAAGCCAAAACTTGAAGAATAAAATGACAAACAACACAATGGTAATGACAAATCAGTTTTGATCAGTGATCAAAAGAATCATAATACAAAAGGAAGAGAAATCAACTTCTCAGCATTTAATAATACTGGCCTGCACTAAAAATCTGTTACACAGGTCAAAGGTTTTTCAAGTGATATAAGTAAAGTTGGTGACCATAGTCAAGGGTGACCTGAAGGCTCCCTTTTCAATAGCTACTACACCGAAGTGTAAGGGAGGGCACTACTCCTTTCCCTGGATTACTCCAGCAAATCAAGTGATAAATGATCATCATTTTATACTGAATTTTAAAAAAACCATTCATTGTGTTTGGTCAGGTCTGGTTTTTAAGAAGTGCTTGAATACTTCACAAGTTGTACACAATAACACTTGTCACAGCTGATCATGGGTGCCTGATGTTTAGTATAGCATATAACCACAGTGGGCGCATGCAGCTCTTCATTGAGTCAAGTGCAGCTACCATTAAAATTTTAGTCTTATTTTTTTCCCTGAACCATTTGTACTACACATGTGCCCAAACCATAATTGCCAATCCACACATTAAAGAGGTTGTAGCGGTAGTTGGAATTCAGCGCTCTTGCATATAGCACGCATGTACTACAGGCATTTATACTGCTAGCACTATTTTATACTTCAGCCAATTTGTGAAACAACAATCCGCGCAGAATTTTCGGCTATGTGGGTGGTCGTGTATGTCAGTTTTCCTATTTAAATATACATAAATTTTTTTTTATCATTCTTTTAACATTATTTACAAGTATAATTTTTCCAAGCAGTAAATTAATTTTGTTTCAATTTCAGATTTTGGGATTAAATCTATTAAAATTTTTTAATAACATGGCTATGGAAAATATCAGTAAACGAAAGTGCAAAGACAAAAATAGAAACTTTCAAGAAGAATGGTTTGAAAATTATGGTTTTATTGATAATAAAAAGTCGTCATGTCTGATTTGTAATACTACAATCAAAAACTACAAAGTAGCAATTCACATGGATATTATGAAACAAATCATCCCCACTTTTCAACTCAACATCCACTCAATTCAAAATTACAAACCAAGAAACTTAAATCTCTGCAATCTGGTCTTTTTAAACAAGGACTCTTAACTTCATTTAGTCGTGTGAATGACAAAATAAGTGAAGCTGGGTTTTTTGTTAACTCGTAATACTGCTCATGCCAAACATCCATATGGAGAAGGAGAATTCATTTAAAAAAACTTGGAAAAAGTGGTTAAAATTTTGGATCCAAAACCAGATAATTTGATTGAACAAGATTCAAAACCAGATAATTTGATTGAACAAGTTCCCATGTCTTACCAGACAACTGAGTGTCATATTGGCACAATTAGTAAAAATGTTGCAAATAATTTGATATGTGATTTTCAAAATTGTAGAACATTTAGTTTAGCTCTCAGGCTGTTCCACAATTGGCCATTTTTATCTATGTACATCCAGACATAATTATGAAAGAAGAAATGCAAGATCTAGTAGCTTTTATTGAAACAAATCACAGTATCATTGTTAGAAATGCATTTAATGAAGTAATGAACAGGTTTGAATTGCCTCATAATAAATTTGTAAGTGTTGCAACTGACAGCACCTTCATAGGTCTTTTAAACAATGATCCAAAATTTCAATGTTTTTTACTACTTCATTGCATAATTCACTGAGAGCATTTTGTTGCGAAGTACTTCAAATACAAAAATGTGTGCAAGATTGTTTTGCAAATTGTGAATTTAATTCAAACAAATGCCAAAACACACCAAGTCAAAAACTTTTTAGATGAGTAGCAAGTGAATGACAAAATAGATGAATTGCCCAGTGATTTATCCTTATACTATGTTGCGAGATGGCCGTCAACTTATATTTTGAGCCATTTTGTGGAACTCCTAAATCCTATCATAACATTTACAAAAGAAAAAGGCAAAAAATAGCCAGAATTAGAAAATCAAATTTGGCTTTCTGACAATGTTCCTTACAGATATGCTAGATCATTTGCAATTACTTAATTTGGCTTTACAAGGAAAAGAAAAAATATTACCGATTTGTCAGTTTTGAAGCTAAACTTTGATTATTTGTTTATGATTTTGAGAACAAAATATTTAATCATTTTCCACAAGTAAAAGCATATGTAATTAATACCAAAGAAGAAAAGTTAGATGAATATAAAGAAAAACTACAAGCATATTTTAAAACATAGGTTTGAAGATTTGGAAAGTTTTAAACCCATTTACTTGTGACATTACTGAAGATGGATTTCCAATTTCTGAAATAATACTGTCTGACTGACAGTCACTGATGTCAGTAGTTACAAACTTCCAGGGAAACCACCTGAGTGCAGAAAATGAGAAGAAAATTGAAGAGCTACTGAAGAGTTTCTGCCAACACAAAGCACAAATGTCAGTCAAACTGCACTTGGACTATTTTCCAAAGAACTGTGAAGATATTAGTGAAGAGCAAGGTGATTTCTTTCACCAAGACATTCACATTACGGAAAAGTGCTACCAAGGCTGGTGGGATGTAAACTTTCTCACTGACTACTGCTAGTGCTTGAAAAAGGATAAGGTAGCTTCCGAGCACAGGACAAATAGCTTCTTTTGTGTATTTTTCGGGCACAATGTGAGCTTTCTACGAGTATATCAGCCCTAAATTTAGCATTATTTAATTCAACAAGAAAATAGAGTTATAATACTGTTCTACACATTTCAAGTAAGAGCTTGTATCTTAAAAATTTGATCTGATTAGAAAAAATGAGAATGATTTTTTAATTCAGCATAAAAACTGCTTTAAAATCAGTCATTACATATCCAACCTTGAAAATATTGCAGGCCAGTGCAATGTAATCATACATAAATGGTAAACAATGAACTCAGAATTCCATAAATAGTTGTGAAGCCTATTTCTATCTGTCTTTCTAACCTGGCAAATAACAAATAATAGAGTCAAGAAATAAACATGACTAATTCATCTTAAATTTGACAAATAAATAAAGAAATCTAACTATGAAACTTCCTTTTTTTCCAAATCAATGATAGGTTTAGCTATAGACATGATTTCTAACATTTCAAAACAAAATTTTAAGTAAACTGTTTTGCATGAGAAACATTTCTTCTAGTAAACAAATTTGTTAATAACTTTAAAAACAAATACTACTGAACTCCAAATAATAGGTCAAACATTATGTACTTTTGAAATAAATAGAAAACAATTCAAAAGAGCTAATGTTAGAATGATTTGATTTGGAGGCTAAAAGAGTAAGAGAGATTTTAAATTGAGAAAAAGAAACGACATCAAATTATTTTTATCTAGATTTGCCATGATTGAATGATGAATAACTTGCTTAACCTTCTGTTATTTTATAGCTCTTCAATTTCTCTTAAATACACTTTGTCTAAGCATTGTTCATCTTATTTATATAAATTCATTTAACATTTTCATATGGTTTATTGATTCAATACAAAATAATATAAGCCTTAATTCTTTTTATGCGAATTTGGAGTCTGTTTAAATTTCACCAAAATTTTACTATTTGGAGTAAAGCAGCAAAGAATTCTTTAAATTTTGTAAAGTCAATCACAACTCATTTTGTTTTTCAATTGGTTTCATAGCTGAAATGGTCTGTTCTCATCTTTATTTGGTTTAGAACTGGTAGATATAATTCCAAGCAGTTTTTACAGGGTAATAATCACCAGAAATTAATGATGTCAAATGAATATGAGATTGAGGGAATTCATCAAATTTCATTTACAAATAAAGAATTCTTTCAGGTACAAGTATCAAAAATAAAAAATAATAAACACTGGAATGTAATGCATCACATTCCTATCTAATACTAATAATCTATACACAATTATTTGGTTTCAAATAACTATTTCTATTTAATAATAATCATTAGTTCACAAATAGTTATATGGTTTCAGGTAACCAATAATAATAATAATAATCCTTAGTAAACAATTATAACAAGTAACTTTTCTTAATACAAATGATTTACATACAAATTATATGGCATCAAGTATTTCTATATAATACGAATAATTTTCAAACCAATATCTGACCCATAGATGAGACCCTAACAGATCAGAATTGACATAGGAATAATGACAATGAAGTGATACTCTCCACTCCCAAGAGCTTCTGAACTGAAGCCTCACCATCATATGTCATACCCTGGATAATCCTTTTCTTTGGGTGGGGGGTCCTACCCCTCAGCAAAGGGTACTATCAGCATATTCTAAGCTCCACTAACAGGCTAGTTTAATGATCAATCCAATAAATAAATACATTCATGGAGTAACAGTTATTGTCATAGGAAATAGACACAGCAACCAAAGTCCAAATTCTGGACGAGATTGTTTGCATTTGAAAGTGCTAACACATTTGAGAAAGGTATGTATCTAACTATTCTTCTTCCAGCTATGGATAAATAGTAGGTCAGACTGAACTCTTTAACCTTGATATAGCAAATGATCTAGGAGAAGGAAAACTGATTTCAAACTTGTTAAACAACATTTTTTTAAAATTCACCTTGA
The DNA here is from genome assembly GCA_963585895.1 of Sepioteuthis lessoniana. Taxonomy (NCBI): domain Eukaryota; kingdom Metazoa; phylum Mollusca; class Cephalopoda; order Myopsida; family Loliginidae; genus Sepioteuthis; species Sepioteuthis lessoniana. The sequence continues at coordinate 51,717,913 of OY757917.1, forward strand.
GTCAAATACTGCCCTTGCAAAGGGTTTAGTAAATACATATACAAGTTATTTATGATAAAAAGCAAAAGAAATTTCAGTGTTATATGCTGAAAAGTCAAGCTGGTTTTTAAATAAGTGAGTGAAAAACCAGTTAAAAATGGATTGCTACCAAATAAATATCAAAGTTGTTGTCTGGGATGAAATTACCATTTTTTTTTTTTTTACTAAAAATATCTTTTAAAATTCCCCTGCATCTTATATGCTATGGCATATAAGACACAGAAATTTTAGGTTTTAAATCTGCAATAGTCAGCCAAAATTAGCTACCTGGTAACTCCAATTAGCTTAGACTTTAGAGTAACTTTCATATACCTATTGTCATTATTTAAAAGGCTATTATGCAAATTAAAAGTGTTATCATTGATAATATTCATTATATTAATTTCATCATGTTTAATATTAGTACTTTGCTTTACTAAAAATTTTTCTCGATTTACCCTGCTGAAATTAGGGTGTGTTTTACATGCCGTCAAATACAGTAATCATAACAAATGATTGAACTATTTTCTATTTTTTTTCATGGATGATACAAAATGTCATCAGTTTTATCCCAGGATATAAACTACTCACAACAATAAATAATATCTAAGGAAGAAAAAAGAATGAGGAAACAGAAGGAACTAAGCATATTGATAAGTACTGCTGGTAGGGAAGAATTGAGTTGGCAATGGTTCATGCCTAGAAAACAGCTAATAAAAAGCTTGGCCCAAATTTTTCACAGTCCAATAGATATCAACTTTATAAACAATATCTGTGCACTAATATAAACTTATAGAAAACAAACGATTGAGAAAATAGATCATGGAAGAAACTTAAGCATGAAAATCTCAAGTTCAGTCAGCCTAAAGACAACTATTAAACATGCAGCTGGAGGCAGCAAGGCCACTAATTATAATGAAGGAGGAAAAAAATTCTGCACACAAACTGTGCAGGAGAGAGTGTTCATTTAATGGAATGTACCTAATAGTTGATTGGTCGTTTAGGTTTATGACATATCAACCTTTGTAGGCTATTTAACGCCAAATCCATTTTTATACAAATAGTTTTCTTTCAAACAATTAAGTTTAGCATGAGTACACAGTGTGTCAAAAACATTTCTATTTCAAGCTATTCAGTTTATTCAAACAGTTCTCATTAAGCTAATTCAGTTTAGCATAAGTATAGATTTTGCTTACACAGTTAAATGTCAAAACAGTTCTATATTAAACAATTCAGTTTAGCATAAGTACAGTTTCAATGACAAAAATAGTTCCATTTCAAACAATTCAGTTGAGCATAAATATGCAGTTTAAATGTAAGTACACAGTTTAATTGTCAAAAATATTTCTATTTCAAGCAATTCAGTTTAGTCAAACAGTTCTAATTCAAACAATTCAGTATAGCATAAGTATGCAGTTTAGTTCTATTCAACACATAGATAGGGCCCTATTAGGTGCTACCATTCCAGGCCAGAGTGGACCTGGGAGCAATGGCAATGAAGGGGTGCTCCACATTCCCCAAAAGCCCCAGCATCACTGGAACCTTACCATCAGATTGTTTAGTGTCATAGTGTAAGGACACTCGTTTGGGGGTGTCTTACCCCACTGCAGAGGTGCAGTCGGTGTATTCTACAGCCCCAGCCGACTGGGCAATGAAATGTACCTAAGTCACAATATATTACACTTAAGACTATAGAAGTATTCAAGTTACATATATTACTATTCAGCTTTAAAAAGTTTCAGGATTGATTTGTCCTTAGGACCACAAGGTGGAATGTAAGATCTTATCTTCCAATTCCAAGTATACTCAGATTCATACATTGGTAAAAAAAAAAACTTTTGCAAAGAGATCTACCATACCTATCTTCAATGAAACACTGTGATATTCATAATATGAAGTATTGTTTTAAATATTCTAACATGCAATGGATGCAGATTTTGTTTTTCAACCAGTATGACTGATTATGAGGGTGCATTTCAGATTCATATACTCAGTAGATGTGTTAAATCAAGAAGGAATTCAAATCTAAAATAAATTTCAACTTTTAACAGTTAAGAAAAAAAAATAGGCCATATTGTATAGACTGTTTCTTCAGATCAGTTTGCCAAGGCTTGACAAAAGAAGCGTATACTCAACTCCTCCACCATGGGCAGAATGTGACAAGGTCAATTTTTAAATGGAATACAACTGGTTTGAATTCACACTTTTCCTTCTCCTAGACTTATTGCCAAACCAAGGCTGAAGAACCCAGTCTGCCTAACTATTTACCCCTAGCTAAGAGAGAACAGATGTATTCATGCCTTTCAGAAGAGCTTTAAAGTTAAAGGCAAACAGTCTTGTCCAGGTTTTGAATTCTAGTTGCCAATTCCATTTCCTACAATGATAACCATTATGCTAAGCACACTCAACAAAAGAATGCCTACAAATGAATCAAGGAATCCTCAATAATAAACTCATATGGTTATCATTATCTAGATTGTGAGATTTTCTAATTCACTGACACTAATTTCTTTCTTATGAAACAGAACTCACAAAAAGTAAGCAAGGTCCTAAGTTAAGATTAGTAAAAAAATTTTTTCCAGAAATACTGAAGAAGTCTAACATCTTTACTTGATTTTAAAAAAAAAAATGGTATTTCCTACATCTGGGCAAATAACATTTTCAGAGTCTACAAAAAAAGTTGACTTGGAGAACACATTTTGAGAAGAGAAGTTGCTGTTGTAGAATGGCAGCTAAATAAAAATAGAAAAATAATTTGTCTGTTTTCACACTACATTAACTAATTCTTGTTCTAAGTTCTATCTATCATCAATAAAAAAAAAAAAAAAAAAAACATATATGAGCTATTTTAGAAGGTTGCATTCAAGAACCAAAAGAACATGAGAGAAAAGTTAAAGCAAAATCCAAAACATAAAAATGGGTGAATTTTCCAAAATTAGTCTACCTGAAAACAAAGAAACCAAACAAAACTAAACGATATTTGGGTTATTCTACATGACCCAAATATTGTTTGGTTTGGATTGGTCTCTTTGTTTAGTGGCATATCAACCTTGGTGGGTTATTTAATGCCAAAGCCATCCTTGTAGAAGAACAGTAGTGGTACTATTTAACCTAGAGCAGACAGAGATAAAGGAGTTCATACCTCCCCCCAAGTCTGAAAGTGAATGTAATAGTGCAACTAGAGTTCAATGTTGCAGTCCAGCATGTTAACCACAATACCACCCCCAAAAGAGAGATACACAGAAAACAAAAACTTTAAACTGAAACTTTAGCAATATAGCAATGAGTACAGACAGCATTTTCAGCTTAATGCAGTTTTTATAACTGGGCATTTATAATGATGGTAAGGGAGAAGAAAAAATTAAGATCAAAACCCTAATATATCCATTTAATGGCCTAAATGATAGTTGCTATCAAAGGAGGAGGATGGTCTTAATTATCATTTAAATCACTTGTCTAAAGAAAACTGAATTTCCTTGGGGGAAAAGTAAATTTAAAGACTAGTTAAAGCCAACTAAGTACAAAAGAAAGAACATTTACAGTTCTCAAGAAAATTACAGGACATATATGTATTACTTAAATTCTCATAATGTTTGTATTTGTCAGTGTGTGTGTGTGTATATATATATATATATATATATATATATAAAGTGTAATCCAGCAAAACTGATATATCACAAGACTTATTACAGCAATGAAAGTGATTTAAGAGAAAAAAGCATTTCCAGTTCAATTTCCAACTGAACAATAATTTTGTAAGGTCTGCATTTGCAGTGGACATTTTTTAATCATCAAAATTCTTGATATAACAGATATCAATGAAATGCTCATTAGAATCTGTCATCTAAATAGAAGCACAAATATCATCATGGATCACTGCTTCAATGGGAAACCAACAGGTTAATAGGTTGTTTAGTGCTAACTAATCACAAGAAATTCATATCAAGGCTTTAAACATTTGTCTCATGTTTTCACCAAGACAATGTATGGAAAACAAGAATGATAATAAAAAAAGAAATACAAAACCGAAAATTCCTTTAAAAAAATAAATAAATATTAGAATTAAAAAGAAATTTAACCATCTCAAACTGACACACTACAGAATCATATAAAGTGTAAAACAGATTAACAGTAAAAATTGAAGAGATTATAATCATGAGAAACTGGTCATCTTAGAAAAAAAGGATTATAATTTGAACTAAAAAGAAGAGATCACTGTCTAATGAAAAAAATGGTCAGATACAAATAATAAACAAGTCAAAAAGAGACAAAAAAATTACCATTACAACTTTAAGAAAAAATAAATAATTAAATAAACTTACAATCGTGCTGGGACCATGGGTGTTAGACCCCTCTGCCATTTGGACTCTAAACAAGTAAAGCAAATCAATAACCCTTCTCTTAACCATTTCTAATTACATGCACATCTCCCTACTCTATACCTAATTACAAGCTTTCCCCCACCCATCAAGTTTCCCAGTCCCTTGAGTAACAAATCAGCCCTGGATTTCTTCCAAATATTCACTAAGGAACTTCTCTGCAACATACAGTTGGCTTCAAGGTCATTTATGTCAAGGATTTCACTCACCCAATCTATCTATCTCTCTCTCTAGAGAATTGCCTTTCAATATAAAATAAAAATGTCATTGAATAAAAATATAATTTTAAATAGGTTTAATATACATCTAAAGATGACCTAGATCTTGAAATATCAACAAAGTTATTCTATAAATTTTAACTAAAATCCTCATAATGTTTGTGAGTATATATGTAATCATAACCCAGGAAAAGGTTTTATTAGAGTAATACACTTACAATTATCTTAGCGAATAAAGCAATTACAGTCCAATTTGAAACTGAATAATTTTGTATTTCTTCAAATCTTTTATACTGACGGAGATAACTATGAACTGCAAATTAGAATTCTTCACTCCTTTCTTAATAGAAACACCACTATCATCTGACTGCTGCAACGGGTTAACGTATAGTCTAGTTTGCATTCGCATCTTTGTCATTTTCGTCATGTAAAATTTTGAAGTCATTAGATGATCCATAAAAGAAGAAAAAAAAAAGAGAATGACAAGACAGACCACAAGATGCAGCAGACAAAAACGAATAAGACATTTATTCACAGATTATAAGTGAAAACTAGGTGTCAAATTGTATCAAACTCTCACATCTAATTTGATAATTTACTCTCGTATTATCTGCATCGTAAGTCTTATGAAGATAAACAGATAAAAAGTTTCTGCAAATTTGTCTTAAACTTCTTTCAAAATGTAAACAAAAACAAAATAAAAAATACTTCTGATCGGAATATTTGATTTATAATTAGGGCCAGTCCACTACCTCAGTTTAGTCAGGAGAAATAGACAAAAAAAGTTTACTTCAGTTAAATAAACTACAATGGAGCTACACATACACTTTAATAGTGAATAATACTCACTCATGCACACTAAACAGATTGTATATAGAAAATTAAAAATTGATCAAGCAGTGGATGTTTTCTAAAAACAAAAAAGAAAGAGTCAACTCCAAATTAATCTAACAAGATAGGCACTTATTTTCAACAGACCTACATAAATGGCAAAACTTAGAATCTGAATAGCCAAGGCAAAAAAGTGTACCTGAAGGGTTTAAGAAAAATAGCAAGGATATTTATTTGTTCCTTTACACGAATTAAAACCATTTCCGATCAAGTTCCTCTCGCGCTTTTGTAAAAGAGAAATCAAAAATAGAAAAGGATAGCCTTGTTTTATGATCATCATTTATATACGGTTAGTAGAAAAATTAAAAGAATGAGGGTGTGGTAGACGGAAGGAAGACATGACATCATCTGTTTTCGATGGAGAAGAAATCGGTCGAAAATTGTAGGTTTTTTTTTATCTTCTTATATATATATATTTCTTGATGAGGTTTTAAGTTTCAATAAAATAAAGAGACTGAAGAAATACGACTAACAATTCTTCAATAACAAACATCATATTACTACATAATACGATCCAAATAATTCGCTTTTTTATTCTATTTATTTTTTTAAATATGAAAAAATGAATAGTTTTTAATGTTGTGTATAAGGATGGGGGGAATGCAGTTTACAAAATTACATTAAAAGAAATTCTGTAAAAAAATTTATAAATGAAACTAAGAGAAAAGTATAAAGAAATCAAATTTTTTTTTAACTTTGAGAGAAAAAAATATATAAAATTTTCTTTCTTACACAAAAAAAGTGAAAATAAGAAAACGGTAGCACAAAAATACTTTTAAATCAAGAAAGCAGAAAAAACGGACTTCGATCCGCAAGGAAAAAAATTAAGTTTGTTGTTTTTGTTTAGTTTTGTTTTCTCATTGTTTTTGTACGTTTTGTTTTTTGTTTTCATTACTGGGGTTTTTGGGGGTTTTTTTCTGCTTTTCTTTTGTTTATTGTTTTGTTTGTTTTTAGCGGGACAGAAAGTCACATTTTAGAAGCTCAAGAGTAAAGAGGAAGAAAAAATGCAACAATAGCAATTATTTGGTATATATTTCAGTCCAAATCTTGAAAAATGTCAACAAGGTTTCAAAAATTTGGTATGCCTTTAAGTGGGGAGCAAGTTTTTTGTTTTGTTTGGGTTTTTTCTTTTTGTTGGTTTTTTTTAGTTCTTTTTTTTTTTGCTTTTTTTTTACCGTCTTTTGAAAAGAATTTTCTCTTTCAACACTTCCTAAGAAAAAAAAAAGAATTCGAAGTCTCATTTTTATCGGTTAAATTGGATTTTCCAAAGTAAAAATAAATCGATAAACAAATGAAAAACTTACGAGATTTCTTAGAATACGGAATAAATTATTCTGTACGGTTAATTGATTTAGTTTAATGCTATCTCAGAAATTGTAAGCCTTAAAGTCTTAAGTACAAAACATTTTATAATATGGAAGTCCATAGTGACAACAAAACTAAATTATCTAATAAGTATTTGTAAGTATAGAATTGAATCCGATATATACAAATACGTTGGTTTCTTTCTTTCAACTAAAGTTGTATAGTTTAAGCTTCGCTTCGCATTTTCAAACCATAAAATTTTCGTGTTATTTTGATAAAAAAAATATACTTAAACAAACTCTACTGAATAAAGTTTCATTAAAAATTGTCATATTAACAAAAATGCCGATACAAAATTTATTTAAAACGCAATTATATCGCTTATCAACCCTGAATATTTTTGTTTGTTTTTCTTTTCTTTTTTTGGAGGGGAGAGGAATAAAATTAATCACCTCAGCATCTGCTCCCTTGTCTAACAGGGGAATGCCGACGAAGCTAAGCTAAGCTTTTTTTTTACCAGAGGCTTGCTTCTTACGGTGTAAGCTGACCTTTTGTACCACATTCCAGGAAGTTGGATAAATACCCATATCAAATAAATTAACAGTAAGCAGATTCATTTTTTGTGATAACAAAATAATAATAATCAACTTGCGATTCAAATAAAACTTCTAAGTTTCCCAATTAAAGTTTTAAATACAATAATTAATATTAACTAAAATAAAAGTAAATTTAATTTCAGCATCAATCCAGTTTTAAGATGATCGGTGAAATCTGAAAATGCATAGTTTTAAAATCAATACGGATTTCAATCTAAGTATAATTCAATTTTCTTAAGTAATACTGTTTCAAGTTGGGATTAAAAAAAACAATTTTGGCAAATAAAGAATGAGGGTTGATACAGAGGTTATGTTTGCATAGTTAGGGGTGTTATTTTCTTTTTAGATGGTCACACTCACCCGTTACTAAGCAATAGCATCGTTACTTTTTTTCACGATACATTAAAAATAAATAAAAAAACAATAACCAACATTAAAGCCAGATCGACAGACTAAGTCATCTTCTTTTTTTAAAAACAAAGAAATTAACTGATCTACTATTTTATTCATTTAGGAAACTAGTTCTTTCGTTGTCTGTTTAAGATTAAAATAAGTCATTTATCTAACAATCAAACAAATCCTTTTCTACCTTCCGCCATTTTAAACTTTTTTTTTTTTGATTTAATCCTGTCTAAAACGATTCTAGTCTTAATGTCCATAGTCCGAAACTCAAATATTAAACTCTTACAGGGGATTACTAGCTTTTAGCCAAACTACAAATGAATATATCTAAATTCATCATTTAAAATCATTGTTCCGCCATGACTCTTAAATTTCAATTTAAAACCAAACTTAAAAAACATATCAAATTTGAATTATATAATTACAAGATGGAAATTAATAAATCAAGGTCGATATTAATAACAAAAAGAAATAATAATACAAAACAAGATTTTTTTCTCCATTTTCTAAGAAAAAGATTTTTTATTTTAAAATGTTTGAATAAAGAACGTCTTTATTATATGGGAAAAAATGGTGAATATTTTTAAAAGCCTTTTTTGCCAGCATTTAAGAAATCAAAGCAGGTGAACAAAAATAAGAAACTTAGGAAAAAATAAACTAACGAGTTTATCAAATCACAATTGTAACTTTTAATTCAAGCAAATCATTCTGCTTTCTTTAAGGAAGGCGGGTGTGTGTTTCAGCCATGTGACCACGCTTTCCCTAAAAGTTGTTACATTTTCATAAGACAGTAAAAAGAAGATCTACAAATTTCTTTAAATTTTATTTTAAAATAGTCAAACAAGTCAAAATAAGAGTTTATAAATAAATTAACTGTCCATAAATTAACTTCTCATTTTTTTCATCACGATTTATTTCGGATGTACAAAAATAAAAATAAGGGAAGGCTCTTAGATTATTTTAATAAATAAATAAATAAATAAATAAGCTATACAAGTCAGCAAAAATCCATTTACCAGCTAATTCGGTTTACGCATAACATTAAATACAAACTAATAATATCTAATTATATTTTAGATAATTAAGAAATATATATAATGAATAAAATGATCATACACACATAAGAGTGCTGACATTAGTGTTCTTATTGATCTTCCATAAATAACAGATCACATTATGCTTTTTCTAACTGCTTTGTCCAGATTGTTCAATAAAGGTAATAAATGATTTTAGAAATTAAAAAAATGCAAATACCAAAGTAAAAAAACATCAAAATACATTAAAATGAATCGGACTTACAAAAAAGAAAAAAAAAATTATCATTAAATAGTAAATTACTGCGTGGACCTTAAACGAATGAATTTTTAAAAAATATCCAGATGAAAGCTAAAAATTATGCATGATTTAAAAATAAACCCGGAGAAATAAGAAATTAACTAAAATCAACTATTTTAAAAATAGTTGCACAACGAATTATTTTTTACAAATAACGTCCAGATGTGAAAATAACCAATAGAAATAACCGCCATAAAGTGAGGGTTCGAATTACTAAACCAAATATATTGCAAACCTATCCCCCACTTTTTTATTATTTTAAACAGTAGCAAAAGGTAGCTTTTTGACTTAGCGCCTTCCTATTTTTATTTACATTTTTTTTTCTTGCAGGGATTGAATTTTTATTTTACCTTATCGTTGTCCTTAACAACGTTCTTCCTGCCCCAGTTGACATTACTAGTCACCCTCTTCTTTTTCTTGCCGGACATAACCATCTGTCAGCTTACATACTCTCCCGACATATCCGTGGAGATAGAGAATTCAAATGCAGGTGTCTACAGACGACTGTCGACATATTATCTTGACGTCAAAGGTTAAACGAGGACCGCACTCAATACAAAGGTTACGAGTAGAAAAAAATCACTGAAAGACATGCAAGCAAAACCTAAAATAAATCCGTAAATAAACTAAAAAATATTATCTAAATTACTTTAAAGAAGAAACAGGATTTTTTATATTGATTGAAGCTGCCACTTGTCGACTGTTTTTCTGCGGAGTGGTGTTGTGTACAGGTGTTGTCGCTGAGAGACTCAAAAATGGTCCGCATCAGTTTTTCATGTTAAAGGTGGGTGGGAACGTTTTGTTTCTCAAAAAAAAATTTACACTTTTTATTTATTTAATCATTTCTTTCTTGGGCGAGTTATCTAGCAACTTGGAAACTAAATGCACTTTTTAAATAATGAGTTAATTGTATAACGTGCAGACTGTGGTTGGTGGTACGTCACGTCGGCGATTTTAGTGAAAATCAAATTGAAAATTGTACTGAAATCCTTCTTTCTTCTTTTTTTTTTTTTTTTTTTTTGACACGTAATCCATTTCAAAGTCGAAAACTCTTTTTGAAATGGCTGAGGTCGCCGATAAAGGTGGAGGAGATATAAAACACGTAGAGGGGATATTAAAGTCGAACGAGAAGGACGAAGTGAAGTTTAAATTGCTGATCGGTCTGATCAAAGCGGACCAGGTGTCGAACAAAGATGTCGTCAACACTGTTTTACACCTGCTGGTTGGGGGAGAATTTGAAATTGAAACTAACTTTATAATCCAAGAGTCCAAGAATATTCTTCACATGCTCGAGGTACTCTCTGTGTGTCCGTCGACTCTCCAAGCGGAGATTTGGAGTGTTATTACTGCCATGTTGAAGAAAAGTTGTTTGAACTTAAACGCTAGCACTGAAGTCGGGCTCATCGAATGTGTTTTACGGATGTTGGAAGATGCGGATGACATTGTTGCCGATCTTCTGGTTGAAATGCTGGGCGTGTTAGCTAGTTACAGCATCACTGTAAAAGAGTTGCGAATGCTTTTTGCTCTGCTAAAAGCCAAAAACGATGAATGGCCGAGAAACTCTGTCAAGCTGTTATCAGTACTAAGACAAATGCCACAGAGACATGGTCCTGACGAATTTTTCAGTTTTCCAGGCAAAAAGGGCTCATTTATTTCCCTTCCTCCTATCCGGACATGGCCATATCAAAACGGCTGGGCTTTTTCTTGTTGGATCCGACTAGATCCTCTCACGGGGGTTGCTGTGGAAAAAGAAAAGCCGTACCTGTATTGTTTCCGTACCAGCAAAGGAGTTGGATACTCGGCCCATTTCTTGGGTAGCTCACTGGTTATCACGTCAATGAAGGTCAAAGGAAAAGGGTTCCAGCATTGTGTGAAATATGAATTTTTACCCAGAAAGTGTTACATGGTGACTATATGTCACATATATTATCGCTGGAGCAAGTCAGAATTGCGATGCTATGTTGATGGTGAACTGGTATCATTGACAGACATGTCCTGGTTGGTCAGTACCAACGATCCATTTGACAAGTGTTTCTTGGGAGCTAGTTCAGATGGAGATCCAGATACCATGTTTCGGGGACAAATGTCTGCTGTCTATTTGTTTAGTGAATACCTCACTGCAAACCAAGTTTCTGCTATATACAAACTCGGACCTGGTTACAAGAGTCAATTTCGCTTTGATAATGAAAATTCTACAGTCCTTCCAGAAAGTACCAGAAGAGTATTATATGAAGGCCGCCTGACCTCCACCACAGTATTCATGTATAATCCTATAGCCTGTGATAGCCAATTATGCTTAGAGTCTTCACCAAAAAGCAATGCCTCCTACTTTGTCCATTCGCCCCATGCCTTAATGCTCAATGATGTCAAAGCAGTCATCACATGTTCATTACTCAGTACACTTCACTCCCTGGGAGGAATCGAAGTATTGTTTCCATTGTTTGGACAACTAGATTTGCCAGTCAACAAAGGTCCAAAAGAAAACTCCATTGTCGACCACAGCATTTGTGCAAATTTGATGTGTCTGTTGTGTGACCTTCTAGAGAGCTCTTCTTCAATCCAGGAGGAACTTCTCCAAAAGAAAGGATTCCTTGTCATCAGTTATTTGTTGGAAAAATCATCCCGGGAACATATAACTCTGGAAGTTTTGAACAGTTTCTTAAAACTTACTCAGTATTTGGTCCGATTACCAACAGGTGGAACCTTACTGAAACATCTCTTTGATCACATTCTTTTTAACCCAGGCCTCTGGATCTACGCTTCTGTGGAGGTACAAACTAGGCTCTACTGTTACCTTGCTACCGAATTCATAAATGATGCCCAGATCTACAACAATATCCGGAGGGTCAGTGCTGTTCTCCAAACAATGCACACGCTCAAATATTACTACTGGGTTGTTAACCCCAAGGACAGGAGTGGGCTTACTCCAAAAGGTGTTGATGGTCCAAGACCTAACAGAGATGAAATTGTTAGATTGAGGTCCTATATGTTGCTCTATGTTGCAGAGTTAATTCGAAAAGGCCAAGGAATTCTTGAAGATGAGCTACAGAGCATTTTGAATTACCTGACAACACTGCATGAGGATGACAATTTGATGGATGTGTTGATGCTACTAGTTACTCTTATGTCTCAGCATCCATCATCTATGGTGCCATCATTTGATAAGAAAAATGGAATTCGCACTGTGTTCAAACTGCTTGCTTCCCCGAGTGAACCACTTCGTATTCAGGCACTTAAACTGCTGGGTTTCTTCCTCATGCGAAGCACACATAAAAGAAAATATGATGCCATGAATCCTCAGAACCTCTTCTCATTGATTGGCGAAAGATTGATGTTGTATATGCAGTCTATTACAACTGGAACTTACAATGTTCTCTTTGAGATCCTAACTGAAAGACTTGCTTTGGAATATTGCTGGGAGAAACATTCAGAACCAGAATCTTACTACAAGCTTGAAAACCCTGCCATTTTGAAAGTTGTTGCTACAATGATCCATCAATCAAAACAAAGTACCGAATTGATGGAGGTGAAGAAGATGTTTCTTTCTGACTTGACCATCATGTGCAATAACAACAAAGAGAACAGAAGAACACTTCTCCAAATGTCTGTGTGGCAGGAATGGCTCTTTACCATGGCCTATATCTACCCTCAAAATGTTGATGAGCAGAAAATTACAGACATGGTTATGTCCCTTTTCCGCATGCTGCTTCACCATGCAATCAAATTTGAATACGGTGGTTGGAGAGTGTGGGTTGACACACTTGCTATCCTGCATTCAAAGGTAGCGTATGAGGATTTCCGCATTCACATGTCAAAAATGTACCAACAATATGAAAGACAAAGAGTTGACAATCTTTCTGATCCTGAAGAGAGACTGCAACACCCGATCAGCACTATCTCTGGCATTTCTGATGCAACAATTCAAGACTCTGATTATGTGCCAAAAAGTTCTATCCAAATATCAGAAGTCCCTGAAAAAATTCCTGCAGAGAAATTGATTGCCAATTTGGACACACAAGGTGACCAAGATGGAGATATTTTGAAACTAGAAGAGTGTCCAGAGACAACAGCAAAAGAGCAAGCTGAGAGTTCAAAAGAAAATTCACAAGAAGAAAAAAAATTGGTCAAGAGCCCAATAAAACCCAAGAAATTGGACCAGGAGGAAGCGAAAGACAGTTTACCAACTGATAACAAGGCTCAAGATAAGAGTAATCAAGATTCTGATGGCTTGTCAGGAGTCAAAGATGATCAGGTTAAAGAAATTCTCCATGAAGAGGAAAAGATTGAAAAGAACAGAGATGAATCAGATGGAATGCCAGCAAAATCAGAATCACAAGTTAAAGAAGAATCTGAGATTGAACAAAAAAAAGGTGACTCACCAGATACCAAAGTTAACAAGGCGACTGCTAAAAGTCAGTCTGATGAAGAAAAAAAAAGAATGAAATTTAATGCCAATGATGATGGAAAACCGAAAGGAAGTGAAAAGGCAGATTGCAAACTAAACAAAAGTGAGCAGATAGATGCAAAATCTCATGGAAAGGTAAAAGAAGAGGCAAGTTCAAAGGACCAAGATGAAAAAGGGAGTGAAATAAGTGTTGAAAATAAGAACATGGAAGAGAATGAAGAATCTGAAAACACTGAACAGGTTGGTGATGCTCATGATTTTAAGTGTGCAGATGAAGACAACCCGAAGAACCCTAAAGAGAATGACCAGGCTGAAGGGTCAGTCTCTTGCCTGTCCAAACGAGATCAGGACATATACTCACCAGGACTTGGATGGGAGTCTCAACCCAGACCCACCAGTTATTTTACCCAAGATGGAGAGATGATCTATTTGAATATGGCTGAGGATGGTCAAATGGTTTACCAAACTGAAAATGGGCAATTGGTTTATCAGTATCCAAATGATGAGGGGTGTGTCATTTTCCACACAAGGGCACCTGAAACAAATGTGACAGTCAATGAAGAAGTTGCTAACTATGTTGATGTCATAATCAATGATGCTATTTCTATGGCAGAACACAGAGTCAATGCTGACTCTCAGAAGAAACATCCAAAAACTGAACAGCAACCACAAGATCTCAGTGAATATAAAGACAAAGCCAAACAAGAGGCATGCCAGAAAACAGAGTCATCTAATGTCTCCGAATCAAAGTCTTTGGATTCTGATGCTGCTTCTAAGATTGAAATAGATTCACCTCCAGGAAATTCTGTTGAAACTGCAGATGGCGCTAGTGGATACAAGTCTCGCTCAGAGCCTGGCAGTTCCTCAAGAAGAGAAAGTCCTAGTAACACAGGAAGCAGGCACCTTTTCAGCCCAGGACCAAGGGCGCCACCATTTAGGATTCCTGAGTTCAGATGGTCATATCTACACCAGAAGTTACTCTCAGATCTTTTGTTCTCTATTGAAACTGACATTCAAGTTTGGAAAAGTCACAGTACGCGTGCAGTTGTCGATTTTGTTAATTCCGGGGAAAATCATATTTATGTTGTGAATGTAACTCACATGATTTCCCAGTTGGCAGATAACCTTATCATGTCATGTGGGGGACTTTTACCATTATTGGCTGCTGCCACATCCCCTAAAGGAGAAATTGAAATTTTAGAACCAAACCAAGGTCTAAGCATTGAACAGGCAGTTTCTATTTTACAAAGAATAATGAACATGACTGATATTGTAGTTTTCACAAGCTCAACCAATTTCTCAGAATTGGAACAAGAAAAGAATATGCCACCGGGCGGAATACTTCGACAATGTCTGCGTTTGGTGTGCACTGCCGCCGTGAGGAACTGTTTGGAATGCAAACACCGGTACACCCCCAAGACTCCTATTGCAGAGCCATCTCCAACCCCACCCCCACAGCGGCAGAACTCAAAATCTTCAAACAGTGTAGATGCCATCCAATCACTTATTGGTGGCTCACACCCCTCCCCAAAGAATATAGTTGAAAACTTGGGAGGCCAAACCACTCCAATCAAAGATGCAGAAAAATTGCTGCAAGATATGGATATCACCCGTTTAAGAGCTGTGGTCTACAGAGATGTGGATGAGACGAAGCAGGCTCAGTTTTTAGCCTTGGCCATCGTGTACTTCACATCTGTGCTAATGGTCTCTAAGTACCGAGACATTTTGGAACCACCAAGCTCTGCATCCACACCCACCTTAGTACCACATCGATCAGCTGTTCTCTCTCCAACTTCCAGAGAAGGCAATGAAACAGACGAGGAGGTCATTTCATTGAAAGGTGACAATGAACCTAGCACTAGTGGTGAAAGCCTAGACAAAGATGCTGCTACAGTCTCTGTAGCTGCTGATATTCATACAAGTATCAATGAGAAGAAAACCACTGAAGATGCAACAACTTCACAATCTGCCCAGGAATCAAAGAGCATAACTGCAGAACCTACTTATGATCCTGTTGTGAAAGAAGAGAAACCACTTTTAGAAAAGACTGAAACAAAATATACCAGTGCTGAAGCTAAACGTGTAGATAGTACTTCTCCATCTACTTCTGTTGAAGACAAGCCTCATGTTTCTGAGCTTGAGAAATCTCCAGCAGGAGGAGTAATAACAACAACAGCTGGCCATACTATCCAAGAAAGTAGCAAAGAAACTAGTAACCAAGAAACTCCTTCAGCAAAATCTCAGAAAGACATGTCACCAACCAATATTGATTCCACTGTGACAACTACAGTTACCATTAAAAATGCTGCCACTGTGGAATCAGTTCAGGAAAATCAGTCTGAAGCCACAGTGGAAATGGATAAAAAAACTGAGGTTACTACATCTACGAGCCCAGATAAGGACAGCAAACAAATATCTCCCTCTTCAGCTGAAGGTGATACTGAGAAGACAGTATTAGCTGAGGGTGAGAGAAGAGAAGAGACAAGAGATGAAGGAATATCATCTATTCGAATTGATGAGAAAGCAGAGGGAAGACCCACAGATCCTGGCACCAGGCCACCAGAAAAGTTGGAATTGACCACAAAGATTCCTGCTGCTTTTGATAATTTGCCGTTACCCAATGAAGGAAGTTCGCTGACAAAACGCCTTGAGAGAGCTCTTGGGTCAGCTGCACCACTTCTTAGAGAAATTTTTGTTGATTTTGCTCCATTCCTCTCCAAAACGTTAATAGGATCTCATGGACAAGAACTGCTTGTGGGAGGTCTTGTCACATTGAAACAGAGTTCATCTGTTGTTGAACTTGTGATGCTACTTTGTTCTCAAGAATGGCAGAATTCCCTGCAGAAGCATGCTGGTTTGGCCTTCATTGAACTTGTTAATGAAGGAAGGCTTCTGGCACATGCAACAAGGGACCATATCGTACGTGTGGCCAATGAAGCTGAGTTTATATTGACTCGAATGAGAGCAGAAGATGTACAGAAGCATGCTGAGTTTGAATCTCTGTGTGCCCAAACAGTTGTTGAACGTAAAGAAGAAGAGAAACTATGTGACCATCTCATAACATCTGCTAAGAGAAGAGACCATGCAATTGCTTCTGTACTCAGGGAAAAGATTGTCAACATTCTGACCAATAAGCATGGAGCTTGGGGTCAGTCCCCACATGATAGGAGTGAATTTTGGAAACTTGACTCATGGGAAGATGATTTCCGACGGAGACGCCGATTTGTAAAAAATCCTCATGGATCTGCTCATCCAGAAGCAACCCTGGAAGCATCTGTTGAGTCTGGTTCCAATGAGAATGCCATAAATCAGGCCCGTGAGGCTTTCCATGCACACCTGGCCCATGCTAAGAAAGGTCAGCAGCAGCAGCCTGACTTCACAGATGAGGAATTGTTGATGGAAGAGAGAGACTTTGAACAGGAGTTTTCAGGACCAGTGGCCTTGTCAACTTCATGCAAGCTTATTTCCATGGGACTTGCAATCACCGGAATAATGTCCATCACAAAAACTGATCTCTACTTTGAAATGGATGAGGATGGCAAAGATAATAAAAAACTTTCGCCTGAAGTACTTGCCTATGTGGACCACCTCCATGGGAAGTGGCACTTTTCAGAAATCAGAGCCGTATTCTCCCGCAGGTACTTGCTGCAAAATGTGGCAATTGAGATTTTCACTGCCAACAGAACGGCAGTCATGTTTGCCTTTCCTGACCATGTCACCCTAAAAAAAGTTGTTAACGCTCTACCTCGAGTTGGCATCGGCATCCGATATGGTTTGAATCAGGCAAGGCGAATGTCTCTGGCATCTGGAAAGCAACTATTCAAATTGTCAAATATGACACAAAAATGGCAACGAAGAGAAATCTCCAATTATGATTATCTGGTCTACTTAAACACTGTTGCAGGCCGTTCATTTAATGATTTGAACCAGTACCCCATATTTCCCTGGGTAATTGTAAACTATGAATCTGAGGAGTTAGATCTAAGCCAACCTAATAATTTCCGTGACTTATCGAAACCAATTGGTGCTCTGAATCCCGCACGAAAGAAGTTCTTTGATGAACGTTATGCAAGCTGGGAACATGAGCAGATTCCTCCTTTCCATTATGGTACTCATTACTCAACAGCTGCATTTACGCTCAACTGGCTCATTCGTGTCGAACCCTTTACTACATTATTTTTGAATATGCAAGGAGGAAAATTTGACCATGCCAATCGAACCTTTTTCTCCATCAACCAGGCATGGAAGAATTGTCAGACAGACACGTCAGATGTCAAAGAACTAATTCCTGAATTTTATTACCTACCTGAGATGTTCGTGAATCAAAACAACTTCAATTTTGGTTATCAAGATGGAAACATTAAAGTGAATGATGTGTGTTTGCCACCCTGGGCAAAGACACCAAATGATTTTGTGCGTATCAATCGAATGGCCTTGGAATCAGAATTTGTTTCATGCCAGTTGCATCACTGGATCGACTTGATCTTTGGATACAAACAAAAAGGACCAGAAGCAATTCGGGCAACAAATGTCTTTTACTATCTTACTTATGAAGGCAGTGTTAATCTAGAATCAATGACTGACCCCATCATGAAAGAGGCTATCGAAAACCAAATCCGCAGTTTTGGCCAAACACCAACCCAACTCCTCACAGAGCCTCACCCTCCTCGAAGTTCTTTAATGCACCTATCTCCCATGATGTTCAGTAGTGTCCAGGATGATCTTTGTATGTTGATGAAATTTTTATCCAATTCTCCTATTACTCATGTTGCAGCCAATACCCACTCAATGGTATCCACACCTGCTGTGATTACAATCACGTGTAATCACAATTTTGCAGTTAATAAATGGAACCCCAACTACCAGCAACAAGGAACACCCACCAGTTTCTCATCAGACAAACATGAGAAAGATGCCGAACTCCCAGTCTTAATGGATCAATTATTTGCTCAAAACACTGGCCTGCACAAAAGGTCACTGGGAGATAATTTTGACCAACGCTTAAAGGTAACCCATTCCAGCTTTGTTACAACTGCCGACAACAAGTTCATATTTGCCTGTGGCTTCTGGGACAAAAGCTTCCGAATTTTTTCCACTGACACAGCTAAAATAATTCAGGTTATTTATGGTCATTTTGACATTGTCACATGCATCACCAAATCAGAAAGCAATACAAATCATGATTGCTACATTATCACTGGCTCCAAAGATTGTACTATCATGGTATGGCAGTTCAGTTCCCGAACTCAAGCTATTGTTGGGGACATTGGAACTGCTGAGAAGCCCTCACCAAAAGCCACCCTCACTGGACACCAAACTGAAGTTGTCTGTGTGGCTGTTTTCTCAGAACTTGGACTGGTTGTCAGTGGCTCCAAAAACGGCCCATGTCTTGTCCACACACTGACCGGCGATTTGTTGCGATCTCTTGACCCTCCTGAAGGTTGCTGTTCTCCTGAATTGATCACCATGTCTAGGGAGGCTTTCATCTTAGTCAAATTTGATCAGGGTAATATTTGCAACTTCACCATCAATGGAAGGCTTTTGTGTCATGTCAAACACAAAGACAACATTATATCAATGCTACTCAGCCATGGTGGGGAATATCTCATCACTGGAGGGGATAATGGAGTGGCCGATGTATGGCGCACTCATGACCTCACCCTTCTTTACTCCTACCCAAAATGTGATGGCAGTATTCATTCTTTGTCTCTGTCACATGACGAAAGACTTTTACTCCTGGGTCTTGGGACCGGATGTCTACTTTTGTTCTTTATAGATTTCAACAAGTGGCACTATGAATATCAAGAAAGGTACTAAAACTGCAATGGTACCATCCATCAGTGAAGCCAATGGCGCCTTAACTGCCTGTTGGTCAGCAACCCTGAAGCTGGACACACAGGCTTCATCCCTATCAACACTATTTTTTTTTTATCAGTGGAGTTTGGCAATATTGAGAAACCAGCAAGAAATTGGCAAAAGAAAAATCATTGAATTGAATTAGAAGACTTTATCCCCATCCCACCAAAAATATACCTATCCCACCAAAAAAAAATATCCCTATCCCACCAAAAATATCTTTACTTGATTTTTTTTTATCAAAAAGAGAAAAAAAATTTTTTTAATGATTTATTGTGTTCCCTTCAGTAGATTTAATTAAATAATATTTATTTTAAATTTTTATTGAATAAGCTGTTATAAAATTCTAATTATTTGTGAAATTTATCAGAGCTAGAAAAAAATTAGTATTTTAAAATTTCAATTAACAGGTGTTCTTTTTTACCTCCCTGTTGATTTAACTGATTTGTGCAATTTTCAAAGTTTGAATTAGCAAAAGATTATATTTACTTAGTCTTGTTAAAATGTAATGCTTGATATATTTAATTTTTCCATTGAGTTTTATGTAGCTTGCATATGTATATAAAACATAAGCCTCAAAGTAGTGATCTGGAGAAACCAAGAAAATGTAGTTGGCATTTACTTTTACCTCAAAAGATGATGTTTTTGGAATTTCTTTGTTTTAATATTTTTTTAGTATGTATAAGTTGTCTCCCCTGAATCGTTCTCTCAAAAACGGAATATATACATACATACAACCCACCGTCTGACTTGCTCAGTGCCCGGCTGTGTTGTTTGATGAGGAAATGAATATTGTTCAACCTTTTCCTGTTTCTGATTTTTTTTATGCCTCACTTGTAGAATCACTAATATTTGACTGTACTTTCTGGCATTTCAATTTTGAAAGGTTATTTCTTATTTAACAATTTAGTTTTGACTTTTGGCTATAAGATATTTCCTTCTCTGACACTGTGAAAGTTGCGCTTTTGATTATTAATGCAATCAGCACAATACATATAGATATTCACTTTGTTTCAAATATGGAATTTCTGTCATGGAAAAACAATTAATTTTGTTCGTGAGTGAGCATTTTCCATCAAGGGATCTTTCAAAACCTTGAGAAGGTTGAATATAGAGGAAATCCTTCATCAGCAGACAATATAGTTTTGTAATTAAAGAAACATATATATATAAAAGAGTTTCTACTTATATCTCAAATGCATATATATATATATATATATATATATCTTTGCAAAAGAATATACATGTGTATATGTATTACACATACATATTTTATGTATGTTGTAATGTGAAAGGAATGTGTTTAATTTTGTGTTTGTATGTATATGTGTTGTTATGTCTTTATTTTTTCTTAATTCAATAAATCTTATTAAAAATTTGATTACCAGCTCATGAACCCACCCCGATAAATTGTATTAAAATGCAAATGATTTTAAAGAGGAACAAAAATTAAATTAAATTTATACTCTTTTTAAACTCACCAGGCTATTGGCCTTAACATTCCAAATATTATACTGCAGCAGTAATATATATATATATATACACACACACACACACACTCTCTCTCACAGGCAGTGTACTTCTAACTCCAGCAAATGTTGAAATCAGCATTTATCAACTCTGGCTAATTACAGAAATCGGATCTATGTGACCAGAAATCCACATTCCAATCTTATCTTTAATCACAAACAAATGATAACAAAGCAAGAATTTACTATCTCTGTCCCACAATAGTTTTTACATGTAATACATAAAATTTATATGCAAAATAAATGTAACAACTATTATAGGATAGAGGCTATAATTTTTTTTACTAAATACAATTTAGAAATAATTTTAAAAAGTATGAACATATCAAAAGAATTTCCCACTTGTAAAACTTTATTCTAAGTTTTATTTTATTTTTCTTATCAATTGTAGAAAAAAATTGTTGTTAATTGCTTTACCTATACATTTTAGTTATTATATTTATACCATGTTAATTATGTTTATTAAATCAATGTTTTTAAAAAATTAATTTAATAAGAAAACACAAATTATGGTGTCAATTTGACCCCAATTAAAATGGAGAAAAAAATAATTGTTGAAATTTAGAATTTTTTAAAAATATTATTTGTATTGTATTGCTTGTTTTAAAACTTTATTTGTTATTGCATTGATTGTAATTTTTTTCAATTTTGATAAATAAAAAATAAATTCCAATTTCAGTTTTTTCTTTTTTTTTTTTCAAATGTGATTTATTTGGTTTTGTTTTTTGTTATCACTCCTAAAATCTTGTGCATTACAAAGTTAGCACCAGGGTAAAGTGTAAATAACTTTAGTCACTAATATATCTTTTGCTTTGTGTGACTATTTTTGTGGAAAATGTTAGAATTACAAGAAAATATCTTTGAAAAATGTTATTGTTTTGAAGGATTTAACTTTTTTATTTTACAGAATATAAAAGTAATTTATGTTTAAAAAAATTTTTGAGAGGATGGCAGATGTTGCTATAAATTCAGCAAATAATATCCAAAGAAAAAAACTAATGTATGAGCTGTGTTCCAAAAGTAATTCCTCCTATTTTTATTGAAAGTACAGCATGTACAGGAACACAATAACACTACTAGAGAAAGCAAATTTTCTGTTTTTAGCATACTCGCTCTTAGCTATGTATTTTTACCTATGATGAACCCTATATATATATTGTAGTTTCTATGAAAATAAGCAGATGGCTTCCAGCATATCTCTTGTATTAAAATTTGATTAATTCTCTTTGCTTTACAGAGGATTGAGATTAAGAGATTAAAATATATAAATGTATTCTTGGGTTGGGTGATATACATGCAGGTTTTGGATACTTAAAAAATTCATTAAAAAGTTTTATATTCATAGCCTTTGAACTTGTAAGTTTGATATTTTTCAAAACAACTGACATTTCATGCTCAGCAAGATCATATCAGATACTAAAGTGAATATTTATAGACTTTAATTCAATGGAATAATAGAATAGCTTTAAACAAAGATCTCTGCACTCTGTATTGTAAATTTTTAGTGCTCAATATTATGGTGGGAGCTCAAATAGAGAGTATCTGAAGCTCGGGATGCTAATGGTTTAAGGGTTAAATCTATAGTAACATCTTGTTATTCAATTTTTGACAATTCTTTCATGTTTACAAACTGGAAATTAATGAAATTCTTTAATGAATTTTCTGTTTGTAGTTTTGGGAAGAGATTGATCCTAAAAATTTTTTCCACTCTATGATCATGCCATCTCTCTCATAATGAATGGTTCCTTTTAGGACAAAGTACTTCCAATGGTTATGACCTGGATAACTGCTGCTTTATTTGTTGTTACTTATAACTGTGGAGTTGGTGAAAATAGAACTGGTGAACAAAGTTCAAATCCTGAGCAAGTGTGTTTTCATTCTCTTCATACTAATGTCCCCTGAATCCATCTCTTCTACCCAATATGTATAAAATAAGCAAGCAGTCTAGGAGAAGGAAAAACTGAATTCAAAACCAGGCACTGGAATCTCTAAGGCAGTCCAGCATTGTCTTCATCCTCATTCTGGCAACACCTGAGATAATATTAATGTCAACCTTATCCACTCATGATCAGTGAAGAAAGGAGACTTGCTGCAAGGGCAACAACTAGTCTTTTATAAAACCTTGCCCAGGCCAACACACAGGTTCAAGTGCTGATCCATACTTAGAAGACTAACAGATACTACTTATGATGGTAAATTAATCTACTTACAAAAATAATTTCTTCATTATGATTGTAATAGAATTTTTTTTATTGACAAGTCAAATTTTTTTTTGACATTTAAGCTCAAAAATTGTCTTTGATATTAACTGAAAGCAAAAGTTTCCAGCATTTAAAAATAGAATTATTTAAAATCTATTTCTTCTGCTAGCTATTTTAGGTAACCAGTCTAGAAGAAAAACTGAAATCAATGTTTATTGTCTGATGAATAAATCTATACAAATAAATAGAATATGATTAGTAAATCTCCTTTCTGTTATGTGGATTTATCTTTTATAATAATGTTTATAAACATTTACAAATACATATGAAATTTTATGCATATATTAAGACTTAGAAACAGTTGAAACCATGCAACTGATGACAACCAATAAGTTTTTATTTATTCATTTTGCAACATGTGTCCTTATTCTACTGCATTTTGGTACAGAATCTATACTTGAGATTTTCTTCTTTCTTTGTGACATTCCAAAAGAAAAAAAGAGAGTAATAAAAATTTTGCAAACCTCTTATGTTTGGACTTTGTCCATCAGAAGACAACATTAACTTCTATTTTTATCATTTAAAATATTCACCTTCATTATCATACTCAGTACATTTTGGCAAATGCATCACTCAGCCTTCTTCAGGAGTGTCATGTTGAACGCAGGAGTCCCCACAGAACTTCGAACTGAACTCTTTATTTAATTTAATTCCATAAACCATAACTGGGTACAAGTGTTAAGCTATAGTAAGTATTCCTTGGTATATACCTGTTAGGATTGAACATGCAACCTCCAAATGATTTCACTTGTTTGTTTGTTTGTGTTTTACGCCATATCAATCTTTGTTGGATATTTAAATCCATTTTTATACAAATAAAGAGTTCTATTGCAAATAATCCAATTTAGCACAAGTACACAGTTTAATTGTCAAAAACATTTCAATTTCAAGCTATTCAGTTTAGTCAAACAGTTCTGGTTAGCGTTAGTACAGTTTTAATTTCAATAACAGTTCTATTTCAAGAAATTCAGTTTAGCATACAAAAACAGTTCCATTACAGGTAATTCAGTGTAGCATAAGTATGCATTTTAGTTCTATTTGACTCACAGATATGACCCTATTAGGTACTTACACTCCAGGCCAGAGTGGATCTGGAAGTGATTGCAATGAAGGGGTACTCTGAATGAAGATGAAGACAATAGTCCAAATAGTCTAAGTGATAAAAATTATCAAGCTTCATTTCAGAATAGCATTGAATAATTATAATAGAATTTCTCATTATTTTGTTGTGAGAACAGGTTGTTGGACAGATAAATAAATCTAAAGAAATAAATATAAAAAACATAGTTGTTAAATTTCTTTTACGTGAATTTTATAACAATAAACATTCTGTATAAATTCTTAATTGATAATAAAGATTGCTAAGTAGACATTTTTTGAATTAAAAAATATATGAACACTTTTAGAAAAATGAAATGTATAAACATTTTTAGAAAATATATAGATACTTTTAGAAAAATGAAAAATATTTAAACATTTTTAGAAAACTGAATAGATATTTTTGGAAAAGTAAAAAGTATGAATATTTTTTTAGAAAAATGAATAGACACTTATAGAAAATTAAAAAATTAAATAGTAATTTTTTTTTTTTACATTTTTTAAAAATTTACATACTAAAAAGTGAGATTGGGAGATTTTTTTACATTTGTCTGTCAGTCTCCTCATGTTTGCCTATTACTTGGTTTTGGTGGGTACTGCAGTAGCTGTTACCTCTATAGTTAACCATGACAGGGTTTAGTCATTAATTTTTGACTGAAGTTTAGATTGTTTTTCAAAATTATACCTAATATTATCTCTGATTGTTGTAATAACTAAACCCTGTCATGGTTAACTATAGAGGTAACAGCTAGAATAAGTTGTTGCTATCATACTGGATGTCATGATAGCCTCTAAATTTTTATTTATTCACTCTGCAACAGGTGTCCTTATTCTGCTGTAACAGAATTTATACATGAAGAGTTTCTTTCTTTAAACTGAACCTCAGCCATGGCTAATATCAGCAGAAATATCTGGGGTTGGGGAGGTTTACTTTTTTCCTAGCCACTGCAGCTGTAATGTTTTATTTATGTGATAAAAAATATTGAAACTGAAGCTTTAAATTTTTTAAAATTCAAATGAAGTCTTGTGGTTAGCTGAGCAACTTATATAATTAAATGATTAAATCAAGACAAAGTCTAAATGTGTACTAATTTAGAAGAAAATTGAGAAATCAGTCTCAATACTTTTTGAACAACAGTTCTTGGTGAAACATAGGTTTGTGCAAGTTCAGCACACTTCATATTCACCAGACTTAACTCTATGCAATTTTTTCTCATTTCTTGAACTGAAAAATCATTCCAAGAGTAAGATTTGAGGATGTAGTGAAAATGAAAAGAAATATAACACAGCTTTACATCAAAAGCGGTGCTTAAGCCAATAGAAAACCCACTGGAAGTTTACTGAATTCCAAGGGAGCTTTTGTAAAGAAAATCTAATAATTGCTAGCTAAACCCTTGGAAATTCTATGGTTTGATTTGAAACAATGACCAAGGATTAACTATTAGTATGACATTTTAATAGTTTACTTATGAATTATATAATCATCCAAATAATAATAACTAGCAGTACCCATGGAAATTTTTTCCATTGAAGTCAAATGCCAAAGTCATATCACTAATTCAGCCTCTCCATATCTGAGTAATCTCAGCTTGTCACCAACAGAAATACAGAAATATGTCAAAAGGCTCCAAGATCAGGCAGAAACTTCATCTTCATGGATTTGGTATTTCTACACTGTGACATAAACCCAACAAAGCCTGGTGCTATTGTAATTTACTGTTGGAGTACCCTGGATGACACCAGGGTACTCATCTGATTAGGGCTTTGTTGGTGGGACTGCTATTGTTGTGTTTGCAGTAGCAATTTTATGAATTTACTATCAATATACACAATATATATAAATATATATATATATATATATATATATATATATATATATGTGTGTGTACTGTGTGAGCTATGGATGAAAGAAGGATAGTAAATTGTGTTATCATCTAACATGATATCTTGGAGAGTCTGTGTGGCACAATGGCTAAAGTGCTGGACTGCAGCCTTAAAGTAAACAAGTTCAAACTCCAGTCATGCTATTGTATTCACTTTCAAACTAATACCCTTGGGAAAGGTATAAACAACTTATCCTACTACCTATGGATTAAAAAGTATCACTGCTATTCTTCTAAAAGAATGGCTTTGACATTAAATTACCAACAAGGGTTGTTATGCTATCAAACAAACAAACCAAACCTAACATGATATCTTGGGAGTATATGACAATAATTTTAACTTTCTGTAACCATTACATTTTTTCCTATGCATTTGTTTACACCTCCTCTTTTTCAGATTGTTCAGCTATAAGTACTGAAAAACAAATATACCTGAAATTTTTGGTCTGGTTGAGGAAAATTCTATCACAAGCAAATGAAATGCTTCAGCAAGTGTATCTCATACATATATTTTTGAGTGGCACAAAAGGTTAAAAAATGGTCAATAGGAGGTGAAAGATGATTCCAAGCACAGGAAGCTTTCAATAAGCTGGATCAAGGTGTGTGGTGATTGTTAGTTGACTGTTTGAATGATTGCAAGTCAGCATGATATAAAAAAGGACAAGTTTTTGGAAAATTATCACTGAGGATTTGGGGATAATTGAAAAGTAATGGGACTGGGTGTGTAGTGCATTTGGCAATTTCTGGTCCAGAAAAACATCACTGCATAGGAACATCCAACCTATTCCATGGATCTTGTTCCATGTAACTTTTTCTTTTCCCAAGCTCAAGGGGATCATTAAGGAGATCCATTTGGAAAGTATGAAGACCATCAAGAGGGCCACAACAACAGAGCTGAGAGGCATCTCACAAAAATCATTACATCAGTGCAAAGAAGATAGATGAGAAAGAGCATTAGACACAAAGGTGATTGTTTGAAAGGGGAAACCATCTAGTTTATTGTTTAAGATTGAAATAATTTTTTCTGATGCCAGTCCCATTATTTTTCAGACACACTTCATATATTTATATAATTTTTTTTTCATTGGTCCAATGAGAGAAAAAGATAAATACTTTAAAATGTGAATTTGTATTTAGGTAATTTATTTTTCTTTTACATGTGTTTCTGATGTTTAAAGTTGACTTCAAGAAGTTAATGGCTGATTTGAGCATTCCTTTGGTTTTTATAGTGGTGACTGTTTTGATAGGGTTTTTGTTCTTTTTAATTCTCGAATTTATGTCTGTGAATGTCCAGTTGGAGTTTATTTTCTGTGACAAACTTTGGTCTCTGCAGGTGTTGTTTTGTTTTTTTTGTTTTTTTTTATGTTTATAAGAGTGTATTCTGTGTGTTTGTTTACTTTGGGGGGTGGAGTTGTTTTTTTTCCTTTATTACTCTTCTCCCACTAAATAATCTATGATAGTTGATATACCACCTGACTTCTAACCTTCTTCCCTGAGTGATTCTGTTTATATATGTGTATGTGTATAGTTAAGTTCAGTTTAATGTAGGTGTGAATTTATGAAGTTTTTTCTTTTTTTTTTTTTTTGGTTTGGTTTGGTTTCTTTGTTTAATGGCATATCAACTCTTTTTAGGTTATTTAATGCCAAAGCCATTCTCCTAGAACAGTACTGGTACTATTTAACCCATAGCTGGGAGGATTAGGGGGTTCAAACCTTTCCCAAGGGTATTTGCCCGAAAGTGAACATAATAGCACGACTGGAGTTCGAACTCGCGTACTACGATTCCGCAGTCCATCGTTTTAACCATTACACCACGAGGACACCCCCTTTTTTGAAACTTAGTGTTTTCTGTTTTCTGGTAATTTGATATTACTTCTATGTAAAAATACCCTGTAGTTTAGAGTCTGTATCGATCATATGAATACTTTTTCTCACTTGCAACACTTAATTACATAGACTACATTTTTTTAATTATAGCTTGAAGTTTTATTTGTTATGAATGTCGTTTTTGGGTTTTTGAAGGTATAGGAGTTTCTTTCTATGATTATATTACATACTCCACATCTTTTATTCTTGCATTTTGAGACTCCATGCATTCTGTATTCCTCAAATGTAGATGAGGTGACTTTTTTTTTTTAATTTCTGGGTTGTCCCTGGCTTTTAATGATTTTTGTTGTGTCTAGTATTTTTTTAATTGTCATTGGTATTAAGTTGTTTTTATTATTTCTGTGAATACTTCTGGGTTGTTTTTTTGTATGTTGAGATATATGCTAAGGGTTCTATATAGGCGGGGAGGTAGTTCTTTTAATGGTATTTTTTCTTCTAATATGAATTCCTTATTTATTAGTTTAGTTAGGTATCCCCTCTGGTGGAGTGTTATGCATAAATCCTTTGAACAAGTTTTTCTCATAAAAATGAATAAAGGATGGATTTTAGGCATTTTTTGGGGTGGTGACTTTTGAAATGGAGGTATTGTTATATGGTGTCTTTGAGTTTGTAGTAAATGTCTGTGATAATTTGGCCATTTTCATTTTTAATGAGAGTGTCTAAAAATGGCAGTTCTTTAAAGCTGAGTTTCATAGTGAATTTTATTTTACGGTGTAGGTTTTGGAGTAAGTTGTGTAAATCATTAATGTTGCCCCTCTGAGCATTTCTAGAATATGAAACAATCATTTAAATATCTTTTCCATGAGATAATAAATTCTGTTTTTATATTGATGTTGTATTTTTTATCTATGATTTCATATAGATTTTCTTCTAAATATGCTATGGTTAGTGTGGCATATGTTGGTGCCATTTTAGTTACCATACTTGTTCTTAGGGTTTGGATATAATTTACGTTATTGAATTGGAAAGAGTTATTATTTAGTTCTATACCATCTGTGATAAATTTTTTGTTAAATCTTGGGTGTAGTGTTTCTGTGTATTTTTCTATCCAAAATGAAATGGCTTGTTTTCCTAATTCATGAGGGATGTTACTGCACAGCTTTGTGACATCAAATGTACCATGAGTGTGTGGAGATCAGTTTTTTTTTTTGTTGAATAGAGTTTATATAGTAAGTAAGTTGGTGACCATAGTCAAGGGTAACCCAAAGGCTCCCTTTTCCGAAGCTACTACACCAAGGTGTAAGGGAGGACACTACTCCATTCCCTGGATTGCTCCACTTTACCCTTGATCTTTACCTTATAATGCTGAGTGTTAAGCAAGGCTCATCGAGTATAATTTTTTGAGTCTTTGGTATAACTTAACCTGCGATTGAACCCCGGTCTCCTGGACCATTGGCAAAGAGTCCACTCATTAGGTCAATGGCCTATAATCATCTGTCTATATATTAATATATATATGAATATATACTTACATACATATATATATATATATATATATATATACAAATATTCAAATAGATGTATATGTAACTATGAATATGTATTCTAATATATATGTATATATATATAAATATCTATCTATCTATATATATATATATATATATATATATATATATATATATATATATAAAGAGGGTCATTCAAAAATTTGTAAACCTCACTCTGATTTTAGATTTATTGCACACCTCTTCTCATGGGCTTTAACTGCAAAGAAATTAAGAGAGAAAACCGAATTAGTTTTTCTATTTTTATGAGAAGTGATTTTGTGTTACCCAAGCAGTAATGTTCAGCTATAGCTCTTCTTTCTTGGTAAATGACCCTTGTATATATATTTCAATATATATATAATGGTTGGTTGGTTGTGTTTTATGGCATATCAACCCTTGTAGGTTATTTATTGCCAAATCCTATATATATATATATTTTTTTTTTTAGATATTCCATATTTATTGATAATATTCTTATTTCATTGATAGTGTTCTGTTTTTTAAATTCATCACCATCTCAATTTTATCCAACTCTGCATTTACGTAATTTTGTTATGGTATAAACAACCTAAAAATCTCTTTCAAAATCTCTTTAAAAAACACTCTTTATACATGCAAGCAACCCTTGATGATGGCCTTTGAAAGGTCTGAAAGTGCTTGGGACAATTTTGGTAAATTCATCCACAAATTCCAACCTGAAACCAAGACACTTATCAGTAAACTTGAAAGGATCTTAATAAAATTGTATTGACAAAATGTGTCTTTATTATTTAATCAAACATGCTTATATATATATATATATATATATATATATATATATATATATATATAAACTATGTGTGATTTGTAAATGAATAGTAAGTAGGTAATATTTTTAAACAAGCTCATTTTGCATACACTTAAATGGTTTCAAATATTGTTATTTAACACTAATTATCCAATTTAACATCGATCATTTGTTAGCCCACAGTTAAATGTTTTCAAGTATAGTAAATGATTAGATATTCTTATTTTACCCATCAATGAAACTCTAACAGGTACTACCACTCCTAGTCAGTATGGACCAGAGAACAGTGGTAATTAAAAGGTACTCCACATTCCATAAAGCTTCAGGGGTGAAGCCTCACTATCAGAAGGTTTATTGTCATATCACGACACACATAGGTCAGAGGTCTTACTTGTCTGCAAAAATGTATATATATATATATATATAGGAATTTATATATATATATATAAATATATATAGGCACTCATGGTGTAATGGACATCATTGTTGGAAATAGACTCAGTGACTCAAGTTCAAATTGTGGACTAGGATGTTTACATTTCCCATAGTGCTAATACCCTTGGGAAAGGTATAAATCTAACTATTCTCTCTCCAACTATGTGTAAATATTAGGGCAGAATGAACTGTTTAACTTTGTATGGCAGCCAGTCTGGCAAAAGGAAAACTCTGAATTCACATCTGTTAAACTCTGCTTAAAAATTGACCTTGAATTGCACCCTGCTCATGCAAAGTTGTTAGTATATATATATATATATATATATATATATATAACAACACAAACAAACAAGAAAATAAAAGAATTAAACTCTGAATTTCACATCTATAATCATTTGAGGTGGTAATCTATTTGGATTACCTGCTGTCTTGACAAAGATAGACATGAAATTCAGAGTAATGAGTTTTTACCACACCTTATTTTCTTGAATAGATCTGTTTAAAAATTATTCATTTTCATTAAGAATACTTGATGCCATATAACTGTAAATTATTTGTATAAAGAATAGTTAATTGAAACCATATAACTGTATGCAAACACATGACTATTATTAAAGAGAAATAATTACTTCAAAACATATAATTATTGATATTAGATCAGAATACTTGAAACCATACAACTGTATGTAAACCATTTGTATTAAGTAGGAATACCTGATATCATATAACTGTGTGCAAAAAACGACTGCACAAAAACGTAAATATAAATATGCAATAAACATGATTCTGTAACCTCTAGGCATAAAATAACATAGACAGATAGACATGCCATTAAAATCAATCTTTCAGTCTACCCCAAATAGATATACTATAGGCCCTGAAGATATTCATGTGATATAACTTGTTGAGCTGATATTTATACTTATGACTGTAGATTTCATAAGTATAGAAATGTTTGTGATGTATAAAATTTGTATGGTGCTTAAATCTAATGTCAATCTCTAAGCTTGAACTCATACCATTCATGTTCATATCCAGAGTTAATCCACTGAACCAAATGTGTGACCACAGGACATAAGAGGTATGTGGATGAAAACAGAAATTTGAACTTAACTTAACAATTCTATTTTCTAACAATTAGAAAATGATTCAGCTTTTTCCAAGTACATTATTGTATAATTAAAGTTAATTCATTTTTTTTATCAGCTTTGTTAATCAAAACTCAAATGAAAAATATTCCTTTATTTCCCCACCTCACTCATCATTTCTTTATTTTTGTCTGGTTGAGACATGTCTGTATTTAGGGTGGACTGGGCTCTTTACTGTAATATGGCAACTAGTATTGGAGAAAGAAAACCTTAAATACAAACCAGCTATACTTTGCTTAAAAATTGATCTTGTATCAAACCTGCTCATTATAGAGTGATCAGATAAATACATACTTGTCTGTCTTTAATGCTCAAGGCCTGACAGGAAGTGAAGCACATACCTTGACTTTTACAGGACTCTGCACATCTGATCGACACAGGTTCAACCATAAAACACTAAGAAAATTTTTACCAGAAGTATTGTTTAGCATACAGAAGATTTCAGAAGATTTCACATGATGAAAGGCTTTTGATGTTGGCATAAGTAAGGAAATATGCACTGAAATTTGCATTTATTCATTCATATATATATATATATATATATATATATATATATATATATACACCAGCCCAGTCAACTGGAGCTGTAGAATATACTGACACTGCATCTCTGCAAAGAGGTAAGACCCCCACTGCAGGTGTTCTGGTGTGACACAAAACAATCTGATGGTGAGGTTCCAGTAGTACTGGAGCTTTGGGGAATGCAGTGTACCCCTTCATTGACATCGCTCCCAGGTCAACTCTGGCCCAGAATGTTAGCACCTGAAAGAGTTCTTTCTATGGGTCAAATAGGACTGTTTTACTTTTGAACTGGGTGTAAACAAATGACTTATGCTAAGTTAAATTGTTTGAAATGGAACTGTTTGATCATTCAACTGTGTGCAAGCAAATGACTGAAGTTTAAATGAATTGTTAGTGATACAAAGCAATACTTGGAAGTATTTAACTTTGTTGACATATTTACAAATTATATATATCTAATATATATGAATTAGCCAGATTTGGTATTAAATAACCTACAATGGTTGATATGCCATAAAACCAAACCAAACCATATATATATATCTATATATATACAAGATATGCTTAAAAAGTATTTTCTACTTACCAAGACAGAAATGAGCATTAATTTTCTTCAAAATAGTTCACTAGGCATTCCACACTCTTATTCAAGTGAGTTTTCTATTGGTTGAAACATCTCTGAAACTCCTTATTTGATATTGTTTAAAGCTGCACCTTCATATTTCTTTTAATGTCCTCTACATCCTCAAATCCTACCACTGAGATGAATTTTCAGTTTTGAAAACAAGAAAAGTCATACAGATCTAGGTCTGGTGAGTATGCACTCGCACAATCTTGTGTTTCACAAAAATCTGTTGCTTAAAAGTATTCAGACTAGCTTTATTATTTTTTCAAAGTGGCACTGACTCATCGAGATAAAATCTTGACATCTAGATATTTATGTAGTTTCTAAGCTAATAAATATAAGCTATTACTTTCAGAGGAACCTCTCATATTTTTGCATTTGTCTATTTGTTCATGACTATAATTTTTCATAATTCAACTTTAAAATGGAAAAATAAACTGAAAACAGAAATTACTTTTTTTTCGGTAAAACAAAACACATATGAACATTTTATTTATTAAATAAGTGAAGATAATAAATACTTATCTGTCAAGTCAGCTGGGGCTGTAGAAGACTCCTCCCTGCAATGAGTGTCCTAGATATAACACTAAACAATCTGATGGTGAGCTTCCAGTGATGCTGAGGCTTTGGGAAATGTCGAGCACCCCTTCATTGCCATTGCTCCCAGGTCAACTCTGCCCCAGAATGGTAGCACCTGATAAGGCCCTATTTATGGGTTAAATAGAATTAAACTGCATACTTATGCTAAACTGAATTATTTGAATTAGAACTGTTTGACTAAACTGAATAGCTTGAAATAGAAATGTTTTTGAAATTAAACTGTGCACTTATAATTAAACTGTGCACTTATGCTAAACTGAATTGTTTGAAATGGAACTGTTTTTGACATTGAAACTCTTTTATGCTAAACTGAATTGTTTAATATGGAACTGTTTTGACATTTAACTGTGTGTAGACAAAATCTAAACTTATACTAAACTGAATTGGCTGAATTAAAACTGTTTGACTAAAATGAATAGCTTCAAATAGAAATGTTTTTGATAATTAAACTGTGCATTCATGCTAAACTGAATTGTTTGAAATAGAACTGATTATTTGTATAAAAATGGATTTGGCATTAAATAACCTACAAATGTTGATATGCCATGAAACCCAAACAACCAATCAATTAGTTAGAAATATCAATGATGAACAACCCTTAACCTTTTCCTTTCCTTTAATAGCCACATAGATTATATTCACATTATCAAATCTCCAAAAACGGATTAAGGTCAGAACTTTATCCCAGTCAATGGTGTTAGTATGCTGAATCATATTTCTGAATACAAAATATTAGATTTACTCAATAGTCTATCAGAAATGAGATAAAATAAAATATTTCAGAAAGTGTGAAAGGTTCAAGTTTCAACAAGCTAACAAATTATTCAAATGAGGGATAAAGTAGTGTGTAGATGAATAATGGAGAAGAGAGTAGGAAGGGTGAGAAAAAAAAGAGAGGAAAATAAACAGAGAGAAAGTGAAACAGAAATTGTCTCTTCAATTAATAGACTGAGAAGGAGAGACAGGAAAAAATAAATAGAGTAACTTCAACTAAGAGAAAGAGAGACTAAAAGAAAATATTTGAAAGAGTGAAATAAAAAGAAAAAGTAACTTCCACTGAGAGAGAGGGAGAGAGAGAGAGGGGGTAAAAACAAAAACAAAGGTAGGAAAAGTCATTTTAACTGAGAGAGAGAGAGAGAGAGAGAGAGAGAGAGAGAGAGAAATTTTTACAAAAATAAAAAAAAAAAACAATTGTATATCACAAAGAAAGAAACAACTTGAGAACAGGAAAGAGATTTATAGAAAATATCTATACATTAATATAATCTTTAAGCAACAACAGGTACTGTAAGCAACCAGAAGCAAAGTTTAGTAAATAACAACTATCTACTTTTTTTGTGATTTGGCATATACCATATTAGGGATTGAGAGAAAGTATAGATATATGAAGGTAACTGAAATTTACTCTCTCTCTCTCTCTCTCTCTCTCTCTCTCTCTCTCTCTCTCTCCAAGCATAGAGAATTTTGCAAACAGGTTTGTCCACTGACTTGGAATAAAAGCATGAGGACATCAGTTTTATGACACTTGTCCCAGCCAACCACTCTCCACCACTTCAACAGAGAGAGAGAGAGAGAGGGGTTATCTAGAATTGACTTTTAAGATCATTTGATGCCAGTGGAGATTATCAACTGATAAAATATGCTATTTTTGATCAAATAAAGAGTTCTAGAGAGTACATAAATATGATGATTTTTTGACTTTTCTAAATGGTGGAAAAAATGGTCACATGAACAATTTTATGTCAGGTATTCAGGAGGAAATTTCATGAGAAAAAATCACTTCTGGCTAACCTGATGCTACTAACTTGACAATGATAAATAAGGAAAACAATGGGATCCATATAAAAAATAACATTGTCCAATTTGATGAAGTCTATTCTTGCAACTATCAAGAAATTGTAATCTTTAACTCAAAGAGCATTGCACTGAAATTGCCAAACTGAACCTGATAATGTTGCTTTTAAATACCTTTTTTTTTTCTTTTTTTTTAATTACCGTTCTTTCAAGTTGTAGTCAAAAGTTATGTTGAAGGAATATTCTTCAATGCTTATATGCATATTAAATAGATTAAAATTGAGCAAAAGAAGGTCCAAAGATGTTTTAAGTGAAATAAATTGCAATTTAAATGCAAAGTGACATAATAACTCACTTTTTATATATATATATATATATATATATATATACTAAAAGCTGGACAAGATTGTAGTATGGGAAGGTTTCAAATTTCAAAGTTGAACATTTTCCATTACATTTTAAAACACTAACTCGGTCAGTTTTCATGATAAACCAATAAATCTTGCATTTTTACCCATGTTTTCAGGGTCAATCTTTCACATGAAATGGTTGCCAGTGATGATGAATCACCTCTTATACCATATCTATGGTTACTCCAACCCCACTGCAATTCACATAAGTCATAATGTTTTTTCATAGTTATTCACACTTCCTCCTCCTCATCCTCATCATCTATGACTGGAGCATTCTTGATATCAGTTTTGATGAGTTTTGCAGCAGTTTTGAGAATTGCTCGTTTCTGTGCTTCATCGTCCTCCTGAGGTGAATTGTAGTATTCACAAAGAATGTCACAGTTTTTTTCTCTAAATGACACAATGTTTTTGATGCCAATACGGCCTTCAGTCACGAATATAGAGTTCC
The DNA here is from genome assembly GCA_963585895.1 of Sepioteuthis lessoniana. Taxonomy (NCBI): domain Eukaryota; kingdom Metazoa; phylum Mollusca; class Cephalopoda; order Myopsida; family Loliginidae; genus Sepioteuthis; species Sepioteuthis lessoniana. The sequence goes on from OY757917.1 coordinate 51,754,235, forward strand.
CATATTGACTTAGCAGCTTTTCTTTGAGGTACTGATTTCCGTACGCCGTGGATTTACTACCACGCAAGTATTCTCCCATTTTAGTCACAAGGTCCGATATCGTTAACTGTTCTTCATCCTTTTCCTGTAGGAACTCACAAACACTCTTGAATGCTTCATCCTGATCGCTGTCTTTTGGTCTTCCACTTTTTCGTCGTTTGGTGGATTCAGCTGACGTGAATCGTCTTGGAATATTCCGCATTGTATGGAAGTTGATGCTACATGACTGGCGGTAAACACAGTCTGCTGCATGAAGATCATCACCAAAATATTTGATTCAGTTTTGAACAGCAGTGGCCCACTCATCCCCACTGGTTTTGCAATGGACCAATATAGTTTGAATAAATGCATCTGTCTTCACATAGAAAATCCTTTCGTCATTTTTTCGTTTTGGGTCTTTTTTCGTAGTAACAGTTCCACAGAATAAGCAGTGTGTTCTACTGTCATATGGTCCCAGGGAAACATGAGCGCTCCTTTTCACTGGTTGAGCAGAATCACCCTTGCTGGAGGCAATAGCAATGTCCTTTTTGTTGATGTGGTTTACCCAATACATTTTGTGAACTCAAGTTCCTGCTTCAACCCGGACTTTCACACCTATTTCTATACTTGCACAGTTGATGCCTTCAGCTCCTTTTTCTCAAACCATCACGGTCTCTTCACCGTCCAAAGCTCATTCACATACAGGACAGGTTTCTGCGTTGGTTGAATTGATGTTTTACCCTGAAAATATATGTACGTGGTGCATTCAATAAGGTTCCAGACTTTTTTGTACAGGCATTTAAAATTGTTGTAGACTCTTGAAAAGTCAGTATGTTATTGCTATACATATTATGAGATGACTGACCAATTTTTATGATTTCAGATTCAAAGGAACAGCTACAGCAGGAATTGGAATACACCCTACTAAAGCCTGGTTGTCACAGCTGGTGAATTTCAAAAATGCAATCTGGACGTGAGGACACTTTAGAAGAACGATATACAATAAAATTCTGTTTTAAACTTGGAAAAAATGCCACAGAAACATATGGAATGCTTCAGACTGCTTTTGGAGCATCTTGTATGAATTGAGCATCAGTTTTTGAGTGGCATAAGAGATTCAAGGAAGGCAGGGAGTCTGTGAGGGATGACGACAGGTGTGGGAGGAGTAAGGAAGTCAATACACCAGAGTTGATTGGCCAAAGGGTTAGGGTTAGGGTTACTATGTTGAGGTTTTAAGGGAGTTCAGCAAGAGATTCCGTCGGAAGAGGTCAGTACTCTTCAAATCGGGTCAGTGGCATTTCTACCAGGACAATCCACAACTCCATCCTTGTCATAGACTATTTGAGCAAGTTGGGCATCAAGACAGTTCCTCACCCTTCCAATAGTCCAGACCTTGCTCCCTTTGACTTTTGGTTATTCCCTAAGCTCAGAGGCTGTCGTTATGAGACAATTGAGGAGATGAAAGAGGCTGTGACGAAGGTCATTTACACGCTCACACAAGAGGAGTTCCTTGGGGCCTTCCAGAAGTTGTTGAAACGGTACAACAAGTGCATTGCAGCCGGAGGAGATTACTTCGAAGGGTACTAGAGTTTCATATGTGTACTATCAATAAAAGTGCCCATACGAAAAAAGTTTCGAAACTTATTTAATGATCCTCGTATATAGTGTATGCCTGTATGTGAATCGGGTTGAGTGCAACTCTACAGGGTGGGCCAAAAAAGTTGAACATCCTCCTCTTATTTCCAAGGAGGACAGGTTTTAATAGCAAATGCACATCATATAACTGGTATCCATACCGAAATTGCTGATACTCTGTAGAAGTGGCTGAGGGAAGAGGTAGGGGTAACCTTACATATGGTATAAGAGGTGATTCAACATCACTGGCAACCATTTCATGTGAAAGATTGACCCTGAAAACATGGGTAAAAATGCAAGATTTATTGGTTTATTATGAAAACTGACCGGGTTAGTGTTTTAAAATGTAATGGAAAATGACTTGTAAGTTGAAAATCTTCAACTTCGAAATTTGAAACTTTCCCATACTACAATCTTGTCCAACTTTTAATATGATGTAGAGTAGACCCAACCTGACATAAAACCATAAAAAAAACAAAAAACGTTGCAATGTTTTTGTGGTTGGGGTACTTTGGTGTTATATTGACTAGCATAAACACAATGACAAATTGTATACATAGTGGGAGGAAGAACAAGTGGAATGTAGAATTTATGAAAGAGAAGAACCATTGGGAAAAATGTTAAAGGTATTTCAAAACATGGCAGCTACATTCAAAATTCATCTTGTTTTAGGAGGATTTGTTAATCCTTATAATGTAGAGCTTTAAGAATTTGGAGTTTTTGTTTACTTTTTTCTTTGTGTAACATAGAAGAGTTTTCAGTTACTCTTATATAAATGCATAAGACATTGTGTTTGTCATTTCAATGCTTGTTCCCCCAAAGATGACTCTAGCTGGGACTGAAAGAGCTTCAAGGAAATATGGCACCTTTTTGAATTTGCTCCATTTAGATGTCAAACAACTTATATGAAGACTTAATCAGATCAACTATAAAATTGGTGGTAGTGAAGTGTCTGTCTTATTTAATCAACCATGTTTGTTCGTTTGGGTTTTATGGCATATCAACATTTATAGGTAATTTAATTCCAAATACATTTTTATACAAATGAACAGTTCTATTTCAAACAATTCAGTTTAGTATGAGTACACAGTTTAATTGTCAAAAACATTTCTATTTCAAGTTATTCATTTTAGTCAAACAGTTCTAATTCAAACAATTCAGTTTAGTATAAGTACGCAGTCAATATTTTCAATATTTCCATTTCACGCAGTTCAGTATAGCATAAGTTCGCTGTTTAAATTTCAGAACAGTTCTATTTCAAGTAATTCAGTTTAGCATAAGTACATATTTTAGTTCTATTTGACCCATTGATAGGACCCTATCTGGTGATACCACTCCAGGCCAGAGTGGACCTGGGAGCAATGGCAATGAAGGGGTACTTCGTATTCCCCAAAGCTCCAGTATTGTATAGTGTCATATCTAGGACACTGATTGGTGGGTCAGGGAGTTTTACCCCTCTGCAAAGATGAAGTTGGTGTATTCTACAGCTCAAGCTGACAGGGAAACAAACAGGTTTAAATTAGCAAATACTTATATATATATATATATATATATATATCAAGGTAGCATTTTCTCCTTTGTATATCTATATATATATATATATATATTCTTGTTGGTACATTTTATTAAATTTTATTATTAACATGTCTTCAGGAAAATTTGCTATATATATATATATATATGATGATGATGATGATTGCTCCATCTTCATAGATGATTGCCATCTTTTGATTCTCCAGTATCATTAGGACTGATGATTTCTATTTGTGTGTTCTAAGATGATTTTTCAGTGCAGCAACAATCTTGCAAACCTTGAGACATAAATGATAAAAAGAATGATAAATGTAGATATTAATTGATTTGGTACTTGCAGAAGGTTTTTGCATCCTGCCATGTGTCTTTTCAAGCTGGATAAAGAGTTTCAGACTTTACTGCAAATGATGCAAGTGGTATCACGTTGCTGCAAAGGAAGCGTGTCCAGTTCCACATCTCATGAGGCTTCATGGGATTGATGGTCACAAATTATATTTCCAAGCAGGCTCTTAAACATGAGAGTTTGACATTGTTCTCTTCCTCAGCTGCTGCCTCGACTTTTCAAAACTTTTACAGCTTTCCTCAAAGGAAGCACATCTTGTTTTAAACATTTTTCTTTTTGCATATCTCCCTAAGGTTTGCTTTTTTCATTCCAGAATATCAATTTTCAAAAATATGCCTATATATATATATATTGTAGATGTAGGAGTTAGCATTTCAACAGGTATAGTTTTTTAGATTGAACTTTGCCTCTCACACCGGTCGCTTCTGGATGGAAGGTGCGAGAGGAACTTCCAGCCTGTACACCGGCTGGCGCGAATTCAGACTTTTTCAAATTGACCGGCATGTGAGACTGACGTTTTTCTTTGCGGGTCACTAGCAAGGCAAAAAGAGTTTTCACGTTGGAGAATGTGTACTTGTTTTTACGCTGAACACGCGCGCAAATAAAGATATACATCTTCATCAGTACGAGACTCGTGTCTATGATTTTTGGCCCCAGTTGCTGTCGTTACAGTGAAAACTCTTTATTATTAACAAGGTAAAATATTTGCGAAATTTGAAGTAACAAAAAAACGATACTTTGTTAATTTGTGAACGGCAGCTTAACGAGTTACGAAGATAAACTTCCAGTCTACTCTTGAAAAAGGACATTTCTTTGTAGCCAAACAAGTGCTACTAGTTCAACCCAAACATTTTTAAATGAACTCTCGTTTGTAAAATAAATAAATAAATAAATAAATAAACGAACATTTTGTTTAAAAGAAAACGAACTGTTTTGCAAAATCCTGTGAGTACGGAATATCTGCGCCGTATTAAAAAAAATGGATCTTTATTTCAGGAGCAGCATATCGCTGCATTTTTTTTGCAAATTTCTATGAACATTATTTAAAAATATTTTATATTGGACGTTATTTTCATAGTCGTGCACTCTATCCAAGCTTAGAGCCAAGCTACACGTGCTGTACGTTCTTGCTGTGTACATTGCCCTGTTTTGTCTGTTTTCTTTATTTCAGTTTTTCCTTCTATCTCCTCTTTGCCCCCCAATTTTTTGTTATATATATATATATATACATTTTATTTCATTTTTTATATTTTTTGTTATTGCTCTGCCTCTTCTGTGCACTCCATTAAAATCATATGTTGTTTCGTTTGTGAGAGTTCACGTGCTGCCTACCTCGACCATAACCCTTTTCTCGTGGGAATTTATATTCATCATAATGTCGGACAAAAATTTACCCACAGAGTTCGACTCTGCGTCTCGATGTTCCAGCAGAACTACTAGGAGCCGTTTATCCCGAAGCTCGAGATCCTCGTATGGTTCTCATAGGAAGTCGACAGACATTTCGGTGGAAGTCGCTGCTCTCAAGGTGAAATTGCAGTATACTGACAAGGAAGCCAAGCAAAAGGCAGAATTAGATAGGCAGGACAAAAATGAAGCTTCAAACGGCCCAAGCCAAATTGGAAGCTCTAGAGACTGCATGGGATTCTGCTGACGAGAAAAGTCAACTGGCTCCTGAGGTTGATACTAACCATAAGGTGCAGAATTTTCTAAAGTCTCAGGAGGTCAACAATGAGCCTCTGTTGGAAAATACTGCAGGACCATCTCTAATCGGATCGGTTGTTTTGTTCGAAGACCAAACATTGACGAAAGAAGTCAAAACTAGTCAATCGCCTTTGAACCCCAATACACCCCAGTTTGTGCATCGGCAACCAGCACTGTACTTACCAGCAACAACCGGCGAATTTATGAATTCATCAACAAATTCTCCTGATAATCAACCACCAGCACTCCTTACTGGTCATGGCATTCACTCACAACGGACTGATCGGATGGGCGATGACACTTCGGGAGATGCATTGAGGGAGCTAGTCAAATATTTGGCTGAACAAGTTAGTCTAAATCGATTGCCTCCACCTGAGCCAAGCGTATTCTACGGTGATCTGATGAGGTATCCAAGTTGGAAAATCGCATTCCAGACCCTGATTGAACACCGAAGGATTCCTGCCGGAGAAAGGCTACACTATCTAAAGAAATATATAGGTGGCCAAGTCAAGGATACAGTGGAAAGCTACTTCTTGCTCCCACCTGAAGACGCCTTCGATGAACAATATGGAAACCAGTTTGTTATAGCCGATGCCTTCAGAGACAAACTGGAAAACTAGCAGCATATCAACCCCAGAGATGGAACTGCACTGCGGAGGTACGCCGACTTCTTGAGACAGTGCAACACAGCTATGAAGAGCATAGGGAGTCTCCGGGTTCTAAATGATGAACACGTAGTACGATCAACCGAAAAATACCTTGAGAGGAAAACAGCAACAACAACAACAATGGGACAAAAAAGAACTGTAAAAGGGTCACATCAAGAATTAATGGTTTTGGCAGTTACTGACATTGTCAACCAGTTGATTCAGGCACATATTCAAAAGAAAGATGTTAATTTAAACAGTATAAAAGGGAAATCAGCAAGTAAATATGGCCTTGCCAGCCAACCAAGATTAATGGATATTATTGCTGCTGTACCTCAACGATACAAAAGGTCTCTTGTTCCAAAGTTGAAGGCTAAACCTATCCGTACAGCTAGTGGTATTGCAGTTGTTGCTGTTATGTGCAAACCTCATCGTTGTCCACATATTGCTATGACAGGAAATATTTGTGTGTATTGTACTGGAGGCCCTGATTCAGATTTTGAATATTCTACACAGACATACACCGGTAATGAGCCAACATCAATGCAAGCAATTCGAGCCAGGTACAATCTTTACTTACAGACCAGGCACAGAGTTGAACAGTTGAAACAACTTGGTCACAGTGTGGATAAAGTTGAATTCATTGTAATGGGTGGCACATTTATGTGTTTCTCAGAAGAATACAGAGATTTTTTTTATCCGGAATCTCCATGATGCTTTATCTGGACAGACTAGCAGTTCCATTGCAGAAGTTATCAAATATTTAGAGAAAAGCCGAACAAAATGTATCGGGATCACAATTGAAACAAGACCTGACTATTGTCTACGAAAACATCTCAGTGATATGTTATCTTATGGTTGCACACGACTTGAAATTGGGTACAACTGTACCAAAGCATTATATTCATCGCGCCTACTGGTAATGGACCATATGGTCAACAAACCGATCTGGGATGGGGTATAGTGGGTGTTGCCGAGACTGCTAGGGAAGACATGGATAGTGACAATTTTGGAATGTTCAAGCACAACACACCTTCGGCTAGCCTCATGGGCGGTGTTGGGGAACGCCAGATCTGCACGGTCCGAAACGTACTCTCCTTTCTTACACATGACTTTGGTGCCAGCTTGGACAATGAGTCTCTAAGAACTTTCCTTAGTGAGATGATGGCCATTGTTAACTGTTGACCACTCACTGTGGATAGCCTATATGATCCTTTGACGGCAGAACCACTGACTCCGAATCATCCGTGGACAATGAAGTCCAAGATCATATTACTACCACCGGGAAATTTTCAGAAGCCATATTTATACTGTCGGAAGAGGTGGCGACGAATACAGTATTTAACAAACGAGTTTTGGAAACGCTGGAAGAAGGAATTTCTTCAGATGCTTCAGGAGAGAAGAAAATGGGGTGGAAAACAAAGAAACGTCTCCATTGAGGACGTCGTCCTAATCAAGGAAGACAACTCCCCTAGAAACATTTGGCAGCTAGGACTGGCCATCAAAACAGTAATGATGGTTTGGTTCTTAAGGTGAAAGTTTCAGTGGGTACCACAAATTTGAACAGAATGGGTCAAAGAGACCAACCATTACAAACTTTGGAACGCCCTATTCTCAAACTAGTCGTGTTATGCGAGGCCGAGACCAGGGAAGTCCCCACCCAGGAGCCATAACATGCGTCACTCTTTTTTGTTCCAGCCTTGAAAAATAAGTATTGCTTATTTTTGGGGAGCCATGTAAATGTAGGAGTTTGCGTTTCAACAGGTATAGTTTTTTTAGATTGAACTTTGCCTTTCGCACCGGTCGCTTCCGGATGGAAGGTGCGAGAGGAACTTCCGGCCTGTACACCGGCTGGCGCGAATTCAGTCTTTTTCAAATTGACCGGCATGCGAGACTGACGTTTTTCTTTGTGGGTCACTAGCAAGGCAAAAAGAGTTTTCACGTTGGAGAATGTGTACTTGTTTTTACGCTGAACACGCGCGCAAATAAAGATATACATCTTCATCAGTACGAGACTCGGGTCTATGATTTTTGGCCCCAGTTGCTGCTGTTAAAAAATATATATTTAAATGAAAACTGTTAACTTCAGAAATATTCAGTATAGACGAGAAATAGCAAGCCAATTATAAATGTAAAATAAAAGATTCTTCTATTTCATAGTAAGTTAAAAGCTTGACTATTTTTGTTTAAATATTTAATAATTCTACTTAAAAATGGCAAACTGTACTTTCTACATGTTGCACTTATTTCAATTCTCAAAAAAACACTAAGTTAATGATATGCTCAACAGATGGGCACACCAAATTTTTCAACATTGCCACTGGAGTCTTGTAAGTATCATACACTTTGGTGCAAAAAAGATAAGGCCACCACGAAAAAACGCAGAAGTTTGGATTGGTCCACTTTTTTCTTTCAAAAATTCATATTTTTATAAATGTATTTAGTAATAAGATTATCTATAAAAAAAAACTTTTGAAAATTTTTTTTCTTTGATTATTATTTCAGAAAATATTAAAATTAGCATGTTGCAAAAAGATTAGGCCACCTATGAATTTATTAAATAAAACAAATTAACTCATAGGTTTTTATGTTAAGATTAATTTTTACATAGAAATTAGCAATAGAAATTAAAAATAAATCATGGGACGTGGCAGTTCTCTTACAGATCACGCGAAAGGAATGATTGATGCTTTTGAAAAAGATGGGCATTCTCAACAAGAAAATCAACAGATCAAGAATGATATGAAGCAGGCAATATCCCTTAAAAACTATGACAAATGAAGACTAAGTGTATGTGTATATGTTTTTCTTACTTCTCCATATCAGACAAGTGCAAACTTCATTAAAATAGATATACTACTTTTGCCCAATTATGCTTGTCATATATTAATCTTTTGATTATTTGCAACACCTATTAAAAGTTATGTTTGTATGGTTAGATTATTCATGTGTTTAGATTATTATATTTATACCTAAGAAAAGTAATTAAAAATAAAATTACATGAGATATCTTCAAATGAATGATTCTAATGTAAGCAGAAATTAAGGTTTTCAAAATTTCGCCTGTTATGTTTATTATAGTAAATAATAGCATAACTGTTAGCGAGTCAGCCTAGTAGAGCATTTTTTGTAAGTTTTGTTCTTATTGCAAGCCTTATACATCTGGCCTTATGCTAAATTGATCCAAGCAACAACCATGGGTGCAAAACAAAATCGGAAATTACAAATGATACTCAAAATGCTATGTTGCAATATTTTTTACAATTAACTAAATCTTTCACATGAAACAGCATTGAATACAAACCGGATACTATTTTGAATGCAAAAAAGTTTCCATATAAATCAAATTTTTTGAATGTAAAAAAGTTTCAGTATATTATGAAATTTTCTTTTTAAAATGATAAGAAAATTTGTTGATGTAAATCATCATGGAAACAAATTAAAGAGACAACCAAATTGTTGTATATTGACCTTCGACCCGGCCAAACATGCCATTCCAAAGTGATGCACCGGAAGGAAGTGACACATTCCAATGGCCAGTAATCGAAAGAAATCGAGTAGGCAGATTTGGTTGATGAAATGGAACAAGGTAAAAGCCCATGATACACTCATAGACTGATGCACCAGAAGAGAGTGACCTTTGAACTGCATGATAGTTATTTTTGCTTGATGACGATCAAACACGCCATTCCAAAGATTGAGTGGGCGATTGAACTATTATATAACTCGGTGAAGACAGGAAGTCAACGAGTTGGAGATCAGATGAGTTAGAGACAAGATGTGGTAGAGAAAGCCAGCACTCAGCAGAAAGCTGAGCCCCCGGGCCTCCGGTTGAGCATCAGGAGAACAAGAACAACACACGGCTATGTCCGGAGGTGCTGGTGAGGTCAATATGTTGCAGTCTTTGTTCGGTCTCCAAATCCCTCTCACACGTAAACCTTACAATAAAGAGAGAGGTATATTTTTTAAAGAAGTCTTCGCTCGTCCTTTATCATTGTGTCGTTATGATTCTTTTTGCATGAATCTGCATTTGAGTATATAATATTAATACGATTTGGTGCCGAAAACTGGGACATATCGTTCATGATATGGTTACGCACTGGGTTCCACGGAGACGATCAGATAAACAAACTAAGAACAACAAGGAATCTATTTCGGAGCGGTTTGTTCAAGCAACAAAAAGAAGGAAAAGGAACAGACCGACGCGAAAAGAACAGAAAAATAAAGAAACTGCATCATGCTTAATAGAAAGAAAAAAAAAGAAAAAAGAAGAACAAACCAGCAACAGAAAGAGAAAAGAAAAAAAAGAAACTGTAAGTAGATTGCTCATTCAAATAACTATCTCTCTGTGAATTAATATTTGGGTTCGTAAAAAAAGGATTTAGATTGATTATAATGGTGAAAGCATTAGTTTTAATGACAAGGGCCTTTCTAGAAGGATAAAATTGGAAATAATTTTTTAAAAAATATGTGTGATCCCTAGATAAAAATTATGATTACTGTTATGTGTAATATTGTATCGTAGTGAGGTAGAGAGAAAGAAAGAGAGTGAGGGGAACATATGCTGACAGTGAAAAGAAAAGAAAGATGACTAGGACAGTTACTGTCCGTTTTTATGAATGACATTTTTTTTATAAACAATATTTTTATAAATGTATGTTATAGTAGACGGGGTCTTTGTGAGTAAAAATTTGTAGTAACCTGTCAGTGGTCCGGACAAGTGATGATTGAAAATTAGAATTTCAGTCCAAGATCTGGAATCCCGCATATCGGTAGTTTGTCCAGGGATTGCACATATCAGTAGTTAAGACCTTTTTGGACAGGTTTTCATGTTTTGAACTGGTGGATTAGAAATTAGAATTTTAATCCGAGAGATGCAATTTCGGGAGCATCGATTGGGTTGTCCAGGAATTTCGCACATTGGTGGTTGTCTGAAGAATGCCCATATACTTTTTCGATATTTGTGAAGTTGGGAGAATCGATAATTTCAGCGCTGGTAGAATCAGGCCGGTTTTTTGTGTCTGACGAGGCAGACAGGTATTTTGTGAATTCCCCCTGGAGTGAGCTTTAAGGTTGTTATTGGGGAAGATATTTTGAAACAGGGTTTTGGAGATTAGGTAATTAAGATATCCGCAGAGTCTTGATGATCATTGGATGTGCTGAAAAAAAAAAATTCGCAGATTCGGATTTGGAATTGTTTTGAATTAGGAAATGTTGTTGGCTGAATTGATAAAAGTTTGGGTTGTTTAGGAAAAAAAACAACTGGGATATTTTATGCAATGAAAAAAAAAAGAAGAGTACACGTAAGCTATTGAGAAAAGTTTTTATCTTACGGTGTGGTGATGTGGACGTAAAAGAAGCGGTATAGATAATGGTTGTAAAACGGCGTGGACAAAATGAACATTTAAAACAAAGCGAACGAACAAAAACAAATTTATATTCTATAATAAACAAAACTTACATTAATACATGAAAACATAACTAACTCTAACATACTGATAGTGTGTATATGTGTGTGTGAGCTCGTGTGTGTATGTGTGTGTGTGTGTGTAACACAACTAAACTACAAAAAGAATTGTAAAATTAAAATGTCTTTTTTCTATGATTAGAAACCGGTAGTTTTTTAAAGACGGGAAAGCGTCTCATAGTTCTTGTACAATAATGTCTGCGAGGCATGGTGTTGCTGATACGGGGGAATTTGGTCAAAGAGAAGGTGTTGCCGCTACGAAGGAATTTCGTCAAAGGGAGAGTGTTGCCGCTACGAAGAAAAATCGTAAAAGATGTCGAATGTGTTTTAAGACAGCGTATTTATAGAAAAAATCGTCTTATCAGTGGCTCAAGACGCAGGACTTGAATTTTCGCGCGCCGACGTAGTTGTAAGCATATCACGTGGTCCTCCTGGCCAATGGTTTCCCGAGACTGAACATTGAGCGTCCGCCATCTTTGTGGGAACAAGTGGCATACCGCCCAAATTAAATTATAGGAGTGTAAAGTCCTATATGCCCCCCCGCAGATTGATAAATATTGAAAATATTTTTCAATATGTTCTCTAACGTGGAGGCAATATTTACGTGACTGTTGACTTTATGAATGCAAGTGTTTTTTTTTTGTTTTTTTTTTGCGTGGGAGTTACTTCGCACTTTATTTGGCATTCCTTGTGGGCACAAGGTGAAATTTTAGTGCTGTTTTGTGAGTAGAACAGCAAGTACGCAGTGTTTAACTCAATTCGCTGTAATAATGTCTTACGTATCTTTTGTTAGGCTCATTTTAGGATGTGTTGATATTTGAAGTTGTGGAAACTGTCTTTTGTTTGAGCATTCCATGGAGGTTGTGTTGTGTGCAGTTGAATGAAGTGACAGGCGAATTTCTAGCTAGGTTGTTTGTGTTTTTCCAAAAAATTCGGTGTTTCAGCGTGGCTCGTGGGCACGTATTAACCAACGCCTCGAATTTTCTTGTTGGCGTGCACAATTATATAGCCATCATAATTCCTGTTGTGTTGAAAATTTTCGTAGTCGAAAGTTGTGTGCTGGAATGTTGCGTCAGCTTGGAACAAGTTTCCTTCTGAGTTTTTAGTTGTTGGACGTCTGAGTATTCGTGTTGATTTTTTTGAAGATTTGCTTGTCTTCGTTTTCGTAAAATCAAACTTTCAGATGTCTTAGTTTTTGTGATTTGTTTGATAACATTGTATCCGGTGGGTGCTTTTTTGGCTTCGTCACTCTGGCACTCACGGATAGTTTGTCGAATCATGAAGATAGTAAGTGAATTGGCTTGCATTTTGTTGGTATTTGTTCAGAAAATGTCGGGAAATTTTTTTGGCTGGTGGAGAATATCGCGTAGTCCTGTTCTTCCTTGTCGTTGTGAATGTCGTCCCAATGACAAGTTTGGTAGTAGTAAAAGAAGTGTGTATCGTCTACTGACCAGTCTGGTAGCGGCAGAAGGTAGTGTCTTTGGTGGCCAGTAAGATTGGGTGGGCAAGTCAAAAGAGTTGAAGGTTGCCTGATTTTTGGTAGTGGGGAAAGTGAAGAAATATGCATCGTGTCAAAATTCCTCTCCTCGTGTGCTGTGAAATAAATTCTGCCGTCCTGTTTCTGTGTAGGAGTTTTAGCTTGGAAAATTTTGTTTAAATTTTTGCATGAAATTGTTTTATATGAAATTTTCTAATAAGATATTTAAAGAATTTGCATGTGTTCGCCGCTCCTATTTCCAAAAGTTCACGCGCCGTGATAGAATTTTCATGTTGTCTTTGAAATGAGTGAAATATATTCTTAAATGTTTCGAATGTTTAGGAAATTTTGTATGCTCAATTTACGTCGTTGGGTTAACATTTGTGGTTGAGTTTTCTCTCAAGAAGTAAGGTTTCAAATGTTTAGGAGGTAGTGTAGAAAGAGTTCCATGTGCTGTGGGTATATTTAATTTATTTTTATATTTTGGTTGTGTGTTCTAAGTAGGGGTTATCATTTTTACGCGTTGTAATAATTTTTTTGTGCTGTTTTTTAAAATGAGAGCTGTTTTTGTTTTTATGTGTGGTTGCGTGCTTTCACTTGTCGGAAGGTCACCAATTTGTGGTGATGTGGACGTAAAAGAAGCGGTATAGATAATGGTTGTAAAACGGCGTGGACAAAATGAACATTTAAAACAAAGCGAACGAACAAAAACAAATTTATATTCTATAATAAACAAAACTTACATTAATACATGAAAACATAACTAACTCTAACATACTGATAGTGTGTATATATGTGTGTGAGCTCGTGTGTGTATGTGTGTGTGTGTGTGTGTAACACAACTAAACTACAAAAAGAATTGTAAAATTAAAATGTCTTTTTTCTATGATTAGAAACCGGTAGTTTTTTAAAGACGGGAAAGCGTCTCATAGTTCTTGTACAATAATGTCTGCGAGGCATGGTGTTGCTGATACGGGGGAATTTGGTCAAAGAGAAGGTGTTGCCGCTACGAAGGAATTTCGTCAAAGGGAGAGTGTTGCCGCTACGAAGAAAAATCGTAAAAGATGTCGAATGTGTTTTAAGACAGCGTATTTATAGAAAAAATCGTCTTATCAGTGGCTCAAGACGCAGGACTTGAATTTTCGCGCGCCGACGTAGTTGTAAGCATATCACGTGGTCCTCCTGGCCAATGGTTTCCCGAGACTGAACATTGAGCGTCCGCCATCTTTGTGGGAACAAGTGGCATACCGCCCAAATTAAATTATAGGAGTGTAAAGTCCTATAACGGAAATATAGACTGAAATTGAATAAGCGAACCTATAGTTATTGTATTAAGGTAAAGACAAAGAGAGGTAGATATAAGGTTGGAAAAAAAAAGGGACATTGAATGAGCAATTTATTATTAAAAAAAAAGAAAAAAAATGTAAACAAAAACAAAAAGGTACAGGACAATGGAAAAAGGACAGAGAAAAAAAAAGAAAAGAAACTTGTACATTGTTGAACACAGCATATAAAAAAAAAAAGAAAGAAAGAACGAACATTTTTTTAGAGAAATAGACTGTTCATAGATTGAAAAAAGAAGAAAAGAAAACTGAACATTTGTTAACTGTGATTGTAATATTGTTTTAAAGTGAAAATTATTGAGTTTGTTTGAGTGTAAAGACGACATTGGAAAAAAATTTTTTTTCTCTTTCATATTATGAATAGAGGATTTTATACTAGGTTTACTAATAATTGTAATTTTATTGATTCTAAAAATTTTTAGAATTTGGGGTTTTCGTGGAATAGGAAATAGTTTGTTTTTTTTAGTTTCTGTTTTGACGAATCGTGGGCTGACGTGAGATTAGGACAGAGATTCATCCAAAGTGTTACTGATGTTATTTTTTTTGCGGACGACAAAAGAAATAATTATTTCAGATTGGAGTCCCAAGGATGGAATAAAGGCGTGGCCTACTCCAATATTTTGTGGATGATGTCTGAGTCTTTCAGTAACGATGGTGTTTTGGATTCATGCGTGATTTGGCAAAGTGAAACGAATCTGGGAAAGGCGAGGTGCCTATATATTGGTAGCCACGAGGGTTCCTGATTAAATTGAAATGAAACCCGGTGTGGGTTTGATCAGGTAAAGCATGTTTCCTCAAGGGCTTACAAACCAATGGGCATAGAAACAGAAACTTAATAATGAAAAAAAATGGGTAACACATTGCTAAATAAAAATTTTACGTGGTTTATTTTAGGTGGTTTGCTGCATGCGCGTCAGATTGTGATACATTCGGATGTATTGTGATACTTTGTTTTGGGCCATGATTTTTGTAGTTTATGTGGAAGGCTTTGGGCTTTGAAGATATTGTGTTTTAGTTTATGGAATTCTCCAGTTACTCCAGGTAGGAACCTGTTGAGCAAAGAACTGGAGTGTGGTCATGAGGAATCCAGGCAAAATGTATTGCTGGAATGACCGAGTCAGAGAGTTGGAGATCAGATGAGTTAAAGACAAGATGTGGTAGAGAAAGCCAACACTCAGCAGAAAGCTGAGCTCCCGGGCCTCCGGTTGAGCATCAGGAGAACGAGAACGACACACAGCTATGTCCAGAGGGGCTGGTGAGGTCAATATGTTGCAGTCTTTGTTTGGTCTCCAACTCCCTCTCACACACAAACCTTACAATAACGTGAGAGGTATATTTTTTTAAAGAAGTCTTTGCTCGTCTGTTATTCATTGCGTCAATATGTATTATGTATATATGTATATGTATTATGCATTTGTATAGTTAATCATGGTGATGGCTATACAACAAAATGTGTCTGCTTTACACCTAAAAGTTGAATGAAAAAATTCCTGACAAGTAAACTTAAATAGGCAGAAAGAATGCATTTACTCAACTCTGTGGCAGGCAGGATGTGACTCAAGGTTAATTTTTAAATCAAGTAAAGCTGGTTTGAATTCAGTGTCATCCTTTTTCTTGATTGGTTGCCCAACCAAGGTTAAAGAACCCAGTCTGCCCTACTGCTACAGATGGATTCATGCCTTTCCCAAGGTCATTAGCAAGAAGTTAAATGTAAACAGGCATATCTAAGATTTGAACTCAGGGTGTGGGGGGAGTATGTAATTTGGTTATTTCAGTAGATTGCTCTCTAAATTATTCCCACCACAAATACAACACAAAACATTACAATCGCGCAAAAGAAATGGAATAAATACAACGAACATTAAATAACAAACAATTTAATGTGCATGTAACCGAATATGAAAAACAAAATACATGATGTGTAAATGGCCTTTTGGAAAATAAAGTTTGAAGAAGAGAATAAATTTGTTGAAAGATGTGTGTATGTTCATGTTATCAGAGTCCGTAAATAAGTCGTTCTTACGACTTATAAACTTCTTAAGTTTATAGCGTTCTTACGACTTATAAACTTTATAAAGTTTATAGCGTTTATAGCGTTTAAAGTTTATAGCGTTTATAGCGTTTATAAAGTTTATAGCGTTCTTACGACTTATAAACTTCTTAAGTTTATAGCGGGTTTTGTGATTGTGGCGACAGCGTGTCTCGTTGATGAAAGAAAGTTTGTCGGGTTTTCCTTTTGAATATAATTCTCGGCCATTTGAAAAGAGGTCATGAACTTTAGTTCAGGAAGGAAAGGAATTGGTTGGACATAGTATCGGCTACTGGCTTAGTGGCTTGTGTTCGTCTGTGTCTTCGTTTGTGTGTAAGCTTGTGTCTTGTGTGTCTGGCTTCCTAACTCTGTGTTATTTATATCCTACAGGTGGATCAAAGAATCGTCCTAAAATTTTTGTGCGTAGACATTTATTGACCAATCAGATTTGTATTTTACTATTTTATTTTCGAGCCTAAATATTTTCTGTAGGTTCACTTCCGATCCTAATTTTCTAGAATGTTCTATTCCATGTTTTTAGCTGATTGGTTGAAAAATATAAAAATGTAATTTAAATGTTAATACAGGTTTGATCCTAAATTTCTAGAATGTTCTTAAGTATGTTTTTATTGCTTATTTTAAGACTAGAAGAAATTTGTATCCCATATACCCCCCCCCGCAGATTGATAAATATTGAAAGTATTTATTAATATGTCATATAAGTCTTAAAATGTTTCGGCCAATGTACCTTTCTTCCAGATTTTGTGGTGATGTTTGCAGGTGTATTTGTCGGTGTGGAGGTTGGTTTGGATAATGTGGTTTTTGTAGGTGTAGATTGTTCGTTCATACTTTCCGTTATTGGTAAGTCCAAGTACGCCGGTTTTAGTCTGTCTATGGAGACAGTATCAAATTTGCCTTTTATGGCAAGCTTAAAATATTTGGGGTGTCGTTCAACTACCTGGAAAGGTCCGGAGTAAGTAGGACGTAAGGGTTTTTTGACTGCATCATTTCGAATAAAAACGTATTTACAGTCGTGAAGGTCTTTTGGTGTGTAAAGTTCTTTTGTTTGTGTTCTTGTGGGTGTGTAAAGTAAATCGTTCATTTTCTGTTTAAAATTTTTGACAAATGTTGTTGTAGGGTGTAAGGAAATGTTTTTTTCACAAAATTGACCTGGCAGTGTTAAGGATGTTCCAAAAACCATTTCGGAAGCTGTACATCCCAGATCTTCTTTGATAACATTCCTTATTGATAATAAAACAAGAGGCAAATTATCAAACCATGTTTTGGAGTTGTTGTTAGCTGTTAAAGCTGTTTTAAGTTGTCTATGGAATCTTTCAATTAATCCATTTGCGCAGGGGTGATATGCTGTTGTTTTTATATGTTTGACTCCCAATAACTTTGTAAACTCATCGAAAAACGTTGATTGAAATTGGGAGCCTCTGTCTGTTGTTATTACTGAAGGACAACCAAAGACTGAGATCCATTCCCGTAATATGGTTTTAGAGATAGTCTCTGCTGATATATCTCTAAGTGGGACGGCAACAGGCCATCTTGTAAATCTGTCAATGATGGTGAGTATATATTGACAGTCATTTGCTATTGGCAATGGTCCGACAATATCGATGTGTAGGTTTGTGAACCTACCATCTGGTTTTTTGAATTGTCCTGGAGGAGACTTTGTGTGTCTGTTTGTTTTGCTCTTCTGACAACTCAAGCAGGTTCGAGTCCAGTTTTTTATGTCAATGTGCATATTGGGCCAAACAAAACGGTTGCTAATTAATTTTGTGGTTGCTCGGCTTCCAGGATGTGAAAGGTTGTGGAAATGTGTAAATAACCTTTTTCTAAGTGATGGTGGTATATAAGGTCTTGAGTGACCTGTTTTAACATCGCAAAGTATTGTTTTTGTTCCAAATGGGACAGGATATTCCTTCAGCTGTAGGGAAGTGTCCTTTAGTTTGTCTAATGTGGCATCTTTTCGTTGCTCATCTGCAATGAGCTCGAAGGTGAGATCTACCGAATCAATAGACTGTATTGTGGAGCGTGAGAGTATGTCTGCCACAATATTGTCTGAGCCTTTTATGTATTGGATATCCGAGGTAAATTGCGAGATATAGTTCAGTTGTCGAGTATCTCTGGGCGTATATTTCTCGGTATTTACATGTAAGGCGTAAGTGAGTGGTTTGTGATCAGTGAAAACGGTGAAATCTCGTCCTTCGAGTAAGTGACGAAAGTGCCTTATTGACAAGTAAATTGCCAGTAACTCCCTTGAGAAGGTGCTGTATTTTCGCTGTGCGGTGTTTAATTAATTTCACTGAGAAAAAGGATATTGGTTTTTCCAAGCCATTTTGTTTTTGTTGTAAGACTGCTCCAATTGAGTCTCCTGAAGCGTCTGTTGTTAGAGAAAGTGTACTAGTGTTCTCATTAGAGATGTAGGAGAGCTTGGTAAAATCTGCTAATGTTTTTTTTAGCATTGTGAAAAGCAGTTAAAGCTTCTCCTTCAATTTGAATTTTCGCGTTTTTATTTTTTTGTTGTTGCAACATGTTTGTGAGTGGGGTTAATATTCTGGAACAACCTGGAATAAATCTACGGTAGTAATTTACCAAACCGAGAAATCTCCGAAGTTGTCGCAGTGATGTTGGTTGTGGGAAATTTTGTATAGCTGTCACTTTTTCTGGGACAGGTGTGATTCCCTGTTCATCTATCGTATGGCCTAAGAAGTTTAATTTCGAGACAGCAAACTCACATTTGCTTAAGTTGATTTTCAAGCCGAAATGTGTTAGTCTCTCGAAAACTTGTAACAAGTGGTCTTGGTGTTCTTTGGTGTCACAGCTAGCAATTAGGACATCATCGATATAGGCAAAGGCAAACGGTAACCCTCTCAATACCTCGTCAATGAGTCTCTGGAAAGTTTGGGCGGCATTACGTAATCCAAATGGCATTCTGGTGAATTCGAAAAGTCCAAAAGGAATTGTAATAGCTGTTTTTTTTTATATCTTCCTCTGCTACTGGAATTTGGTAGTAAGCCTTAACCAAATCCAGTTTTGTGAAGATCTTGGTTCCTTGCAAGCCCATGGCGAAATCGTGTAGATGTGGGATTGGATACCTATCAGGAACTGTTTTTGCGTTGAGGTTCCTGAAATCCCCACAAGGTCACCATTCGCCTGTTTCTGGCTTTTGGACCATATGTAGGGGTGAGGAGTATGGACTACTAGAAGGGCGTATGATTCCTAATTGTAACATGTGCTGAAATTCGTCTTTTGCTGCTTTATATTTCTCTGGATGTAGTCTGCGTGGTGATGCATGTGTAGGTGGTCCAGAGGTTGTGATATAATGTTTAGCTGTATGACGAACTTCATCAGAATGTTTAAAGGGCGTAGTGAGAGTTGGAAATTTAGTGATCAACTCTTGTAATCCATTCGCATCTGGTATTGCCGCACAAATTCCAGTTGACCGGTAGATTGAGGTGATTCCCTTAGCCGTCAGTTCGGTGTTGCAATCGACGAGAGATCGCGTAGCCATGTTCACAGAAACGTTAAAATGGGACAAAAAATCAGCTCCAAGAATAGGTGTTTTGACTTGGGCTATGGTGAAAATCCACAGAAAAGATCGACGTAAACCCAAATTGAGCGTTAGTGCTATCTCTCCGTAGGTTTCAATTCTTGATCCATTTGCCGCTTGCAGTGTGAATGAAGATAGTTGGTATTTTTTCTTGGGATCCGGTGGAATAACGCTTATTTGTGCGCCGGTGTCGACTAAAAATAAATATCCGGTATTTTTGTCCCGGATGTAAAATAGACGACTTCCTTGTTTTAAACCAGCAGCTAATGTCGTCTTTACTTGCTGCCGGTGTAACCGTTTCCCTGATTCTGTGTTGATGTAGGTGTGGTCGAATCGAAATTGCATGATTTTATGCACTTCCTTGCCTCACATCCAAATTTGAAATGATACCAACAGGTATCAAAGGTGCGTCGCCCTCTGGGAGGTGAGTTCGACCTATTTCGTCTTCTGTTCTGTGAGGAGGTTCTGTCAGGACGGGAATGTTGGGATGCTTTGAGCTTCACCAAATTTTGGACTTGCAGGGATAAATTTTCCATGCCCTGTAGCAGTTCAGTTAACATGTCTGGCGTGGTTGTTTGTGATGTTGTGTTTGTTGGCGTTGGTGTATTCCTTGATGTTGCGTCATTTGTTGAGTTGTATGATGTGGCGTAAACGTTCTGGTTTTGGTTATTTTCGTGTATTCTATCAGCTATTTCCGATACTCTCTCCAAGTCTAAATTTTCAGGGAGTGATGCAAGTATCTGTGTTGTATGAGTGTGGAGTTTGTCCGTCCATAGTTTCTTTAAAACTGTCTCGGACATAGTGTTGCTTCCTAACAGAGATTTTATTTTCCTCAAGAGTTGTGAGGGTATCATATGTCCAAGGGTCAAATTGTAAAATAGATCATGTAACTTTTTCCCATCAGATGTACCCATACGTCTTATAATGGCGTTCTTTAGCGTATCATATGGTTTGTCTTCAGGCATATGGTCTAGCAAATCGACTACTTCTGCTGCCACGTCGGTGGGAAGTTTTTCCACGACGTATGCATACTTTGGGGTTTGCGATGTAATTTTTTTAGCGCTAAAAAGGGCATTTAGCTGCGAAAACCATACTGGTATGTTAGTTGGGTTGTAGCTGGGAATGCTGGCTGATTTTGCTGCTGTTGTGGGTTCAATGTCGCTGTTTTCCATTTTTACGCGTTGTAATAATTTTTTGTGCTGTTTTTTAAAATGAGAGCTGTTTTTGTTTTTGCGTGCTTTCACCCGTCGGAAGGTCACCAATTTGTGGGGGGAGTATGTAATTTGGTTATTTCAGTAGATTGCTCTCTAAATTATTCCCACCACAAATACAACACAAAACATTACAATCGCGCAAAAGAAATGGAATAAACACAACGAACATTAAATAACAAACAATTTAATGTGCATGTAACCGAATATGAAAAACAAAATACATGATGTGTAAATGGCCTTTTGGAAAATAAAGTTTGAAGAAGAGAATAAATTTGTTGAAAGATGTGTGTATGTTCATGTTATCAGAGTCCGTAAATAAGTCGTTCTTACTTACATTAAGTTTATAGCGGGTTTTGTGATTGTGGCGACAGCGTGTCTCGTTGATGAAAGAAAGTTTGTCGGGTTTTCCTTTTGAATATAATTCTCGGCCATTTGAAAAGAGGTCATGAACTTTAGTTCAGGAAGGAAAGGAATTGGTTGGACATAGTATCGGCTACTGGCTTAGTGGCTTGTGTTCGTCTGTGTCTTCGTTTGTGTGTAAGCTTGTGTCTTGTGTGTCTGGCTTCCTAACTCTGTGTTATTTATATCCTACAGGTGGATCAAAGAATCGTCCTAAAATTTTTGTGCGTAGACATTTATTGACCAATCAGATTTGTATTTTACTATTTCATTTTCGAGCCTAAATATTTTCTGTAGGTTCACTTCCGATCCTAATTTTCTAGAATGTTCTATTCCATGTTTTTAGCTGATTGGTTGAAAAATATAAAAATGTAATTTAAATGTTAATACGGGTTTGATCCTAAATTTCTAGAATGTTCTTAAGTATGTTTTTATTGCTTATTTTAAGACTAGAAGAAATTTGTATCCCATAAGGGCACTGATTTCATTTCTGACAATAATAAGCACACCTCCAAAATAGGTTAAAAGTAGACTCAATTTAGCCGAAGAGAAAACTATTCTCTTTATAAGTATTTATTTTTTGATTTTCTTAACCAATCAAATCTGTCACCTCAAAAATTTTCAAGCTACTTTCTTGAGCCCATACAAACAAAAAAAAAGTGGGGGAAAATTGAAATCAAGTCAATCACTTTCAAATGCTGAATGAACCCAGGTTACTAAAACTGGCAACTTTCTATTTTCCATCAAAGGAAGTAAATTTGTCCATCTCTTCTCTATGACTTTTTCACACACACACACGCATGCACGCACGCACGCACGCGCGCACACACACACACACACACACACACACACAACCGAGTGGACAGACACAACTAAGAACACAAAAAACATTTTATGCAAAGACTGTATTATGAACACTTTTTAGTTATTCTTCTAACACAGGGCTTCTTAAACTTATTTTACTTGATGCATTCCTTATAACTAAATTTAATTTCTATTCACCTCCAGATAAATTAACTGAATATTAAATTACAAAACATAAGTAATTTAACAGTATTTAATATAATTCAGTACAATTAGAATTAGTAACTGCTGTAAATACACCTTTAATTCTTGTATAATTTTTAATAGGAAAGGTGGGTTTGGTGGGCCATTAAGTAGATTATAAATATTAGGTTGCAAGTTTGTGAGTTTTAGTCATGAATCACTGCATTATATGTTGAAGTGCTTTTCTGTTTAATTAGTAAATAATGAACATGGCTAAAGCTAGATTCCACATAAGACAAACTGGGAAAAGCTAGTAAAATGTGCTCAACAGTTGGGCAAAGCTTGGAATATTTTGCCAGTTTTGTTTTTCATTCCAAAATATTCAATTCCTTTAAATGCTTATGTAAACTTTGCTTTGAGATCAAAAGTCATTTCAATAAGTTCTTTTAGAAAGGTATCTAAATTTTCTCTTTCAATCAAATGGAGAAATAATCCATTCAAGAATTTTCATGTTTAGAAGATCATTGAATTGAGCTTTAAAGTTTTTTTTTCCAAATTCTTAATGCAGTTTATATAGGTAAACATGTTTTTATCAAAAATACTTTCTTCTGTTTGCTCTATACAGAATGAATTCACAAAAACTGAAAGTTGTAGCAACTCAAAGTTGATCTACATAAACCAAGTTTAGCCTGGAATATAAAAATAAAAGCTCAACTTAAAGGGATTTATAAATGTAAACTTGTAACTTCACCCCCTGTGGACCCCTCTGTTTTATTCACTCTACCAATTTTTTTTTCACCCCCTGCAGTTTATATGGACCACTTTGAAAAGTCCTATTCTAATAAATGATTTTGTTCTGTGTCTTCAGTATCTGTAAATAATTAAAAAAAAAATTTTCTTTAGAATATTATCTTTTTGTTATAATCTATTTTCACATTTTTGGTCAGAGTTGTTCGTTTCTGCTTATTCTTTATGATTCTTAACCTCAAATTAGTATAAAGAGTTTCATTTTTATTGAGCTTATTTTATCATTTTGTATTTTTTTAAATTTACAAATGTAACAAATATTTAAGAACAAATTTGAAGCACTAAATATAACAACTATTATGGGATAAATTTAAACATTTATAGTTGCCGCTTTAATCTTTCTGTGAAAGTATGATTCTTGATATTTTAATTAGCTTTTAGATCTTAATATTTGATTTAAATAAATCCCTTACAAAAAGTTTTTTTTAATTCCAACAAATATTGTCTGATCCATTTTTAAGAGGATAAATGCTTTTGTGTAGTTTTCGCATTTTAATCTCCTTGCTTCAGACGAGGCTTTCTTGAGCAAAAACAGACCCACCAAATATTGACTAGATTTAATTCATTGTTAACTGAATCTATCTACGAATAATATCTCTTTTTTTGTTTTTACTCAATCATCTTTCTTTAAAAAACAAAAATAAAACAAAAGGAAAAAGAAAAAGTAAATGAAAAGGACAAACTATACTGAGTTATGTCCCTTACACCACAACAATTTCCAAAACATTAACGATTTGCATGGTTTATGTATTTACTTCCGCGAATGTGACACAAGGTCAATTTTTAAACGGTGAACAATTTGAATTCAGAGTTTTTCTTCTCCTGAACTGATTGTCTAACCAAGGCTAAAGAATCTAATCTGCCCTACTATTTACTCATAGCCGGGAGCAGAACGGATGGATTCATACCTTTTCCAATGGTATTAGCATGAAATGAAACACCTGAAGCCTCATCCAGAATTTGAACTTGAGTCATTGATTTCGTTTCTATGACGGTAAAGATTACATTAAATGTGCTCGGTGTAATGGTTAATGAGCCCATGAGTTTGATTCTCATTGGGAGCCACAAACTTCTGACCTTCTGCCACAACTAAGCTAATCTTGATAAATAACTAGTACTTGTACTTGCTGAACAACTTGTCTATGATGGGTAGATGATCAATAATTGGATTGTGGCTGGTTATTTTACAATATTTGTGATCAATTTGAAATTTATCTCAAATGGTTACAAATGATAATTGTTACTCTAAAAGATACATCTACATAACAGAAAAGAGTTTTACTGATTTTTTTTCCTCTTATCTTATTGTTCTGTGAAAGATTTAATAGGTTTTTGTAAAGAAGTATTTCTTAAATTTAAGTGAGTGACAAGAGACTTATCAATTAAAAGTTGTTTTTTTTTTGTTCAGATCATTTGTCCTAAGTGGGCAATAATTCAATGTAATCATTTTATATCTCAAGATTGAAAAATTCACTTAAATGAAATTATTAGTGTTCAATCAAATGTGAATAATTATTTTAGCAAGACAATTCATTAATCATTTTTTCTTTTGAAGATTGGAAATTTCAATTCTGTATAATTCATTGTGTGTTATAGCAATATAATTTCCTGCTGATTATTTTTTTGTGTTAGAGACCCCATTCTCTCTTTCATCATGAGCAACAAACATTTTTTAAAAGTTGAAACCTTGCCTTAGGTTCAATAATCATATATACCAAATTTTTGTACCACCATATCAAACTATCTAGTGTGTTGTGACTTTTCCTAGTTTATTAAAAGGAAAATTCATTTCAATGGTAAGATTCGGAGACAAAAGTAATATGAAGGTGCAGCTTCATGTTTAATAATAGAATAGCTGAATCTTTAATTTGTTGTTTATTTAAAGAGAATTAAACTGTTTTTCTCAAAGGTCAACTGAGTTTAATTGAAGAGTTTTAACCTTCGGGGTCAGTTGAGAACTAGGATTTCATTGAAGGATTTAAAATCATGTGATTATGAATTCTAGAAATTAGCAATTAAATTTTAACTTTGAGTGTGCCTGGTGCCACTGTGATGCATGCATGTGTAAAATGACACAGTCAGAATTTCCATCGATGTTTGATGGCATCTCCTAAAGCAGAAAATATAAAGAAGTCTGAGAATAGATAAATAAATCTGTGCACATAAATAAAGAAAAGCTTCATTAAAATTCTATACAATGAAAGAATATCCCAGGGAGAATCAGCAAAAAAGATAGAGCAGCCAGGAAGAATCATGGAACAGTGAAAAATCCAGGCTGAAAAAAATGCCAAAATGACTATATAACATTCACACCATATCAAAATAATTTACAGAAGTACTTTGACCAGTAGACAACTTGCTAGAATAAGTGTGTTGAATGCTTAGGGAACTACTTTAAAAAATTAATGCTCTGTTCATTTCTGCCTTGATAAATACAGCTTCTGAGACAATACTTTTTAGACATACTTTATCTATCTATCTATCTATCAATCTATCTATATACAAACACATATATAAGATAAACAAAAGTGATAAGGAATATTTCTTTGTAGTCATCTATTTTTTAATTCTTCTCAATTAGTTTTAACCTGAGGAAAAGAGAAAAGTTTTTGTGACAAAATTTTTTTAAAAAGTTTTCCTGTGTTGATATGCTACAAAAGAAATGACAAAATATCCATTTGTTACATGAAAAATATTTTTGGGTATCCAAGTAATAATTAGGAGGCTAATTTCAAAAATTTTTATCATTGTTGTTAAGACATGAAGTTACCTCTCCTGATACTCTCGAGAAGAGAGAGCGTTATTCGATGTCCGGAAGTAAACAAACGGCCATATTGGTTTATGTGAGAGTGTAAGAAGAAGGGTGTAATAAAGGCGTCTCCGTATGCAGAGTGTTGTACTCTGAGTTCTTTGTCTTTAACAATGGTAGCAGAGCTAAGAGACACTATGGCTTCAAAGTATTTCCCTCAACCCGCATTGCTTAAGGATAAATACAGTACATGGCGGAAAGAAATGAAGATAAGGGAGTTCGTAACTTCACTGAATAAAACAAAAAGAGCCCTCATGGTGTTTTTGTCATTGGAAGGAACAGCCAGAGAAGATGTTTTGGAATTAGATACTGCGGTTCTTAATTCTGAGGATGGAATGAAAAAGTTATATGAAAAATTGGATACACTTTTTCTGGAAGATGTAAACCAGTCTGCCTTTCGAGCATTCGAAATATTTGAAAATTATCAGAGACCGACTGAGACGTCATTAGAAGATTTTCTAATTGAATTTGGCCGACATGTCGCCAAATTAAAAGACTTTAACATTCTTTTACCAGAACCCGTACTCACCTTCAGAGCACTAAAGAGTTCCAATATCACCTCGGATAACGAAAAATTAGTCAAAGCTACTGTCAGGGAGTTAATGCTATCTTCCATGTCAGAACAGTTACGGAAGATTATGCATGGACATTCTTCTAGCGATTCATCACTCAATACTTCACCTGTCGTGGTAAAAAACGAAATGGATATTGTTAACTATGAAGAAAATAACTAAATGGATCCTACTGGAGTATATTTTGGCCGCTCCTCATATCGACGTGATTTGCATTTTAATAATTCGCGAGGAAAGATAAACCGCGCTGGAAGACGACAGGGATATAAAAATAAAACACGCTCCACTAACAAAAAGAAATTAAATCCGCGAGACCGAACAGGTAACATTACAGTATGTTTTAATTGTGGCTGCAGGTTTCACTGGTCTTATGATTGTCCTTACGGTGATAGTAGCAGGAATAAACATGGAGTCGAAATAGAGGAAGATTTATCCGTGTCGCACGTGGTCTTAATGAGTCAGCAAAAACGTTAGAACGGTGGGAAAATTTTTTTGAGTAAGACGCTTGGCTCTGCGGTTTTAGATAGTGGTGCATCCAGCACCATTAGTGGAACAAAATGGTATAAATGTTTTCTTGATACATTAACGGATGCACTAAAGAAAAAAATAGTAAAAATAAAAGGAGAACTTTTAAATTCGGCGATGGAAATAAACTGAACTCACTCTACAAGGTGATTCTACCATGTGTTATCGCTGATATTGAAGTCAGTATTATCACTGATGTTGTGAACTCTGACATTCCACTTCTCTTGAGCAAAGACGCCATGAAAAGGGCTGGAAGTTGCCTCAATTTTGAAGATGACACTGTTACTATGTTAAACAAGAAAATTCCATTGAACTGCACATCGTCTGGACATTACTACATTCCTATTATTAAAGTTCAAACACATACCTTTTATTAAAGAAATCTCTTCTAAAAACACAGCAGAAAAAATTAAAATTGCAACAAAGTTACATAGACAATTTAGTCATCCTAGTAGTAAGAAATTATGTAATTTAGTTAAAAATGCAGGAGTGACAGATCCTGAATTTATAAAAATTTTGCAGACACTCTCAAATTCTTGTGAACTATGCATTCGTTACAAAAAGACTGAACCTAAACCCATTGTTGGAAATTTTAATATGGCGTCGGTGACCAGTGGTTCAAATTCTGGGATTTCTAAAAAGTCTTTGTATAGGCTGGCACCCAAGGAAAGAATCAAGACCAAGCGTACAAACAGAAAGCCATTAGCACAGAGTCAGCTTGTTGATCTCAATAATCCTAGCTCAGCAAAAATCTGCAAGAATGGGATGAAATCATTACTTTCTCTAGAACGTAACTTTTTATCTCCTGATGTTCAAAGAAGAGAAACAATTTGTACTCCAGGAAAAGCATCTATTCTTGTAGACAATATGATGCTGAAGTTGATGACAAACTGAGTGAAATTATGAATGAGAAAGAGAATCCGAATAAAGAGGATTCCGTTGCAAACGTTATTTGCCATGCACAACGTTCTGCAAAGAAGAAATTGCTTGGAAAAAGTCCAGGTTCAACTTGCAAGAAAAATCCTTATGTAATTGTTTCGGCTACAGAAATAAAATCTAATTCTTCTTTCTTCAACAAAGATGCAAATACAACCTTACCAAGTGATATGAATGCTACACGGCTTCATTTTGATTTCAGTGACAGTGAAGAAGATTTAAATAGTAAAAGAAAAAAAGAGAGGGATGCTTGAAGGAAAAGAAATTGCAGAGATCTCTTGGGTAACAACTAACACACAAATTGCCCACTCTTTGACAAAGAAAGGAGTGCCTTCATTTAAGATCCTGGGGTTCATGTCTGAGACGAAAGAGTCCTCTGTTTAATGTTATTACACTCTCCTATTTTCTTTTGCAGAACTTATGCTCCACAGATATGAAAAGAAAAAGGAGGAAGAACTGTTAAGAAGAAGGGTGTAATAAAGGCGTCTCCGTATGTAGAGTGTTATAGTCTGAGTTCTTTGTTTTTAACAATTGTATTGAGTTTGATTCTCATTCAGCAGCCTTGTACCTAAGTTAAACTTTATAGATATGAAAAGAACCTATCATAAAGCTACAGTTAGTAGTAGTTGGCTTCGTAATGGTATAACAACAAAACAAAAAAGTGAGGGAACAAAGAGTTGCCTGTTGGGATCTCGTGAATGAAGAAAGACTTTATAGCACTGTTGTTTTTTTTTAATTATTTTATTGCAATGGGAATATCTTCTTGGAACGGACTTTTATGGTTGTCACTGTCGGAAGGAAATGATGGGATTTCTTGGAACTGACACCGCCTGCTGAAAGAATTGCCCCTTTTCACTCAAGCTACAAGGCTGTCAAGATGTTATTTTTAGTTGTCCTGTGGATTTTTAGTTTTCCAGTGAATTTTTAGTTGTCCTATGAATTTTTAGTTGTCCTGTGAATTTTCACAGGATTTTTAAACATTGCTGTTTCCTACAGTTAAGGGAAATAGTGAATTGGGGGTAAATCCCTCAGAGAATTTTGCTGCTGTGCTGGACCTCTCCGAGCGAAATATGCTGTTACCTATATCTGTGAATTTGTGTTGTCTTGACTTTAACCATGAGATGTCCCAGAACTACGCTCTGCTACCAGTGTTCCAGAACTACTCTGCTGTGCTGTATTCTTCCTGGCAAAATACACTGTTACCTATATCTGTGAATTTGTGCTGCCTCGACTTTAGCCATGAAGTGTCCATTTGAATTTGCTGTCCTATACAAGTGCTGAAAGAATTGCCGAATGAACCCCCATGTGTCTGCATTATTTGCTGTATTCTTGACAGAAAAGTGAGTAGGTTTTCCCAAGAGATGTTTTTCGCCTAAGAGACTCTTCCAAATCTTTTTTTCCATTCATACAACACCCTCTTTTTTTTAGTTGTAAGTACCAGCTCCTTTGTTCATTGAAGACATATAAGTTACTCGTAATTCATGAGTGACCCAGTGTTTTTTCGAAACAATTTGTATCATTGTTTTACTTGATTCAGATTTTTTGACTGGTCACTAAAATAGCAATTAATTTTAGCAACTAGTGTTTTTCTTCAAAACTTTATTTACTTGGTAATAAACAGTTCTTAGTTGTATTCACAAGGGATGTTTGTCTTTTTATTTTTTCCTTTCTTTTTTTTCAAAGAGCTGTTTTATTTTCCATGAAAAGATTTTTTTTTTAATAAAAATTAATCCGTTTATTTTAGCAAATTTGAGGGTATAACCAGTTAAACAGAATCAAAATTTTAGTAGAATATAGATAGTGACTTTACTGCTATTGCCATCAGTTTTATTAATGATACTATAACAAAAATTAATGATTTGAAAAAAAGGCTGCAACTGTCAAGTTTGGATTACTACTCCTGGGAAAAAATATGGAATTGCACTCCTAGAGGATGTTCAATTAGGGTTTTTTTATTTTTCAGTAAATAAACTAATGACAGATAAAACGCAAACCATTTTTTCTATAATAGCTGAACATTCTGACTTCATAAAATATTCCTCAAACAAACTAGATTAAATTATTTAGATTAATGGCATAATTTTTTCTCAGCCACACAAAAGAAAATATAATACAATAACCCAATATTGAAGAAAAAGAATTATCTTGTAATTTAGAATTCATAAAACAAATACCAGCTGAAGCCTAAATATGAAAATTGGTTTACAACTAAAAGAAAATTTTTGCAATTGGATAAACCAAATTAAAAGGAAACATGACAAAGTATTAATTCTAATTTTTGTTGATGAAAGGGGAAAATCCTCTGAGCATATGCTAATTCGATAATTTTTGCCAGTGGTAGTATTCTAGACCAAAGCAATACCAAAGAAGGGCCTGCCAAGCAAACTGCAGGAATCTTTGTTGGATCTGATATGTGGTGACCTAAATAGCAATTAAACTACAAATACCAAGAAAAATTTTAGGGAAGGACTTGTT
The DNA here is from genome assembly GCA_963585895.1 of Sepioteuthis lessoniana. Taxonomy (NCBI): domain Eukaryota; kingdom Metazoa; phylum Mollusca; class Cephalopoda; order Myopsida; family Loliginidae; genus Sepioteuthis; species Sepioteuthis lessoniana. The sequence continues at coordinate 51,784,711 of OY757917.1, forward strand.
AGTGATAACTACTATTATTAGCAACTATTACTATTCATCATTATCAAGACATACTGATTGCATTGATTCTCTCGACTATCTCTTGCCATCCATCCCTATAGGCTATTGCTCTTGAGAAGTTCTCTTGGTGGCATCCTGTGTCTGCACAAAGCTCATGAATGTAAGATTTTGCTAGTCAACCAATGTTGGTGCGTCCATGTGTAGGAGTCCATAGGAGCACATTGCTAATGAGTTTATTCTATCCTCCAGTACGTCTTGGTTGTCTTACCAGGATGGTTTGCAAGATAGTAGGTAAGTGGCCATACAGCTGCTGTTTTGAAGGGTGCTGCTTCCCATATTTGTTAAAAATAGTATGTGGCATCCATGTGTAGCTCCCATCTAGCCTTTTCTCTGGGCATTTCATCAAAGTCAAAAAGGTGCGACCATACAATAGTACTGATGCAGCTACAGCTTGGAAGAATTCCTGCTTTATTTTATCAGAAAGATCAGATTCCTCACTGATTAAAATTGCTAAACCCCACATAAATAATCTTTTATTCTTTTATGTGTACCAAGTTTCTTTGAAAAAAAAAATTAAAAAGTTGCTTCTTGAAGAGATTAGTGAAAGTTTTCCAACAAAAATCAGAAAATATTCCCAGTTCTCAATTTTTCATTTATTTTCTATTCCAATAGAAAAAAATGAGTGTTCAGACAATCTTTTCCAAATCAAGGAGGAATCGATTTTATCCATTTAAAATGCTCTAGCCTACATCCCATTTTCTATTAGCTTAGGTGAAAATTACTCAGATCAAAAAGTTACTCCATGCAAATGGCTTTTTCTTAGAATATATCCAATTAAAAATTACAAGCTTTTACAGATTTCAAGTATTCATTGTGGTATTTTCAACAAGAGTAGTAATAACAAAAATTTATTATACATATGATTATAATATATATATATATATATATATATATTCGAAGTTATACACGTAACATAGGTATTGTGTACAAATACAGATATTTCTAATTTCTTGGATAAGTAGAATCTTTCTAAAATTATGCTAGGGATATTTTTCTATGATTTTTCTTTCTGAATTTGTGGTTTTACATTCTTGTAGACTAGAATAAAAAAAGAGATTCATTACGTTTTCAGAGGAAAATGTTCAATTTATTTATGAAAAATATGATTGAGCATCGGCAAGTTCATTAGAACTGTCAGAGATGCCCCAACACTAGGAATAGAGACCTCTAACGTCTTTAAAAGGGCCATCTCGCATATCTATGTAAATATAAGACGGATGTGACAACTAGATATAGGATCAGGCCTTGGGACATCGCTTTTGAGTCACCAGATTCTAAGGAAGAGTTGTAGGGGAATGTATTTAGTATTTAAGTTCCCCAAAAGTTTAATGTATAGGTTTAATATAGAGTGTTTAGTTTAGAATTAAGGTAGAATAATATAAGCACATGGATAAAGATAGTGAATGAATAAAGCATATGAATAAATGAAGGAGTAGAGAATATGCAACAAATGAGTAAAAGATATGAAACGAATGAAACGAGTAAAGGTTGTAAAACGGCGCGGACAAAATGAACATTTAAAACAAGGCGACGAACAAAAACAAATTTATATTCTACAACAAATAAACTTACATTGATACATAAAAGAAATTACTAACTCTACTAACAAAATAATAGTGTGTGTATATGTGTGAGTTTGTGTGTGTGTGTGTGTGTGTGTGTCTAACACAAGTAAGCTACAAAAGAATTACATGTTAAAATGTCCTTTTTTATGGTTAGAAACAGGCAGTTTCTCAGAGACTGGAAAGCGTCTCATAGTCATTGTATATGAATGTCTGCGAGGCCCATCCATAGTGTTCCTTTTCTCTCCTGTTGATTCACGCTGAAGGGAGTGTATTGCTGCTGCGAAGAAATTTGGTAAAAGAGAACAAGGGTGTTTGAAGACGACGTATTTATAGAAAATACGCGTCTTGTAGGTGGCTCAAAAACGCAGGACTTGAATTTACGCGCGGACCTAGTTTTAAACATGTCACGTGGTCCTCCTGGCCAATGGCTTCCCGAGACTGGATATGTGAGCGTCCGCCATCTTTGTGGGAACAAGTGGCATACCGCCCAAAATAATTTATAGGAGTGTAAAGTCCTATAGAGTAAAGTGCAGACGCGGAGGTCTCCATAGATCGTAAATTCTGGTCTCGGGCGCGCCACCTGACTGTGAAATACTTGTCTTTATATGGGGCGAAAGAGATGACACGCTACGGGGCTGTATGAATCGAAAGTTCATTCATATAAAATATCAGTGGTAATAAAATCCTTCAATAGCCTGAAGATTATCCACTTTATTTTGATAGAGCGACTTTCGCAAAACTGGCACTGTTATTGTTGTATACAGATGGATTGTTTCTTTCTTCAGGATTATTGCTAGTCAACCAGACGTAGCGTTTTTAAGCGATTGGAGTGGTCTGGTTTGTTTACGTTTTAAACAGTGCACGACAGTCTTTAGGTCCTGATGGAACCGTTCGCTTTGTTCGTCATGTTACATATTGACCTTTGACAGCCAGTTATTGTGGATTTCGTAAACACAATATTGCACCTGTGTCTTCGGGTAAACAAAAGGACACTGGAAATAAATTATGTGAACTGGCTCTGTATCAAACCTCCCGTTAAAGAAGCATATATGTTGGTTCCAACGTGATGTCAACCATAGCAGCCCTCCATCTCTCTTTCCCATACACATAACCTTTATGACGTTTCCAATAAGGGAGTTTATATTTTTATAAAAAAAGCTGTTCTTGCATTCGTGCTATGCTTCTCCCCGATATGCAACAGTCGCTCACTGCCCCTAAGTTATTAGGAAATCTATCAAGATGACTGAATAGAAAATGTTGCATCCAAGGTCGTGAAAAGCTATTTGTTACAATGGTTTCATAGTTGCTGGCCATTACCGCTATAAATGAAAACTATGTTCCCCTTTCCTTATCATTCATCTTTTTGACAAAGTCTTGATCACGTACAAGTGTGCAAATCTGTAACCAATCAAACACACCTGCCTTGATATTCTCGAATGAGAAAGCAGGGAGAACCAAGACTATGTGTTGGAAGCATTCACCGTCAGTATTTAATGCTCTGACAAAATGTTTCATCCAGTCCAGCTTCATGTGTGGTGGAGGAAATATGATCTTTTCTCGACTGACGATTGGATCATTGATCATTTTTGGCATACCAAGTTCCAAAGTCTCATGTAAAGGCCACTCTTTCTGTTTCTAACGCTTGTCTCTTGCACGGCTGTTCCACATGCAAATAAAGCAGAAATACTTTGTAAATCTTCTTTGTTGACCAATGAGGCGGCTTACCATTTTGAGGTTCACACAAATTGTCCAGTTGTGCTTATATTTGTTTTTTTTTATGAGGGGGGGGTTATGGCATATCATCACTTGTAGGTTAATTTATGACAAATCCTGTTGATACATATATATTAAATATATATGATCAGTAAACATATTTTATAAATGACAATTTAAACGAACTGAGTTCTTTTTTTTGCACACAGTTGAATGGTTTTAAATATTTCAATCGAATATGAATAATTCTGTTGATTATTAATCACTTGTTTTAACACTGTTAACTGGTTTCGAGTATTACTACGTAACACTAAAAATTTAATTTGACATCAATCATTTGTTTGCTCACAGTAAAATGGTTATACACAAATCATTTGTAAATGAATAGCTTGTTGGTAATTTTATTTTTAAATGCGTGAGAATCTGTTTGCATACAAGTATTGCTATTGTTTCTACGCAGTTAAATAGTTTCATTTGCGATCAATCACTAATATTTCTATTTAAAATTAATCATTTGTTTGCTCCCGAGGAAGTGGTTTCAGTACTGCTATTTAACACTAATTATTCTGTTCATTTACATACAGTTAAATGGTTCATTCATTTGCATACAGTTAAACGGTTCCAAATATTGCTGCGTCACTAATAATTTAATTAAACAGCGGTCATTTTTTACACACGATTAAAGGGTCAAAAAGTTCTATTTCTTACAATTCGATTCAACATGTCATTTATTTTCATACAGTTTAAATGGTCAAATTGTTCTATCTAACCAATAGGCAGGACCCTATAACGTGCTATCAGTCCGGATCAGGGTGCACTTGGGAGCAATGGCAATAAAGAAAACTCCATATTTCCCAAAGTTCCAGGACTGGAACATCACCATCAGATTGTATAGTGTCATATCCAGGACACTCGTTGGGGATGGGGTCTTACCTCTCTTCAGAGATGTATCGGTATATTCTACAGCATCCACCGACTGAGCTGTTTTCTTGATATAGTGCTTTCTGCTTTTTTGTCGTTTCGTTTTTGCTATTATTGACTGATTAAACTTTTTATTTACTCTTGTTTTTATATTCTTTGAGTCCCGGAGTTACTGCGTCCGTACATTCCTCAATATTTGCGAGTCTTCTTTTTCCTTCTTCTCTGGTCATGTATCATTATTATTATTTACTCCCTGAGAGTTTTTCACATCAGAGTTAGCGGATGGTTTTTCACTGGAGTTTGAGTGACAGCAGGTCTCCTCAAGTCTCTAGGACTCGTCTCAGGATTCTGGCCATTCTTAGCAATGCTGTCGTTTGGATAGTCTCTACCCGTCCGCCAACTTCCAAGTCCTCCTGGCCTTTTAGTAATCCTTTAGTTATTGTACCTAACGCACCAATCACAATTGGTACAATCGTCACTTTCATGTTCCACAGCTTTTTCAATTCTCTAGCAAGATCGATGTACTTATCCTTCTTTTGACTTTCCTTCAGATTTATTCTGTGGTCCGCCGGGACAGCAAAGTCGACAATTTTGCAAATTCTCTTTTTTTTGTTGATTATTATAAGGTCTGGTCTTCTGGCCGGGATTAGTTGATCCGTTTGTGTGTTAAAGTCCCATAGGAGTTTATGCGAGTCATTTTCTAGAACAGGTGCTGGGTTGTGCATATACCATTTGTTTGTATGTTCGAATTGAAATTTCCCGCACATTTCCCAGTGGATCACCTTGCCAACCCAGTCGTGTCTCGCCTTATACTCCTTCTGTGCTAATTTGTTGCATTCGCTTATAATGTGATTGATCGTTTCGTCTCTGTCACCGCATAGCATACATTTACTGTTTTGTTGCGTCTTATCTATTCTCGCTTTGATATGATTGGTTCTTATGACGTTGTCCTGTGCTGCTATTAGGAGGGATTCCGTTTCTCTCTAAGGTTTCCTTTTTTTTTTTTTAGCCTAGTCCAGGTTTTCTGGTGTGAGATGTTGTTTATTAGACGCTTAAAGGGGCCATAGAGTTGTTTTTCCTCCCATTTTTGTTTCCTAGTTGTTGTCATTCTTTCGTCTATCGTGTTGTCCGTATCGTTTCTGATGGCTGTAATTAGTCCTCGTTCGTGTTTTTCTATGTAGTCTTCGAGCCGTTGTATCGATGCGTCAACGGTGTCTTCGGTGCTGGCAAGTCCTCTTCCTCCCTCTTTTCTAGATACATATAGTCTGTCAACGTCGTCTTTGTGGTGTAATACCTTATGCATGGTCATTAGTTTTCTTGTTCTTTGGTCCATTTGTTTAAGTTCGTCTCTAGTCCACTTGAGAAAGGGTCCCGAATATCTGACTAGGGGCACAGCCCAAGTATTTATTCCTTTGATGAGGTTTCTGCTGGAGAGTTTTGTCTCGAGTAGTTTTCTCGTTTATTCCTAATGAGTTTTTCACAGCAGAGGTAAATTGTGTTTTTTTACAGGAGTTCAAGTGACAGCAAATCTCCTTTGATCACCAGGTGTCTTCTAAATATCCTAACTGATTTTTGCAGTGCCTTTGGCTGGATAGTCTTGGTTCTTTCTCTGGTTTCCATTTCCTCCGATTGGTATCGGCATCACCTTCTTATGACATAAATTTTTCAGTTCTCAGGCAAGATCGAAGAACAGCAATATTCACTTAATGAGTAATTCTTTTCTTGTTGATTGAAACTAGATATGGTTTTTAGTTTGGATTGGGTGATCTATTTGTATCTCAAATTTATACCACTTTGCTGCGATCACTTATGATGTGGTTAAAATTTTCATCTTTATCACCAAATAGCCAACACCCTTTATTCTCTTGTTTTTTTGTTTTTTTTTTATCAAGGTTAGTTTTTATATAATTAGTCCTTATGGCATTATTTTGTGCAACTTTATAAATCTGTAGCCTATTTTACATTTTCTTAGTATACAATTTCGTTTGCTATAACAAATAGTTATGGTGATAAAGAGTCTCCCTGGAAAATGTCACTTTGGTTTTAACTTCCCTTAGGGTTTGTCCTCCAGCTGCTAATTCGACTCTCTAATTTCCCATAATTCTCGTGATGAAACTTTCGATTTCTCTGAGATTTTTAACCTTTTCAGACATTATATCATCGATTTTTGTGGTACCATGTTATAAGCCTCTTTATAGCCATTGCTATATTTTCCCCATGGTCCACTGATAAATATGGCCTCATATATCACATTTACAGGCTGATTTCAAACAGGCTGTTTTCTTTTTTTGTCAGTTTATGTATATTTTATCAGAAAAATATTAATATTGTGCAAAAATACATAAATATTTTTACAGATGATTGATAATAAAATAATAAAATATTTTAGGCAAACAAACAAATATTGATAAAAAATATGCAGTAATACAAAAACGTAAGTAAAAGGAACTTAACATTTTCTCTTTAAAATTTTCTTTGGACCTTTGCCTTTTTTAAAACGTTCCACCGTATTCTTTCGAACTTCATCTGATGAAATTTTTTGTTTATTGTTGTAAAATATATTTACAATAATTTTTATTGCAAATATAAGTCCTTTTTCAATGTGTTTTTCACATGTAAAACTATATTTTGGAGAATATATTCCAAAAACTTGTTCTGCAGACACTCTTGTTGTGGATTCATGATTCTATACTATAAATTGATCTGCATATTCAAGTATAGCAAAAAAAGCACAAACTCCGCCATTTGTCTAGATGGAACAGTAAGACCTCGAGAAAGTAAGTCAAAGTATTCCGTATCTGTAGCATTATCACTATCATTGACGAGAGTATATATAGGTAATCCTTGTCATGCAGTCGACTCCAAAATCGTGGGACAAAATCAAAGTTGCGGACGTTGTTGTGAGCACTAACCACATGACTTTCCTGACCAATAGGTTCCCGAGACTGATTAGTTACCGACGTCCGCCATCTTTGTTTCGGGAACAAGTGGCATCACGGCCATTTTTAAAATACAGGAGTGTAAATCCTTTTTTTTTTTCATTATTTATTCCCTACACATCAACTAATAAAACACAGTCCTGAGAAAGATGACCCTTTTCCAAGAGTGATTTTACCGCTGTAATGGATCCCACACCACCACTTTGGATTTTTTCTAATAAAGAAAAAGATGGTTATGGAAATTTTTCCAGAAGTAATAAGGCATAACGCAGAAAATGGAGGACGGCCTTTTGGTTTATAATGTTGTCTTTTTTGTAACTCATTTAAAATCGAATATGGGTCTTCTTCCACTACGTTTTTGATGTAGGTTGGAAAATTTTCATACATGCTAAATTTTGTAAGTTTAGCATTATTTCCATGTATACACCATGTGGTAATGGTATAGGTTTTCCATTGTGGGGTTTGAAGGTCAGGGGCTAAGGGCAAGGCTGTGTTGCCGTAAGATATCTGACTCCATATTTTGATTATATTATTTTACCCCACGTTGACTGGCCTGCGCAATGCCTTGCCCAAAGAAAGTCCCAAAAAGAATTATACAAAAAGAAAAGACAGGACTGATAAGAGACAAAGACGTTTCCTTTATACCTTCCTTTATTTACTGGGTTCAACAAGCATTCCATGTATGAGGGAGTTTTTCCTGAATACATAGAAATGGTGACTCCAGTTAAGGTGTCAGAATACGTTAAATCGTTTTCATGTATGTATGGTCCGCATTTGGTATTTCGGGCTTCCATAAGGGTTAGTTTCCTTTTGGAAGTTTGTCAAAGTCCGGTAAAGAATTAGCTAATAGTTCAGTTATGGGTCTTGTATATCTCAGCATCATGTTGACCGAGAGAGTGCTGCTACCTGGGTGAAAGGGACTAACCATCACTACGTCCAAAGACGTAGGCGTAGTGCCCAGACACGACAGCAACGATGTTATCAAAACGCTGGTCACCGCCTGAAAGATTACTTTGCTCCCTTTGTCAAGAGGAAAGCCTTTTTTTCCTTTACGCATGCGTCATCCCCTTTTCCTGTTATGGACCTCTGGGAGTTTTCAGCAAATTTAATAGTTTTCTTTTTATTTATTTAAATAAAAAAAAAATTATTTATTTATTTATTCGTTCCCTACACCATTACATTGGAGCTGGACAATGGAGCTGGGAAAGGAAAGAAGTAAAGAGACGAAATGGAGTTATGAGAGAGTAGAGATAGCAGCACGTGTTGTTCGCCGTATATAGCGAAAGTCATGTTTGCCGTTTGAGGAAATAAACGTTGAAGTCACCATTAGTTTGTGTTTCTGGTTGTTTCAGGGAGAAGCGTGAATGTCTCCAGAAAATGTTGCCCAGAGGTGAAGTAGTCGATAGGTGCCGGAGCGGAATTAGACATCGCGATCGACATAGCCAATTTTTTTTTTTGGGGGGGGGAAATAAAGTTGTTCCTGTGTGTGGCGTATTGAATGTATCAAATCCATATTCAACTGGGAATCCTTGGTCTAAGAAAAATAACCAAGGAGTCCATGAATTAGGCTGCTTCCCCCATGGTGCCCTGCTGCTGCTGCTATTGGAGAGCAGACGGTAGACGTCTGTACAGAACGGAGTCATTCTGCCAAAGAGAGTGTTTAACGACTTTTCCCAATTACTGCTGCCCAGAAAGGTGGTCCGGAATAAATAGGATAAGTTATCCTGATTGGGTGAAATTATGCGTCGAATTAAATTACGCGCCAAACCAAAATACGAAAATTCCTTCTACTACACGTCGCTTACGCAACTGAAAATCATTCAAGCGATATCACTCTTGATTGCTAGTTATTTATTGTTTTAATTTTTAAAACAAAAGTGTAAACATGCATTTTAGAGTTGAAAACACGTTTAGAAATTAGAATAGGTTCTCATAAATTCTCTTGAAATTTATAAATTATTTATTTACGTTCAAAAAAGGTAATTCTTAAAGTTACGCCCCTTTTTTTAAAAAAGTTTTAAATCTGTTGATTGTTTTTAGTTTCAATTTCAATCGGCCTGTTACAAATCGGCCTTTAATATGGGTCCATATTTTTCAGTGGGCCATGATTTTAACTGCTTGTCTTTATCGCTTTTAGAATGTACTGGTCTATATATAATTGGCAATTTGCGCCTCAAATTACTTTGTGACACCCTTTCAATTCTTCAGGAAATAGCCCACTGCTTTTTATCATTCGCACCGTTAGGATCTTTGGCAAATACGTGATTGGTCTGTAATTGTTTGGGATGGTTCCTTTTTGGGATGTCCTAAATCAGGGTAGTTTTTCCTTTTGTCACCCATTCGGGAATTTTTACTTGTAGGCATTTACGTTGTTGTGGAGTAGTAAATAAATGTGACTCTTTTGATAAAAAAATCAATGTATCCCATCGTGACCTGGAGTCTTCCAATTTGCAATTTTCTTGTGTGTTACCTTTTGTGAATCCAGATGTATTTTAGCCAATAGACCTTCCTCAATTCCTTGTAATTCATTTTAATATCGTTTAACCATTCAACCTTCTTAGCGTTGTTTCTATTTCCATAATTTGCTACGGAGATATTTTGTTTCATTTGCATCCGGTTGCTCAATTTTCTTTATGCTTTCTTCATCGACTTGTCAGAAGAATTTCCTTTTGTTATTTTGGAATGTCTAGTTTTGCTTTTATTATTCGGCATTTTCTGCAACTGCCTTCCTCGGCTTATAACGTTTGGTTCATTTCTATGGCAGTTTGTATGCACAATATGATAATTTTTTTACAAAATATTGAAATTTGTCTGCAAAATATGGCAATTTATTTGCTAAATATGGAGTTTTAAGCCGAAAATATGTTGGTTAAGTCGAAAACTGAAGAAAGTTATTATTAGGAAAAAATATAAACGCAATGGAAATTTTAGAGTATTATGTAACTGTTGCAAACAAATTGTTCTGTTTTCGGCTATATCATATTATACAAGAACAAACATATAATAGTCCACGTAACTGAATTCCTTGTGTTGTATATACCAAAATTTAACCTACTTCATACAGTTCTCTCGTTCACTGCAGGAATTATAGCTGAGACAATTTTAACGTCAACTGGTTACGGATATCGGTTGGAAAAGAGACCTAGACATGTCTTATATCTGGCGCTAATGGATGAAGGCCAGTGATTAGTTAGTTTGAAAGGTGCATCGATCAGTTTGATTGGGAATTTTTGCCTATATACAAGAAGTATCAACTATCAACTTCACCACAGGACTTTTTAAAACTTTTATTCTGCTTGCTTAATTCATTTCAAAAAATCATTTTAATCGTTTATTATTTTCTCAGACACATTATAAGCGCCCTAATACAGTTGATGCCCTGGCCAATCAGTAAAACTTTTACTGTTTTGTATCGAATATGAACAAAAAAGATAACATTTATTTGAGTGATTGTTAAAATCTTCTCCCAATGAGCAATTCAATTTTTTGAAAGTTTCAGATACCCATTTGCATCGACTCAAATCTAAATGTTTACCGTTAAAAAACACGTAAAATTTTTTTTTATATATTTTTCATTGCGTCTAAAATAATACAGCTTCCACAATTTTCAGATCAAATACAGAATTTTTTACTCACTGTGTCCTAGATTTGTCATTACCCTGCATTAGGTGGCGAGAATCCAAGTTCCAAATCTCTGGAGAGAAGAAGTCAACTCTTCATTGTCCACTCTGACCGAGAGTAGTAGTACTTGTTAGTGTCCCACTGAGAGGTCAAATAGATTTGTGTAAAAATTACACTGGTTTACAAAAATAAATTTTTGGTCTGAGGCAAGAATGGGGATATGTGTTCTTTGTTAATTTGGGTGTGCTGAATATAAATTTATAAATAGTTTTGCTCTATCACCTCTAGTTTTCTGGCTTTTAAATAATCTCATTTTAGTATAAACAGAGAATATATGTATATATTTCAAGAGTTGCAGCAGCTTATAACAGATAAAACAGGTGAGATAAAGAACACTGATTGAATCAATATACTTGGATGACACAATTACACAATTCATAGTACCACAGACAGTCAAAGGTGTGTTTTCTTAGAAGATCTGGTGTATTTTGCCTTCAGGATGTCGCGCAAGAGCATCCAGCAGAAGTCTCCCATCATGCCGGGGTTCCATTTGCCTTGATAGTTGCTCTCCATCTTTGTAATGTCTTGGTGAAATCTTTCTCCATGTTTATCACTCACTGCTCCAAGGTTTGGCGGGAAGAAGTTGAGGTGGGAATGGAGAAAATGAATCTTGAGTGACATTCGGCACCCCATATCCTCGTAAGACTTTAGCAACTTCTCAATACAGGCTTGGTAATCTGGTACGCGTGTGTTACCAAGGAAGCCACTACAGACTGACTTGAATGCTTCCCATGCTCTCAGTTCCTTTAAGGTAAGAAGCTCCTCAAAATCAGTATCCTTCAGCACTTCTAGGATCTGAGGTCCGACAAAGATGTCCTCTTTGAGTTTAGCAGCACTAAGACCTGGGAACACAGTAGACAAGTGTTGGAAGGCAGCACCATTTTTGTGCAACGCCTTCACGAAATTCTTCATCAAACCAATCTTGATGTGAAGAGGAGGAAGAAGCACCTTATTCATGTCCACCAGAGGATTCTCCTTGAGGCTGTGTTCGCCAGGAACAAAAGTGCTTCTAGACCCCCAGTCTTTCTGCTTGTAATGCTGGGATACAGCTCGACTATCCCAGAGACAGAGAAAACAACAGTACTTTATGAAGCCCGCTTGCATACCCATAAGAAGACCAATGACCTTATTTGTTCCGATTCCTGAAACTGGTGATCCTTACATTTTCCTGGACAAGGTTCCACTGTTAAAGCCGAGAAGCCAAGAGCTCTGACTGCTGTTTTGACAGATACAAATGATGAGCAAGGTAATTCAGGTCTTCTTGCGTGATCCAATGTGGCTCATTGCCACGTGTTCCTGAATATGTAGACTCAATATCTTCCAAAGATATTGACTCGGCAGAATCCTCCCTTGAAGGCATTTCTTCGTCTGATGAGGAAAGAAGATCCTTATTTACTGGAGGTGTGGCTACAGGAAGATCATCTGAATGGAGAACGGGTCTCGAAGGTTGGGATATTTGATCTTTTTCCTAGAAGATGCATTGAAACCAGTTATATTAGTTAAACAAAAATAGCAATCATCTGTGTGGTTTCGCTGCTCTCTCCAAACCATCGGGACTGCAAAGTTGAAAGCTGCTTTCTTGCCATTAAACCATGCAGTTAGTCCATTGTAGCAGGGTTTACAACAGATGTGTGGAGCCCAAGACTTGTCCTGATCACCAATTTTACTGTCAAAATAGTGAAAGTAGGTGGTTCTGAGGAGGGAAGTGATGGTTCGACGCTGTGCAATTGTTGTGAAGTCCCCACACACATAGCAGAAAGAATTGGCCTTGTTGAGGCATCCTCGACATTTTGACGTGCTTGAAGGCATTAGAAAATCTGAAAATATAACAAAGTAAAACTAAATGTGCATTTGAAAATGTAATACTAATATTTAGTAACCCAAAAGATGTGCAACACGGTAGTTGAGGGACACCAACCTCCTGCGCCGCCTGCGAGACAAGCTCTTCTAATGACTGCCAGAGTGTGGATTGAGACCTGCTGCCTTAACTGTCAAAATCCGTCTTGATGTATAACTATATATATATATATATATATATATATATATAATGTAATGCTATCACTTACATTTAGTGCATAATAACTAAAAAATAAGCCATAAGTCTCACAATATTAGAATTGACCCTGAATTCATATACGCCTTTATGTACCGTATATGCACAAAATGCGCACTATGCATATAAAAAAAAATAGAGGTGATGAGTAAAAACGGATTTCAAATTTGAATTCAGCAACCTCGTATTTGGTAAAAACGGGTATTTTTGTGCTTGCCTCAATTTCTTTGTAAACCAGTGTTATTAATATTAGATAGGAAGAATTGGGCAAATTATTTCAATTAAGTGCGGGCAAATTGTTTTTATCAAGAATGCCTATTTTTAACTAAAATTGTTTGCAAGGCAATACTATTATTATTTCACTCCAAGCGATTTTTTCACACCGTTTGAACTGGTAGTATTTCACAGGAGTCTTAGAGCAAGTCACCTCAGGTCTCTTGGAACCTTATGATTATTCAAACCAATCTTAACAATTCTGTAGTCTGTATGGTCTCGATTCTATCATTTATTTCCAATTTCTCTAGTCTTTTTGCTAGCCTCTAGGGACCGTTGTAAATACACCAACGACAGTTATTATCACATGTTGTACAGGTTTGTCAGCTCTCTGACAAGATCCATTTATCTATCTTTTCGCTTTCTTCTATTTTCACCCTGCGGTCTGCTGGAACTGCAAAATCCACGAGACAGTAAGTTCCATTTTTATTTATTGTTAACTGTCACGAGATATTTCTTCTGGGCGGTATTTGGTGATTCGTTTGTATATCGAAATCCCAGATAATTTTATGCGTCTCGTTTTCTAGGACGAATTATTGTTTGTGTGTATACCATTTGTATGGCCAAATTTTAATCTCTTGCATAATTCCTTGTGGATTAACTTTTCCATCTAGTCGTGCTGAGTCTTCTATTTCTTTTGTGCCATGTTGTTGCATTTGTTTATCTGATTAACCCTCTCATTTCTGTCTCCACATAAACAGCACTTGCTATTCTGTTGCGTATTATCAATTCCCGGTTTGAGATAATTGGTCATTAAGGCATTATTTTGAGCTGCTATAAAAAGAGATTCAGTATCTCTTTTGAAGTTTCCCCTTCTTAGCCATGTCCAGGTCATCTCGTATATATTTTCCCCAGTTTATCGCTTGAAGAATTCATGCAGTTGGGTTTCTTGCCATTTTTGTTTTCTAGATTTTGTTGTTTTATTGTTTATCCTTATGTTGTCATTGCTGTTGCTGGTTGCTGTAATTAATCTTTCTTTACTCTTTTTAATGTATTCTTCGATTCATTTAAATTGTTGTATTCACGCAATCCTAAATAATGGTAGGTCTTCTTTCTCTTGCTTTTTGACATATATAATCTTTGTCATTTCTCAAGCGTAAGGCCTAGTTGCCTTGTCCTTTGGTCCATTTGTCTGAGTTCCTTCGTTGTCTATTTTAAGAATGGTCCAGGCTTTCTTACAATGGGGAATGTCTAGGTGTTTATTCCTTTGATGAGATTTCTACAGCAGAGTTAGATATTGAGAGGTTTTCTTATTCTTTTGCGGTACTCTTTTCTTACTTTTTCTTTCATCTCTGTTTATTTGATGGTGTCTGCTTCCAGTATTCCTCAGTACATGTAATTTTATTTTTCTCCCAGTGTTTATGTCATATTTTGCCAGTTTTTCACTCCAGCGTTAGATCTTTCACTAGAGTTTGAATGACAACAAGTAGTTACTTGAAACTATATAATTGCTTGAAATACCCGAAACCATAAAATTGTGAACCAATTATTTGTATTTCATAGGAATTCTTGAAACCATATTACAGTAGGCAAATTACTAGTGTCACGTGGTCGACTACTGAGGGGAGAGAGATAAGGAATGTCCCCTACCCCTCCGTGTTTGAATTAGCAGGCTGCCCAAAAGAATGACCGTTAATAGAGGATAGTAATATAGGTCAATTCCTCACGGCCTGTCGGAGAAAGTAAAAAATGTGGGTCAGAGTGAAAGCCAACAGATGTTTGCATCCAGTGACCAGGGAAAGGAAGAAAAATGCTAAATGATTGGCTAGAATCCTAAAACGGAAGTAACCCCCTTTCCGGCAGCGGAAATAGGGGTAAGGAAAATCTGTTTTTGGAACAGAGGTCGTCGTGAACAGATGGGGCGAATCTCGCGCCAAACTCCGGGCGAAGCACCAAAACCGGGATTTGCGGGACAGTAGTTGAAGTGATAAGATATATTGAAACTACCGCCGAAATCACCGGGGGAAGACGGAAAGTATCTTGGACAAGAAGAACCCATACCTTCAAGCCAGAGCTATATACAATATGAAGTCCGTCAGCCCGTAAAAGAGAAAATACTCTCCAAAGGAACCCGTCGAAAAGATAAGTAAACATTAAGACTGTTTCTCCCTACACCCTTCTTAAGCCTTGCAATTACTCTCTTTCTCTCTCAATTTAAAGAAAGAGTAAAGAAAAGGATAAAAGGAAGAAAGACGTTTATAGTTATATATTATCTGCCGATAATATAGCCGACATGTTGAATATGTGTGTCCGCGTGTGTATTAAAAAGATTGATATATTTTAATGTCCCCACGTGTTGAAGTTTGTTCATTGTGTCGTCTACCGTCAAGTTATCTGTTTCATGTTTGTTTTTCAGCTTCTCTCGCCTTATGTTATTCTCGCCTAAATTGTCCTATTCTTTTCTTTAAAAATATTATACGGGAAAACCGGAGTTGTCGACTACTATAATTAATATTATTGCATCTAAACCTAGAGGTCCATATCTTTCATTGTTCTAGGGGTAGGAAGAGCTAGTGGCCTTGGTGGGTGTGTGTGTAAGGTGAAATTTGGAAACCCCTTGCCAGTGGCGGTCAGTCTAGCCTCAAATTAACCCCCACATAATATGCCAGTTCCTATATGTCCGAGAAAGGACTCTGAACAAGGACTTAGTCTACGAGGGATCAAGTGCCAGACCGCCCCGTCTTCACACGTGCGAAAAATAAAGTCCCGTCTTGGGATTTTAATAATTTTGCCGTCACACTAGTATAAGATAACGATACTTGAAAGCATAGAACAGTTTATTTGCATTAGATAGGAATACTTGATACCAGATAACTGAGTGCAAATTATTAGTATGAAGAATAGTTACTTGGAGATACAAATATGTATATTTATAAATGACTGTTAGAAACGAAATAACTGTTACCAAAGAAAAAATGACGATTTTGGCATGAGATAACTCAACAAGAGCTGACATACCGTAAAACCAAGCAACCAATTTCATTTTGTAGTTTTAGTTTCACATGATTTTTAAAAGTCCAAATGAAGTAAAATAATATGACAAGGAAATAAAAAATACAGAGTCATTGATACAAACTTTAGAGGGGAAAAACGTTTATTAACAATGACGTCTTAACGTCACTTATAAAAAGACATGAAACAAGTTGTTTTGATTATTCTTATACATATAACATAGAAGAGTTTGTCCTGAATATTCAATAAAAATATTGTCCTGAGGCCATTATCTTTTCTTTTATATACATAACGTCTTAAATAAGTCAAAAACACTAATTATCTCCTAAATATCTCACGGTAAATTTATATTTTCTATAGATTGTAAACTTTTTCGGGAATTCTAATGCAGTATGCTATCTGTAATTAGATGTATTTTGTAGCCTAACTGTATATCTGTCTTTTATTCGTTTTTCTCGTGTCTTCCATCATTTAATTCAATGACATCCATCTCAACAATTAGAAGAATAGATTATAAAAATTTTTAATGATACGATGGAATAAAAAAGAAAATCGAAATGTATTTTAAAATACCAGATGTGTTATTGTTTCCCATGGAAATAAAAATGAAAATAAAAGCGAAGCAATCAAAAGTAATTTTGATTTGTGACTGGACTATACAAACATGAAACAAGACAGACACACTACTTTTATCTCAGAAAAAATATTGTGAGGTGAACCAATAAAATATCCGGTGATATTGTGCCGCCCCCAAAGATTGACTTTTGTTGAAATGCGATGAACAGAAAAAAAAAGCAAGCTGTTCGATATTTTTGAAAATCAATATTTAATAATTACTATACGACGCGTGATTTTTGGCTTCTAGTTGTAGCAACGGGATGATATTGATGCTTCGATTCTGGAAAAAATCAAAGATTCTGATAAGCATTTCATAATATCTCTATTATATAGAGAATTTAGATGATAAAAATGGCATTCGATTTCAAATTTAATAACCAGTTGCAAATTGACTCGGGAATTACTTTATTTGAGTATTTTGAACGTATTGCTCCAATAAAAACCCCGCCACGAGGTGTCGTTTTGAGTAATTTACACAGACACGCATACAAACGCGCGTGTGTGTGTGATGGGGTCTGGACGGTGTCGGGTATTATTATCTTGCAGTTGGTGGTTATTGCACCAGACTCTGTGAGTGTGTGTCCTATAGGTACATTTTGTTTTCTCGTTCATGCACTTTGGAACTCTGAACTTTATCTCTGAGACAGCAAGTATTTCCACATCTCCATGTTACTTCCACAAACCCGACGAAGACGAATGGCCAGCCCAGAGCCAATTGTCCTCCGACTGACCTGCTTTCTTCATTGATGGACATGCTCATAAGAAGATTTACCCACTTGGGATGATGATTTTCTTTCAGCTATGTTAACTTATCCATATTCCTCAGTTTCGTTACAAAGAAAACACTGATATTGGGTGAATGGTAAATAGCCAATAGTGTTCGAATTCCAAATACTTCGTAAAAAACATTCTGAATTTTATTGAATACTTTATTCTATTTGGGGAATTATTTTTTTCCACGAAAATGATATTCATTTTTAAAAAGTTTTTTCAAGAATTTCAGCCTGCATTTCTTGGACAACATCTCGTCATATGTCTTCCTTTTCATTATATCATATATTTAAGAATAGATTTATTAATTTGGAATTGTAAATCCCTTTTTAACAGGTGAACAAAAATCACTGGATCATGTTGACTAAGAAACAAAATGGATAATAGGAACACACACACACACACACACACACACACACACACACACACGTGATGTCCTTAAATCCGCTCTCTAAATTATTCAAAGTCATTTAAGGTTAAGATAACTGTAGCCAAATTCATATTCAATACAGTGAAAGAACCGGATAGTCTCCTACAAATATCAAAATATAAACTTTATCAGAATTTAATCTTGTTCTCACTTGACTAGATTTCGTACTGACGACATAGTTGTTAAGCAAATTGGTCGTTAAACAAGGGCTTACTTTTACAGACATATCAAGCATCCGGACATATGAATTATATATTCTCTCAACCGTTGTGTATTCCACATTTTCGGCCTTGTACCACAAGTTAACTAAAAACTTATCAAAAAACTTTTTAGTATTATTCATACTATAACCTTTGTAACATTTATCATATTCTTAGAACATTTTATACTGTACTTCATTATATTGTATTTTATTTTTTTCTTGGATGAAAAATCTAAAAAAAGAACAAGCAAATTTTCATTAATCATAGCATAGAACTGAACTGTTTTAAAGTCAATGTTTAACTTCTGTATCAGCAAAGCATTTATAATTACGCCATATTTGATGACAACATAATTGTGAAGGTAACGTACCTGGGCATTCGAAGCGCACACGAACGTGTCTGGCTTGTAGAGCGGAGGTATTTGTTACTCGCCCCACCTAACGAGCAAGTGTGGCACAAGGCCTTTTTTTAGGTGGGACTGGGCGCAGGGCCGTTGCCCACACGTGCCCGGAGTTCCCAAAAATGCCTACGGCCCCTTCCGCATTCCCCTAATTAGGGGCGCCTCAGGCGCTGGGCGATTAACCCAACCCCCCTCGAAAGGGGGTAAAAGCCTGGGGGGAAGGCCCCCTGAGGCCGAAGGAAAATATTCCAGTCACCAAGCCACACCCGGCCGGATTCGTGCCTCCGCCAGCACGGCCGACCGAAATGATGGTTTGGAGAGCGGAAACCGATATGGCTGCCTCGAGCATATTTGACGAGGGGAGATCTCGAAGCAGCGAGAGGTAATTTGCACGTATGCATATTCTTACGAGATCTCACGAACATACAAATACGCACGGTAACGGCTGAACGAGTCGATTTTGTTTTTGAGTGCGTTGCCTGACGAACGTGTTACAACTCAAGGAAGGAAGGAAGGAAGGAAGGCGAGAACCGGAAGGAGAGAGAGAGAAAGACGGCAGGAAGGAGAACGAGAGAGAAAGCGAGAGAGAAGGAACAGCCAACGAGAGAGAGGGAGAGAGCGCTCGACTCAATACGCCCTGAAACTAACAACAGTGTCCTCTCTTGAATTAATACAAGAATCAGTTTCTTGTTGCCTTTTACGCCTGCTCTTGACAACAAGCTATTTCGGCCATCATGGCCTTTGACCCAAAACTAATTCCCCTCTTTGACGGGACCGATGCCGGGCAATCGGTGGTTGAATGGGTGGAGAAGGCAGAGTTGGTGTGCCGGTTGAGCGGGGTAAAGAATATCGAGTGCGTGGTGCCGATGCGCCTCTCGGGGGGCGCATACGCAGTGTATCAGCAGCTGAGTGAGAAAAAGAGGGCTGACTTCGCCTGTATAAAAGATGTTCTTTACACATCATTTGCCCTCAGTCCTGTGACGGCTTATAAGCAGTTTGCGGCGCGCCGTTTGCGTAAGGGAGAAACGGTGGACGTCTATTTGGCGGAGCTACGCAAGCTTGCGACTCAGTTCGGAGGTATGACGGAGCGAGGTCTGGTCTGCGCATTTATTGCTGGGTTGCCGGAGCATGCGGAGAATCTTCTTCAGGCCACTACCCGAGTAGACGATTTGCCGATATCCGAAATATTGGTCCGTACCCGAGCAATATTGAAGGACAGTCTCACGGGCAAAGGATCGGCAGCCGCAGCAGCTCAACTACCGGGACGTCAGGAGAAGGGAGTCACAGCTCTAAGGAGATGCTATGTGTGTCAAGAACCTAACCACATGGCTCGAGATTGTCCTAGGCGGCGCGGAATTCCCAGGTCCCCAAAGATTCTCATTTGTGATCGGGCAAGATGCAATCGTCAGTCGCGCTACCTCTTCGTATGTCGATGACATATTTGTTAACGAAAGTGTGTGTTCGGCAGCCCAAGTGAAGACGCATCTTGAACGGTTTGGGCTGACTTGTAAGAATCCGGAACAACTAAGTAGTGGCGCTCGAGTGTTGGGCGTATACGTCTGGGAGGAGCGCGGCAAGCTTAGATGGCGACGCGACGGCGAGTGTCCGAAGGTTCCCAACGTACTTACGCGTCGTGCCGTCTTTTCTGTGTGTGGGCGGCTGACCGGGCATTTTCCAGTGTGCGGCTGGCTCCGTGTTGCAGCTGCGTTTGTGAAACGGAGAGCTAACGCTGTGACAACCGGATGGGACGACAAAACACAAGACCCCATGTTGCGTCGGATGCTTGACGAATTCGTGATGAGATCGTCACAAACTGATCCAGCACGTGGTGACTGGTGCGCGAATGGTCAGGAAGTCACTGTGTGGGTGGATGCCAGCTCCTGGGCCACCGGGGTGGCTATTGAATACGACGGAGCCATAATGGAAGACGCAAGTTGGCTACGACCGGTGCACGCAGATAAGCACATCAACCTGGCAGAGCTTGACGCAGTGTTGAGGCGCATTAATCTGGCGCTGCACTGGAAGGCAAGTGTGATTCACCTGCGGACAGACTCAGCCTGCGTGCACCGGTGGATTTCTGACACCCTGTCCGGGAAAGCAAGGGTGCGGACTAAGGCGGCGTCGGAGATGTTAATAAGACGGCGACTGAGTACGCTCCATGAATTAGCGGCGGAGTATAGATTGACAATTGACGTGGCACTCGTTAAATCCCAGGTGAACCGAGCCGATCCACTCACTAGGGTGCCCCAGCGATGGCTGGACGCACTTCGGAAAGAAGCGGAACCCATTGAGCCAGTATGCGCCGCATTTATGGGTGAGCTGGATCCCGCGCGCATTCGGGCCATTCACCGACCGTGTGGGCACCCTGGCGTAAAGCGCACACTCTACTTCGTGAAACTGGTGAGTCCTGAGGTCTCTAAGGCAGCTGTTCGGGAGGTAGTTAGAGAATGCGAAGAGTGTCAGTCCATAGATCCCGCACCGGTGAGTTGGAGGGCAGGCAGTATGCGAGAACTGGAGGAGGGTTGGAATGGACGTGACTCACCTTGGAGGCCGTCATTACCTAACCTTAATCGACTGCGGTCCCAGTCGGTTTGCTATTTGGAGGCCGTTATCATGCCAAGATGCTGCCAGCATTGTTCGGCAGTTGGAGACCGTATTTTGCGAGAGGGGGGCGCCTGTTGAGCTACTCACAGATAACGCCACGACCTTTAGCGGAGAGACGTTCTCTAGATTCGCCGAGCGCTGGGGCGTTCGGATGAGATTCCGATGCGCATACGTACCGGCTGGCAACGGGATTGTGGAGAGATCTCACCGCACAATAAAACGCATTGCCACAAGAACACGGTGCTCGGTGATGGAGGCTGTATACTGGTACAATGTGACTCCCAAAGACGATGCGTCGGCGTCAACTGCACCAGCAAACATAATATACTCATATACAGCCCGTATAAGAGGTGTTGATGTCACGTTACCACCGGAGAATGCCGGACCCAGCAGTTACAAGGTAGGGGATAGTGTTTGGGTGAAAATCCCTCATGGGCGATGTACGACCCAGTTCGGAAAGGGGACAATTACGGATGTATACAGCCCTCATTCGATCCTTGTTGACGGGACACCTCGCCACGTAAAGGATGTTCGTCCAGTGCGAGGAGCAGACGCCACTTATTGCAGCAGCACTTCCTCTGAAGACGAAGCGCCGATGCTGTATTTACCGCGGGAGGATCCCGCAGCATCTGAAAGCGACCACAGCGACCGTGGTCAACGTGGGCCCGGAGACACGTCCGAGGACGACGACGTTGCCGAGAGCGTTCCGCTCTGACGAAGTAGCAGACTCAAAGGACCTGCTCCGCGCTGTACGTTGTGTGATTCCCAAATCAGGGAGAAGTGTGAAGGTAACGTACCTGGGCATTCGAAGCGCGCACGAATGTGTCTGGCTTGTAGAGCGGAAACCGATATGTCTGCCTCGAGCATATTTGACGAAGGGAGATCTCGAAGCAGCGAGAGGTAATTTGCACGTATGCAAATTCTTACGAGATCTCACGAACATACAAATACGCACGGTAACGGCTGAACGAGTCGATTTTGTTTTTGAGTGCGTTGCCTGACGAACGTGTTACAACTCAAGGAAGGAAGGAAGGAAGGCGAGAACCGGAAGGAGAGAGAGAAAGACGGCAAGAAGGAGAACGAGGGAGAAAGCGAGAGAGAAGGAACAGTTAACGAGAGAGTGGGAGAGTGTGCTCGACTCAATACGCCCTGAAACTAACAACAGTGTCCTCTCTTGAATTAATACAAGAATCAGTTTCTTGTTGCCTCTTACGCCCGCTCTTGACAACAATAATATGTATTAACAACTTCCCTTTCTCTTTCCGTAGTATGGAGATCAAAAGTGTAATAATCATGTTGTTTTTGGTCGCCATTAGGTAATTTTTCAACTCGAAATGTTTTTAAAGATTTGTTTCGATTTATCATTCTATCAAGTCTGAAATACTCTGGATATGTCACCATAAGAAGGTAACAATTTTCCTGAATCGTATTAAATTTTTGTCCACTCGAATTTAAGTAGACTACCACTATCATAGAAAAAGCATTATGAAATTAAATTTAGAAAATCAATTTACGTGTAAGTAAGCTGATCAATGAGCGAAGACCAGACCGCACCAGTACTAAAATCAGTTAGAATAGGGAGAAAAGTCTTGAAGAGTTAAAGAAGATTTGCAGCCACTCTAACTTCCGTAAAAACTACTAGTTACAACTAATGTGAAAAACTAGCAAAGATTATAGACCTTGTTTGAGAACTAAAAAACTATGGAACATGAGGGTGACGGTGATACCAATTATAATTGGTGCGCTCGGTACAGTTACCAAAGGATTGGTAAAGGGCCTGGAAGATTTGGAAATAAGAGGACAAGTGGAGGCCATTCAAACTATAACATTATTAAGATCGGCCAAAATACTGAGAAGAGTCCTGAAGCTTGAAGAGACTAGCTGTCACTCAAACTTCAGTGGAAGACCATCAGCTAACGCTGGTGTGAAAAACTCTCAAAGGAGTATAATAATAGTAATAATAATAATAATATGCCGTAAGCTAGGGCAAAAAGAGTATAAGAGTAGACTCGACTGGGTTGGGAAGGGAATTGTGCAAGAAGTTTAATTTTGACCATATGAACAAATGGCATATATGCACAATCCACAATCCGTCCTAGAAAACAAGACGCACAAACTTCTTTAGGGCTTAGAGATACAAACGGATCATCTAATCTCGGCCAGACGACCTGACCCAGTGATAGTTAACAAAAAAAAAAAAAAAAAAAAGAAAAAGAAAAAAAAAGAGAACCTTCCGAATAGTGGATTTTGCCGTTCCGCCTGATCGCAGGGTAAAACTGAAAGAAATCGAAAAGAAAGAAAACTGAAAAAACTATGGAACATGAAAGTGACGGTGATACCAAATGTATTTGGTACGATCAGTACAGTTACTAAAAGACCGATAAACGAACAGGAGGACTTGGAAATAAGAGGACGAGTGTAAACCATCCAAAATGACAACATTATTAAGACCGGACAGAATACTGAGATGAGTCCAAGCGACTTGAGGAGACTTGCTGTCTCTCAGACTTCAGTAAAAAACCATCAGCTAATACTAGTGATTTTGAGATCAATGCAAAATTTAGAATATTGAAATGTAGCAAATATACCAATATCATTTGGACGATGAATATATTTTGTTGGCTCCCATTTTAGGCTACGTGTCTGAAGTAGTACGAGACGAAATGTCTTTGGTTGGGCATGTGAGAGGGAGCTATGCTGGGAATCAGAATGTGCGAGTGAGTAATCTTTCGAAGGTGTAGACTATAAAGGTCTCAATGTCATGTGACTGGCTCCAAACGTAAGACTTATTTTCTCGCAGGACAAATGCAAAATGAGCGGACGTAGTGGAAAGCACTGGCACGTGACTACTCTGTCCAGTCAGGTCCCCGGAACAAATTTGCTGACGCCCCACTACTTTTGTTTCAGGAACAAGTGAATCTTGGATCCTATTTTTCTAGATTATTTTTGCTCCATGCGCTCATCCCCGGCCACAGGAGAGTAAATCCTATAAACTAATAAAAACATTTTTTATACATCATCATCATCATCATGTCGTGCCGCTAGCACGGATATCCCTGACCCTTTCTCGCCACTTCTCCCTATCATTCATCGCTTCTGGCAGGTCTTCAGGGCTACATCCCGTATCCTCACATAGCTGCTGTATGTATGTTCGAGCTGGTCGTCCTGCTTTTGCTTGGCCATATGCGGGGGTCCATAGGAGTATATCACTGATGAGTTCGTCTTTGCTTCTCCAGCGTGTCTGCTTGGAAAAAAATCTGTTGCTGGGCATGAATGTTTTTTAAAATGCCCAACAACAGAATTACGGAAAATTCTCACCGACAACACAACAATATTAGAATATGAAAATAACAAGTAAAAACTACAGATTCTCGAGGCACTACATATTAGGAACATACAACCCAAACTTAACAGAATTAATTTTCAAACCAGTGCTTATGTACTTAAATGTCTTTAGCAACTGATGTTATTTATATAAACAAATTTAGAAGTAAACGCTACACATTACAATAATACAGACGCTCTTCTTACAAAGTAGTAATGTACATACAAAAGTTACATCACTTTTGTAATAGATCCTCCCCTGATGATGACACAAAGTCGGGCAGAAAGTACTGGTGAAATAAATAATTATGGAAGATTCATCAAACAATTCCCGCCGAATATTATAAAATCAGTACGGCAATACGAAAGGGTCAACAAAAAATATGTAGACAAATATCTATTTCAATGAAATATGTATTAATGAAGAAATGCTGCCTATATAAGTAGTAATTTGGGGACCGTAGTCGAGGGCAACCAGAAGGCTCCCTTTTCAATAGCTACTACACCGAGGTGTAAGGAAGGGCGCTACTCCTTTCCTTGGATTGCTCCACTTTACCCTTGATACGTACCATATATTGCTGAGTGTTAAGCAAAGCGGTATCAAATACCATTTTAAAAGTCTTTGGTATAACTCGACCTGAGATTGAACCCAGGTCTCCCGGACCACTGGCAAACACTCTACCCACTAGGCCAATGAGCCGGTTATATATATATATATATATATATATATATATATATATAATATATATATATATATATATATATATATATAATATATATATATATATATATATATATATATATATATATATATATATATATATATATATATATATATATATATATATATATATATATATATATATAATATATATATATATATATATATATATATATATATATATATATATATATATATATATATATATATATATATATATATATATATATATATATATATATATAATATATATATATATATATATATATATATATATATATATATATATATATATATATATATATATTATATATATATATATATATATATATATATATATATATATATATATATATATATATATATATATATATATATATATATATATATATATATATATATATATATATATAATATATATATATATATATATATATATATATATATATATATATATATATATATATATATATATATATATATATATATATATATATATATATATATATATATATATATATATATATATATATATATATATATATATATATATATATATATATATATATATATATATATATATATATATATATATATATATATATATATATATATATATATATATATATATATATATATATATATATATATATATATATATATATAATATATATATATATATATATATATATATATATATATATATATATATATATATATATATATATATATATATATATATATATATATATATATATATATATATATATATATATATATATATATATATATATATATATATATATATATATATATATATATATATATATATATATATATATATATATATATATATATATATATATATATATATATATATATATTATATATATATATATATATATATATATATATATATATATATATATATATATATATATATATATATATATATATATATATATATATATATATATATATATATATATATATATATATATATATATATATCCCGTTCCTTTCTCTCTCTTCCTCGTTTTTTCTTCCTGTCGTTTATTCTACTGAAACAGATACGAAACATTTTCTTTCTTTCTTTCTTTTTTTCTTTCTTTCACTTATAGCGTGTTCTTTTTATCCTCTTTCTTTCTTGACGATCAAAACAAAATGGTCCATAATTTGTCAGAAACAGTGATAGTACCTAACACATGAACACATGGGTTAATGCTTTAATCTGTTGATATAAATAATAATGACTTCGATGAACAGTTTGCTTTGAATTGAAAATTGGAAATGCAAGAAAGAAAAAATATACAGAAAAAAAAAGACAAAAAACAACTTTACTTTTGTGAGTGAAATCATTAAAACTGGAACAGCAGCTTGATCTGGTTTCGCTTAAATATTGTAAGTAGCCGCATAAGTGTTTTAATTTTTTGCATAAATTTTCAATTTTTTTGTTTTTTTACTTCTCTTTCTTTGAATGAATTCTGTAGTAATTATTATTATTATTATTATTATTTAAAATTTAACGGTTGTACGTATTTTAGTTGAAAGGGTGACGATGGTGCCTGAAATATATCCGCTTTGAATCAAATATTTTTAATGTCACGTGAGCGATTTTTGAAATCCTAAATCTAAGACGACTATAATGAAGTTTGCTTTGAATTGAGAATTGAAAAGGCAAGAGAGAGAGAGAGAGGGGGGTGATGGATGGAAATGAAGCCAAAAATGTGCTTTACTTTTGAGTGAAATCATTAAAACTGGAACAGCAGCTTGATCTGGTTTTGCTGAAATATTGTTAGTAGCCACATAAGTGTTTTTTTTGCATAAATTTTCAACTGTTTTTACTTCTCTTTTTTTGAATGAATGTTGTAGTAATTCTTATGATTAATTTGCAGGTATATTATTATTAGTATTATTCTAGTTTGAAATTTAACGGTTGTATGTATTTTAGTTGAAAGGATGACGGTGAAGGGGAGTTTCTGAAATATATCCGCTTTGAATCCAATCTTCTTAATGTCACGTGAACTGTTATGGAAATAAATTAAGAAACCACTTTTGTAAGAAAATGAAAACAATTTAGAAGTAATGAAAAAACATTAAAAAGGAATATTAAATAGTTAGACTTTATCAAAACTTAAGGAATATAAGGGGGTTGTTTTTTGTAGCACCAATAAATTAATCTTCAGAAGCCATGGGAAGCAGCATGGTAGATATGAAGTAAGGTTGAAGAACCCAACGATGGGTTAACGGGGTGCTTCACCTGATGCTGGGAGAAGAACCCGACTGGTCAACAGCCAGGATCAAACAGTTAAGACTGGAAAGTACTGCTACTCATTGATAACGGAGGCGGCTATTGATGAGGTTTATTCAACAATGTAGTTTGTGTTTTTCTTTTTTTTTATGACCCACTTATGAGTACTCTTATTTAAGAAAACTTGGTCACATTTTGTCAGCTCCTTTGGGTCTAGTATGGCCACAATATACTATCCATGGTAAAAATGTCCAATCGAAATGTAACGCGACGTGGGACCCAGATAACAGGCCTGGGTGTCGTGATCGGCAGGTGCTCCCGGATTGACAACATAAGGGACGGAGTCATCATCCTACGAATGTTGGTTGTTCTTTTTCAGGTACACGAACGAAGACCTAAGTTATCAAACAAACCAGAGACGCCAATACAGAACATGGACTAGGGAAGAAAACCAACTTGCACATCACTATTATTTTAGGGGCAACCCTACACAAAGAGGATATAGAAAAAGGATGATAAAGGTCTGGGAAGAATACGCTTGGTTTCAGACAACCAGCCAAAACTTGCTGACCAAGTTAGGACGATAATAATAAAAGGTTGGTTTTCTGATCCCTAAATAAATAATAGAAATGCGCCAGGAAACAAAGAGCGAATTAAAACAAGACACTAATACAATAACCGACACACTAAATATTGACAAACAAAAACAGCAAACTAATAACAATCGAAACATCACACACCCAAACCACATAGAACAAACACTAACACAAGAACAAGAAATGAATTTAAAATTTCAAAGAAAATTATGCATGAAAAGACCACATTACTATCACAAAGAAATATAGACTGGAAAGCATTTAAGGCGGAAACTGAAAAAAACAAATGAATTATTAACGCATATCTCAACGGAAAGCATCACAGAATTAAATAAACTAATATACAAAGGAGAGAAATTAGTCTGGGAAAAAATCATGGGTTCCCCTTAAAACCATAAACAGAAAATCAAAACCTGGATAGGAAATTCGACTGGAGACGCTGATAAGAAATCTACGACGATAAGCAAAAACGATAAAACAAAGAAAAAACGTTGGAACATGTAGATACAAAAAAAAAGCAACACCAGTATCAATGAAAATACAACCCGAGGAAATAAACTTGAAAGTACGGAGGAAAGAAGGAAGATTAAAAAGATTTCAAGACAGAGTAAAACGATACAGAACAAACAGGACATTAAAAAAACGAGAGAAAATTCTACCTAACAAGTCGGGGGAGATGCCAAGAAGACATACGAACAACTAAATGCATGTGAAGCAAAACATAACAAAAAAGCCGAATAGATAAGCAACATGGGAAAAGAGTTAGAAGGACTCGAAGAAGGACCGAAGGTTAAAATACACGTCGATTCACTCAGAACAAAACTAAAAAAAATACCAAATTGGAAAACGCCAGGCCATGATGGCATACATGGATTCTGGTTCAAAAAATTCACTTCCATCCATGACAGCCTAGCTATCGAAATGAATAGATACCTCCAAGAAGCAGATGTACCCAAATGAATAACCAAAGGAAAGACCACACTGATCCAAAAAGACCCCCACGGAGGAACTGCCCCAAACAACTACAGACCCAGAACATACCGACCTGATGGGGAAAATACTAACTGCACAAATAAGGGAAGAGATTTACGACGCGCTAACAAGCCATGGATTGTTCCCTGAGGAACAAAAAGGATACCGCAAATGAACTAGAGGCACAGCAAAGCTACTCTTCAGCGATCAACACATCCTCGACGAGATGGAAAAAATCTAGCTATGCCGTGGATTGACTGGAAAATGGCATATGATACGGTATCACAATGCTGGATAATCAACATCCTCAAAATGTACAAGATATCAAACAAGTCATAAACTTCATCGAGAAAAAAATGAAGACCTGAAGAGTGGAATTGACTGGAGGAGGGAAAAGATTAACTGAAGATCCAGGCAGCTATGTTCCTTGGAGATGCGCTATCACCACTACTATTTGCAATAGCGATGATGCCACTCAACCACATACTCAGAAAATGCACTGGTGGGTACAAACTTAGTAAATTGCAGGAAAAGATCCACACCTAATATACATGGAAGATATCAAATTGTTTGCCAAAACGAAAAAGAATTGTAAACACGCAGTGAGAGTATACAGTTAGGGTATGGGGATAAAATTTGTCATAGAAAAATGTGTCATGCTAATAGTGAAAAGCGGGAAACGACACATAACGAACGGAATGGAACTACCAAATCAAGAAAAAATTAGAACGCTCTGAGAAAAGGAAACCTACAAATACTTGGGAATATTGGAAGCTGACACCATAAAACACGTGAAGATGAAAGAACAAATTAAAGTTACTCGAAACAAAACTATATAGAAGGAACCTTATCAAAGAGACAAATACCTGGACTATATCTCTCGTAAGACCATTCGTGAAGTGGATCAGAGAAGAACTTAAACAAATGGAACAGAGAACATGAAAAGCGGCAAACGACACCTTATGCACAAAATTAGAACGCTTGGAGAAAAGGAAACACATAAATACTTTGATACCATCACACAAGAGGAGATGAAAGAAAAAATTAAGAAAACATATATCAGGAGAACCAGAAAGCTACTCAAGTGTTGTAGAACAAGAGCAGTAGCTCAGTACTCAGACAATTGGGTAGCCTCAGTTGACTAAAAATAACACACACGACTAGCAGCCCTTCCTCAGTACACCTCTGGTTAACTCGTTCGTTCTGTTAGTCAAAAAGCAGTCTGCAAAGAACAACAACAACCCCGCTTCTGCTGCTGGCATGCTCTTTTATATATAACCATATTTTGGCTATACAACAGAACAAGAGCAGTAGCTCAGTCCTCAGACAATTGGGTAGCCTCAGTTGACTAAAAATAACACACACGACTAGCAGCCCTTCCTCAGTACACCTCTGGTCAACTCGTTCGTTCTGTTAGTCAAAAAAGCAGTCTGCAAAGGACAACAACAACCCCGCTTCTGCTGCTGGCATGCTCTTTTATGCAAGTTTATATGCGTGGTAGATTTTTTTCTCGCGAGAGACGAAATCGGCCTACTATAACTTCTGCCTCCAGAAGTGGACATTTTTTCTAGTGCTTGACACGCAAGGCATAGTCTTACGCGCTTTGATCCAGGAGAAAGGTTTCTTCACTCGTTACCCCTCCCCCATGATCTCATGGTCACAAATATGGCAGTCTGGCGGCGGCCGCTTTCGCCGAGTGTTTCTACGCAAAGGCACGGGAGGGGGTTCCGCCACGGCTCCTTCCTTAGGTGAATCGTCTGATTCTGTATCTTTGGTGTCACACTGTAGGCTTTCTGCCTCGCTCTCAGAAGGTGTGCCATCAGAGTCTTCCTCCAGTGATGTCACACTCTGTCGCAGGCGCAGATCCTTTACGTGGCGGGGTACTCCGTCCCCCAAGACGGATTGTAGACTAATCACCTCGGTCACCCGACCTTTGCCGAATTTTGTGTTACATCGATTCTACGCCGTCTTGAACCACACGCGATTCCCGACCTGGTAATAGCTGCGTCCTGGACGTTACCGGGGCGTCAATCCCTTTTACCCACACCTCATAGTGATAGATCTTGTTGGCGGGCGCAGTAGGAGGTGACACGCTGTCTCTGGGTGTGACACTGTGCCAGTAGACAGCCTCCTAGATCGGACAGCGCATTCTGGCTGTAATACGCTTCACCGTGCGGTGACATCACTCTGCTATTCCATTCCCGGCTGGGACGTACGCGCATCGAAACCACAAGTTAACTCCCCAATCATTTGCAAAAGCCTTGAACTCCCTTCTGCAGAAGGCCGTGTCATTATATGTAAGGAGTTCGTGAGGTGGGCCACGAATCACGCTTACAGAGTCTTGTCTTGCCAATTGCCTCCAAATTGAGAAAGACGACGGGCCACAGTCTGTGAGCGTTTGGAAAAGGTGAACACTATAGCGCGTGATGTCCATTCCTTTCCTCTGCCAGTTATCGTCTACCTTCAATGTTTCTTTTCCCCAGTGGACTGGTGCTGGGTCTATGGACTGGCATTCCTCACACGTTCTTATGGCCATCTTGCTGGCTGCTCTTGGTGTCGCTGGGCTAATTCTCCTTACGAAGTAAGTGGTACGCCGCAGACCCGGGTGTCCACTGCTTCTGTGAATGGCCATGATTTTTTCTGCGTTCAACTCATCCACGTGAATAGCGCCGATCAATGGCTTGGGTCCATTCTTCATCTTCATTGCGGTGAAGCACCTCTGAGGCACCCTTGTTAGTCTGTCGGCCATGTTCTTATTTGACGGAACCAATACCACGTCCACAGTCAACTCATACTCCTCCACAGGCTTTTTTAGAGTGTTCAGCCGCCTTCTGATAAGCATTTCAGTGGCTGCTTTGGTACGCACACGCGTTCTCCCAGTCAGAGTGTCCGATACCCAATGGTGCAGACGTACCCAAATGAATAACCAAAGGAAAGACCACACTGATCCAAATAGACATCCACAGAGGAATTGACCCATAACATACCTACCTGATGGGGAAAATACTTACGGCACACCGAGCCTGTTTTCACGTGTAGCACCTTGCATTGCCATTGGAGAGCTAAATTGATGCCCTTTAACACGGCCAAACCCTAAACGTGTCAGGCAGTATCTCTGCCTGCCAATCTCACGGTCTGGAACGGCCACAGTGTCTTCTGGACACGCACCTGAAGATATGCCCTCTTAAGGTCCAACAGGGATACATTGGAACCCTTTTGTCGCCATTCACGCAATTTAGCTGCCCAGACATCTGCTTTGGCTGTGAAAACATCAACATTATAGTTGAACTGTCGAAAGTCCATCAGTGGAAGTACTTTTGATTTGTACTGCTGCAGTACGGCCACCATTTGTGGTGGGGGGTCCCAGTTCTTCCTCTTTGTATGGTACAAGCCAACCATTGCTCATCCATGTGCGGAGCTTCTGCTCGTAGTCCTCTCGGATCTCTGCCGCTACCGGATATTTCGCCACCCTGTTGTCTAGTGCCTCAGGTGCGTGCCCCTCTGACCACTTCCCTGCCACTGTCCAGGCCTGGCTCCGATGGTTGAAAGTTGCGGTCGCGAGCAGCCAGTGTCAATTAGTGCTGAACACTTTGTTCCGTCAACATAGATGCTCGCTGTTGGGAGCGCTGCATTCACATCTTCATGGGGGAGAGGGCTGGCGCTGATGCCTTGTCCCTCGTTTTGTTTCCCGAACAGTTCCGGTCCAGTGTCCAATCTCACCGCACTAGAAACAACGTGTTCCGTGCTTCCGACAGTCCTTTGCAATGTGACTTTTGCTGTTGCATCTATGCCAGATCACACTGGAAATAGAGCTACTCTTAGCAGCAGGTGCGATGCCACCGCGGGGTGAGATCACAGCCGCGGCCACGCGCAGTTGTCAATACCCTGGCTCGCACTAGCAAGTCTTCCATGGCCAGGGTTTCGATATTCCTTCTCACTTGAAATGGCATTAGGGAGACCTGTGACGAAATCCAGCCTCATGAATCTCTCCAGTCCAGCTCCCTCGAACCCAGACAATTTAGCCAACTGCCTGATTGTGTTAGCATATACGTCAACACGTTCACCAGCCCACCTAACCATTGTCAATTTCCTGTATGCCGTGAACGCACCGTCCGTAAATGCTTTCTTAAGCCGGGCCTCGATCAGGCTGATGTCCTTCTGGTCCTCCTCCTTCATTTCCATATAGAGAGCCAGAGCATGCCCTTCCAGGTACAATGGCAGTAAACTGGCGACGTCATTTACATGCTGAAGTCTGACCACTAGCCTGACCTTTTTTAGCCACGCCACCACGTCACCCTCACCGGAAAATGGCTTTAAAATGTCGCTGCCGAGGCAAACCTTTGCCATTGCACCGAAATAGCTTGTTGTAGAACTGTTATATAATTGCGGAAGGATTTTTTTTATATTATCATTTTTCGTTGGTTATATCTTATCATTCGGTTTGGTTAGGCTAAGAACTATTCGGCTTAGTGCACGTGCACACATTGAGTGCAGTTCACGCTCGCTCGCAGAGGATGTGACAATCACAAATGTCATAATAAAAACCCCAGATAGAAAATAGGACTGGGGTGTGAATGACGTCATGCTCGGAAGCGATGAGCTGGGAATTTTGGTGATTTTTGAAAAAAGCAGTCAGTTGAGATTCGGACCTGGGCGAGGCCAGTCCAGTTGTGGGCTACGAGATGCGTCGTGCATTTGTTGGGTCAGTGAGTTGAGATTCTGACTTTGGGCCGAGAGTTCTACTGGGGAGTTGACAGAAGGGCGATGTAGGAACAGTCAGCATAGTAAAAATTGTATCTCTCTCTCCTAGTGTCAAAAAACTAAAAGTCAAAAAAAGTTAATAAACGTTTCGTACCTGAACTAAAGAAAGTCGTCAGTGTTTTACGTATTTCGGGATTCCACAGCAAAATGATCATTTTATATAACCATATTTTGGCTATACAACAGAACAAGAGCAGTAGCTCAGTCATCAGACAATTGGGTAGCCTCAGTTGACTAAAAATAACACACACGACTAGCAGCCCTTCCTCAGTACACCTCTGGTCAACTCGTTCGTTCTGTTAGTCTGCAAAGGACAACAACAACCCCGCTTCTGCTGCTGGCATGCTCTTTTATGCGAGTTCTGGCATATAGAAATTTACATGCGTGGTAGATTTTTCTCGCGAGAGACGAGATCGGCCTACTATAACTTCTGCCTCCAGAAGTGGACATTTTTTCTAGTGCTTGACAAGCAAGGCACAGTCTTACGCGCTTTGATCCAGGAGGTAAGTTTCTTCTCTCGCTACATCAAGACAAAACTATGTAGCAGAAACCTTATCAAAGGAATAAATACCTGGTCTGTACCCCTCGTAAGACAGCGTAGACACATCAATACAACGACTCGAAAACTACATAGAAAAGCGCGGAGGAAGATTGCTTACAGCCACCAGAAACAATACTAACAATACGAGGATTAGCAAAACGTAAATAACTAGAAAACAAAAACGGGAAGAAAAACAACTCTATGGATTTTTTAAATGATTAACAAGTGACATTTCTCACGAGAAAGCGTGGTCCTGTCTAAGAAAGGGAAATCATTAGAGAGAAACTGTATCTCTTCTTATTGCAGCTCAAAACAACGCCATAAGGACTAATCATATCAAAGCAAGAATAGAAAAGATGCAACAAAACAGCAGATGTGGGTTATGTGGTGATAGAGACAAAACGATCAATCACATAATAAGCGAATGCAGCAAATCAACACAGAAAGAGTATAAGACTAAGCACAACAGGGTGGGCAAGGTGATCCATTGAGAATTGTGCAAGAAACTGAAGTTCGATCATGCGAACAGATGCTATATGCAAAACTCTTAATCCGTCCTGAAAAATGAGACACACAAACTCTTCTGGGATTTTGAGATACAAACGGATTACGTAATATTGGCCAGATGGCCTGTTCTGATAATAATCAACAAAAAAGAAAAAAAGAAAAAAGAAAGAGAACTTACTGTCTTAGCTGATCACAGAGTAAAACTAAAAGAAAGCGAAAAGAGAGATAAGTACCTCGACCTTGCTAGGGAATTGAAAAAACTGGACGGTTATACCAGTTGTAATTGATGCTCTTGGTACAGTCACCAAAGGATTAATATAGGGACTGGAGGACTTGGAAATAAGAGGACGAGGGAAGACCATCCAAACTACAGCATTGTTGAGATCGGCTGGAATACTGAGAAGAGTCCTGGAGAGATGAGGAGACTTGCAATCATTCAAACTTCAGTGAGAAACCACCGGTTTCCGCCGGTGTGAAAAACTCGAAAAGGAGTAATAGTAATAATAAAAATGCACGGACTGCCGAAGCAGGAAATCATCAAAATGCTAAATGGAAAAGCGAATAAAGAAATATCTTAGAACCTTGGAGTGGATTCAGTTAATTCGAATAAAATTTTTTAAAAGTCAGTAATGAATGCATAATCATTATCATCATCATTAGAAGAAGAAGAAGAAGAAGAAGAAGAAGAAGAAGAAGAAGAAGCAAAATATTAGAAAGAACAGAAACTTGTTCAACAAAATTAATATCTGGACAGTAGGAATAACCAAAGATTTACATTTTCGTAAATTGAAAAATCAAAAACGGGTTGAGATGGAGGGTAACGACCTTCCTTACAAAATTAAGACCTCCTCACAGAAGTGGCAATCGTCGTCTTCTTTGATACACTTCGCACTTATGTTTCACGATGATACACTTAATGTTATCTTAGAAATATTAAAAAATTGCATAACTTTTGGCGTAAACGATAGAAACAAATGAACACATTTTTGCCGCACAGTTATAACCCAATAAATACAAAAAGGTTATTAAATGATTATTAAATGATTATAAGTTTGGTTCAAACATATTTTGACAATGTTTCGAAAACAACGATAAAAATTTAAAAAGTAAATATATGTTAAGAAACTTGATTATACACACAGTATACCTACAACTACCTCAATCTGTTCATAATGTCTTTCTCTATCTCAGTTTGTCCATGATATCTATCTATCAACAATTATAATAATAAAAATTTACCGTTAAAAACGGTCTGAATTGATGAAATATATGTACTCTATATACTTCATCTATCTACTAGAATGCAAAGGAATAACATGATATTTGAACTATGAAATAAAATAAAACAGTAAAAGCACTCACGAGTCTGACCTTCACAAACTCGATCTTCAGGTGAGCTTGTGTCCATACGTCTGAAATTATCTATCTATCTATCTATCTATCTATCTATCTATCTCCAATAAATAAGTGTAAAAAAACTCTAATGAAACAATCACAGAAAAATATGAATGTGAATATTCATTTAACACTATTCTTTAATTATAAAAAAAATGCTTCGATTTTTCAATTTATGAAGATTTAAGTTTTTAAAGTTTAAATTTAAACTCCCGTGAAAATATTCGGGCTCCTTTCGAAAATGAACTTGAGAAAATGTGAGAAATTTGAATTAGGACACAAGGGAGTTGGTAACTCATGAAGCATGACACAAGGGAGTTGGTAACTTCATGAAGCTTTGAATCTGATGGATTAAGAAAAGTAGAACATAAAAACGTATTCGCGTCGATTCAACTATCAAGGAATGAGTAGACTTTACAAAGCAAAGCAACGTGAGATTAATTACCTCTCTAGGAAGATAATGATTATCTCCTTTAGAGAATGAACATATCCGTAGGAGGTCTCGTAGGGAGCCACATGGGTGTGTCAGAAATCCATTATCGATTTGTTTTGCTTATGTTATTTGAACAGTGGAGACGTCGTTTCTTACCTTGCCAGGGAGTGGCAAAGCCATATAGTGATATTATTGGCCACACTTGTTAAGTAAGCCTTTTTTTCATTTGTACTCCTTCAAAATACTGTTTGTTCATAGAAGAATATGTATATATTCTTATCTGTCGGGACTCATTCGTGTATTCCTTCTTTTGATACCACAAGTATGTATGTTGTATATACTAAATATTGAAGGTTCTTGTATATATAATTGAGTTTATCTCGCCTTTCTTTCTGCTGTTGGTATATCACAGATGTACTAATGCTGGTGATTGTGGACTCAATTGAATATATTCCCAACTACGGAGCATCTTCCAGTACCATTAAAAGTTGCAATAGAATTGACAGGAGGACAAGCAGCGACTCAGAAAATTGTAAATTGAGAAGATAAACGGGGAAAATAACAATTACACGAACATTTCAAGAGAATATAATAGCTGATGATATAGATATATATTTCTTAAGAAAGAAAGTGTATCACTAAATCTTATTCAAGATCAATTCACTAAGAACCAACAATATTAAGCAAAATATTTACGTAGATCATACGACGATAAATACGTAATTGTTGCGTTGTCTGCTAGCAAACAAAAATACTGGGGTGATCGTCTCGTTGTATGAAAGAAACAGGTACCAAGTCTTCTAAACAATTCTATACTAAGTTTATCATTTTTGTATGTGTGGATTTGGGGGTTGCCTGTCCACTTGTCAATTTACCGTTAATTCTACCTCAAGTGTCCTATTCTACCTCCAAGCGAAATGAGCCTCACAAGCTGTCCGGCTTTTGAGTCACTGAGACTTCTCTCAAGTTATTATCACAAGGTACTATTTTAATGATGCTCAGCTTCCAAGCACAGGATATCCTGCCCATCTCACAACTCCTCTGCAGATATTTTTCGATTCTTTACTCTACATCCGGTAACATCGGTGTCGCTTTCAGGTCATCTCACCACATACCTTTTATATGTAATGACACATGTGCTAAGCAACCCCATTACATTATTTATCATGCTGTGCTTAGTTCTGGCGCATAGTCATAAATATAGAGCAATGAATGAGGATAGAACGCATTACTCAGTAGTAAGGGTTTGCCAGACCAACTTGCTATCCATTACAGCACGACCAGACACTCAATACATTATGGTTAAGATTGACTAGAATATTCATAATAGTTCTGGAGACCCGAGGAAGCTTGATGTCACTCAGATTTCAGTGAAAATTGATATATAATAATGATTATTGATGATATGTAAGAGAATAACTGTCACAAAAGGAATATGACTAAGTACGTCTGAAAAGGAAAGGTATTTGTGGGAATTGTGCAAGAGATCAAAATTTAATGAAACTGACAAATTGTATCTCTTTTCTAGATAATGAAACGCATTAAATTTTCTGGTATTTGAGCTACAAACAGAGATTTGAGATACAATATCGACCAGAAACAAAACCTAGTGTCAATTATTAAGAAGAAAATAACTTGTATTCGAGATTTTGCCCTTCTAGCAGATCACACAGTGAGCATAAAAGAAAACGAAGAGATTGACAAATACTTTTATCTTGCTAGAGAGCCGAAAAGAGGTGTGGAACATAACGGTGAGGGTGGTACCAATTATAGCTGGTGCATTTAGAACAGTCTTTAAAGACCTTGAAAAGAGACTTGGAGGAGAGACGATCAGAGAAAGAATCGAAACTATCTAAACTACAACACTATTTAAATCAGCAAGAATACTAAGAAGTGTCCTGGAGACTCGAAAAGACTTGCTGTCACTCAGACTTCAGTGAAAAGCCACAAGTTCAAACTCGTGTGGAAAACCGGCAAGGTGTAGAATAATGATAATAACAATAGAAAGCTAAAATGAAAACAAAGGAAGTAGTCGAGATAGTGTTGGCAGTCACGTGATAAAATTTTTAGATAAAAACGAAAAAAAAAAAAGCAAAAACGAAATGAATATTGGCATTCAATGACTAAAAAGACAGATGCGAATAGTCCGGCGCTAGATAACAAAGATAAAAAACAAACACTGCCCTCCGAACTACGAGAACGCTCGAGGAGATACCCCCAAAACAAAGATGAAAAAAATGTTAACTTAAATTGATTTTTTATTCTTCTTTTTAAAACGTCCCAGACTAAATTATCGGAGTGCATTGCATGTGTTTGTAATTTTCTGTCCGACTTGTGTATAAGATTTCTGTCTACGTTGAAATATTGTAGAAATTGGGACTAGTGGCCGAAGAGGAAGTGGTGGTGGAAATTGAAGAAAGTTGTCAAGATAGTCTTGGTAGTCAAATGACGAACTTTTTCAATCAAAATTACATAAGCATAGCAGAGTGACCCAAATTATATAAAACTTCTAAAAGCAGAGGGAAACTCGCAATAACTGAGCGTTTAAAGAATAGGTACTCAGATAATTAACTACCTCTGGGTCTGGTATAGCCACAATACACTGCCCATAATAAAAATGGCATCGAACGTGCCACCCAGACAACAGGTCTTGGTGTCATGATCAGCAGGTGCTTTCTTGATAGCTAATACGGGGGACCTGCTCGACATCATTCGAATGTTAGCTGTTCTTTTTTCGGTACAAAGAAAGCGACCCAAACAATTACACAAATCACAGATAATAACATAGAAAATGGACTAGCAAAGACAACAAACTTGCTCTTCACTGTTATTTTAGGAGCAACCCTACACAAAGAGAGTATTGGAAAAGAATGATAAAAATCTGGGAATATGTGCTAGATTTCAAACAACAAGCCAAAGACTCACCGGTTAAGTTTGGACGAAAATAAAGGAAATTTTTTTTTCTGACCTTGAAATACACTAACAAATATATAGAGAATCAAGTCAACAAGACCTTAATACAATAATCAATACACCGAATACTGAAAAACAAGAACCCTCTAACCGAATTGAACTGCAAAGTAATAATAATCGAAACGCTACACAGCTAAACCACATTGAACAAAGACTAACACAAGAAGAAAAAATGAATATAGAGATTATAAAGAGAATTATATCTGAAAAGAATCGCTAAAAAACCAAGACTGGAAAACATTCGAGGCAGAAACGGAAAAAAACCGCTTGATCATGTAGATTGTTTGCTAGATATCATACGCCTTACAGGTCATTTAAATGAAAGAGCGATAATGAAATGTAAAGTGCAAATTTAGCGCAAATTTAGACGCTTTTATGAAATAAAAATTTATTGAAAGGACTTCTGCAATTGAAGCGAAGTCTACACATTTATTGGATGAACGAAAAAATTTTAGCAAAATATCTCCAAGCTTCGAGCAATTGCTTAGCCCATTTTACAAGCTTTTCCGAATTTGTTTATGGTGGAATTTGGGTTCAGCCACGTGCATTATTTACTAAACAGAGAAGCACTTTGGACATTGAACGTGGTGATTTGCGCTCAAGCTCACAAACCTAAATCCTTATATTTGTGATCTCTTCAGTGCCTACAAAACCCATCCTTCCCATTAAAAAAACAATTCAAAAATTGAATGTGCATTTGCATTTATAATTTTTTAATTCTTTTCTCGTGTGAATTGTATTAAAGACTGGTAAATTAGTTATGTTTTCTAATTTAATATTACATAAATTTATTTGGGTGAATGGAAATTAAATTTCGTTACAAGGGGTGCATCAAATAAAAAGTTTAAGAAGCCCTGCGCTTGAGGTTCCGTGGTAAAGAGAAAGAAACATTCTAAACGGCCCTACAATATAAGGTAGGTATGAATAAAAACTACCGGACATAGGAATGCGGTCGCTTTCGAAGCAGCACTAAGGTCGTAGGTGGTTATATTGAATAACCTTTTTCTGTTTTTCTAAGCTTGACAGACGTATAATTTCTTTTACTGTTTTTTACTAAATATTTTTTTCTTTATATCATAATTTGTCCTCAATTACTTGACGAATTTATAGTTGGTTTTCTGTCCGAGTGTGTATATGCTTCGATTGATAAAGTTGAAGTAAAAATCTATGCAATGCGAAGAAACAAAAAACAAAACAAAACAAAAACAAAAAACAACAAATGATAAAATACAAAAATAAAATAAAACAAACTAAAAAATATTCTACTGTTCTACTTCCACCAAAAGTTTAACTTTCGGCGAAAAGAGAACTCGGTATCTTTCTCTGGCTTTCAGCCCATGGGATTATGTGTATGTTTCAGAGCTACTGAAATGAGCTATCCATACGATATAATTTTTATAATACTAATTCATGAGTTAAAAAAGAAAAGATTTCACCAGAGAAGCCCGTGATATTACGTTAAAGTGACATCAAAATAGCTATCACGTACGTCATTTAGTTGTCAAAAACAAACAATTCAACTCCTACTTCCCCCCTTATTTCAAAAATGTTAATGGACAATCACCAGTCTTTATATAAATGTATGCATATGGTCAGTGTTTCAGAATTATTCCGCTAGCTGTAATATAAATTTTAAAATGCCTTATTCAAATTAGCATCGTAGGAGTTGTTCTCAGAAATCCAGGTATGGGTTCTATGATAAAATAAGTTTGGAAACCAATGCAATATCACATAAAAATGGCATAAATGTGAAGAATAAGAGTGGATGCAACAGTTTTTCTACTAATTATCGTTGTGAGGAGCAAAACAATCACTGGCGTGATCGTTTGAAGGTCAGAGTGAAATCAACATAAAAATAACTACCATTTCAAGCAGAGGACCTTTTTGTTGTTAAGTTTCGTTTAAACAGTTGTTGTTGCTTGGTTTTGGGACATGCCAACTCTTATTATCATTATTAATGTAGAAGTCAGTTATATAATTTCAAGAAACTAATGATACTTATTTGTTGTTTCAAATAACTATTTTCAATTCTCATAATATATACACAATTATACGATTTTAAATAACAATTCCTATTTAATAATAAGAATCTGTAGCAGAAAGAACTTCGTATGTTTGGCGCGTAAATTATTTTAACCGTTGGTCTCGTCATATATTTTCACCAATGGGGATGACGAATCCCATTTGGCCTGGACGACTTTCCTGGGCATATCGAATTCTGTTAAAGCCCGCCAAACTACCTCTTCCTCACAATCCTTCAAGCAGGACGAACGTATTTCTGTCCGCTCCGTTATCAGCAGCAACTCACCACCATGAGGATAGAGCCGTCTGGTT
This sequence comes from Sepioteuthis lessoniana, assembly GCA_963585895.1. NCBI lineage: Eukaryota > Metazoa > Mollusca > Cephalopoda > Myopsida > Loliginidae > Sepioteuthis > Sepioteuthis lessoniana. The sequence continues at coordinate 51,826,702 of OY757917.1, forward strand.
CATGGACCCTTTGGGTCTACACTTCTAAACCCAGGGTTCCACCGTTGAATACGAATTAGACGAATTAATTCCGTCTCTGACAGTTCAGCTACTTCATTCCCGGACAACCTTTTCTGGAGACCTTCATACTTTTCTCCTACTGCAAACAGGACCACGCATCATGGCTGAATATTTCATTCCTGATCTACCGTCTAATTCATAGACCTTTGGGTCTACACTTCTAGACCCAGGGTCCCACCGTTGAATACGAATTAGACGAATTAATTCCGCTTCTGACAATTCAGCAACTTCATTCCTTGACAACCTTTAAGGAGACAGCGATTACTTATCTTCCACAGCAACCAGGACCACACATTTACGGCTGAACATTCACCCCTGTCCTAAAATCAGCAACTCAATACTTGCTATGTCGACAGGGACGCATATTTCGCTCCGACATTTAGCTGCTGTGATTCTTTCTCAACTCCATAACTATTTTTTCCTTCCGACAAGACTTATTCTGGCCACCATCAAACCTTCTTGAAAACCTTTCTATATCGTTCCGATTCATTTATTTTCCTTTAATTATAACGGAAGGTAACCGTTTCCACCTTTCTGTTATAAATCATTTGTTTTCATACAATTACGTAGTTTCTAGTGTTTCTAATATTAATGCTTTTCACACAGTTACGTGATTTCAAGCGATTATATGGTTTTAGGCAACTAATAATAATGACTCTTTTTTGACAATTATGGCTTCAATTAACTATTTCTTACACAAATAATTTGCTCAATGTAATATTATTCCAAGAATTCCAATCTAATACTAATAATTTTTAAACAGATTTATTAGATCCATAGATGGAACTCTGAAAGGTACAACCACCCCGGGTCAGAGTGGACTTGGGAGTAATGTTAAATAAGGTTTGATTCCACAGTCTCCTGAGCAATCTGACGATTGTAACAATAGATGCATGAAACTTACAGTAACAACCTGTAGTTTTTAACGAAAACGTTTTTGATTCGCTTTTGATAAAAAAATAAGTACCATCCAGACAAATGGTCTATGTACAAACCAGAATCTGTTGTAGAAAAGGAGATGACTAAAATTCTCTGGGACTTAAGATACAAACCGATCATATAATCCTTCCCAGACCTTGTGTTAACAAGAAAAAAGTTGTCATCTAGTGGATTTTGCCATTCCAGTGTGTGACACAATAGACATTGGTGTGGTAATATATAGAGTTACCTATACGTATGTGTATATGTGTCGACACATGAGTTGGTATGAGTAAATGTATGTGTATATGTATGTATATGCATGTGTATACACATGTGTATGGTTGTGAGTTGACCATAGATATGTATATATGCAGGTGTACATATGTGTATTCTGACGTTGTGAATCCAGCCCTGGCCAATACGTCGAGTTCCGCCTGGGAATTTTCGCCGACTTTCAATTCCTCGACTCTGCTTGCTAATCCGAGATAACTGTTACCATTCGCCACGTTGAGTATTTTGATCCGAATGGCAGTGTTTTAGCTACCTCAGATCGTTTCCAATTTTGGCTGGAATCCACGCCGAAATAAAATCGCTGCTGGGAGAGAGATTTTACCTGTCGCGGTTCATAAAAGTACACAAGAAGGAAGAAAACAACGCTTTAAAATTCCTCAAAGCTATTGTTTTTATCTAACTATATGTGTCTTTAGAGAAGTGTGTAGAAGACAAAAAGAAAGAAAGAAAAAGGTCTTACGAAACTTATTCGTTCGTTCGGAAATGTGACAGATCAAACAGAAGGTGTAAGGGAGGCAACTATCGTTTCTTGGTTATAACAAAAAAATATTTGTTCGTCTCGGCTTTTGCTTCGAACTCCCAGTTCTAGGCTAATCTTGGTTTCACCCGAAATTCTAGGACTATTCTCGGATGGGTTCTGCACTGGACCCTTCTCTATCTCTCTTGTTCTCTCGTCTTCCTTGATCTGATCTGTACTGATCTATGGGCGTCGTACCCTGCTTATATAAATTGGGGATAGAGTTTCGATTATCTCTGAGCACGCCCATGCATAATGATATGTAAATCGCCAAGCTGACCAACTTTCTCCGCATATGGTCGACGCTTTGTTTAAAGAGGTATTAAGAATTAGATTCAGTACCCACCGCTGATTCTTTGCAGACAGCCAGTACTTGAGATAGGATAAATCCACTTATATTGCCTCAATCTTTAGCATGAACTTTTTCTTACCTAGACCACACAGACTTCATTAGTATTTTTATCATAAGATCTACTTAAGTTGTTTTCATCTCAAGCTTGAACCTTTTTTCACTCCTCTAGACGTATAGTCTAGAGGAGATTTCATTACTGTTTTTATCGTAAGATCCACTTAACGAATCTTGGGACGTCGGTCAAAAGTTTTAAAAAATGAATAAAAAAATAGGATAGGAAATGAAATGATAAGAAGAAGAGAGAAAAAAATGAATTTTCTTTAATTATTTCCCCAGAATCGTTAATTAATCAGGTCGGGGTGAGGTGGGGTGGAGTTCTCTCTGTCCCTGTATGTCTATATCAGAGCCAGGACATATTTACGTAGGTTTGTGTGTGTGTGTGTGTGTGTGTGTGTGTGTGTGGCCGTATGTATTTTGTGCAGGAATCACTAATCCAACCCAGCGAGTATAAGTGGAGATGGTCAGAGAAAGTCTGCCGTGACTTAAAAGAACTTCAATTTTATTATCACACCTTTTAGGATCTCCCGGAGATATACACTCTAACAATATTTCCATGTCCAGTCTATAGGTGGCTTAAAATTCGTAAGTAGGAAATGTCTACTATTATATATATATATATATATATATATAAGTAAAGACTGCTAGACTGGTCAAAATACTACTTTAAAGAATCTAAAACTGTCTTGGAAACTTTGCCGATAATGATTGCAGAAATAAACACAGAGATTTTAATTCATCTCCACTCAGTGCAATTTATTTTTACGTATCTTTTTGTCAAGAAAAGAAACAGAAATTGATTTTAATAAACGATCATCGAAGAGGATAAATTGTCTTTTTAAAAATCTGGTCGTTTCAAAGGTTTTATTGACTTTCAATTTATGAGTGAACTGCTGCCAGTAAATCGACCTGAAGATTTTAAATTTTGTGATTAAGATTAGGCGCTGATTATACCCGATGTAACGCAACTGCTATTTATCGTATGAGTAGCATATTTTGAGATTTCAATCCACCTAACCACGTGGAGCAGCCAGTGATGTTTATGGTGTTTCGAAACATAGAGCTTTCAAATTCATCAAAGCATGAACTGTGTCATCGACCAACAAACTAGCCTATATCAATGAATAAAACTAATACAATAAGCAAAAGAATAAGTAAGTTCAAATATTGTTGGTAATTCTTTTTATTCTTAAAAGATTTGTAAAACTTCAGAAAATAAAATATCAAACATGAATAGCCTGTTTTTCTAGTAAATTACTAATTTTGTCTGAAACCTTTCTCAAGCTGATAATTTTATTCGTTATACTTCGTATATTATTCAAATTAGGCTCGATTGAAAACCCCTGATTGAAATTTGAAGTACATTTGGTAATAGTTATGTTATGCGTAGAACAATCAACCAATAAGCACAGTTTTGGTATTTGTTTGTGGATATATGTATTTGTCCAAATCCTCCACCATAAACAGGATGTGACACAGAGTCAATTTTTTAGTAGAGTGAAGCTGGTTTGAATTCAGAGTTTTCCTTCTCTTAGACTGGTTGCTTAACCAAAGCTCAAGAACCCAGTCTACCCTATAATTTCCCAATAGCTGTGGGGAGAACAGATGGATTCATACCTTTCCAAAGGGCATTGGTGTAAAGTAAAACACAACCAGCTACGTCCAGTGTTTGATTTTTGTAATCAAAGGGAAGTAACCCCAAACCACGTCACAAGCATATATCTCCCTTGACCGGAAAAGGAAGTAACTGTTGAGTCATGAGCAAAACAGCGGCACTTATAAATAATGTAAATAAAGTATATTGCCGGGGAATGAGGCAGTCCTACCTCTAGGCAGCGAACTGTTAACATCTCTTTGTATGCCGTTCTTTTCTTTGTTACCCGCGAGCCGGACTTTAGACATAACATTTTGGCGACGAAGATTTTCGTGAAGAGCTCACGTGTATAAACCAATTTTAGGGAAGAAGTTAACATACAAAAGAAAAATAATGGCCAGTGGAGGTTTACCAGTTTTCCCGACTTTTTGCGTCCACGCTGACCTAAACACAACCAGCATACGTTGCAAGAAATGGATTGACAATTTGGAAAATTTATTCGTTGCCCTGGACATTGACAGCGACAAAAAACGGAAAGTGACACTTCTCCATTATGCAGGAGACGAAGTCTTCGATATTTATCACAGTTTCACAGACCAGCAGAAAGGAATTGGCGCCACCACTACAACAGAAGATGGTTCTACAATACCTAATGAGTATGAAACAACGAAAGAGTCGCTAACAGACATCTTCACGCCACAAAAGAATGCGTCATATGAAATTTTCAAATTTCGACAGGCCCTGCAAAACCCGGATGAAAATTTAGACGCCTATCACGCAAGGCTACGAACTCTGGCTTCCACGAGTGATTTTGAAAACACTGACCGAGAAATTCTGGTCTAAACTCTACAAGGATGCTGAGGGAAAATTCCTCCCTAAAACAGGTTCTAGACCAAGCCAGAGCCATAGAATTAGCTCATGCACGTGGTACAGAGATGGAACAAAAAGAAATTCACGCGCTGTCGTCTTACAACAGAAATGAAAACGACAAGCGACGTACACACAGGAATAACAACTGCAGCAGTAGTAAATGTACCATCAACTCCAGTAACGGCCATTCCAGATGCCAGCAATATGACAGCTTCCGCGTTACCTCTAAGCACCAAGCACGTGGGGGATACAAAAAAAGATGGTGGACAGACCTGTCACTATTGTGGATACTCTTCTACACTCCCTACTTGTCCAGCCCGAGGTCAGGAGTGTAGAAACTGCTATAAGACGAACCATTTTGCTAGAGTATGTTACTCCAAGCCGGTAAGACAGATTTGCTTCACCCACACTTCAGTATCCCCTTTTACGTCAAGTGACGAGTCTGTATTCATGATTATACCTCCCACGTCAACAAAGACACCTAAAGTCACCGCTTTCGTAAATGATTCCCCTGTAACATTCGTTCTAGACACTGGCACTAGTGTCAACATAATTTCAGGATGCGTTTATAACGGTTTAAAACACAGACCAGCTATACACCGCACGACAACTCGATTATTTGCCTACAGATCCCAATAGGCAATACCTGTCCGAGGATTTATTGATACCAATATGAAATTCCGGGGAAAATGTTGCAGAGCCAAGATATTCGTGGTTGACGATGAAAGCCCCCTACTTGGACTGCAGAATTTGCTTAGCGCCCATTCTGCCTGATAACATTTAACTTCACATTCCACGAGTCGGTCCCCATTCCGGAAGAATTCCCTTCACTGTTTGACGGCATGGTACAGTGTGTGGCGAGATTCCTCCCACACTACGCCACTATCAGTGAGCCACGTAGACAACTCACAAGGAAGGACACAGAAAGGAGATGGTCGGAGAGGGAAAAACTAGCATTAAACAAGCTGAAGGAAGCTCTGACAGGAGCTGGTGTTATGGCCTATTTTGATCTTAACGAAGATACAAATATCTTTATAGACGCGAGCCCTGTCGGATTAGGCGCAGTCCTCGCTCAAAATGGGAAAATACTGTGCTATGCTTGTCGTGCTCAAACAGATGTATAACAGCGATACTCCCAAACTAAAAGAGAGATGTTGGCTGTTGTGTATGCAGCCGAACATTTCCACCTCTATTCACAATCACCACTGATCACCGACCACTTCTTGGGATTGTGAAGAGTCTCAGACCAGCAACGGCCAGGATTGAGCGCTGGCGTCTGCGCCTCATGCCGTATCGATATAGCTTGATATACCAGCCTGGAAAAAATGATCTAAACCCCGTGGATTATCTCAGCCGTCATCCACACCATAAAACGGAGAAAGACAAAGCAGCAGAAGCATACATAAGCTATGTGGTTCAGAATACCATACCCAAGTCAGTCACCCCTGAAGAGGTGAGGAAAGCTAAAGAAGAGGACTCCTTGTTACAGAAAGTGAAGGCTGCAGTTGCAAATGGACGCTGGGACGACCCACAGCTGTCAAACTTTTCTCCATTCAAGGAGGAACTATCTGCAATTAACGGTCTCATCTTTCAAGGACACCGTCTTGTGATCCCTTCCAAATCGAGGAAAAGAACGATCGACATAGCTCATCAATCACACCACGGCATTGTCAAAACAAAACAACTAATAAGGGAAAAGGTGTGGTTTCCAGGAATAGACAAGCTCGTGGAAGAGACAGTACACAGCTGCATCCCATGCCAAGCGTCGAACCCAAAGCGCACACAGCGTGACTTTGCCACCCAATCAGGTTTTAGGCACAGAGGGATTACACCTTTGTGGCCTGAAGCAAATGCAGAAGCCAAACGCTTTGTACGTACCTTTAAAAAGGTATATTCTGGTCACCTCTGTGGACGGGTTTAACTGGAAAACTCAGCTACCTCCTTTTCTAAGGCAATACAGGGCCACCCCTCATAGCAGCACAAAAATATCTCCTTTTGAAGCCTGAACCGACAGAAAAATGAACATTGGCCTATTCGATACTCCTAAGAACCCAGTACCAAGACCGATACATTACCGTAAAGCTGGGGACGACTCAAAAGGAAAGGAGATAATGAAATGGTATGCAGACAGAAAAAAAAAACAAAAAAACAAAAAACAAAAACAAAAACAAAGCCCTCTGTCTAGGTGACCAAGTCTTGATCAAGCAGAAGAGACAGAACAAATTGTCTCCACCATACAACCCTAAACAATACACAGTCACAAAAAGAAGGGTAGTATGGTAACAGTGCAAAGAGGAAACCCCCAAATCACCAGAAACTCCTCCCTATTCAAGCGAGTTGTTTTGAATGATTCTCATAAGGAAGAAGAGGACCCAGAGTCTGACTCTGACTCTGAATACAACCCACACCCACTACAAGAATCTCCTGAAACACCCCCAATACCAACACACAACCCACCACCACCACCATGACGTAATCCTCAACGGAAAAGGCTGCCCCCAACCAAACTCAAGGACTTTGTCATACAGTAAAAAAATATATCAACAAAAAAAAAAAATGAATAAAAAATGAATAAAATAAACACACATACATGGACAATGCATATTATCAAGAAGGAGAAAGGTATTATATTTCAGTCAAAGGGAAGTAACCCCAAACCACGTCGCAAGCATATATCTCCCCTGACCTATCCGGAAAAGGAAGTAACTGTTGAGTCACGAGTAAAACAGCGGCACTTGTAAATAAAGTATATTGCTGGGGAATAAGGCAGTCCTACCTCCGGAAGCGAGCTGTAAGCATCTTTTTGTGTTCCGTTCTTTTTTTATTACCCGCGAGCCGGGCTTTAGACATTACAATTTCGAGTCGCCAATTCTATTTACTACGATGATAACCGTTACTCTAAGTGCACTTCTTCTTTCTTTGTGGATGTAATTTTTGCTGACTGATGTTCTTTTGTACGGACACGAAACATTTGATTTCTTATTCTTATTCTTTAAGCGCCACACAAATATTTTTTATGGACAACAATATTTTCATTAACCTAAAAATGTGATCTCCTTTTTTTCATTGGTTGGTCAGTTTGAATTTATTTTTGAATTAATTTTTAGGCTGGATCTTTGCATAGCTTAAGTGATACTATTTTTTGCGCATATAAGATAAAAATTTGTGTTTTTGGTTAGCTGAATTTTGGAAGCGACGAAAAGTATTTCAGGTTGATAGAATATATAAAAATGCGAAATGATGGCATTTGTCAATATCACAACACTATACATCTACATGTGAGCAAGTTTGTATAGAAAACCACCACCTGTTCAAACAGCAAGTCTTCTCTCTTCACACGACCAATGTTGTCCAAATGAAGAGCCGAGACCAATGCAGCTTGACACCAGTGCCATTGCATGAGTTGTCCGAACGAGGTTGAAAACCATAGTGGGGCGGGGGCTACCTTTTAGCTCAAGCTTCTACCTTTGAATTTAGAGTTATAGTTCTAGACTGATTGACTACTAAGGTTACAGAGTTCAGTCTACTTTATTATTTGGCACGTAGTTGTGAGGAGAAGAAATGGATTCATGTTTAATGTCTGATTACAACCACTGAAAATCGTTGTTTTCAGAGCCTTCAAAACATCTTTTTATTCCGTCTTTCACATTCTTTATTGTTTGTATATCTGTCTTTCTGTCTCTCACAGTCTGCCAGTCTGTCAATATATATATATATATATATATATATATATATATATATATATATATATATATGTGTGTGTGTGTGTGTGTGTGTGTGTGTGTGTGTGTGTTTGTGTGTGCGTGTGTGTGGTCATTGTAATTTACACACACACACACACATACACATATATATATAATGCTGTGTCGTGATCTTGTAAAGAACTATAAGAAATGATTAAGCGCAATAATCGAGTATAAAAGTTACACAAATGATTGAGACAGGAGTGCCAATGATTTTGTCCTATGTTAAATGTTTGATGTCTTTTGGTATTATTTTTTCGCGTTTCGATAAACTTTAGTTTTGGGCCAAATAGCACATTCTTTAAAATCCATGTTTTCATAATCTGTGAAAAAATGCGCAAAAAATTTCCCAGAAAATTTGCAGTATTACAATTCCATTTATAGTTTTGGGAGATGGGCGAATAATTCTGACATCAACTGATGATTCTGACGAAAATTATGCAAATCTTTTATAAAACTCATTATACTCTTATGTTAACAAGATTTTAGAACTGTCACTCATTCCACAACTACTATCTTCATTCCATTAAAAATATTTAAACAAATCAATTCTTTCATAACTCAATATCACTGTCGAAAGAGACTCCCGGCCATTTATCTTATTCTTGGGTGGAGTGTTCATCTTTATCAGCTTTTCTTTTCAACATCATTAACAATTCAACCTCCACCACCACCACTCGCTAAAGAAAGAGATTTCTGCCACATTTTCATTTGTCAACTCTACCGGTAAACAAACCTCAAGTTACCATGGTAGCGCATTACGTCAGTATTTCTACCAAAATGTCTGTCCCTTTCTTTGCCAGTATTCGTTTGATTTCATTTTAAAATCCATCCCCTCCCCTCCATTGTGGAATTTCGTCTATTTTCTCCCCTTTCAAATACGAGGAAACATTTCTCGCAGCTCAAACTCTTAAAAAGTGCATCTCTTTTCGTATTCCTTGGAAAAAGTGACCGAGTGACACAGATTTCGAACTGTTTCAATGAAATGCATAGACTTCGGCAGTCACAAGTTAATGAAGAGACGAATGGAAAATAAAAAAAACAAACAAATAGATCTAACCTAGGTTTTATATATATATATATATATATATAAATATATATATATATATATATATATATATGTGTGTGTGTGTGTGTGTGTGTCTTTATTAACGTGCGTCGGGTGAAACCTCTCTCTCTTTCTCTGTCTCTGTGTGTGTATATATATATATATATATATATATATATATATATATATAGAGAGAGAGAGAGAGAGAGAGAGAGAGATAGATTGGTTTGATTTAGTTTCTTTGTTTAATGGGATATCAACCTTTGTGAGTTGTTTAATACTAAAACCATCCTCATGGAAGAACAATAGTGGTACTATTCAGCCCATAACTGGCGAAATAAGGAAGTTCATACCTTTCCCAAGGTTACTTGTCCGAAAGTGAATATAATAGCGCGAATGGAGTTCGAACTCGCTTACTGCGATGTCACTACGCCACGTGAACTCCCTCAGAGAGAGAGAGAGAGAGAGAGAGAGAGAGAGAGAGAGAGAGAGAGAGAAGAAGAAGATCAATAAACATTTGTATTTGCCAATAATCAGATAGATAGATAGATAGATAGATAGATAACAGAGAGGGGGAGATGGTGAGAGGAGTACAGGAAGCAGTATGAGAAGAAGAAAACATGCATGCGTGTTTCTGTTTGTATCTATGGACAGACAGACAGATACAGACAGACAGACAGGAATGCATAAACAGGTTATTAGTTGGTAGGTAAGTACGTATATATATGGGTGTGCATCTGTATATATATATAGACAGATAGATAGAGAGAGAGAGACAGAGAGAGAGACAGAGAGAGGGGGAGAGATAGATAGATTGATAGATAGAATAGAGACAAAGACAGAGAATGACTAAGTGCAAAGAAAAAACAAAGGTTAATTTCAACCGACAGATTGATTGATTAATAAATTGATTGATTGATATTCCTTTCTTTATTGAATCGAAGTTAGAGACGAAGTGATTGATACCTTCCTCATTTCTAATAGAAAGTTGTCTTTTTCTTTGCTAGTACAACTCATTCAAAACATCACTAAAAAACTAGATATATATCTTCTTAGTTGCTGAAACTGCACATTCCCTTGTGGCGACTGCTTTCCGTGTTCGAATTCTGGTAACATTATGACTTTGATCGCTTATTTTCATGATAGGTAAGCTCTCCCCCAACTTTATTATCTGCAACATAACTCAAGTATTCTCATGCTACTTTGTGGTATACTAGAATAATAAACTTAGTTACTAAGACGTGTTGGACTGAGTAATGATAGGAAGCGAGTTCGAACTCTAGTCGAGGTATTACGTTCACTTTCGGACTAACACTCTCGAGAAAGGTTTAAACCCCCTTGCTATGGATTAAATAGTATCGCTACTATTTTTTACAATAATGATTTCGGTATCAAATAACCAACAAAAGTTAATATACCATTAAACAAAGAAACTAAACCAAACCAATTCGGGGATTTTTTAAAGGCGGATTCGAACAACATTAGCCACTTACATTCACACACACACACACACCCACACACGCATACATACATGCACACACTTGTGCATACACGTACTCGTTGCCGCAAATATGCATATGAACACAAATGCTGTCTGTTTTGCTAACCCTCTCCTTCCTTGTTCTCTCACACATACACGTATTCTCTGTCACATACGTATATACACAACATAGAAACGTATGTACATTATCTGTCTCTGATTTTCCTTTCTTTCTACCCCTCTTTCTCTCTCTTTCTCTCTGACACACCCGCGCGCACAATACATATAAGTACTCTCTGTCACATACACAATATATGCTTGTACTCACTGTTAAATACGAGCATACAAAGAAGCATACATGCATCTCTTTCTTACGGTCTTCTTTCTCTCTTCCTCTCCTTTCCTCCCTCTCTTTCTCATGCATACATGCATTTACACTATACACACACGCAGTCTCATATATACGCATACAAACGCAACTCACGTGTGTAATCTGTCTCTATTTTTCTCTTTCTCTTCTCTCGTCTCAAAAGTTGATATGCCATTAAAAACAAAGAAACCACCCTTTCTCTCTCTCTCTCTCTCTCTCTCTCTCTCTCTCTCTCTCTCTCTCTCTCTCTCTCTCATAAACACATACACTCATTCACTCTCTCGCTCGCTCTCTCTTTCACTTTCTCTCTTTTCTTTTCTATCTGTGTTTCATACACTCACATAGACACATACACACTCATTTTTCTTCTTACTCTCTCTCTCTCTCTGTTTCTTACTGTCTCACACATACAGACTAACCACCACGATTGTAAATCTATATTAGATTCTATCTCCCTGGAAATGTCTCGTTGTCTGCGAAATGAAAATATTTTGCCATGCTGCTGGTGCTGTTTCATCGATTATGAATTATCTAACCACACTGCAATCTCCTACCATTAACGAAGACTACCGACAGCAACAGAGAGGCATGTGCTTCTACTAGCTGCAACCAATCAGCATCCAATTGTAAGACATTTCGTTGTGTCGTTGGCTCGTATATTTTCTTACTTAAAGCATCAACATATCACCGCCGCCGACGCCGTACTACTACTATAAGTTGCACAACTAATATGACTTTAATTTTAGCTGTAAAAGCGTAATCCCGTATCATACAGCGCAACAAAAAAAAAAAAAAAAATAAAGTAACTCACTTAAGAGAAAAAGTCGAGCAGTTAAACGAAAGAAAAATGACAAATAGTTAATCTAAAATTTACAACGCGATAAGACAATATTAACTCTTGTACTTTTCCCCTGTCTTTTCTAGAAAGAACAGAAACATTACGCTTTGAGAGAGCTGCTAATTGTGGTACCAGAAAGCGACCGTACTTCTGCTGTTTTCTGACATAGCGTCATGCCGGCCGGCTGTTGGGGCCGACAGCTGATCATTCCGAACTCTTCTTTCCCTCAGATGTTTCAATGAAGATAAGAAACAAGAATCTTTTGTGCCCCTCCCACCTGCTCTGTTCATCGTTTCCACACTGACCGTATTCTTCCTCTTACCCAATCGTTGAGGCTGACGAGTGCGTAGCGACTGTCACGTGGAATTCGCGTCTCTCGATGTGCCCAGTAGATCCTCACGCGTTCAGCGCTAAGCACGCTCGGCACGAGAAACTTGTCGCCACCAATTGATACAAAATGGATTATTATTAACGAACCGCCTGTACAAGTTGCGTTGTTTTTTTTTTTTGTTTTTTTTTTTGCTACCTCAAAACAGAAAATATTCAGTGTAACAGAAAGTTGTCGACTAGATTCAACAACACGTGGTATGTGATTTTCTTTTTTACTTTTTTAAATTCATTTTTTCATAGAATTCAATTCCAAGGAAACCGTTTATTTGTTCATTGATTATCTGAACTTATAAAAGTAAAATACTTTCTAGTTCCAAGTATATCTTGGTAAAATAGCTGAACACGTCTTTAGGAGTAGAGACTTTTGTGATCTGTGTCTTTTCCTGGTAGAATCACGAAACGAATATATCGTTGACATTTCTTTTATTTTCTTTTTTCTAATCAAGATCTTATTTATGTTGTTCTTTGTTAAACCGTCACCAACTCCATTTCTCTCTCTGTTTCTCTGTATCTTTCTCAGTGTCTGTCTGTCTCTTTCTCTCTCTCTATCTCTGTATATATATAACTAAATTTATTGTGCGCGTGTGTAACCATAACTTATCAAAAACAGCATATCAAACGAGCAAAACACTGGAAATACGTAGACTTAGAAAATAAATTAACTTCCAGTCAAATTTGCAAATAGAAAAAAAATTATAAAAGTTATTTTTTTTATAAATCGTCTCTCACCCCATCTCTGTCCGTCGCTGTATCTCCCTGTCTCTTTGTCAGCGTAAATTAGCAAAGACGGCACACTATAACGGGATTTTAAGAGCAATTCAGTGTATGAAAATTATTTTGGGATCTGTGTTCGCACAGAACGGTATTTTTTTTAATTATCAAAATCCTCTATAAATCAGAATTAATCTCCCCTTCCGAAACAGAAGCATCAATATCATAATGGACCGTTGTTACAACGGGAAGCAAACGGGTTAACTGGTTATTTAGTCTATTTGAAATTTTGACTTTATTGTATATATACGCGAGAATTTGAATTCTGGCGTCGAAAAGATTCACAGAAACAGAACTCGGCAGTTGGAAGTACACTTGAACAAACAGACCTCTGGCACATCTTGAAAAGCTCGAGAATTATAGAATATTTAATAGACAAGACTCTCTCTTCTTCATTCTCAAGAACGAAAAAAATTATGGGAAATCGAAATTATTTGCTCTTTTCCGCGTCTCTATTGTGCAATAATTTGCGTTCAGAGGTAGGTATATTGTTTGCTTTGTGGGTGACGATCGTGAGGGTGGGTTCTGACCAGTTGCGCGTCATCATCTTTTTAGTAATTCTAGTAATTTTCAATTTCTAACTTTTCTGATAAAACAGAAGAGAGAGCAAATGAAAAAGAAAAAAAGAAGAAAAGATGATGCCGTCGAAATGATACGAAAATGAGGGCAATTTTATGATGAATAAGGTTAAGAGAACTTACAATATCCCTCAAAGAACACTACTCAAAGCGCTGTTTATAGAATATGCGCATAAGACGAAGCGCATCTCAGGTATTTACAAGCCAAACATAAGTATATGATTTGGGGAAAGATTATGTTGCGTTAGTTACTCATAAGTGAGCGAATACGTAATAAACTATTTTCTTCGCATGTTTGCGAAGACTCGTTTGCATAAACTCGAAAATTCATTAATACTGAACATTTGGTGCATCAAAGTTTGAAGGTAAAAATTTCACTAGAAGTAGATGAAAAAGTTTGAAAGTTCATTCATAAATGTGTCTATTATTATTATTATTATTATTATTATAGCTTTTAATTTTACGTGGAGGGAATAAATAAATTTACGTACAAATATGAATTTATTATTACCAATGAAAAGTTACGAACATTTTTAGAACTCTCGATCTATCTATCTATCTATCTATCTATCTCAAGTTTGATTAAAAAGTAACTCCCAAAATGTATTTCAGGCTTCCGGAAAACACCTACAGAAGATTCTCAAAATCTGTTGATAGGAGTGGGAACAGGTAGAGACTGAAGACATAATTTCTTTGTTCAATGGTATATCAATCTTCGTGGATTATCTAATGCTAAAGCTACTCTTCTAGAAGAATAGTAGTGTTACAATTTAGTTCATAACTGGGGAAGATAAGGGGGTTCATACATTTCCCAAAAGTATAAGTCCAAAAATGAACACAATAGTGTGACTTGAGTTCGAACTCTCTATGATGTCGCATTTTAGCTACCCTGCCGCGATAATATCAGTTTTCTTTCTTTCATGAAGGTACTGTCATAAAAAGTACCTGACATATATATATAAAAGAAAGAAAGAGACGGACAATAAGAATATTTCGCTATATGTGACTTCTGAAGATAATAAAGATTATATGAATATTGTGTTAACGTGTTTAAGAGTAACAAATATTGTAGAAAGTTCAAAGTTAGTGATTTTTTCAAGCGCAAGAAAAATTTCAAACTGTTTTGTATTAGGACAAGAACATATAATTTCTAATCATTTGTCGAATGAAAACAACACGACAGTGGATGAAGAAAGAAAATCTTGATTAATATAATTTGAAGTGAACTCTCTTTCGTCTTAACGTTTTCTATCTATCCATCTATCAATTTTAGTCTGTTCATATCTATCTCAGTCTGTCTGTCACTAAAATTCTCATTACGATTAATAAATGTATATATATATAAACATAATCCAGCAAAAACGGCACATCATAGCGACATTTATTTTAAAGCAATACACTTAGAGAATAAAGCCATTTTCAATCCAATTTGCCACTGATTGATAATTTAGTGGTGTCTATGTTCGTATTGAATTTCATTTTTAGGGATCCAATTTCTCTTTATAATAACAAAATACTCATAAGAATCTATTATGCGTTTCTAAATAGAAATAGAAATATCATTACGGACCAATGTTTCAACTGGAACCCGATGTGTTCACGGTTCGTCATGAGAATATTTATTAATATTCGTCTTGTCAAGTTTTACTATCGCAAATTCTCAAGTACGTTTCTTTTGTTCAAAAACTATCAGAATGAAACGAAATATGAAGTTGAGTGTATAATGTTATTTTTACAAAACGCATTTAAAGAAAAATCATAGTTTTGTTTTTTTATAAAATTCATACATCAACGTGAAAGTTTTAAAAGAGAATTTTGACAGACTAAAGATGGTGTAAATATACTTTAATATACTCAAACTAAATTGAAGGCGTCTGCCAAAGAGCGATACTTAACACGCTCTTCTTGCAGGGGAGATGCGAAGTGGCAAACGGTAATGGGCGAACCAAGTTCGAGTTTCACTCCGGTCCGTAGGGATACACTTCGCACAAATATCCTTCGAAAAGGTATGAATTTACTTCTCTTAGCTATGGGTAAATAGTTGAAAGTTTTTAATCATGTGAAGGTAGTCGGGTAGGGGACTAAACCGGTCACTTCAGTGTGGATTAGGGGAAGGGTTAGGAATCTCGTAGGAATAAGAATACGACCCTGCAAAAATATAATGAACTCCAAAAGCAACACACACACACACACACACATGCTTAAGTTAGGATAGTGTAGACATCGAGTTAACGGTACTTGGTATCTGTCAGTTTCTTTAACTTAGATATATATGGTAGTGGGTAGAGTGTTTGCCAATGGTCCGGAAGACCTGGGTTCAATCCTAGGTCACGTCATACCAAAGACTTTAAAAATGGTACTTGATACCTCCTTGCTTAACATACACAGCAATATAAGGTACGTATCAAGGGTAAGTCGAGCAATCCAGGGAAAGGAGTAGCGCCCTCCCCTACACCTCGGTGTAGTAGCTATTGAAAAGGGAGCCTTCTGGTCGCCCTCGACTACGGTCGACAACTTTACTTTTACTTACTGATGTAGAGTACTCTTTTCTTGTAGATATAGCGAACTATATATATATATATATATATATATATATATAACATTCACAGCTTCTCCCCTTCATTTCATTGAGTTTCTTATTACGTGGTTGACCGGCGGTCGAAGTGCATGCAATAAGCCTGATGGGAAAAGTCATATACCCACTCCACCGAAAATTAAAATATATAATTGCCACATTGAAAATAGAAATTCAAACAGCATTGGTTGTGCTGAAAAAATAATGAAAAAATATAGTTTGGGGACATGAAAAAATATCAACATGCGCAAGCACATAATTAGGAACTTTTATCGTAGACCAATAATAACGCCACCACGCAACCCCTAGCCATTGGAAACCACTATTACTACAATGAACAATTATAGTATTCAAAATATCTATTCCAGCGAGTTTTCTACTTGTCGAAGCAACTTTGAAACTCCACTTTTGACATAGCGTGAAATTGTCTCATCGTATTTTAGTTAATGTCCTCCACGTTCTCAAATGTTATACTTTAGATAAATTTTCAGTTTAAGAAACAAGAAAAATTCCTATGGAGCGGAAGGTTTGAGGAGCATAGAGGGTGCTGCACTTGTACAATCTTGTGTTTCAGCAGAAACATTTCATTTATAAAGTATCGAGACTGGCTTTATCTTTTTTCAAACTGGCACTGACTCGTAAACCCTTTGCTTACAATAAAAGTAGTACAACTTTGCACACGTGTTCATGTAAATGTTAAATTCCAAATTTTTAAATTGTTATAATTAACGCTTGAGTAAGTATACTTTTTAAAATACCTCATCTCTCCCTTTCTCTCTCTCTCTCTCTCTCTCTCTCTCTCTCTCTCTATATATATATATATATATATATATATATATATATATAGAGAGAGAGAGAGAGAGAGACCTGCAAACCATTGCTGACGAAATTTTATGATTAAAACATGCGTAGTAAATATTTACGAAAATAAAAACACATTTTTCAAATATATACATGAAATATTCTAAAATTATTTCCAATAAATATTCATGGTTACACAAAATAAACATTTCACCTCGACTCGACAAAAGAACTTTGAAAGTGGCGAAATAATCTATTTTAATCAGTTCACGATGAAAATATCAATGTCTTTAAAGAAATTCAGCATTATGAGTATTATAATGTAGTCATTGACTTTGCAAGATCGGAAGTATGAGTACCTCTAGTGAGAATCGAACTCACTAACAATGGCCTGCTCTTCTACCTTGCTACCATTACACCATACGAGACACCTACCCAAATTTATTACATAAACTTAGCTTAATTTGGCACTGAGACAGAAGAATAAGGACCTAGTAAGAATCGAATTTACTAACTGTTGCTTTCTAGCTTACGCATAATCATTACAACACATGAGGCGCGCAAAAATTTACTGGGACTTACTTAGAGATTCGAGCCTCAAGATTGCTTATGGCACCAACCGTTCCTAAATGATCACCCATCTAAATGATACACAGGCTGATCGCTGCGTAACTTGGGTAATTGAGCGAGAACCGGTGCTTAAAGCAGGACTTGATCGTACGTATGTATCATAATGCATGTGCGAAATAAATGTGTATTATAAATTATACATTATGTGCAGAACTGTATGCCAAGATGTAGAAAACAACAAGCGAGTTGGCTTTATTGATAGGAGCTGGAAATGAACTATATGGCAAAAGTTGGTTGGTTCATTCATAAATATGCGTATGTGGAAGAATATATATATATATATATATATATAGTTTTGATATATATATATATATATATACACACACTTTTTCACCCTCAAATTAAGCATGTATGTCATCTGAAGAGTCGAATATTATATTCTTCGCCGAAATAAATTTATAATGATAATTTAACCATGATTGAGTTACATTGTATACGTTCTGTAAGTGAGTTTTATTATATAAACCTAAAAAGGAATATATAACATTAGCGATACCTGGACAACTCCCATAGATTTATATGAAATCCCTCATATTCTATACTGGAATAATCCACACCCATAGTCTTCGGAGGCGAAAAAGAAGGGGAGTTAAAGCATTAAAAATATTAAGAACCCAGAAAAAGGGTGTTCCAGTAGCCGACCCAACCCAAGGTAAACACATGTAGGGTTTGTATTTTGGGGTTGTAGTAGTAGTAGTAGTAGTAGGTGGAATTAAAATTACTATCATTTATTTTTCTATGTACTCTTTTTACAATTGTTAGGTCTATAGGTTATTTAGGCTATCCAACCTCACCCCACAAAACCTCTCAGTATCTACATGGATCTCTGATGAATGTACTGCTACTACGTTTATTTTGTTTACATTTAATCATTGGTGAAGGGGGTTAAGTTTATCCCAGCTTTTTGATAAAAAATGGTAAAGGATCTAACAATTCTAAACTTCCAAAAATTCTAAATACGAACTAATCTTCAAGACCCCGGAAATCCCCTTTCGCACCATAGAACCCCAGCAAAGTTATTCAATAAATTACAGAAATAAATGTTTTTTTTAAATAAATGTCTTTTGAAATAAATATCACTTAAATTCCTTATCCAGTTTTTATCTTAAGTAGGATATTTAAAAATAGTTTGAATTTACCTTAATGTCAACATTTAAATATCAGTTCTTTACGTATATTTAGCAGTCGTCTGAGGTCCTCAGAATTAATTATGCTAATTTTTTCTTCGATGCACAGGTTATATATATATATATATATATATATATATATATACATATGTATGTGTGTGTGTGTGTGTGTGTGTGTGTGCATGCAGTAAGTCTTTCTCTTTTGTATGTCTTTAAAAAAAACACAGACAAGCTTCTTGTTAATTTTTTATTGATTTTTTGTTGTCTGACAAGCTTTTTAAAGTTTGGTTTATATATATATATATATTCTATGAATTCTTCTTTATATAAACGTTTGTCTGTAGTTGGGTTGGATATAAACATAAAAATAAAAAATGGAAATAACTGTTTCCTTATTAATAAAATGTCGCCTTAACCTATGGTGCTTGGCTATATATAAAACTCGCTGTCTCGAAATACACTGTCGCTATCAACAGACTAGTGCATCCGTGAAACCAATAGCATTGATGTTTTAGAGAAAAGATATAATTTCTTATGATTTATTTGAGTTCAAAGTGTTAGTCAGAGTAAGTAGAAACTAATCGCATCCTACTTTGATACATCATAATGTAAACAATGCTAAATTTAGTTTCGAGATATTTTGGCTTTTATTTTCAATTTTTCAATTTAATATTTTTACATTTCATACGCAGAGTAACAAGTAGAATCACAGATGGTAAATGTGTTCGTTGTTAAGATCATTAAAATATCGGGCAAACATGCGTAGGTGAACGACTTTCATAGTACTTTGCAGTTGAATTCAAATTAGTTTTATGATTGCAGGCTTCCTCATCCGGCTCATGCTTATACAACTTGATTTGAACTTTTAAAATCATTTGCCGATGACTAATCATCATAATATTATCTTCTAAGGGAAAAATTAAGGTTTAATGGGGAGCTTAACGATACCAAGGGTATTTCTATTGTGCTGGTCTCTGGAGATTCTTCCCGTTCAAAATTCTTTCCATTTCTCGTAACCCTTGGGATTTGTTTTGTCAGTAGATAAAAAATGCTTTGCTCTAACCAAAAAGAGTCTTCGTTATGGTTCTACTTTATTAATCATGACGTTTTGTTCGCTGACTGAAGTAGTTACGTATCTAAGACAGTGGTCGGTGTTGGAATACGGGTAAAAATTCTTTTAAAAAGGCCAGGATATCGAATGCTGATTTTCAGGCCCAAACATCCTTGGAATAATGGCATAACGCAAACTTCCCGTTTCCAAAGCTCAGGTCAGTTAATATCTACATGGGAACTGGTGGGTGGTGGAGATGTTTGCATATTTCCTACTCGCACCAGTGATCAGTGTTTGAGAATAGGCAAAAAGCCACATTTTCGAATGCAGACTTTTCAAGACAGATATCTTTTAATTTTGAAGCAACATAATCTCTCCCTTTGACTTTTAAAGGTAAATCTAGGAAATATATTTTGTTTCGACTTATTTTTTTTTTGTCATTAAGATATATTTGCTGGTAAAGGGCGCCAATAGTAGTAATAATAATAATAATAATAATAATAATTTGAGATACAAACCGATCATCTAATCTCGACCAGAAAACCAGACTTGGTGTTAATTAACAAGCAGAAAAGAACTTGTCATTTAGTGGATTTTGCTATTCCAGCGAACCATTGAGTGAAAATAAAAGAAAACAAAAAGATGGACAAATATTTTGATTTTGCTAAAAAGCTGAAAAAGCTGTTGAACATTAAAGTGACGTGATACAATTATATATGTTACGTTTCTATGAACAAAGAAGTTATGTCAACGAAACTGATAAGAGACGAACTCGTGGTGTACTACGAAACAGGTTTATTTACTCACAGACAAAGACATTCTTCTTTTGAAGCTGTTTTAACTTGGTGTGTACCCGTCAAATGTACGTCCATGTGACATAGTTATTTTCATGTCCGTCTTTATTGTCCCTCACGTGTATTTGCTCTTTCGGTCCCTACCATCCCACAATGCGCTGTCCACGGGAGACAACTCCCTTTCTATCCCTCTGAGGGAATAACTTTGATATTTTTTCATTAGGTATAATCCCTCACAATATAATAGGCTTTCCCGTCGATAAGAATGGGCCAAATTGTTCAGTTAAAGATGTGAACAATTGGGCTTCCTACACTATTAATTTGTTTATAATGCCTGTGTAGAAACAGCTACACTTTGGATAAGCTAATAGCTGAAGGATGTTGCAACATTGTGACAGATTCCTCAGGTTTTGAATTAAAAGTTTTACCTTCTTGACCGGTTATACTACTATGACTAGAGAGCACAGTCTTCTATAGCTGAGGGAAGTTGGGAAAAATGTGTATTCAAAGGGGGTTAGCGCGATGTGAAACACAAATAGCTTCGTTTAGGATCTGAATTCGGCTCGTCTTTTTCTATTCATCTATCAATCTATGTATGCGCGCGCGCATGTGTGTGTGTGATTCCGCACGTGTATACCAGTAAAATACATGACAGAAGATGTTGAGATGAGATAGGAGAGTTTGCAGGGAAAACAGAGCAGGGTCAAGGTGATCCTGGAAGGAATTAGAAAAGACCTTTTTTCCAACAGTGAACTAATAAAATTGCTACTACTGCTGCTTCTGTTTGATAATATATCAGTAGCAGTAGCTGCAGCAGACATAATTTCTTGGAAATTATTCTATTAACCCTTTGTACCATTTATTATCCCCACTTCTGGCCATGTATCCAGACTACTTTCATTTTTATTGTTTAACAATTTCTATTATATCTCAATTTAGTCTGTTGATCTTCCTTTATCTATTACCCCTTGCATTTCTCTTTCCAGTCATCTCTATATGAGGGAGTTTCTTTCCTACTTTTTCAAATCTGATTCACAGTAAGTCTCTTCAGGTCTCCAGGACTCTTCTAAACATCCTAGTCAATTTTAGTACTGCTATAATCTGGGTAGCTTTTATTCTTCCTCTCATCTCTAGCTCACCCATTCTCTTTTTCAGTTTCCGAAGGAATGTTACAAGGGTTCTAACAGGTAATGTCCAGCTTTTCTCTGTGGTCCACTGGAACGGCAAAAATCACGAGGTGACAAGTTTTTTTCTTCCTATAAATCTATACTAAATCCAAATTGAATATATGTCTCTGGCCAATTGTGTTAGCATACACGGCACCTGTGTTTCTGAATCTTTTCTAAAAGCTTAGAATGCCCACTGCTTCCCCCCATAGTAGTTTAGAAGAAAACAAAAAACAAAACAGCCGAAGTAAAAGTCCCACTGTCACAAAAAAAGCAAAAGTAACCCCCCCAAAAATGACGAAATAAGCATTGTCCTCCTCCCGAAGTAGTAGACCTTCCCAAATTTTATTTAAATTCCCACTGCCACCAAAAAAAGGGGGGCCTTTCTTTACTCGTAAGTTAAAGGTATGCGAATAAACCCTCTGACGGCCAAACGCAATGCCTAACCTGGTCCTGGACGTATAAGTCTTGTGGCTCAATGCCCAGGATCGTCAGTTCGATCGGGAAACTACTGCTGCTCATCTATAAGAGTGGCTTCTATAGATGAGAATAAAAACAGCCATCGAAAGATACCCATGACCCACACTCTAACCACATAAATAAACTGCATTGCTCTTCGCGCGGGTAAAAAAAGGAGCGCGTCCTGCTGAGGTTGGAGCCCTGGCCTCAGTGTTCGAAAAATCAGCTACAGAGCTCAAACAACAAAAACTACTAAAATGCAAACAAACAATACAAATAGCGACATTTAACGTTAGAACCTCAAATAGAATAGGTCAACTACCAGAGCTGACTGCATCGGCCGTAGAACATAAGATAGACATAATATGCATACAAGAACACAGATACACGCACACCAAATATATCAAATATCACAATACTGGCAATGGATGGACGCTAGCCACTGTATCAGCATGGAAAAACTCTGTTAATGCCACAGTAGGTGGGGTAGGAATGCTAATAGGACCAAGAGCGTTAAAAACACTTCATAGCATTGAGAAAATACAACCTTAATAGCATTGAGAGAATACAACCAAGGATGATGGCAGCTACGTTTAATAGTAATCCCAGAGCTACAATCATCTCCTGCTATAGCCCTACCAATGTTAGCGAAGAAACTGAACTAGTCGCCTTCTACGATGAGCTATCCTCTCTAGTGCGTAGCATTCCGAAACACAACGTGCTAGTCATTGGTGAAGATATGAATGCCCAAATCGGGAAAAACGGAAACAACAAATACAGCCGACACAGCACGTCAAATAGGAATGGACAACATCTAACAGATTTCATGATAGAAAATAGATTAACATGCCTCAATACAAACTATCAAAAAAGGGAGGGAAAATTATGGACCTACGCATACGCGAACAATAGTAAAGCACAGATAGACTACGTCTTTATAAACAAGAAATGAAAAAATAGCGCAATGAATTGCGAGGAATACTCCTCTTTCGAGGGTGTGTCCTCCGATCATCGAATAGTCACGGCAAAAATACGACTAAGCCTACGAAAAAACGCCACACGAATAGCGACCCCCAAAAACTATGGCTAGGCCCCTTCTTAACAACAGAAATATTAGAGATAAATATGTATTAGAATTGAGAAGCAGATTCGAGACACTACAAGAGAAGACAGAAAAAGGTACCCCAAATGACGAATATGAGAATTTCGTCAACGCACACCTCGAGGCGGCAGCGAAGTGTATTCCACCAAAACCTAGAACTAAATATAGAGTCCCATGGGAAATGTTAGAGAGAAAAACGTGCACACGTGAAAACTGCCTCCAAAAGCTATCGGAAGAACCCAATAAACACAAATGCCCTAAAACTAAAAAAAGGTACAATATCAATTAGCAGGCATATATCTAAAAGAACAGACAGAATACATACAAAATCAGAGAGATAAGTTTAGAGACTCAGTGGGAGATAGGCAATCTAGGATAGCCTGGCAAACGATAAACGAAGCAAGTAGAAGGAAGAGCTCAGCCAAAGCAAAACTGAAAGCTGCAAACCAACAAGAAAGAATAAAACTGTGGAAACAGCATTTCGAAAATCTACTAGGAAACCTACCGAAAGTTACGCATGAACCAATCACCAGAATTATTAGTAAGCAACTGGACATTAAACTAGGACCGTTCACTCAAGAAGAACTCGACTCGGTTCTTAGAAAAATTAAAAATAGGAAAGCTGCAGGGATGGACGAGATTCCCCCAGAGGTATGGAAGACCAGACAATTCAACGACATACTGCTCCGACGTGCAACGCAGTCTATAATCAAAATCCGATAGACAGATAGAAGAAGGGATGCATCCTCCTCTTCCCTAAAAAGGGTGACCTCAGATTAGCCAAGAACTACCGAGGTATAACACTTACATCCACAGCAGCCAAAATTTACAACGCCCTACTACGAAACCACATAGAACCCAAAATTGACAACATCCTTAGGAAAAACTAAAATGGCTTCCAGAGAAATAGATCCACGACCTCACAAGTATTGACCATCCGTAGAATCCTTGAAGGTGTACGGGCAAAGAACCTCCAGGCGACATTACTATTTGTGGACTTCACCAAGGCCTTCGACTCCATTCACAGAGGGAAGATGGAACAAATCCTACTAGCATACGGCCGACCAAAAGAAACCGTAGCAGCAATAACGATTCTCTATAGAAACACCAAAATGAAAGTACGTTCACCAGATGGAGACACAGACTACTTCGACATTGTAGCAGGAGTACTGCAAGGGGACACGCTAGCCCCATACATCTTTATCATCTGTCTAGACTATGTGCTTAGAACATCGATTGATAAAATAGGAGAAAACGGCTTCGAGATGACAAAGAAAAGAAGCAGAAGGTACCACCCAAAAACAATTACCGACGCCGACTACGCCGATGACATAGCGATTCTGGCAAATACACCCAACCGAGCCGAAACACTACTGCATAGTTTGGAACGAGCCGCCGCAGGCATTGGCCTCCATGTCAATGCACACAAAACGGAATATATGTGCTATAATCAGGCCACATTTCCCCACTAAGCGGAACCTCTCTGAAACTGGTGGACAAATTCACCTACCTAGGAAGCAGTATCTCATCAACCGAAAAAGACATCGACACGTGGCTAACGAAGGCATGGACAGCTATCGATAGGCTATCGATCATATGGAAATCAGACTTAACCGATAAAATGAAACACAGTTTCTTCTGGGCAGCGGTCGTGTCGATACTGCTGTATGAATGCACTACTTGGACGCTAACAAAACGGCTGCTAGACGGCAATTACACAAGAATGTTGCGAGCAATATTGAACAAGTCCTGGCGGCAACACCCCACAAGGCACCAACTATACGCTTATTATGTGATTAATCGTTTCGTCTTTGTTACCACATAACCTCCACTTACTATTCTGTTGCGTATTATCGAATTTCGCTTTAATACATTTGGTCCCAATGGCGTTATTTTGTTCTGTGATTAGAAGACGTCCAGTTTCTCTCTTTTTCATTTCTTGGTCATGTCAAGGTCTTCTCGTGGGAGATTTTGCCCGTTTGTTTCTTGAAATATCCATACTGTGGTTTTTCTTCCTATTTCTGTTTCTTAGTTTTCTGTTTGTCTTTATGTTGTCAGTGCTGTTATTGGCCACATAATTAGTCTTTCTTTGCTCTTTTTAATGTATTTCTCGGGCCCACGCCAACTTCAATGATGGTTAGTCCTTTTCCTACTTTTGTTCTTGATACAGTCTGTCTGTGTCATCTCTCGGATATAAGACCTTGTGCATCGTCATCAATTTTCTTGTCCTTTTGTTCATTTATTTAGGTTTTTACCTTTCCATTTTAAGAATGGCCATGAATACCAGGGAGATTGCCCCGTTTATCCTTTTAATGAAATTTCACCTGCAGAGCTTGGTTTCGAGGAGCTTTCTCGTTCGTTTGAAGTACTCTTTTCTCACATTTTCTTTCATGTCCGGTTCCAATATTCCAAAGTACTTGTAATTTTCCTTTTCTCCAAGCGTTCGGATTTTTTTCTGATTTGGCGATTCCATTCCTTCTGTTATTTGTCTCTTCTTTCATTATGAACATGGCACATTTGACAATGCCAAATTCCATTTCTATATCCTAGCTCCATATTCTGATTGTTCGTCCCAGTATCCAATTCTTTTTCAAATTTCCCTAACAAGGTGATTTTTCCTCAAGGTGATCAATCTTTTCTTATGATTTTGTAAATTTTTAGGCTTCGATAGTTCAGCATATTACCCGCTTTCTTGTAGAGATAGTCACCCCACAAATTGATAAGTTCTTATCATATGTCAAGAACTCTGCCCGCTTCGTAGAAAAAAAATCAGTAATGCTCCTATTTATTCCAACCAGATGGAGTGTCTAGATATAGTAAGTCTGTTCATGAGGATACCCACTGATGAGACATTAAAAGTTGTACAGGATAAGTTGGCTGCATTTAATTCGTTGGAAGAACGCACCTGTATCCCAATAGATTATCTTATGGAGATGTTGACTTTCTGTGTGGAAACAAACTACTTCGGGATGAGGTCTGACATATACTGACAAGAAGGACTATCTATGGGATCATCGTTGTCCTCTGTATTGATCAACGTATACATGGAATACTTCTAAGAAATGGCATTATGGTCTACTTCGCTAAAGCCATTAATGTGGCGTAGATACGTAGATGATACATTCACCAGGAAGACGTTCAAACACAACTGGATCATGTGAACTCAGTCCAACCATTTCTACAGTTCATTATAAAAAAAAGACAACAAATTATCTCTCCCAGATTTATCATAACTCGTATCGAGCAAGGATTCAGGTCATCCGTGTATCAAAAGCTAACCTTCACTGGACAATATATCAACTTCAACTCCGACCATCCATATAATATAAAGAAAGGAATCCTTTGTTGTCTACAATATCGAACAAAAGCCATTAGTAGTGATAGCAATGCATATCAAGAAGAAATTAATAGTTTAAGAGACAATCTACATTGCAACAACTACCCAGATAATATAACATCAGCTCTAAGAAATCAGGATCTAACTACCGAGAACAATACTCGAAAACTCACCACAGTCTGTCTGACCTATGTCAATGGCCGAGCCGAAATGTGGCCAATAACATCACTGACAACATAAAGACAAACAGAAAACTAAGAAATAGAAATAGGAAGAAAAACCATTGTATGGATATTTCAAGAAATAAAAGTTATGCAGTCCATATGATATCAAGAAATTATTCAGAAGTGGCTCGACTCTTCGAAGATATCTCTTACAAATCATGCCCCCAACAGAATACAATATGGCCAAGAATTGCGTATATTCCATCTCATGCAGCTGTGGCAAAGTATACAATGGTGAGACATGTCGCCTACTAAAGTAAGGCTTGAGGGACATAGAAAAGCAGTAACACGAGATGAAATAGAAAAGTCAGGAACGACTGACCATATATGGAAAGAAAAGGGAATCAATCTGCCCTTATAAGATGAAGTCAAAACAGTAGATAGGGAAGAATATTTGAGAATAAGACGTCTTAAAGAAGCAGCGCATATGTTGGGTTACAGATACATATTGAGTAACCCAAGTATAGAGATGAATATAACATGGGAACCAATAAGTAAAAAAGCTTGAGGAAAAAATTGCTAAGGTAAAAATTGTACAAAATTGTAATGAGTTGTAATTCATAGTGTTGATGAAAACTAGGTTTATAAGTCCCCAACATTCATTTTGAATTGTCCCGCTGAGCACGTAACATTACGGTTATAGGCGTTTGGTTGAAAGTTCTTCAAAGAGAAATCATTTGTAGGTTCGATCCCAACTTCAGGTAAAAATGGCAAGGGATTCTTACAATATATTAACTCTTCTAACCGGTTATGGTTAGCGGAATTAGAGCAATCTACTCTTGTGGATTGTTGTCAAGAGCGGGCGTAAAAGGCAACAGGAAACTGATTCGTGTATTAATTCAAGAGAGGACACTGTTGTTAGTTTCAGGGCGTATTGAGTCGAGCGCTCTCTCCCCCTCTCTCGCTAGCTGTTCCTTCTCTCTCGCTTTCTCCCTGGTTCTCCTTCCTGCCGTCTTTCTCTCTCTCCCTGGTTCTTGCCTTCCTTCCTTCCTTCTTTGAGTTGTAACACGTTCGTCGGGCAACGCACTCAGAACAAATCCGACCCGTTCAGCCGTTACCGTGCGTATTTGTATGTTCGTGAGATCTCGTAAGAATTTGCATACGTGCAAATTACCTCTCGCTGGTTCGAGATCTCCCCTCGTCAAATATGCTCGAGGCAGCCATATCGGTTTCCGCTCTACAAGCCAGACACGTTCGTGCGCGCTTCGAATGCCCAGGTACGTTACCTTCACATGGATTAAATAAAGAGTTCGGTTCGAAGTTCCGTATAGGCTCTCGATTTCGACAAGTAATACCAAAAGAAGGCCAAAGAATACATTGACCGGAACCTTGTGAATATAAAGATGAAGAAAATAATCCGAATACTCTAAATGATAAAAATTTATAAGGTATTTTGCACATCTTCTGAAAATCTTTAATCCAGCTTTGCGGGACTATATCATATGTTTTTTTGTTGTCAATCCACACCATGGCCACATTTTTCACTCCGTTTTGCTCTCCTTGAAAATGTGCTGATCAAATAGGTAAGTCACCTATTTCCCTTGTTCCTCTCTGGGATCCATTTTCTTCTTCTGGTAACAGTCCGCGGTATACTAGCGAGTGATAGATTTCCCCCAATAAGTGTGGTTAGGATTTTCCACATCATTGGTAGACACGTAATCTATCTGTAGTTAATGTGGATGGTTCTCTTTTAGAGGTCTTTCTGGATTTCCTTAACCATCCATTCGGGTATATTTGCTTCTTCTTGGCATCTACTTAGTTGAAGATCCAGTCTCTCATGGGTGGACTGGAATTTTTCAAGCCAAATTTCATGTATGTCATCATGGACTAGTTTTTTCCAATTTGGCACTTTTTTGAGTGTTGCTCAGCAATTCCCGTTGTATGCCCTCCTTCTTCGAGTACTAATTATTCTTTTTTCAGGTGATTTATCCATTTGGCCTTTCTGTTACATTCTTTCTGATCCCATATTTTACTCTAAATTGTTTTGTTTCTTTGGATTTGGTTGTTGGGTTGTCCTCTTGCATTGTCCTCCTACTTGTTGGCAGAATTTTCTTTCGTTATTTTAGAAGTTCCTGTTTTGTTTGTATTGCTTGATTCAGTCTCGACAGCTTTTGAGTCTCCTTTTCGTCAATGATTTATTTCTTGAATTCTTAGACTTGTCTACTATTTTGTTTAAGTCTTTCCATCCCAACATATCTACGCTTGTTTTTCTTTCCTTAGTACTTTTCGCAATTTCTTTACCTGCCCTTCTAGCCTAATTTCCCATCCAGGTTTTGGACTTCTGTTCAGATTCCTTTGGGGAACACAAAATTTATAACCGACTAGTTTCGTTCCAGCATAAATTAGCTTGTTTTCTTCAGTAATGTGGCCTTTTGGGATATTTGATGATAACACTGGTTTACAAAGAAATTGAGGCAAGCTCAAAAATACCCGTTATTACCTAATTTGAGGGTGCTAAATTTAAATTTGAAATCCGTTTTTACTCATCACCTCTAGTTTTTTAGATATGCATAGTGTGCATTTTGTGCATATACGGTACATAAAGGCGTATATGAATTCAGGATTAATTCTAATATTGTGAGACTTATGGCTTATTTTTTAGTTATTATGCACTAAATGTAAGTGATAGCATTACATTATATATATATATATATATATATATATATATATAGTTATATATCAAGACGGATTTAGACAGTTAAGGCAGCAGGTCTCAATCCACACTCTGGCAGTCATTGGAAGAGGTTGTCTCGCAGGCGGCACAGGAGGTTGGTGTCCCTCAACTAACGTGTTACACATCTTTTGGGTTACTAAATATTAGTATTACATTTTCAAATGCACATTTAGTTTTACTTTGTTATATTTTCCGATTCTCCAATGGCTTCAAGCACGTCAAAATGTCGAGGATGCCTCAACAAGGCCAAATTCTTTCTGCTACGTGTGTGGGGACTTCACAACTTGCACAGCATCAAACCATCACTTCCCTCCTCAGAACCGCCTACTTTCACTATTTTGACTGTAAAATTGGTGATCAGGACAAGTCTTGGGCTCCACACATCTGTTGTAAACCCTGCTACAATGGACTAACTGCATGGTTTAATGGCAAGAAAGCGGCTTTCAACTTTGCAGTCCCGATGGTTTGGAGAGAGCAGCGAAACCACGCAGATGATTGTTATTTTTGTTTAACTAATATAGCTGGTTTCAATGCATCTTCTAGGAAAAAGATCAAATATCCCAACCTTCGATCTGCTATGAGACCCGTTCTCCATTCAGATGATCTTCCTGTAGCCACACCTCCAGTAAATAAGGATCTTCTTTCCTCATCAGATGAAGAAATGCCTTCAAGGGAGGATTCTACGGAGTCAATATCTTTGGAAGATATTGAGGCTACATATTCAGGAACACGTGGCAATGAGCCACATTGGATCACGCAAGAAGACCTGAATGATCTTGCTCGTGATTTGTATCTGTCAAAACAGCAGTCAGAGCTCTTGGCTTCTCGGCTTAAACAGTGGAACCTAGTCCAGGAAGATGTAAGGATCACCAGTTTCAGGAATCGGAACAAATAAGGTCATTGGTCTTCTTATGGGTATGCAAGCGGGCTTCATAAAGTACTGTTGTTTTCTCTGTCTCTGGGATAGTCGAGCTGTATCCCAGCATTACAAGCAGAAAGACTGGGGGTCTAGAAGCACTTTTGTTCCTGGCGAACACAGCCTCAAGGAGAATCCTCTGGTGGACATGAATAAGGTGCTTCTTCCTCCTCTTCACATCAAGCTTGGTTTGATGAAGAATTTCGTGAAGGCGTTGCACAAAAATGGTGCTGCCTTCCAACACTTGTCTACTGTGTTCCCAGGTCTTAGTGCTGCTAAGCTCAAAGAGGGCATCTTTGTCAGACCTCAAATCCGAGAAGTGCTGAAGGATACTGATTTTGAGGAGCTTCTTAACTTAAAGGAACTGAGAGCATAGGAAGCATTCAAGTCAGTCTGTAGTGGCTTCCTTGGTAACACACGCGTACCAGATTACCAAGTCTGTATTGAGAAGTTGCTAAAGTCTTACGAGGATATGGGGTGCCGAATGTCACTCAAGATTCATTTTCTCCATTCCCACCTCAAATTCTTCCCGCCAAACCTTGGAGCAGTGAGTTATAAACATGGAGAAAGATTTCACCAAGACATTACAAAGATGGAGAGCAACTATCAAGGCAAATGGAACCCCGGCATGATGGGAGACTTCTGCTGGATGCTCTTGCGTGACATCCCTGAGGCAAAATACACCAGATCTTCTAAGAAAACACCCTTTTGACTGTCTGTGGTACTATGAATTGTGTAATTGTGTCATCCAAGTATATTGATTCAATCAGTGTTCTTTATCTATCATGTTTTTTTTGTTATAAGCTGCTGCAACTCTTGAAATATGCACATATATTCTCTGTTTATACTAAAATGAGACTATTTAAAAGCCAGAAAAGTAGAGGTGATAGAGCAAAACTATTTATAAATTTGAATTCAGCACACCCAAATTAACAAAAAAACAAAAAAAACAAAAAACAAAAAAAACAAAATAAAAAAAAACACCTATCCCCATTCTTGACTCAGACCAAAAATTTATTTTTGTGAACCAGTGTAATTTGTTCACCTGTTCGGTTTCTACCGTGAAATTTTGCTGTCTTGATTTCTGAGGAACGGTAATGTAGTCTTCTTTTCAGTCATGATTTACTTTGTCTTCTTATGATAACATTTGTTTTGTGGTGCTGAGTTTGTGGTGTTTTGGTTTACTGTAGTTTGCGTTTCAATTCCATTTGGAGGATCTTTTTCATATTCATCCCTATATATATACTTGTCCACATATTTCTAGTATCTGGACGTTAAAAAACCCAATCTTTCTTTAATATCACATTTGCTTGGTCAGTAAGTCTTTGGCTTATATTAAATCTAGCGAATTCTGCCAAAATTTCTATCATTTTTTTCTGCACCCTCTTAGTGTGAGATTGCTCTTAAAATAACAGTGAAGTATATTTATGTTGTCTTCTTTAGTCAATTTTTTCTGTTAGTTCTATCAGTTGAGTAGTTGCTTTGGTTATTTTTTTGTACCTGAAATAAGAACAGCCAACATTCACAGGATGCCGCTGGATCCCTCAAATTGGCTATTAAGGGAGCACCTGCTGATCATGACACTCATATCTTTAATATGAGAATGAGTTGTACGTTGATTTGGATTTGTATTTTTTCATAGGGAGTATAATGTGGCTCAATCACATTATTTATGCTCCTGTCACAGATGTGACCTAGTACTCTTACAAGAAAGAAAACATTTAAGCAGGCCGTAAAAAACTGAAATTCCCCGGTTTTAAACTAAGTTTTAACTTAGTAAATAGTCAACAGTCACCTTTTTTTAACCTGCTAGGTTTAAATTTTGATTTATTACTAACTTAAACTGCTACTTTGTGCGTGGATTGGAATATGACTGGTACCACTGTTAAGCTGTTTAAACCCGAGCTATTTGGTGTTATTCCACAATACCTTTAGATTCAATTTTTATTTTGGAGGTTTACAACTATTCTATGGTGGGAATATTCTCCTGAACCAGAAGCTGTTTAAACCCGAACTATTTGGTGTTATTCCACAATACCTTTAGATTCAATTTTTATTTTGGAGGTTTACAACTATTCTATGGTAGGAATATTCTCCTGAACCAGAAGAAATAGTCGAGCTCCCCAGTGTGACGCAGCATAAATAATCATCCCAGGACGAGAATTTATATTTATGTGCATGTGACGTCGAGAGCAGTCTGGCACTTGACCCTCTGCAAAATAATAAGTCCTTGTCAAGACTCCTTTTTCGGGCATATGGTAAACTGGCAAATAATGTGGGGGTTAATTTGGGGCTAGACTGATCTCCGACGATGGCGAGGGGTTTCCAATTCACTTTCACATACCCCACCAAATCCCTCGTTTTCATACCCCCTCGGATAACGGAAAACATGGACTTCAAGGTTAGAAAATATTAACCGTAGTCAAATTTCCAAAATTCCCTTGTAATGTTTTAAGATGAATAAGACATTTAGCGAGAATTAATGAAAGCGATACGAAGCTGAAACAGATATGTGCAAAAAGAAGGCGACTCGATAGATAAATAACACAACCAAAAGATTTCAACATAAGGGTGCATTTGAAATATAACAAAGTTTTAATAGGCGACGACCAAACAAATAATAAGCTTTAAGAAACAGTTCCTTTTTCTTTTCTCTTTAAAATACCGGCTATATCAAGCCAGCTGGCACTATCAAACATAAATGTCTCTCAACAGTCCTTTTCTTCTTTCTCCCTTTTTCTTTCTCTCGTTTTTCTTTTACTTGAGAAAATGCTTAAGTCGCCAGGCTGAAGCATATAACAAAGTCCATTCACTAATTTACTGTTGATGAAACAAAATCCTTTCAGTTTCTCTCTTTCTTTTTTGAATACATATAATTTCAATATTTAGGAAGGGTAGAAGGGAAAAACAGTTTAAGTTGTACTTATCTTTGCCAAGGCTTAATTTTCAGGTTCCTTTCTTTTACGGGCGAGTGACATCCTCGGAGTTGGCGGAATTGGCGTCTCTCTTTCGCCAATGTCTGTCCTGAACTAAACTTTCTTTTCCAAATTTCCCCTAACGAAAAGGATGGCATTTGGCCTAAGGGCCAATCATTTGACTTTCTCCTTCTCTCACCACTCCATCCATTTCATAGGTAGCTTATCTACCACTCCAACTTGAATTGGTCCATTTTCCCACTTGGACTTTAGGGTTATCGTACATTGCGGTATTTCCATCCCCTTCCTGCCGATACCCTCTATCTGCACAGTCTAACGTGCAGGTTCTAAGACCCCTTTAGGTACTTTATTTCGTAGAAGTAACGACTGAGATGCTCCTGTATCTCGTAAGATTAATACTTCTACTGGTCCTCCATTTGGGCCTATTATGATCCTTTTTTGTCCAGGCTCTATAAGACTGGTTTACTCTGGCTGTCGTGACAGCTCCTTGCGGTTTTCCCGCCTGGGTTCGGTTAGTTTCCGGACCTTTTCCTAGCTGACACCTTATGGCTATGTGTCCAGCCTTTTCACATTTATAGCAGACCACTGTTCGGCTGTTACTCTGGAAGGTTCTTCTATTCTCTTCCTTAGGCTTTCCCTCTGGGCTGAACCGTGGCCGTCGCTATAATACCAAGGCCTGCTGGATGATTAGGTTTTAGTAGCTGACGTCACTATCAGTAGACATCTGTTTTATTTACTCCACGACGTCAGTCAGCGTTGACTCTGCTTCAGAAGCAAACATGCCTTCCCCATGTGTTGTACTAAAATGCAAAGGGAATGATAAAAATGGCCCCAGAGTTCATTGTTTTTCGTTTCCAAAAAGTAAGCATTTATTTGATAAATGGAAACATGCCATTAAAAGGGAGAATTTTACCCCAAGTCCATTTAGCAAAGTAAGTAGTTAAAATTTTAATCACCATTTATTTCAACAGGCGCTAAATTCAAAATTTGTTAAAAAATTAGTTTTGTCGTTGCCCAAGAAAGCAGTTTTAAAATTTAAACTGAAGCCGGAAAAACTTGTTAAACATTATATTTTCTAAAAATATTTGAATTAATCATTTTTATTGATATTTTATCTAAGAAAACTGTGTTTTCTTTTCAATGAAATATTTAAAAAAATTCTTAGAAAACGATCGTAAAAACTTTTAACATTTCTATACTTGAAACTTGATAAATCATTTTTAAACATGAAAAAATATTCCTGAATTAATTTTTTTTTTCATTCTTGAATGACCAAAAACTACAAAATTTATTCTTTAGTCAATTTTAAAAGAATTTGTTTTATTTTTAAGTTTTTTGTATTTGAAAACTCTGTGAAATAATTTGTACGAAAAGTCAAGTCGCTATTGCCGAAAATTTAAATTTGAAAATGATGACTTAAACTTTGTTTAAACCTATTATTTCTGAATAAGTTTTGAATTTAGTTGAAACATAAAGGTTTAAATAACACCATTACACTTGAATTGTAAAACATAATTTTAAAAATATTTAATTCTTAGAAAATATTTATCACAAAATGAACACGCTAACACACTCAAAAATATTTTCCAAACATATTTTCCTTTTTTGATAATTTGAAAGTTTATCATTGATATTAATCCGTAGAAAAAATGGAAATAAAAAAAGATTAGATTTTATGAATACTTTTTATGGTTAGTTTAGGGTTTTTAATCCTTAAAAAATTAACTAGTAAGTAAACATTAAACCAAAAAAGGTTTTGCAAAAAAATGATTATTTATAAACAGTTTAACTTCACAAATGAAATAGAAACGTTATTTTTACATTTTTTTAAATTTTTTGATATTAAGATATTTTTAAATGCAATTGAATTACCAAACATCCTAGAATTTTTTAAGTGAATCTTTTTTTGAAAGGTAAAAATATCTTATTTCATCCAGGAGGATTAACAATGGATTCAAAATCTTTCAATATATATATATATATATATATATATATATATATATATATATATGTATATATATATAAATGTGTGTGTGTGTATATATATGTGTATATACGTATGTATATATATATGTATGTATATTTATGCATGTATATATATATGTGTATGTGTATATATGTATGTATATATATATGTATATATCATCATATCGCGCTGGTAGCACGGATATCCCTGATCCTCTCTCGCCACTCCTCCCTATCGTTCATCGCCCTAGGTAGGTCTTCAGGGCAACATCCTGTATCCTCACATAGCTGCTGAATGTACGTTCGAGCTGGTCGTCCTGCTTTTGCGCGGCCATGTGTGGGGATCCATAAGAGTACATCTCTTATGAGTTCATCTCTGCTTCTCCAGCAGTGTCCTGCATGTCTGGTTCGTCTAACTTGAATAGTTTTCGTGATAGGGGGCAGGTGGCCGTACAGTTGGTGTCTTGTGGGGTGTTGCTGCCAGGACTTGTTCAGAATTGCACGCAGCATTCTTGTGTAATTGCCATCTAGCTTCTTCTCCAGTCGTTTTCTTAGCGTCCATGTAGTGCATCCATATAGCAGTATCGATGTGACCGCTGCCTGGAAGAAACTGCGTTTCATTTTATCGGTTAGGTCTGATTTCCATATAATCGATAGCCTATTGATAGCTGTCCATGCTTTCGTTAACCTCGTTTCGATGTCCTTTTCGGTTGATTCGACGCTGCTTCCTAGGTACGTGAATTTGTCTACTAGTTTAAGTGGAAGATAGACAATCTAGAATAGCCTGGCAAACAATAAACGAAGTGAGCAGAAGAAAGAACACAGCCAAAGCAAAACTTAAAGCAGCAAACTAACAAGAAAGAATAAAACTGTGGAAACAGCACTTCGAAAACTTACTTGGAAACCCACCAAAAATAACGCATGAACCAATCACCAGAATAATTAGCAAACAATTAGACATTAAACTAGGACCGTTCACACAAGAAGAACTCTACTCGGTTCTCAGAAAAATTAAAAATAGGAAAGCTGCAGGGATGGACGAAATTCCCCCGGAAGTATGGAAGACCAGACAATTCGACGACATACTGCTCCGACACTGCAATGCAGTATACAATCAAAATCCGATAGATAGATGGATGAAGGGATGCATACTCCCCTTCCCTAAAAAGGGGGACCTCGGATTAGCCAAAAACTACCGAGGCATAACACTTACATCCATAGCTGCCAAAATCTACAATGCCCATCTACGAAACCGAATAGAACCCAAAATCGACAACATACTTAGAAAAAACCAAAATGGCTTCCGAAGAAATAGATCCACGACCTCACAAATATTAACCATCTGCAGAATCCTTGAAGGTGTACGGGCAAAAAACCTACAAGCGACATTAATATTTGTCGACTTTACCAAGGCTTTCGACTCCATTCACAGAGGAAAGATGGAACAAATCCTACTAGCGTACGGCATACCTAAAGAAACCGTAGCGGCAATAACGATTCTCTATAGAAACACTAAAGTAAAAGTACGATCACCGGATGGAGACACAGAATACTTTGACATTGTAGCAGGAGTACTACAAGGGGACACGCTGGCCCCGTACCTCTTTATCATTTGTCTAGACTACGTACTTAGAACATCGATTGACAAAATCAAAGAGAATGGCTTCGAACTGACGAAGAAAAGAAGCAGAAGATACCCCGCAACAACAATTACCGATGCCGACTACGCCGATGACATAGCGATACTGGCAAATACACCTGACCAAGCCGAAACACTTCTGCATAGTTTGGAACGAGCAGCAGCAAGCATAGGCCTCTATGTTAATGCACACAAAACGGAATATATGTGCTATAACCAAACGGCGGACATCTCCACTCTAGAAGGAACCCCACTTAAACTAGTAGACAAATATGTATATATATATATGTATATTTATATATGTATATGTATGTATATATATGTGTGTGTGTGTGTGTGTGTATATATGTATATATATATGTGTGTGTGTGTATTGTGACGGTTACTATATCTGTTCTGAGGTTACATTATCCTGGAATGTTAGGGAGAATTACTGACTATAGTATCCTACCACTCAAGCCCTACGTATTCTCCGTAACTAGTTATATTTCAATGATAGCTATAAAAGCCCATATAACTAGTCAGGTATAAAGCTTGCGTATAGGTTTAGTTTCGAGACATGGACGAATGAGGATGTGTCAAGGGTCGAGATAGCGATGTGATATAAATGAAAAGGTGAAGAATTCTGAACTGGACAAACAATATGACGCGTGTTTTTTTTTCTTTATATATATATATATATATATATATATATCTTTCTTATATATTTTATGTTAGAGAAATTAAAATGATAATAACAGAATTA
>OY757917.1:51869722-51879722 GCA_963585895.1 Sepioteuthis lessoniana
GTACTTATCTTTTTCGTGGGGTTTACTTCGCAGATTCCTTTCTTTTACGGGTGAGCGGTATTTCTCAAGAATCTGGCTGAAAGCGATTCTGTTATCTTCTGTCCAAAGATTCTGTTCCACTCTTTCCCCGGAGCGGGCTGTAAACCGACGTCTTTATCCGTCGATTTCTGTCCTCAAACTCAAGATCCCCCTCCAAATTTCCTCTGACGAAAAGGCACTATTTTTGGCGCGAAAGGCTCTGGCTAATCATTTGGCTCCTTTCTCCTCCTCCACTTCGTCCGGTCATGCTACTCAACGACCTACATTTCCTTCTCCGTCCACCCGGTTATGGAGTGCAGGTAGTTTGACCTGCATTCTGACTGCTTTAGCGGTCAGTCGTTGGGCTTGTTAGTTCAAACACAGTAGGGGAAGGGAAATTAAATCTTACTTTTCCTCTTCTCAGGAGCATTCCACGTCACATAGGATGTATCTCTATTTAGTACTAAAGACTATTACACCAAGATGCAAGTGCCTCATGCATAATTTTTAAAATAAATGTTATATGAACTTTCAGCTTTTATGCCAGTGTTTTTCAAATTTTTTTGCCACCACCCCCTTCACCGCCGGGCCAAAATGCCAACGAACGCCAGAACGACGGTAATGTTAAATGTCATCAGAATTGGTTGATTCTTCAATCACAGACAGTTTGAAGAGTATAAAAAAACAATTTTAACAAACAAAAATGGTTAACATTTATTTTTCAATCACAAACACCTTGAACTGAACATGAAATAAATTGTAAAACTGAACGAGTAATCATTAACAACTACCCTGCTTAATAAGATGGGTGGGCTTGGTGCATTGCAATCAAACTGTCAACATCAGGATGAAGGTTTGTCAGGAGCAGTCTCAGATCATCACGCTCTGTTATGTTGAGTTTGTTTCTTTGTTTAGTGAGGAGCCTGGACACAGCGCTGAATCCCCTCTTAACAAGGGAGGAAGTCGGAAAAGCAATGAAAAACTTGATGTCTTTCTACAGGTTTGGGTAGCGTTTTGGGATCGCTGTTTGCATCCAAAAGGCTTGGTAAGAGGTTTGAACTTTGGTTTCAGATCCTCGTCATTTTGCAAACTTACAAGTTCTTCTTCTAGATGGGTTGGCACCTCTGTGTTGGGTTCAGTAAACGGATCGATCACTCTACCAGGAATTTCAAGAGAAAATGGGCCGTTGAATCTGACTGACATATCCCTGTGGAGTTCTAAATGAGCGCAGTACACGGCAATGTCATCGTCCTTCACTCCTGTTTTCTTCTCCAAGTCAGACAAACAAGGAAATTGACGGAATTCGCGGCGTCCAAGGTCCCTGCTGTATAGCTGTAATTTTGAGAGTAATGCCGAGAGGGCGGACTTGGCTTTGATTAATGAAGTCTCATCACCTTGCAGCTGCAAATTCACTTCATTGAATTTGGAAAACATTTCAGTGAGGTAAGCAATATCTGTCTTACTTGATTTCACTTTGTCGTAAAGCTCAGGGTTGGATTCTTTAAAAAAATCCTGAACACTGTTAAACAGTGTGTAAAGCGTACAGATGCGAGAAGTATCGATTCGTTTCCCGGAAGAGTGGATTCGTCCAATTGCAAACTGAACTCAGTTGTCATCAATATCTTACTGAGGGTCTCTTCGACGTTTTCAGCCATTTTATCTACTTTTCGTTGAACTGAGTTGTCACTGAGAGGAATCGATTTTATGACTTATTCAGGAGATTTGTGTATGACTGTTTTAATAACCTCTTTAATTGCAGGCAGAACCAGTTCTTCTCCCATAGTGTGGGGCTTGCCAGCTTTCGCTATCAGCAAAGAAATGTTGTAAGAAGTCTTCAGACCGTCATCTGAATTTTTCGATGAGGAAGTAAACATATTCATTGTTTTTCGCTTCAAAAATTGATCTCGAAGAGAATGAAAGAACGCCAGTATTTTACCAGATTTATCGGGACGAATCTTCTGTAAATGTTCGAGGAGCCTAGACGGCTTCATTAGAAAATTTTTTCTCACAAACCAAGCACATGGGTTTTTGTGGATTGGTCGGTGATTGTATAAATCCATACTTCAAGTACTCCACAGAGTATTGCCTACACTTCTTTTTCGATGCTCCTGTGGTTGCCATGTATGTATGCTGCCCTCGCCAAATGTTAATAAACATCTTACTTTGACAGCCAGAATAAACTCGGACTCACGCATTAAGGAACACTAACTAATTCCAAAATTATGAAAGGGAAATTTATTCCAACGTGAGACAGGTAAATTTCTGAAAGAAAAAAATAAAAACAAAGAAGTTTTCACTTTGACGAAGGGGAAGAAATAAGTAAAAATTTCAGGGGAGAAAGAGAAAGGCAAAGAAGAAAGAGAGAGGAAGGGAGGGAAAGTAAGGCGACTGTAATAAGTAGAATTTTAGTTTACTACTAAGTAAGAAAGCAGGTAAAAGCGATACAAGTAGCATGGCAAATAGGAATAATATTCCGATAATATTTAAATTGAAGGCAACAAGTAGGAAGTAAACATGGTGAGATAAGGCAAATGAAGCATACCAGAGTCATGTTGAAGGGGTGATTGAAGCGAGAAGGAAAGAATGCGTGTTGTCGGGAAGAAAAATGTCTGGCGAAATGGTTGAAAGCCCTGCCGAGAAGAATAAGTCTCGTAGCTTTCGCAATGCCGAAAGTTTGGGATTAATTAATAAAGAGAGGATAAACTCCGAATAGCAGAGCTTAAGGCAACCCGAAAGAGAAATTAAGAAGGGGAGAAGAAATGAGAAATAAAAGTAACTGAGTTAAAAAGGGGCAGAAAGTTTAACGTCGCAGCGAGAAAACGGGAAGTAAACAAAGGGGAAAGCAGTGACCAGGGGAAAATTGTCCCTTACGAAGAGAGATCTGGATACAGACATGACACGTACGTCTAGTTGCAGCGATTGGAGGACGCTTAATTAAATCGCCCCGTTTTTCCGGCCTATCTACCAACACTAACGTCACATTTTATTGTAATTACTCCAACGCCCCTTCATAATTTCAAAGCCCCCATCCGACTGTTTACTCGCCAGTGCCCCTCTGAAAGTTCATATTGCCCTCCGGGGGGAACCACCAACTTTGAAAACCACTATTTTATGCCAACAAAAATAGTTCTCCGTGAAGCAGGTCATTTGAAGTAATTTCTAATCTTTATTTAGCTCCAGTATTATATGTTGACGAAAGACTCCACGCTGAAAAATGAACACACCTTCATCATTTAAACCAAATTTAAGCGCTTTTTCTTTCGTCTTACCTACTCAAGTCATTTATTTTGACCGAAGGCAAATAATATAATAAGAAATAAGGATTATTTTCTTTTTGAATTCAAGGGATTCCATCGGCAACTAGTGTATCAAAACATTTTTTATATGCTAGTGGTCAGATTCTCTTATACACTGGATTTAAAGTATCATAAGTAATCAACAAATGATGGTGACCCACTTCTGGGTTTTATATCAGGTGACTACTCTTGAACTGCTTAAGCCGGTTCTGAGCAGAATAGTCAAATATTATTCCTTTTCCTTCCGTTTTTCGAATTCTGTGAGCGGCTTCAGCGGAGTTAAGGATTAGTTTAAAATAATGTTTCCATATTTCAAAGTATTTGTATACGCCATTATGAAAAATCTAAAACAAAAAATATAGCTGAATAGAGTGTTGCAAAATCAGCCAAATTTTCTTTCATATTTTGATTGGCGAATATGTAAAAGAACTTTGTGATGAAGAACCAGAATTTTTCTTTAATTTACCACACGCCCCACTTGAAATGAAAGAAGAGGACAAAAATCTCTAATTAGAAGAAACCTTAAAAAATTTCCTTGAAAACTCCCGTAAGGAAGAAAAAGAACTAGAATGATCAAAACAAGAGTAGGAAAAACCGAATCAAATGAATCAAAATAACGTGTCCCACACAGAAAACGAAAGAAGCGCTGAACGCTCAATACCTGATTAAAATAAAAAGGGATTGCTTGATTTTGACTTAATTAAAGTTTAGAAAAAAAAACGCTACAAATGTAGTACCGAAGATGTATAACGCAATGATAATAAAACTAGACAGGTCACACTCCACGGTAATCAAACATGCGGCGTCTATAATCATTCAGGCATCTTGACTGGGCTTGTCACTGGATAACAGATTCTATGGGAAGAGAGTGCCATACGAGAAGCATTAGCGTATAGCATTGGAACTACTGCTACTCATCATTAAGACTGGCATCTATTGATGAAAAAATTGCCATCGAAAGCTTACTATGACTCAAATTCAAACTGAACGTCTCTATCGCATCGCCATCCACGCAGGTCAACAACACGCACGTTCTGCTGCGATAGAAGCTCTAGCTCCACTGTTCGAAGAATTAGCTACAGAACTGAAACCAAAGTTACTTAGAAGAAAAATTATATCGCAACTATAGTCGGCTAATCAGCAAAGATTTTTATTCATCAGCTCTGTACTGACACTGGGTGCTATCCAGAAGACCTGCCAAAAGCAATTCATAATTGAGACAGATGGCGAGAGAGTCAAAAGAATCCATTATTTCTGCATGATTTGATGATGATGATGATATACATATATATATATATATATGTAATTTAAAACAAAAGTTGCAGCTAATAGTATTAGGAAGCATAAAGAAAAGAATAGAATTGTTTACTAACCGTTAGCAATATTGATATAGTCTTTCCAGAAAATCACCCGACTCCGAACATAATAAAAGAAGTGCTATCAATAAAGTTACAACTCTTCCACAGCAGCA
The DNA here is from genome assembly GCA_963585895.1 of Sepioteuthis lessoniana. Lineage (NCBI taxonomy): Eukaryota > Metazoa > Mollusca > Cephalopoda > Myopsida > Loliginidae > Sepioteuthis > Sepioteuthis lessoniana. The sequence continues at coordinate 51,874,508 of OY757917.1, forward strand.
CCCCCAATAATAATAATTAAAATCATCAGGACCTTTGAGAAAAGGAAAACTACAAGTACTAGGGAATACTGAAAGAGGACACCATTAAACAAACAAAAATGAAAAACAAAAATAAAATGAGTATCTCGGAAGAACAAGAAAACTTCTCAAAACCAAGCACTTAAGCAGAAATCTCATCAAAGAATAAATACCTGGGCATGCCCTATTTTAAGATACTCGGAACTATTCTTGAAGTGGAAAAGGGAGTAACTCAGACAGATAGACCAAAGAACAAGGAAATGATGATGCACAGTGCTTTATACCTGACAGATGACGTGGACAAAAATAGCAAAGAAAGACTAATTGCAGCAGCCAGTAACAGCAATGCTAACCCCAGGACAAACAGTAAAACAATATCTAATAAGCAAAAATAGGAAGAAAAAGAACTGTACCTTTAAGCGGCAAACGGGAGATTGCACACGGGATGACCAGATTAATAAAGGGAAATCACAAGAAAGAAATTCTCTTTTAATAGCGTTACAAAATTATGATATAAGAGCGAAAATTGATAATATGAAACAATAGTAAGTGTGGATTATGTGGAGACATATTAAATAGTTAATCACATGCGAATGTAGCAAACAAGCGCAAAAGGAGTACAAGATTCGGCACGAGTGAGTGAGAAAGTGGATCCAATACTAAGATCTGAGGAGACTTGCTGCTCTCTGACTCAAGTGAAAAACCACCTCGCAAGGAGTGGAATAATAATAGTAATAATTAAATGCAGTAAACTGGTACCTATGGAATTCAAGACTTGATTTGAATGGGAGGGTAACGTTATATACTAGGAATTGTGCAAGAGATTAAAATCAGAACATGCTGACAAATGGTATATGCGCAAATCAGAAGCTGTCTTAGAAAATGAGATGCATAAAATTCTAAAGGGCTTTGAGATCACCAAATTCCGGCCAGAAGACCAGACTTTGTTTTAATTAACAGAAAAAATCCTCTTACATAGTGGATTTTGCCATTCTAGCGGACCAGAGGGGAAAAAAGTTGACGAAACGGCAGACAAATACTTGGTATCTTGCCAAAGAGCTGAAAAAGCTATGGAAAATGAAGATGACGGTGATAACAGTAGTTAGAGCAATTGGAACAGTTCCCAACGGCCTGGAAAAGAGAATAGGGGAATTTGAGATCAGAGGAAGAATTGAGATCATCCAGATCACTACACTGTTAAAATCAACTAGGATACTTAGAAGAGTCCTAAAGAGCCGGGAAAATTTTATATCACACAGAATTCAATGAAAAAAACACCAGTACAAACTTGTAATGATTAAGATGATAACAATAGAATCGCGGATGCGGTAACAGTTAACATTGTTGGAAATGGACTCGATGAGCCAAGTTCAAATCCTACAAATGCTTTTTAGAAAGGTACGAGTCCATCTCTTCTCCCTTTAGTTATTGGTATAGACGTAGCTCTCTAGTTTTGATTGGTCAACCTGTCTAGGAAAAATCCTCTGAATTCAACTCTCTTTACCAGCGCAGCAGTATAACTTACCACAATTGAAAAGAAAAATCAAAAACTGAAATTCATAAAACAGTCCGACGTTCAGGCAATCAATGCAGCGACACTAATACCAAGTTTTATTGCACTTTTCTCTTTTATCGGTGTTGTGAAGATGGAAGATCTGCAGCATGGACAATTGTCAGTCTTCTAAACAACTTTATCCAAGCCTATGGCTCAGATAAAAAAAATTCTCACGAGACTGGCAGATATCACAAATAAAAAACGGTGGAATGATATTCCTTATACGTGGGTAGGCTGAAAAGTTCATATTTACAGTTGATGAAATTTTTACCAATGGGATCCAAGCACAGCAATACTAATGGAAGAACTGTGTGGACCGCAAAGGGAGAAAATGTTGAAAAATGAGCCCCATTAGGTCACAGTCTATGTGTATGAACTTTTCAGTTAACCCTCGTATGTTTTACCTGAAATAAATTCGGGAGTAAAGATGGTATGTAACAGAGGTTTGTGGCCAATATATTATCCCGAAGTTCAACATTTGAAACAGAAATCGGTGGAGACTGAGATTAACTGTGGAGGTGATAATATAAAATGTGATAGGAAATAGGAAGATGAGAGCTTCAAAAGATGTTACGTGATGATGCCCAAAAGGAAACGAAAAAAGTTAATTTTAAGTTTTAGGTAGTTTGGTTTTCAGTTACAGAACAGAGCAATCGGATTAGAAGAGGCCTAAAATTTAGTCACATTTGTGGGAAGCGGTAGAGTGTTATGGCAGTTTAAGTTCTCCTCCCGAAATGACGTTTTTGAAGACACGCCTACACATACGGCCAACCCGAAAAAAAGAAAACATCAAGGAAAAAAGTGGAAATATAAAACTTATATACATCTTTGTCAGCTTATTTCCATCATCCGGGTAAAAACTATGGTCCAAGAGACGATATGATACCTACTACTATATAACAATAAAAGATATTAAAAACAACACGTTTAAAGTCCTGTCGGCAAGATTAAAAATATGCCCACTCCATCCTCTGCAGAAAGGTAAGAACCCCCCCAAAGAGGTATTATATGTACTACGTTAAACTACATTCTGCGGCGAGGCTCCATTTCTGGAATTCTGGTGAGTATGGAGTCATCCCTTTCATTGTTATTACTCCCAGGTTTATTCTGACTCGAAGTGATAGTTATATATATAGATCAGATAGATCTGTTTGAAAGTTTTTTTTGTATTAGATAAAAATACTTGATACATCGAACTCTTTAACGACCTTCTAGACAAGGATCCTTATTTCTGTTATTTTTATCACAACATTTCGATTGATATAGGCTTAGACATATGGCGTATCGGATAACCTTGAAAAATTTTGAACTAAATTCTCTTTATTCCTTTTATAATATCGGGTAGAGGAAGAGATATTGTTCACATCCCTTGCTTTTTCTCTCGCTTGGTCCGTCAGTTTATTGTTTTTTTGTTTTTTGTTCATCCATGCGGTGTCGGTCGATTCTTCCATTTTTTCGTTACACCCAGTCTTACTCCTACTAACACAGCACCTAGTTCAAGGACGGGACTTCTAGTAGTTCCCATTCTATCAACAGCAGATAACACGAGCCTTTCTCAATCTATATTGTCTTTCTCTTGATTTTTCTGGTATCAAACCCAAACCAAGCGCACACGCACACACACACTAGATTTCCAAAAGCAAACAAAAAGTCGTTCAGAGTAGGCATAACTCATTAGGAATGGACATGTCGATCCGAGTTCTAACCTGAACGAGGCTGTTGGGAAAAATATTCTCTTCCTCGTTTATGGGTAAATAGAAGAGAAAACTGGGCCCTTTAAGCTTGGTATGACGACTGGTCAAGGAGAAGGAAAATTCTAAATTCAAACCTGCTTAAAAAATTGCATTGTGATGTTTCCTGCTCATGGTGGAGGGGGTTAAGTAAATACATACATGGTCCACTGTGTTACTGCTGATCGAAATTCACATTCAAAGTCTCTGAAATTCTAGGTGGAAATTGACGCTACACAATCTTCTAAGGGGTGCACTTAGGCCAACGTTTATGAACATAGGAAATAGAATCGGTGACCCGGGTTCAAATACTGGACGCAGTTGTTGGCGTTTCACTTCGCGTCAATGTTTTTTGAGAAAGGCATGAACCCTGTTCTCTTTTGTTTAAATAGTAGGATAGACTTGCTAATTTAGCCTCGAAAGGCAATCAGTCTAGGAGAAGGAAAAACTGATCTTGTGTCACATCCTGCAATGGTGAAAGGGTGGGGGTAATTATGTCCTGCCGGTGGTGAAGGGGTTGGTTAAATATATACAAAGTCTTCCTGCTCACTTAATAGAATATTTTTGTCTACTAGTAGATTCTGTTCTGTCAAATGGGAGAATAGATCAACAAAAATATTTACGGGCGTATTCATCTTGGGACAAGGGAACGTCTGGGTGAGTCCTTCAAAATATGTTAGTTGTTTCAATTGAGACGCTCTCTACCGATTTCATTTTGAGTAAGATTTTATCTAAAATGAATTGATAGAGTTTGTTCAATACTTCAAGCCAAAGTATTGCATAGAATAGTAAGGGTATTTAATTGTGCGCGTGTGTGCACAAATGCTATTAATTGAGAATCAAAAAGTGACATTTAAATTCTAGGCAGAACACATATATTTTGATAGGATGTGTTGATCAGCACATCAGCAATACCATTAGTTTTATTGGCATCATGCTGATTTAAAAAATATTTCTCCATTTGATTTTTATAATTAGTTTATGGTACCTGTTATTTCTTCAATTTTGAATATGTCCATTTACTCCATCCTATCTGCCTGTGAAGGTCTAATACGCAAAGAATAATGATTTTTATCCCGTCCCATTAACATATCACGAATGGAAAGAGAGTTTGTATATGTACATAAAGTTGGCAATCTTAGTCGAGAGTGACCCGAAGGCTCCCTTTTCAATAACTATCACACCGAGGTGTAGGGGAGGGCGCTACTCCATTCCCTGGATATGCAAAAACCAAAAACAAAAAAAAAAAAAACAACAAACAAACAAAAAAACAAACAAAAAACAACAAAAACCAAAATAAAAAAAGCACGACCCCCAATAAAAACAAAACAAAACAAAACAGAACAAAAAACCGCTTGTTGTGGTATTTTGCATCCTGCAGTGTAGAGTCTAAGTTCTGGTCCTAAGGCACTATGGAACAGTTGTAGGTTTTGGAGAGATAGATTCATGCCTTCTCCATAGGCATTAACATGAAGTGAATCGGATATATGAATCGGATATATATATAACTAAGAAAAATGATATGAGTTAATCTTTAGAAATGTTTTCATTTTCAAATTTCAAATTTAAATGAAGACGTGCACGCAACCGAACATGATATACAATAAAATAATGATATCTAGACGTACAAACTGTTGTCTAGGCTTCGTCCAGATGAGTCAGTTCCAATCTGAAAAACGAAATAAGATAAGATGAAGTAATATAAAATAAATAAAATTATGAAGCCAGGCTTTATGTTTTTTTGCGAAACACACGACAGCACAAGTATAGCGCCTTCCATGATTACCAGACTCTCAAGCTTTGTTTCTTCTTTCCAACTTTGAAAATTCATCTCTAGGATAAAATTTGAAGAGGGGAGGACATTAAAAGAAATACGAAGGCTTACATTCACATATAAAAAAGTAGTTTCAGA
>OY757917.1:51884722-51904722 GCA_963585895.1 Sepioteuthis lessoniana
GAACATGAAGGTGACAATTATACCAATTGTGATTGGTGCCTTTGGCACGGTAACTAAAGGATTATTAAAGGGCCTGGAAGATTTGGAAGTTAGCGACCGAGTGGAGACCATCCAAACAACAGCATTATTGAAAACTGCCAGAATACTGAGAAGAGTCCTGGAGACTTGAGGAGACTTGCTGTCACTCAATCTCCAGTAAAATACCATTAGCTTACGCTGATCTGAAAACTCTAATGAGTAAATAATAATTATAATAATATGCACAACCCAGCACATGTCCTATGGGACTTAAACATACACACAGATCACCTAATCTCGGCCAGAAGACCAGACCTAATATTAATCAAGAAAAAAAAGAGATCTTGCAAAATTGTCGACTTTGCTGTCCCAGCTGACCACAGAATAAAACTGAAAGAATGTGAACAGAAGGATAAGTACCTCGACCTTGCTAGAGAACTGAAAAAACTATGGACTATGCAGGTGACAATCATACCAATTGTAATTGGTGCGTTTTGGAACAGTAACTAAAGGATTACTATAGGGACTGGAGGACTTGGAAGTTGGTGGACGAGTGGAGACCATCCAAACATTACTGAGAACGGTCAGAATACTGAGAAGAGTCCTGGAGACTTGAGGAGACTTGCTGTCACTCAAATTCCAGTGAAAGGTCATCAGCTAACGCTGATGTGAAAAACTCTATAATAATAATAATAATCTATAATAATAATAATAATAATAATCCTTAGTAAAAAAATTATAGCTTCAAGATGCTATTCTTAATACAATTAATTTGCATAGTTATATAGTATAATATAACTATGCAAATAATAATAATTTTTTAAACAGATCTATTTGTCCAATAGATGGTACCCTAACAGGTTCTATCACTGCGAGTCAGAGATGACCTGGGAGTAATATCTTTGAAGGAATAACGCCACACTTGCCAAGGCTCCAGAACTGTAAACTTAACACTGGATACAGGAAACGTGATATTTTTGAAGTTTATGTAATGCACTTGTTCTTTTGGTATCTTTAATGATCCTGGCTCGTTTGAGAGGTTTCCAGTGCTAATGGTGGTTAGGTTCTTCTCTAACTAGTATTTTAAAACATCATAATAAACAACTGATTCCTGTCCACTTCCAAGCTTCATTTCAAGAGTCAAGTCACTAAATGCTAAAATTTAGTTTTGCATATATTGCATATATTGGCTATATATCAACGATGCTTTCACGTAGATTAACTACTCATCTGTCTGACAATAAGTGCTCTAAAAATTCATATCTGTTTTCAAAATATGCCAATCACAATTAGAAAAATACCTATCGATAACGCAAACATAAAAAGTTACAAATATTAGATATCAGAATTATAACACCCACCACCAGAAGAGACTACATAAATAAAATGGCATTCAACCAGTAAATTTGTGTACTGGTTGGTTGGTTGGTTTTAAAGCATGTCGAACTTTCTTGGGTTATTTTGTACAGAAGCCAGTTTACCAATTATAATCAAAATTTTTTACAAGGGATTGTATTTCTTCCTAATCAAAAGTCTTTGATATTTGCAGCTACATTTAATTAAGCCAAGGTTAAAATACCGTGAAAAAATCACTTCGAAAGTTGCAAATAAAAATGTCAGTTTTCAGCATTCTTTTGTCGTACACATCTGACTAAAGATTTGTCACTCATGTTGGATGATTTTGATATGTGTCTCCCTACTGATTAATGGATTGATTGAGAGTGATTTTAACGGCATGTCAAGCAGTCTAGGGTTATTTTGTTCGGGAAATGCGAACTTTGTACGTTTATATTCACATTTTTCGTTGGTTTGGTTCCTTTTTTAATGGCATATCAAACTTCGTAGGTTATTTAATACCAAAGCCATTGTTGTATTATTAGTAATAGCAGCCCCATCCCGTCTTCCTCCTCCTCTCCCATATCCCTCCTTCCGGTTCCGGGCTCACCGTGAAGCAGTTCCGGTTTGTAGACTGAGGCACTAAAATCTATTAATTCTAGTCTCATCTCATCTTCGTCTAATCCCTAACCATCCGCTCATCTTAATATCACAACGTAGCGTCAGGAATGGTTGCAAAATAATTTACAGACAACTACGGTTACAGTATAAATTCAAAACAAACAGACAAAAGAAAAAGAAGTCGTCAAATACGTGGGAGCGCTACCAGGAATTCAAACCAAGTTGTATTAATCACGGTGTAAAGTGAATGTACGAAATACAAGCGTCAACCCAGAAACTCCAATAGTAAATAAATCTACGAGGTTACAGAGAGACAATACATTTAAAAACAAAGGGGGAAACACTGTCAAGTTAATAGGCGTCAAGAACGTACAAGGTAGGCGATTCGTTACCATATTGTTATTGTTATTATTATTTTAAAATCAAACAACACAAACAAACGATTGCATTGCCACTCATTATAAATAAATACCATACGTCGTTTAGTCAATTTGTGAATCAATAATAATCACCGATCCCTTGTTTAGAAAAAAAAATTAAAACTAAGTCATTTCATCTTAGGGTGCTAATCACTAATTCTCGTTATTACCAATGGCCTGCCAAATATCTCCCCCCCGCTATGGATTGGCAAAGTACCAATTTACCAAAAGATTTTGACAGATTTCTCCGACAGGTTATGTTGCATTTTAACGGACCACTCAAGGACGTCAGTGGGGAAGTAAAAGTAAATTATCTGTTGCTGTAGTCGGGGATTGAAGGCTTAGACTTGAATGAGACATTCGAATTTGAGGCAAGTGAAGCGCGTAACGTAGAAAATTACATTAAGAAATTTCGCGCATATATAGAGCCGAGGTCAAACTTTCGGATCTCGAGGTACCAGATTTTACAGTGACGAACCAGTTCACCCATTTTTGAAGAGGTTAAGGCAAATTATGAAACAGTGCGAGTATGATCCACCCGTCGAGAAAACCCTTATAGTCGACCTTTTCATTTTTGGGCTAAACCTTAAGTCCACACAAAAGTCCTTACTCAAGGAAGGAAATAACCTCAGTATCGCAGAAGCCCTTCACGTCGCAGAGACAAAAGAGGCAACATTGAAGCAGGTGGAGGCAATACAAAACACACAAAGTGAACCACAGATTCCCGAGGAAAAAACACAAGATGCCCATGCAATAAAGGCTGGGAGAGAGTACTATAACAACAGCTACTTTTGTGGGAATGCCCAGCAAAAGGAAAAATCTATGGGAGTTGCCGGAGGACAGGGCATTTTGCAGTCGCTTGCCGCACCAGAGACACGAAAGACTCAACTCGTAAACGAGATGGGCCTCCAAGATCAACAAAACCCCAATAAATAGAAACGCCAACAATATAACAACACCCAGCGATGAGGAAGACGACCACTCACCAACAGAGGCATACTTCCATACCATATATGGGCCCAAAATAGCAAAATCCCATACCCCTGCAGACGCAAGAGAGGCATATGCAGAATTGAGAGTAGGGAACAAAATGTCCCAAGTAGAAATAAACGCGAAGGTAGACGCAGGTGCTATGAGTAACCTTATTCCTTGGGAATGTTTCAAACAACTCAAGCATATACCCCTTCGAGACACTCCAATCCGACTACTCGCCTTTGGGGGCGTCCCAATCGACCAAGTGGGCGTGTGTCACCAAGAGGTCAGATATGACGATAAATTGACGAGCGCTAACTTCCACGTGGTGAAAGGCAATGAACCCGCACTACTTGGCCTCCAGACCTCAAGGAAACTGGGACTAGTGACCCTTAATTTTACAATAGGGACCAAGAAAGTTGAACAAGATCACACCAGTTCAGCTGCAGCAACGCAATCAAAGCTAGAAGGAGACGTGAAAGAAAGAGAGCGCTACTCAAGGAATTTGCTGATATGTTCAAAGGCATCGGGTGCATACTAGAGGTGTACAGCATTAAGATTGACCCGTCAGTACCCCCAGTAATACACCTACCCTGTCACGTACCAATAGCCTTGAAAGAGAAATTCAAAGTAGAACTAAACTCCCTTGTAGACCAGGCCATAATAACTCCCGTAACAAAACCGACGTCCTCGGTCAACTCTTTTGTATGTGTCACAAAAAAGAACGGATCTGTCAGGCTATGCCTGGACCCTAAGGATTTAAACAAGGCAGTGTTGCGGCCACACTTTGTTAACCAACATTTGAGGAAATCGTCTCCAGACTTCATGGAGCAAAATGGTTCTCAATAGATGATGTAAAATCTGGGTACTGGAACATGAAACTGGATGAAAAATCAAGAGAGCTAACTACATACATCACCCCGGAGGGATGCTATATGTTTAAGCGCTTCCCAATGGGAGTCAAGAGTGCCCAAAACGAATTTCAGCGAGCTATGTTTGAGACCTTTGGGGACATCAAGAATGTCCGCTCAGTATCTGATGACACCGTTATTGCTGGATTTGAGGAGGATGGCAGCGACCATGACAAGGCACTCAAGGAACCCTTAGAAAAAGCTCGGTCTAAGAACTGCAAGTTCAACCGTGACAAATTAGTGGTCCGTGCACAAGAAATCTCTTTCTTTGGTCATATCATAAGGGATGGAGTGAAACCAGACCCAAAGAAGATAGAGGCGATCGTCCAGATGAAGACACCAAAAGACGAAAAACAACTAGCAAGCTTCTTGGGGCCAGCAAATTACTTAAATTTTCGCCAGGACTTGCAATGCTGACAAAGCCACTCCGAGAATTTCTGTCGACAAAGACGCAGTTCATCTGGATAGAATAGGAACAGATGGCATTCAACAGTGTCAAAGAGGAAATAGGAAAAGCAATTGTGCTTAAATATTTTGACCCAAAAGCGCCAATCAATATACAAGTAGATGCATCATCAGCGCAATACTCATCCAAAATGGAATGCCAGTCGCTCTAGCAAGTAAAACCCTATCAGGGCCAGAGACCAGATACTCCAATATAGAACGCGAAATGCTAGCAGTGGTTTTGGATTGGAAAAATTCCATCACTATATATGGGGCCAAGCGGTGAATCAATAGCCTTAAAGAATCTTGCTAATGTACCACCAAGGTTAGCAAGAATGTTACATAAAATCCAAGGCTATGACTTCACAGTCAAATACAATTCAGGAAAATCTATAGCTGACAGCATATCCAAGGAGTCACCAAGCCCAGGGGAACCAATCAGTGATGTAGACATCCACATCCACCTACTTAACGCACACCTCAACGCATCCCCAACTCGCTTACAAGATATCAAGGTAGAAACATTCAAAGACCCAGTACTGAAAGAGCTCACCAACACCGTTTTGTCTGGATGACCAGCCGACCGATCCGACTGCCACCCTCATGTACAAGTTTTCTGGAACTATAAGGATGAAATTGGGCTCCAAGATGGGATACTCCTTAAAGGTAACAAAATCATTATACCCCCTCACTCCAACCGGACATTCTACAAAAACTACATTCACCCCACCAGGGGATAGAAAAAAACAGGTTTACTGACCTGAACAGCAGTTTTCTGGATCGGTATCAACAAGGACATAAAGAAACTAATCAGAAACTGCTTCACATGCCAGAAGTACCAACCCAGTATTCCATCAGAGACACTATATCAGCCAGAGACCCCTTCCTACCCATGGCAGTACAGACATGTTTACCATCGAAGATAAGGAATTCTTACTGGTGGTGGACCATTTCAGCTGCACCCCCTTGATACGGCGTCTTCACTCGACCACATCAGCCGCAATAATTCGACAAATGAAACTCCTCTTCGAAGAACGAGGCGTTCCGGAGGTAGTATACAGAGACAATGGGCCTCAGAATTCCAGTACAGAGTTAGCAAACTTTGCCAAATCTTACAACTTCAGGCACACTACCTCGTCATCACACAACCTCCAGTCAAATGGATTAGCGGAGAGGGTGGTGGGTATCTGTAAGAGATTGTTGATGAAAGCGCAAACGACGAACACAGACAGCCACCTAGTAATGATGGCTTACAGGGCCACACTGCTATCAACTCAAATCAAATCCTCTGCAGAGTTACTGAATGGAAGACCCATGAGGGCCCCACTGGTCTCGAAACAACAACTAGGGGATGAACAAACAAAGGTAGAGTTGGAAAAGAGCAAAGAAGAAACAAACAAATGGTATGACCGAAAGAATAGCCATCAACACCCACAGTTATATACCGGTCAACTGGTTCATGTTCAGGACAAAAGAACCAGGCTATGGAAACCAGGAAAGATTGAGCAGATTGCTGCAGAAGCAAGGTCATACCTGGTATAACTTGCCAGCGATGTAATCCATCGCCGAAACCGGCAGTCATTAAGGTCAACAAAAGGCAGGGTAAACAACACGAAATACCAGCACCAACCGAAAACGTGTTGCGGCACACACCAACTTCTTACCTTCACACCACTATCTCAGCACAGGGCCTAAGGCCAGCCAGTGGTCACCTATCAACCACCCCAAGCATCCATCCACCAATTCCTTCCACACCTGCCAAACCGTGTAGATCCATCAGGGTGAGCAAACCCATACAGAGGCTTGACCTGTGACATCGAACCAATGAACTATCCTCACCCCACTTCTCCGTAAACCGTTTCCAACCCATTCCAGCCCAGTGTACTTCTCCTTCAATAGAGAAGGGTATGTTGTATTATTAGTAGTAGCAGCCCCATCCAGACCTCCTCCTCTCCCATATCCCTCCTTCCGGTTCTGGGAATATCGTGAAGCAGTTCCGGTTTATAGACTGAGACAATAAAATCTATTAATTCCAGTCTCAACTCATCTTCGTCTGACCCCTAACCATCTGCTCATCTTAATATCACAACAGCCATCCTTGTAGAATAACAGTAATGATATTATTTAACCTTTAACTGGGAGATAAAGGGCTCATACTTTGTCTAAAAGTATTAATCCGAAAGTCAACTGGAGTCCTTATATGCTTACTTGAGGTCGCAGTCCAACACTTTAGCCATTACACCACAAGGACTCCCTACTACATTTTTTGCGTATTTTCTTAAGTTTTTGCAAATGTTTATATCGTAAGTATTCTTATAAAATACAAATAATTTGAAAACAGTTCTATTTGACCCACAGATGGAACTTCAATAGGAATTACCACTCTGGTTTATACTAATGAAGGGGTACTCCACACACCTCAGACCTCCAGAAGTGGAGCCTGATCCCCACATTACTGGGGAAACAAAAAAAGCACGAGATCAATAATCCACATGTCATAAATACTGATTAAGAAACGATCGGAAAAAGTGGGGATTTAGGTGACAGGAGTCAAAGAAAAATGCGACGAGTTTCCTCGTAGAATTAGATTGAAGAAATAAAACTTACTCTTTTGTGTCATCGGAATGTTCCGAGATCAGCCTTAGAATATCCTTTTTGTAGTTAAAACAAAATGTTTGACTTCTTCTCATACATATATCTATTAGCAGATTGTAGTGTTTTCATTTACGAAGCTTTGCAATGTCTAGCATTCAGGCCTCAGATTTCTTACTTGCAGACACTTGGGGATTACACCTAATGAAGCGCGCTTAGAATTAATGGTTATCGTCATACGAAATGCATTCGGCAACCTAAGTTCAAATCCAGAACGAGGCTGTTTGTGTTTCATTTTACGCTAATGTTCTTGAGAAGGATGTGAATTCATTCCCTCCTCCTAGTTATGGATAGATAGTCGGACAGACTAGGTTCTTTAGCCTTGGTGAGACAACCAGTCTAGGGGAGGAAAACTCTGTATTCAAAAAAAAAAAAAAAAAGTAAACGTCCTCAGAGAATTCTGAATACATCCCATGTCTCAAGAAGCGTGTTGGGCAGAAGTTATGTATGGCCACAAAGGCATATTCATCCAGATATTTACGTTATATTCTAACAACAAACCTTCTTACGCGGTTTTTGAAAAGTGGTGGCGCTTCCTTCCTGCTTATCTATCTTTAGTGTTTATTACCAGATGCTTATTAAAAACATCTAAGAAAAAAAAAACAAAACAAAAAAAAAAACAAATTCGGCGCAACAAAAAAGAAGCATCATCAAAAGAAAAAGTACCCATGCTGCTTGTAGGAGGGAACTCGTCAATGTGTTGTGGAGAGAACGTGGTCCAAATTGGCATCGGCAATGGACCTTCAGTCGCCGTACGAGCTCTAGTTGTAGATGAGGATCTGTTTCGATATGATCTGCTACTCGGGCTGAATGCGATCAGACAACTTGGTGGAATGACTATGTCTGACACCGGCGAAGTAAAATTTCCTCAGCGTGAAAGACTGATGTGTGCTGCCATTACACTCGACGAGCCTGACTTTCTCGCTGAATATGACGAGGCCAAGCGCGTATGGACCGCATCTTGGAAATGGTCCGGTGACCAGCCGCCTGTGTCTTTGAAAAACAGGCTTTCAGAATATCCTGCCCCTAAGCGACTCCAAGGTGAATATGAGCGGGAGTTGCAAGCTTGAATTCAGAACGGTTGGCTGATTCCGTACCCGAAGAGCGAACTTAGCCCTCCTAAAGGCCTGATACCATCAATGGCCATAGTAAGCAAAGGAAAGTAAGCAGAAAGTCCGGCCAGTTATGGACTATTGCAAGTTGAATGAGCACGTGAATTCTTATACGGCGAATGCGGACGTGTGTGCTCAAACTATGCGGGAATGGCGACAGCAGGGGCCAAAAGCCGCCATAGTGGACCTGCGCCGGGCATATCTGCAGACTGGACGTATGCGAGAACTGGAGGAGGGTTGGAATGGACGTGACTCACCTTGGAGGTCGTCATTACCTAACCTTAATCGACTGCGGTCCCAATCGATTTGCTATTTGCGAGAGGGGGAGCGGCTGTTGAGCTACTCACAGATAACGCCACGACCTTTAGCGGAGAGACGTTCTCTAAATTCGCCGAGCGCTGGGTGTTCGGATGAGATTCCGATGTGCATACGCGCCGGCTGGCAACGGGATTGTGGAGAGATCTCACCGCACAATAAAACGCATTGCCACAAGAACACGGTGCTCGGTGATGGAGGCTGTATACTGGTACAATGTGACTCCCAAAGATGATGCGTCGGCGTCAACTGCACCAGCAAACATGATATACTCGTATACAGCCCGTATAAAAGGTATTGATGTCATGTTACCATCGGAGGATGCCGGACCCAGCAGTTACAAGGTAGGGGATAGTGTTTGGGTCCAGATCTCTCATGATTGTTGACGACTGTGAAGGTAATGGATACAACGTACCTGGGCATTCGAAGCGCGCACGAACGTGTCTGGCTTGTAGAGCGGAAGAGCGAAACCGATATGGCTGCCTCGAGCATATTTGACGATGGAAGATCTTGAACCAGCGAGAGGTAATTTGCACGTATGCAAATTCTTACGAGATCTCACGAACATAAAATACGCACGGTGACGGCTGGAAGGGACGATTTTGTTCTGAGTGTGTCGCCCGACGAACGTGTTGTTACAACTTGGAGAAGGAAGGAAGGAGAGAAACGGAAGGAGAGAGAAAGACGGAAGGAAGAAGAAAGAGGGAGAGAGTGAGAGAGAGAGAAGGAAAAGTGCAGGAGAAAGAGGGACAAGAGCGCTCAAATTAATACGCCCTGAAACTGACTTGCGAAATCCATCGCAGCCTACCGACACTCAGAATTGGGATTCGGTCATTGTTTCTAGTGTGAGATGTACATTGAAGAGACGGGAGTTTGCGAAAGGAAATCCAAGAATCGATTTCACATTGTCATTTACGTCCGCTCTTGATAACATTAACCACAACGACACTCATTAAAAGCTATATTTATTAGCCCTACCCTCACCTTCATGACGTTGAAACCATTATTCGCTATTTTATGTTTGTGCTAGTTGAAGAATGAATATATTAGATAAATATCCCCTTGCTTTTTATTTTCCCTCAACTCTTGTCCAGGTTTGGAAGTGATGTGTTTTGGCACCCTGTCGTATTAATGGATTTCTTACGTTGCATCAGCTCACCAACGCATAATGCAGAAAAAATACCCGTAATATAAATCTGTTTCTTGTTATATATAGATGTTCTATTTTGAATCTTTCGCCTGACCTTCGGAGACTATGTTCTGGGGCATCGGTAGTTAGTTCAAAGCGCAGTTTAATACTCTAAAAGAAACGGTTTAGTTTAGTTATTGGGTTTAATAGTTATTTAATGCCAAATCCTATATATATATATATATATATATATATAATTTATAAGATAACTTTATTTTTATACGGGTTAGAGTACACATATAAACGGTTTTAACTAAGGCTATCTAACACTAATAATTCTATCTAATATTAATCATTTGTTTGTACACAGTTTAAATGGTTCCAAGTAATGCTATCTCAGTTGACTCCCACCCACTACTTTTTAACATCTTTAAGATAAAATAAGATTAGGTACTTGTTTCCGACAAGAGTAATTTGAAGAATAATGTCCGGACTATCATATAGGAGCTAGGGCTTGACGTAACCAACCGATTGACCGTTTAGACCAATAAGGGCCAAAGAAAAGTATTGGAGGTCACGTGATTACTTTGAGACCCGAGCCACGAACTACTCAGTCAGCAGAATCCTATCCTCAACACTTATGGATAGCCACCCACCTCCAATAGGTGGCCTGATTGTGTGTGTGGGGGGGTATTACCATTCTGTGGAGGTCCAATCGGCATATTCTGCAGCTCCAGCCAACAGAGCAACCCAGAGAAACATCCTCAAGCCAACGAATATTATGGTGACCATAAAGTGATAAAAGTTAACACTCAGTTATATTCCTTGTAAACAGTAAGGATTTCTTTCCATGCTGGTTTGATAAAACCGTGGCCGTTGCTAATACCCAGGCCTGCTCGATAAAATGTGACGTGACGTCACGTCAGTGGATCCCTGAATCTCAACGTTGAATTATAATCACAAAGTCATAAAAGCAATAACCCGCTAAATATATACATATACATATATATGCATATATACACATATATACATATACATATATATATACACACACACACACACACACATATATATACATATATACATACATATATATATACATATATGCATATACATATGCATATATATATATATACACATATACATATATATATTCATATATATATATACGTATATACATATATATATATACATATATACATATACAAATGCATATATATATACATATACATACATATATATATATACATATGTATATATATATATATACATTTTTTTATTCATCACACAACATGTGAAAGTACGTGCGATACCCTGTCCTCATCAGCTGCCAACCCGGGGTGATAACACAGTTTCGGTAGCTCAAGCAGTACTGCCACTCCTAGCGCTACCAAGCAGCTTTTGCCACCGGACAGAGTATTAAGAGAATTATATATATATATATATATATATATATATATATATATATGCGCCAGATCAACTAAGAGCAGAGACTACATTAGACGTCAATCTTCATTCTTAGTGTGCAGTTTGTGATTTAAAAAACAAACAAACAAACAAAAAAACGCGTTTACTTTCGTCCGTTAATGTTATTACTCGTTTACAGTAACTGCTTCTTACGTAATCACACGGGTATGGTGGTTCCGCGTGTATTTCCTTCATGCTGAAAACCTCTCGCTTTTGACCAAATTCAACTTGATGCATATTGTGCCGCGGTCTGAAGATGATTTAAGGTAACTTTCAAACTGCGGCCAGTGATTACTATTTTTGAAAGAAACGAAATGACTGAGTGTCATAGAAAACCACGACAACCAACCTCAATAGGAATCACATGGCATATCCAACCCTTTTCTACGCAGTCAGCACGCAGTGTCTTATAGCGTTTTTTCTTCCGCTCGTGTGCTTCCTCCCGGTTTTCTTCCCTGGGGACAGTCACTTCTATGAGGAGGACACTCTTCTTTGAATCGGACCATGCTTTTCTGTTTGAATAACGTGAACTGGAAATTGTAGAGTTGTCTTGAGATCCGCTGAAACTTTCCAGTCACTAGCTCCGTTCAGTAGCTTCATATCAGGATTTTTTTGTTTCCGCAAAGGACATTCACCTTCCTTGAGAAATTGAATTATGGGTTTCTTTGGCTGTTATAGATTGCTGATTTGCTGTCTCACATGGTGCTCTTAACAACTCTATTATCACCTCTAACACCTTGTTATGTCGTCATGTGTACATCTGAAGCGATTGTGGACATGCAGATAGTACGTGGCGCAAAGTACCCCGATCACTCTTACACGACAAGCACAGGTCCGAATTGGTATATCCCCATAATTTTAGGTTGGTCGCATTTGGTAAGAGATCATAAGTAGAGCGAAGAAGGAATGATATCGCCTGTGGCTCCATTGCAATTAAGGATTTCCACGATAATTTAATTGGTTCGAGATCATTCCATTTTGTCCGAGCACATTGTTTGGTCTGAGTTACAGCACTAGCTTTTCTTTGCTCTTCCTCAAACATCCTGACTTCTTCGCTCACCATGTCTCTTTTTCCTTTTGGGCCCACTTTGGAGAACACCTTTCTGCTCGTGCTACCCCGCCCAGCTCGATTGGTTTGAGTGACGCCTATGATGTCTTTGATTCGTAGGCTGCATTCCGCCTCCTGGGCGGCCTTAACGGCCGACCACTTCATACCTGATGTTATTTCTGGATACGCCTTCCGAATGATCTCGTCGGCTTAGTCCTTCATCATCATGTGAAGGCGTACTTTTCCAATTTTGAATTCTTTTACCAGTGAAGATATTGGAAGCTGTAGGTTTCCAGAATTGGTATATAAACCCACTTTCGAAAAATAAGGAGGAACTCCGAGCCACTTACGCAGGCATTTATTGCTATACTGTTGAATCCATTCAACGCGAGATATCGCAATCTCGCACCTTTTAAGGGCCACAAAAGACGGGGTAGCAGACCATGTTGGTAACAACAAGCCTTCATCTTTCCGGGTAGACAAGTTTCATCAATTGTTTCATCAATTGTTTCAAGGCTACTTTCTGGACCTCTGTACCCCTATGACGATCAGTCAGTGGAATTGAATAAAGACGTCCGAGACTCTTTACCGGCTTCTTCCTGACTGTTGGGATCTTATCCCCAATTTTGAAATGGATTTCCCTGACAGATCCTCTGACTAACGATAGGCTTCGACTTTTCTTTGGCTTAGCCTTCATTCTCGCCCATGTGAAAAGGTCATAATACCTTTGTAGTAAACCATCGGCAGAGATTTGGGATGGGACGAGAACGGTGATGTCGTCAATAAAAGCCCTGGAAGGAGGAAGAGTCAGATGTTCATTTTTCATTACCCTTTCGACGTATTTGCTGCACCTTGTAAAATGAGTTCCATGGCCAGAACGAAAAGAAGTGGGGAAATCATACAGCCCATCATGATGCCGATCTCAAGTGCCTGTATAGTTTTTAATGGTAAATTTCATGAAAGCTGAATTGAAGCATTTCATTATGATTTCCCCAACCTTGCTAGGGAAGTTAAAAAATTCGAGGGCCATTCGGATAAAGTGGTGCGGAACTGAACCGTATGCATTGGCAAGATCAAGCCAGATAACATGTAGTTCTGTTTTGTTTCTTTTAGCTGAGAGTATTGAGTTCCATATCATTTGTGAATGTTCCAGACATCTAGAGAAGCCAGGTATCCCAGCTTCCTGCACAGATGTATTTATATAATGATTGTTCATCAGAAAGGTTGTCATACGACAAGCAAGAACTCCAAAAAATATTTCCCTTCTACATGTAGGAAGGATATTGGGCGAAAATTTGTAATACCTCTTGACTGCATTTCCTTTGGTATCCAAATACCATCGGCCATGTACCTCCTTCGGTACATCAAGGTTGTCACTCTTTGATTCTACGAAAAGTTTTTTCCGAAAGCATAAGGATTTGAGTAGAATGCTCTCCGAGCCTGACAAGTTTTCTTTCGATGTTTTCTCTGATTTTCAGCTCTGGAGGTCACCAAAATACTTTTTTGAATATCATTTAGGATATTCTGAATCGGGCTTCTTTTAATCGGCGCTTTAGCATTCTCTGTTCCGATCTTCACTTTCCTTTCTGTACCTGTCGTCTATTCGATCGTTTTTTTTTCGGTTTTATCTTTTTTATCTGTTACTGCAACAAACCACTCCGGACAAACGTCATATATAACACTGCAGAAAGATGACAATTGATGATCAATGGGACCCTTAAGATGGGTGGTGAGCAAAAGGGAAAGCTCCTAGTCTAAATCTGTCCAAGTAGCTGTCTGATTACCCTTGAGCCACTGAATTCTTGGCTTCCAAGGAATGTCTCCAGGACGTTGTCGCTCAACACTGTGGGGGTATTCCTGAGTCATAAGCCCATCATTCGATTTACATTCTCCGGTAGGAGAATTACGATGTTTGCACCAGCGTGATTTGTAGATTCGTAACCCTCGAAAGCTGTTAAATTCTCTGCTGCTATCACACGTTGTAGCCGGGTTCATATCCAATTCGTTACCGTTAGAGCATGTATGGTGGGTGATATACTCTCCCTCCTCGCGACAGATACGCTGAGGGCATTTTCTTTTCATTGTATTATCCATATTAGTTGCGTTATATATATATATATATATACACACACACATATATATACATATATATATATATATATATACGTATATATACATATATATACAAATATATATGCATATATATATATGTATATATGTATATATACATCTATACATATATATAAAAATATACGTATATATATACATATATATTCACACACATATATATATACATATATGCACATATACATATATATACATATACATATATATAAATATACATACATATACATATATATACATATACATACATAAATATATATATACATACATATACATATATACACATTTACAACGCAGTTTCTTCCAGGCAGCGGTCACATCGATACTGCTATATGGATGCACTACATGGACGCTAACAAAACGGCTGGAGAAGAAACTAGATGGCAATTACACAAGAATGCTACGTGCAATCCTGAACAAGTCCTGGCAGCAACACCCCACAAGACACCAACTGTACGGCCACCTGCCCCCTATCACGAAAACTATTCAAGTTAGGCGAACCAGACATGCAGGACATTGCTGGAGAAGCAGAGATGAACTCATAAGAGATGTACTCTTATGGATCCCCACACACGGCCGCGCAAAAGCAGGACGACCAGCACGAACGTACATTCAGCAGCTATGTGAGGATACAGGTTGTTGTCCTGAAGACCTGCCTAGGGCGATGAACGATAGGGAGGAGTGGCGAGAGAGGGTCAGGGATATCCGTGCTGCCAGCACGATATGATGATGATGATGATATATATACATACATGCATATATATACATATACCTTGAATACACGCGCTTAAACCAGAGCCAGTAGGTGTCGTTAGTGATGTTTTAATCTTCTAGGTCATTGGGGAGTTTCGTGTCTTTCAACATCATACTCCCCTCACCAGAACGACCCCCTCAGTGATGATCAATTTCTGAGTCACCTACCGTATACAACGCTAGACAAACTTATGGCTTGGACGGCTTGAAATAAATAATCCCTCAGACCAGGCCGAGCATTCGATTGGCTGTTGAAACCAGCCAATCGTACGCTCGGCCTATTCTATTTAAAGGTGAGCTTGCGACTTTTCTCTTTTATTTAAGAAAAATTTTCACAAGAGGATTATGATGTTTGGCGTGGAAGGTACGTTAATTCTTTTTGTCTTTCTTCCATTTAACGTTGTTTTAATTTCCATTTTATCTCTCTCATCCATATTCCTCCCTCCTTTTATTTTCCATATATTTCTCCCTTTTCCCCCTCTTCCTTTTTTCTTTTTCCGTACATATTTACATGGTTATGCTGTGTAAAAAAGAAAAAAAAAAAAAGGAAATTTAAAATAGCATATGCACGACGTAATACAAAAAAAAACCTATGTACATTAAAAGAATAACGACACGTGAAATGATAAGCAGTATTACGACTAACGTTTAAAATTCTGCATGTGCGCGTTTAAAATAAAAACCGCCTATCAAACCACGTATTAACAGTATGTCGAATGAAAGGTATTCTGTAGACTTCCTTATAAATGCGTTTTAAAAACCGTTTAAAATAATGTATGCACCACATCGAAAAAGAACATAGACTGTCTACATTAACAGAAAAGTTAACACTCGAAAGAAAAAAAAACAAAAACTAAACAAAAACAAAAAACAAAACAAAACAGCATGTTGAATGAATGGTGTTCCGTTAATTCATTGGCATTACGTTTAAAATTACATATACGTAACATCGAAAAAAAAAAAGTTAACAGCGACTGTTACCATTAGGGAATATTAATAACTCGCTAAATGATGGTCAAGGTTACGAATTACGTTTAAAAACTGTTTATCTTAATGAATATTAGCGGCACACACACACAAAAAAAATGACTACTAATCTATAAAAATTACGTTGTACCGTATTAGAAATATCAGCCATATGCGAAATGGACAAAATTACGAAATTACATCTATCTATCGTGTGCATGTCTAAACACTGCGTTATATACACTAAGAAAAATTTAATGACTGGCGAACTATCAAATTCCTTAGAATAACGTTTAAAAAAAAAGATAAAATAAAATAGATAAATGAATAAATAAATAAAAAATAAAATAAAATAAAATAAAATAAAAATCAAATAAAAAAATAAATAAAAAAAATTAAAGAATTTAAAAAGTAAGAAATAAAAGAGACCTTCCTTCCTCCACCCCTTCCCCTTCCTTCCTAACTATTAAACTGGAAGAGAGGAATATAAACAAAATATATATACATATACACATACACGCAAACACACACACACACACACACACACACACACACACACACACACACACACACACACACACAACCTATATATATATATATATATATATATATACATATATCAACACACACCTGCATACACGTATACATACATGTATAAAATGAAATAAAATTAAACGGAAGTCTTCTTAAAATATGCTTTGCGTTCATGGTCGGAACCTATCGAAATTATGATGTTTTATAGGTGAAGGGAATAAATAAATAAATATATTAATATAGACAGCCCTCACAATAAAACCAGAAATAAAATTTTCAGCTCATTTACGAATTATATATCTCATATGCACATCGATTAGTATATGTACAAACTAACCCCCCCCAAAAAAAACAAACATATGAAACTAACTGAATAACTAATGAAACTAATTAAATAACTCTTATATTGGCTGTTCTTTGGTCATCCAAGAACTATTTCTTTTTAACAAAAGCCAATTGGCCGACCTTTCCGCCGTCTTTATTATTTTATTGATCACTTTCCTCTTTTTTGATCCAGTCAATCCAATATCCGATAAGGATTTGCATAACGACCTTGCAACGAAACCCCTAGATCCAACTTGGCGTGCATTTTGCCTTTCATCCATTGTTTTTGCACAACTCCACTAACTCGTCGTATTTCAATATATATATATTTATATATGCATATATATATATATATATTTATATATATACATATACATATATATATATATATATACATATACATTTATACACATACGTATATATATGTATATACATATATATACATACATCATATATGTACATACATATAAATACATACAGAGATATATATATATATATATATATATATATATATATATATATATATATATATATATATACAGTCATCCACAGACAGATCTGTTTCGTTCTATCAGAACTCATCAGTGTGGCTAGACAGTATCTCCCCATAGCTGGGATCGAAACCCGGTTGACTGAAACACCAAGCCAAAGCCTCTAACCATTTATCTACGAGGAGATATTAGCTACGAAGTACATTTTTAAACAGTTATGAATCACAATTACTATTGTTTACATACATCCGTTCAAACGGCCGCCGATCCTTAAAAGAAAAAAAACCAAAGACCGGTTATTTTAGGATTATAAATTTATTTCCATCCTGTTTTCGTTTCTGGTGTGAACCAAAAAGACGAAGAAAAATATAACAGGACTTCTTCAGATCCAATGGATAAATAAAACAGAATAGACTAGTGGGGCGGGGAAGGAAGGAAGGAAGAGATTTCAGATTTTAGCTCTCTACCAGGAAAATTTAAATGTTCAGCTCCTGAATGATTTTCTTGTCCTGAAGGAATTACTTCCAACTCTGGTTTAACTGGACCGAATAATACCTATATATACATATGTATAGATACATATGTATATGTACATATACATATATATATATATATATATATATATATATATATATATACACGTGCATACATATATACATATATATATCTATATATATATATACATATATACATACACATATACATACACATATGTATATATATACATTTTACACACACATATATAGAAATATACATATACATACATAAACATATATATACATATACAGATGTACATATATAAATATATATATATATATATATATGCATATATATATGCATATATACACATATACATATATACATATGTATGTATATATACATATATATATACATATATATGTACATATAAATATACATATATATATATACATATATACATATACATACATATTTATATATATACATATATATATACATATATATATGCATATATATACACATATACATATATACATATATATATATATATACACATATATACAATAATATAAATACATATATATACATATATATATACATATATATATATACATATATATACATACATATATATGTATACACATATATACATATATATTCATATATATATACATATACATATACATATATATACATAAATATACATATATACATACATACATATATACATATATATATATATAGATGCATATATATATATACATATATACATATACATATATATATACATATATATATGCATACATATATACATACATATATATACATACATATTTATATATACATATATATACACATATATATATACATAAACATTTACATGTATATATACATATACACATATATATGCATATATATATACATATATGTATACATATACAAATGCATATGTATATACATATACATATATATATATACATTTATATACATATATACATGCATATATATACATTTACATATATATACATGCATATATATTTATATACATATCCATATACATATATGTATATATATATATATATACATATTTTGAAATATTTTGTTTCCATTGTTAATCCTGCTGGATGAAATGAGATATGCACATATACATATACATATATATACATATATATATATATATATATATATATATATATATATGCACATATACATATACATATATTCATATAAATATATATACATACATATACACACATACATATATATATGTTCATACATATATATGTATATACGTATATATACATACACATATACATACATATATACATATACATATATATATAGATATATTCATATACGCATATAAATATATATACTTATATATATACATATATATATATATACATATACATACATATATACATCAGTGGCGACTCTAGCCTATTTTTGCTACTCGTGCACCCCCTCGCCCTCTGTCAACTTCAGTTCCCAACCCGTGGTCCCTGGACACAAAGTAAGTCATCATAGTTGCTATTGCGTGATTCTCCATTGTATAGCACAGATTGACAAACGTGCCCTGCATGGTGTTTTTTTTTAAACAATCAAGATACTATATAATTTGTAGTCTTGTTAATACAGTAGATAAGATAATTTTTTTTCCTTTCAAAAGTATAGAAGAGAAGATGTTCATTACTATGACGAGAAAAACATGTTTATTAGAATAAAGAAATTGATGACAATATACACAGATACAGCTAGTAGTTTCAATTTCGCTTAAAATAAAGATTATTTGTTGAAAATGTATTCAAATAAACAAATTTTAGTTACAGAATGTAATATATGCAACATTCATTAAAGAAATAGAGATCTGTTAGTGAAAAAACTA